>JACBWV010000338.1:11748369-11938369 GCA_013435795.1 Chlamydomonas sp. ICE-L | reverse complement strand
TGCCTCTCCTGACCTGTGTGGCATGGGTGCGCTAATCAGCTCAAGTGGCTTGGGCTCCTGTCAGGGTTTGTACATGTAAACAGCAAGGGGAGCTGCCTAGAAGCTGCCCCATACAAATAAAATCAGTGCCCCTGCCTCTCCTGACCTGTGTGGCATGGGTGCGCTAATCAGATCAAGTGGCTTGGGCTCCTGTCAAGGTTTGTACACGTAAACAGCAAGGGAAGCTGCCTAGAAGCTTCCCCATACAAATAAAAACAGTGCCCCTGCCTCTCCTGACCTGTGTGGCATGGGTGCGCTAATCAGCTCAAGTGGCTTGGGCTCTCCTCGGGGTCTGTACTTGTCAATGGTTCGGTGGATAAATGCGGGACCGCCCCATGAGTCGTATTGGAGGAAGCCCATCAAGCGCCACCCCCATCCCCTGGCTCCTGTCTTTTTCACCAACAGCATGTCCTTCTCAAACCGAAACAGGCCACCTATGGGAGGGGATGGAGTGGGGTGGGTGGGTGGGTGGGGAAGTTTCATTGTTGTTTTTGTTATTTTTGATGTCTTTTTTTGCTCCTGTATTTTTCACCAAGAGCGTGACCTTCTCAAACCGAAACAGACCACCTATAGGGGGGGATGGAGGGGGGGGGGGGGGGGAGGGGAGTTTCGTTGTTGTTGTTTTTGTTGTTTTTGATCTCTTTTTTTGCTCCTGTATTGTTCACCAACAGCATGACCTTCTCAAACAGAAACAGACCACCTATAGGGGGGGATGGAGGGGGGGGGGGGGGGGGGGGTTTCGTTGTTGTTGTTTTTGTTGTTTTTGATATCTTTTTTTGCTCCTGTATTTTTCACCAACAGCATGACCTTCTCAAACCGAAACAGACCACCTATAGGGGGGGATGGAGGGGGGGGGGGGGAGGGGAGCTTCGTTGTTGTTGTTTTTGTTGTTTTTGATATCTTTTTTTGCTCCTGTATTTTTCACCAACAGCATGACCTTCTCAAACAGAAACAGACCACCTATAGGGGGGGATGGGGGGGGGGGGGGGGGGGGGAGGGGAGCTTCGTTGTTGTTGTTTTTGTTGTTTTTGATATCTTTTTTTGCTCCTGTATTGTTCACCAACAGCATGACCTTCTCAAACCAAAACAGACCACCTATGGGAGGGGATGTAGGGGGGGGGGGGGGGGGGGGGGGGGGGGGGGGGGCAGTTTGGGGGTAGGGGGGGGGGGGGGGGGGGGGGGGGGGGGGGGGGAAACAGGTTAGGGTTGGGTTGGGGTTGGGTTCGGGGGACAGTTTGGGGTTTGATTGGGGGTTGGGGGGTTGGGGGACAGTTTTGCTTTTTTTATTTTTTTATTTTGCATTTATTTAGGTGTGTTAATGTGTCGGGTATGTCCTTCTCAATGGTGTGGTGGATGAATGCAGGACCCCCCATGAGTCATATTGTAGGGAGCCCGTCAAGCGCCACCCTCGTCCTCTGGCTTGTGTTCTGGGGGTGGGGGTGGTTTGAGGGAGTGGTGGTGGTGGTGGTTTGGGGGTGGGTATGTACGGGTGGGGGTGGGTATGTATGGGTGGGGGTGGGGGTGGGGAAGGGGTGGGGTGGGGGTGGGGGTGGGGGCACATTCTTTAACCTCTAGATGGATGTAGGTACTGCCACTTGGGAGTGGCTTGGGACTTCTACTGCGTACGTCATACCTGGTGACACCACTACTGCGGTACAACATACCCGATGGTACTGCTACTTGGGAGTGCTACTGTGGTACAACATACCCAATGGTACCGCTTCTTGGAAGTACATGTGCGTTACAACATACCTGGCGGCACCGCTACCTGGGAATTCATGTGCGCATTCCCAGCAAGGGCGAAGGCCATGGCAAAGGAATCCTTGCGCCCCACATCACTCCTCCCCCACCCCACCCCACCACAACCACCACACACACACACACACACACACAGGTGGTGGGACAACTACTGCGGTACAGCATTTCCGATGGTAACGCTACATGAGAGTACTACTGCGGTACATCATACCTGGCGGTACCGCTACCTGGGAATACATGTGCGCCTTCCCAGCGAGGGCAAAGGCCATGGCAAAGGAATCCTTGTCGCCCCACATCACTCCCTCCATCTCCTTGGGGTGGCTGCATGGGAGAAACAAATCTGATTCAGTTGGGGCACTAAGAAAAACTAGACGAGTGAAGACTGAGGAAGAGGGGGAAAAGAGAAAAACATAAAAGAAACAAAGATAACGCCTGGAGGGGCGTGTTATTAATCGGATCCTCCCATCCGCGAACGCCGCAGCTGGGGAAAGTCACCATGACAGACAGTAAGTGTAACCCTCCAGGCCGTAGGGACTCCTTCATGCGACGTGTGGCAAGAATGCTGGCACAGGAGGCAATAGGGAGAGGGTAGATGAGTTGCATTAGTGTAGCACGAACTCAGCCCCCCCAAATTAGCGGTCCACATGGTCCCGGTCACTGCATCACTATAGCACGAACTCAGGCCCCCCAAATTAGCGATCCACATGGTCCCTGTCACTGCATCACTGTAGCACGAACTCAGGCCCCCCAAATTAGCGGTCCACATGGTACCTGTCACTGCATCACTGTAGCACGAACTCAGGCCCCCCAAATTAGCGATCCACATGGTCCCTGTCACTGCATCACTGTAGCACGAACTCAGCCCCCCCAAATTAGCGGTCCACATGGTCCCTGTCACTGCATCACTGTAGCACGAACTCAGGCCCCCCAAATTAGCGGTCCACATGGTCCCTGTCACTGCATCACTGCAGCACGAACTCAGGGCCCCCATTGGTAAAACAATTGCTTGGGGTTCAGTTCATCAATGCCTTTTCATTTTAAGCCCTTCCTATCACGGTTGGGCAAGTCCCTTTAGCCTATTCGGTCTACCCCTGGACTGTAACATGCACATGGGAGAGGGAAGATGAGTTGCATCGGTGCTATCAGTTGCAGTGGGAGAAATAGATTGACTGTGTTCATGTATGTGGGTCAGGTGGGAGGCTGCTTAGTTGGTGATGTGGGTGGTCCATCAGTGTGTTCCTGGAGAGGTTCCATGGCAAATGAATCACACCACATCACTCCCGCCATCTCCTCGGGGTGGCTGCATGGGAGAGGGAAGGTGAGATGCATCAATGTGAAAGAACTCAGGGCATCCGTCGGTAAAACGATTGTTTGGTCTGCCCCTGGACTGTAAGATACACATGGGAGAGGGTAAGTGAGATGCATCTATGTAGCACGAACTCAGGGCCTCCGTCAGTAAAACAATTGCTTGGTCTACACCTGGACTGTAACATACACATGGGAAAGGGAAGGTGAGATGCATCGGTGCTATCAGTTGCAGTGGGAGAAATAGATTGACTGTGTAAGTGTGTTCATGTATGTGTATGGGTTGGCTATGTTATATCGTATTAGTGAATAAATAATATTATATAATATTATTTAATATTAGTCAGACGAGTCGTCTCACCAGAAATTCGAATTTATTTGAAAAACTAATATTATTGTGGCACTATAATAATATTAGTTAATATTAGTTTTTCAAACACCAATATTAGTTGCCGTTCCCTATGTATGTGGGTCAGGTGGGAGGCTGCTTAGTTGTTGATGTGGGTGGTCCACCAGTTGTGTACAGTTTTTTGTCGCCCCACGTCACTCAGGCTATCTCCATGGGGTGGGTGTATGAGGGTAGGCAGGAATAAGATAGAAGCGTGAGTGTTTTCCGTAAGGTTTTTGGACTAAACATTAATAATCGTTTAGGTCCGATTCCTGAGCTCGAAAACTTTACCCAGACCTGAGAAAACGACTAATCATGCTTAGGAACAAGTCCTATGCAGCGTCGCAAGCGACGCAGAAAATTGGTCGAGTGAGCTGGAGACGGAACGAAAGGTGGGCAACGATGTTAAAACGAAAAGGACACCGACAAACTGAACCCCAAACAATAGTTTACTGACGGGGGCCCTGAGTTCGTGCTGCAGTGATAATTTAATTATAAGATTCTGAAGTGTTCAGTTGCTAGAAAGGTCATTGACGAGGGTGGGTACGGAGCCACATGAACTAACACCTCAGAGGCGAGCTTGCTGCTCACTGACCCTGCAAGTAGTGGGTGAAGTGGTGGTGTGTGTGATGGGGAAGGGTGGGGGGTGGGGCGTGGAGGTTAGAGGAAGGGTGGAGGTTGGAGGTTGCTAGAAAATGCCAATGAATTCATGCTCCACATCACTCCCACCATCTGGGGAGCTGTGGAATCTTTTGGATGCGTTTGTGTTGGTAGATGCTGTGGAATCGTTTTTTGGCGGAGCCCCCCCCACCCACCCCCACCGCACCCCCCTACCACCACACACACACACACTAGGGGAAGGAGGGGGGGTGGGGGTGGGGGGGTGGGTGGGCAGACTTAAACCTTTTTCTGGTTGTATGTTGTGTCTTAGCGTTGTTGGCACGTAACCTCGACCCTCACTATGTCGCAAACTCTGGCTTCGGGCCTATGCACGCACCCTAATTAGGTACCACTCTCCCGTTACGCCAGGCAATTTTTCCGCATTGCTTACGACACATCTTACACTTGCACCCAAACAGGTCCTCAGGCACTTCGAGTTGCTGGGCCCAAAAAACAAAATAAAATATTATACGGGCCCAAAAGACAAAGAAAAGAAAAATAGCAGGATAGATGGATTAACCCTGTAGATCCAAACTAGGTACTCAAGGGCATCAAGTTGCTATGCCCTGTCAATCAACAGGCCTACTCGCCTACTTTAATTACAAAAATCAATATATATATATATATATATAAATATAAATCAATATAATATATATATATGATTTATATATATATATATATATATATATTATATTGATTTATATTTAAATCATTAAATAAATCATGGTCGTGGTCGTGGTGGTGGTCGTGGTCGTGGTGGTCGTGGTGGTGTCATCGCGTAACCGACTTAACCGACTTCCCGCCCAGCCAATTCCCGCCCAGCCAATTCACGCTTTTAATCCCTCCTGCTTCAACTTCTGCCTTGGCCTCCTGCGAATTCTGCCTTATGCAACCTTCGCCTCCTGCGTATTCTACCTGTTGCGCATCCCGCCCGATTTCTCCTTTTCCCGCCTGAGTTCATCCACCTGATTTTGGTAGCGCTACAGTTCGTCTTCCTACAAGCTTTTCCCCTTGCATCCCTGCAAGACCTTTCCCTTGCGTCAAGAGACCTATCGCTGCGCACAACGGGAGGTCACGTGGTGAGTCAGCCGACCTGTCAGAAATGTCCGAATCGCATCCATCCCATGCCACAAACTTGACTGCAAATTCTTCCCACTGCATTGAGAAATATGTCGCACCGCATTGTGCCATAGCAAGTACGCATCAAAGTTGACCGAAAGAAAAATCTCGTTGAGCATTCTCGCCCTAACTTGACCGAACATCTCAAATCAGCAACTTGACTGTAACTTCTTCCCACTGCATCGAGAAACATGTCGTCGCTGTGCATTGTGCTATAGCGAGCACGCGGCAAAGTTGAATGGATGAACATAGCGATATTTCCAAGTCTCAGATCGAGTTGACTTCGGGAGCAGTTGCGGTGAACAGGATTGTTCTTCGGCCGAACTGAATACATGATCGCTAAGAAGAAGATTTAGTTATATACAGTTGCGATTGCGCAGGTTCAGCTTTTTCAGCGGGGTCGACTATCGATCACAGCTGAGGTGGCAGGGAAGCAGGTCCGATGCTTTTAGCGGAGTCGGATGATGCGCAAACGTTGTCGATGCTCATCGTTCCGTTTGCCTTTCAGCTATGGCAAAGCCCACAGCTGAAGTGGAGGCAGATATGGAGTATGTGTGTGCTGGTGGGTGCGTGTAGGAGGGAGGGGGAAGGGATGAGAGTGGGGAGAGGGGGGGGGCTGGTGGGATGGCTGGGGTGGGGGAAGGGATGGAGTCAGGAAATATGTCAGGAAGATTAAGGGAGTATGTTTGTGGGCGGGGGTACATGGTTGGGTGGGGGTATACGTAGGGGTGGAGATAACTGGGGGGGGGGGGGGAGTACGGTAGTGTTTGTGTGCTTGTGGGTGCACCAGGGAGACCATCGCAAGGGATATGCGTCCTTCAATGTTTTTGAAGTTGCATGCACTGCCGAGAAAACCGTTTTGCCAACGGGAGGGAAGGGGGGAGGGGGCGGATAATGGTTTGGTGGTGGTGGTGTGTGAATGGGGGGGGGGGGGGGAGGGGGGGGGGGGCTTCAAGTGTAAACCATTATGTAACCAGCCCCAAATAGGTGTGGCCAAAGGCCACACGGGCACCGTACTATGATTGGGGGGGGGGGGGGGGGGGGGGGGGGGGGGGTCTTCGTGAGAGTAGGTGTGGCCACCGGCCACACGGGCTACCGTACTAGTATATATATATATATATATATATATATATATATATATATATATATATATATATACATATACACCTGTTGATGACCCGTTGATGAATCTCACCTGTTGATCCAGACAAGGTACTCAAGGGCATCAAGTTGCTGTGGCCAGTCAATCAACAGGCCTACTTTCCTACTATAAATACAAAAATAAACATATAAACAAATACATATATACATATAGGTATGTAAATAAATGTACACAAATGAATCTCACCTGTTGATCCAAACAAGGTACTCAAGGCTATGAAGGATTGAAGGTTCTGGGCCCTGCCGATCAATAGGCCTACTCGCCTCCTCTAATATATATATATATATATATATATATATATATATATATATATAAATATAAAGGAATCTAACCTGTTGATCCAGACAAGGTACTCAAGGACATCTAGGTGCTTTGCCCTGTCGATCAAGAGCTGCCCACTTTCTGCATCAAAGGGACTTGACCCGTTCACTCGATGCAACACATCCTGAAATTTAAAGGTTTGGGCTGGTTTTAGGTTGTGTGTGTGGGGTGAGTGGGTGGGTGGGTGGGTGGTGGTGTGTGTGTGTGTGTGGGGGGGGGGGGGGGGGGGGGGGGGGGGCATGCGAGGGTTCCATCTGTATTAGGTAGTGCATCAAAGGGACTTGACCCGTTCACTCGATGCAACACATCCTGAAATTTAAAGGTTTGGGCTGGTTTTAGGTTGTGTGTGTGGGGTGAGTGGGTGGGTGGGTGGTGGTGGGTGTGTGTGGGGGGGGGGGGCATGCGAGGGTTCCATCTGTATTAAGTAGTGCATCAAAGGGACTTGACCCGTTCACTCGATGCAACACATCCTGCAATGTTAGGGTTGGGGTGGGTTTTGGTGTGTGTGTGTGTGTGTGTGTGTGTGCGTGGTGATGGGTGGGGGTGGGGGGGAGGGGTATTGAAAAGGGCACAAGTATTTTTTCTCACAAGGCTCACAAGATACTTCCACCAAACCCGTTCACTCAGTGCAATTCACTTTGCAATATGCATTATGTAATATGCAATATGTAATATGCAATGTGTAATATGTAATATGCAATGTGTAATATGTAACATGTAATATGTAGTATGTAATATGTAATATGTAATATGTAATGTGTAATATGTAATATGTAATATGTAATATGTAATGTGTAATATGTAATATGTAATGTGTAATATGTAATGTGTAATATGTAATATGTAATGTGTAATATGTAATATGTAATGTGTAATATGTAATATGTAATATGTAATGTGTAATATGTAATATGTAATATGTAATGTGTAATATGTAATATGTAATATGTAATGTGTAATATGTAATATGTAATGTGTAATATGTAGTATGTAATATGTAATATGTAATGTGTAATATGTAATATGTAATATGAGTTTCGTATGGATGGGTGCATGTATTTGCATGTATTTGTATGTATTGTTATGTTTTTTATATGTATGTTTTCAGACCAGGGGTAGCCAAAGAGGCTCAAGGGACTTGGGTGTATGAATAGGGAGGGACAGTCACTTTGCATATCTCACTGAATTCTTGCACCAGAGTTAGTCAATCGAGGTGGGGGTGGAATGGATGGGCATGGATGGATGCAGGATGGAATGGCTCAGCATGGGTGGGTGCAGGATGGGAGGGTTGATAATAGACGGGTGGATGAATGATGAGCAACAGGCATTTACCATGGACATCCTTACATCCAGCAAGAGTGTAACTGCCAACACGGGGCTGCCCTGGTGCTTGCTGCCGCTCATGGACATGAAAACATTGCCAGGGAGCTGCTGGGGGCCCAACAGTATCCAGCCATGGCTTTCTGACTACCTGCACCAGAGACATTCACTCGACACAACACAACTTGTGATGACATATGGTGATATGGGGGGTTGAGAATAGATGGGTGGATGAATGGGGCCCAACAGTATCCAGCCATGGCTTTCTGACTACCTGCACCAGAGACATTCACTCGACACAACACAACCAGTGATGACAGAAGGGGGGTTGAGAATATATGGGTGGATGAATTGGGAGGGCACAGGTATTGTGCATGGCTCACTGAATACTTGCACCATAGTCATTCACTCAACACAGCACATCCTGTGATGACATATGGGGGGTTGGGTAGATGAATGGGGAGCAACAGGCATTTACCATGGCTTTCTGACTACCTGCACCATAGTCATTCACTCCACACAACACAACCAGTGATGACAAATGGGGGGTTGAGAATAAATGCGTGGATGTATGGGGAGGGCACAGGTATTGTGCATGGCTCACAAAATACTTGTAGCAGAGCCGTTTGCCCGACACATCCCATCCTGTGATGAAACATCACATCCTGCGATGAAGGTCAGAAGGGTTGGTTTGGTTTTGGTTGAGAATGGATGGGTGTATAATGAAACGTGTGGATGGGTATAGAAAGAGAGAGGGGCGGGTAGACTGAATAGCCTAGTGAATGCTTGCACCAGAGCTGTTCACTTGGCACAACACATTCTGTAATGCATAGATAAGAGTAGGTTGGAAGGGCTGTAAATGGATGGGTTGAGGTCTGACAGGCACCGGAGCCTTTCACTCAGTCCAACACATTCTGCTGTGTTTGGAAAAGAGTACGGGTACGGGTAGGTTGGAAGGGCTGGAAATGGATGGGTTAAGGTCTGACAGGCACCGGAGCCTTTCACTCAGTACAACACATCCTGTGTTGTATGGAAACGGGTTCGGGTAGGTTGGAAGGGCTGAACATGGATGGGTTGAGGTCTGATAGGCACCGGAGCCTCCCACTCAGTACAACACATCCTGCTGTGTATGGATAAGAGTACGGGTACGGGTAGGTTGGAAGGGCTGAACATGAATGGGTTAAGGTCTGATGGGCACCCGAGCCATTCACTCAGTACAGCACATCCTGCCATGTTTGGATATGGGGACAGATACGGGTTGGAAAGGCTGTAAATGGATGGGTTGAGGTCTGATAGGCACGAGTGCCTTTCACTCAGTACAACACATCCTGCCACGTATGAATACAGGTACGGGTACGTTGGAAGGGCTGAACATGAATGGGTTAAGGTCTGATAGGCACCGGAGCCATTCACTCAGTACAGCACATCCTGCCATGTTTGGATACGGGGACAGATACGGGTTGGAAAGGCTGTAAATGGATGGGTTGAGGTCTGATAGGCACGGGTGCCTTTCACTCAGTACAACA
The DNA here is from genome assembly GCA_013435795.1 of Chlamydomonas sp. ICE-L. Lineage (NCBI taxonomy): Eukaryota > Viridiplantae > Chlorophyta > Chlorophyceae > Chlamydomonadales > Chlamydomonadaceae > Chlamydomonas > Chlamydomonas sp. ICE-L. The sequence continues at coordinate 11,928,771 of JACBWV010000338.1, read as the reverse complement.
CATCCTGCCACGTATGAATACAGGTGCGGGTACGTTGGACGGGCTGTAAATGGATAGGTTAAGGTCTGATAGGCACCGGAGCCATTCACTCAGTACAACACATCCTTTTGTGTATGGATACGGGGACGGATACCGGTTGGAAAGGCTGTAAATGGATGGGTTGAGGTCTGATAGGCACCAATCTGCTGCCCTTCACCCTACCTGTCATGCATTCAGTTTGCCTGCCCACCCACCCACCCACCCACCCACCCACCAACCCACCCACCCCACCTCGCTCCACCCCACCCGACCCCACCCCCACCTTGCTCCATCCCACCCATCCCATCCACCCACTCACCCCACCCCACCCCCACTGCCACGCCACCCCCACCTCCCCACCCCCACCACATCCTACCCACGCAGCATCACCTCACCCCACCTCACCCCACCCCACCCCTTTCCCAACCTCTCCACCCCCACCACATCCTACCCCACACAGCATCACCTCACCTGCACTATGTCAGGCTTGAGTCAAAACGTCTTATAGACCCTCCCCTGTACTTTCTACCACCCCACCCCACCCCCCCTTACCCACCCCACGCCCACGCAGCATCACCTCACCTGCACTACAGCAGGCTTGAGTCCGAACGTCTGATAAGCTCTCCCCTGTACTTTTCCTTGCCATGCATCCGGCCACATCAGGTTTCCCGCCGCTTGGTACAGCGGGTGCTGGAAGAAGTTCAGGGGGTCCTGCAGTATGTATGTATGTTACATTCCAGGTGTAGGGTGGGGTGGGGTGGTGGTGGGTGGGTGGGTGGGTGGGTGGGGGGGGAGTTTTGCTTGGTACAGCGGGTGATGGAAGAAGTTGAGGGGGTCTTGTAGTATGTATGTATGTATGTATGTTACAGTCCAGGTGTAGGGTGTTGTGTTGTGTTGTGGGGTGGTGGGTGGGTGGAGTGGGGTGGTGGTCGGTGGGTGGGGGTGGGTGGATGGGTGGGGACTTTTGATTGGAATAGCGGGTGCTGGAAGAAGTTGAGGGGGTCCTATAGACAACAAAACGAGGAGATGCAATAGCGTTTTCACTTGGTGGTGCGTGGTGGTGGTGGTGGTGGTGGTGGGTGGGTGGGTGGGGTGGGTGGGGTGTTTGTGTGGTGGTGGTGGGGGGGGGGCTGGAAGAAGTTAGAGGGTCTAACAGAGAATAAAACGGGGCGTTCAAAGTGGAAAAGATGGCGGGGTGGGGTGGGGGTGGGGGAAATGCATTAGTTTGTTTTTTAGAGGGGGGGTGGTGGTGGTGGGTGGGGGGGGGGATAGTAGTACCTCTCCAGAAGTACTCCTTGCCCATCATCATCCCACATGGTCGCGACCACTCCTATATCCGATGCATAACATCCATGACAGTGCCAATGGATTCGTCTCACTGAGACGCTTTGATTTTCCACCATCAGCACATGTCTGAACTATAACACTAGAAGGGCAACTGCCTTTTTCAACCAGCCCAACTCCAATCCCATCCCCTCACCCATATCCCCCTCCAATCAACCCCCTACACACACACACACACACACACACACGCGCACAAACACTCCCACGCACCTGAACAGGCATACTGCCAGCATCCACCATTAGTACAAATATAATACTAGCAGGGCAAATGTCTTTTTCAACCACCCCAAACACAAACTGAAACCCAACCCAACTACTCCAATCCCAATACTCCACTCCACTCCCACTCCACTCCCACTCCACTCAACACACACACACACACCTGAACAGGCATAGCGTCAGCATCCACCATCAGCACATGTCTGAACTCTGACACTATCAGGCAGCTGCCTTTTTCAACCACCCCAACAACTCCAATCCCATCACCTGATCAATATCCCCCCCCAATCAACCCCCCTCCACACACACACACACTCCCACACACCTGAACAGGCATACTATCAGCATCCACCATCAACACATGTGAGCACTCTGACACCAGCAGGGCAAATGCATTTTCAACCACCTCAACAACTAGAATCCCATTCCCTTACCCATATCCCCCCCCCAATCCTCCCCTCCCCCCCCACCACCACCACCACCCACCCTCCACACACACACACACTCCCACACACCTGAACAAGCATACTGTCAGCATCCACCATCAACACATGTGAGCACTCTGACACCAGCAGGGCAAATGGATTTTTCAACCACCTCAACAACTAGAATCCCATTCCCTCACCCATATCCCCCCCCCAATCCCCACCCACCCACCCACCCACCCCACACACACTCAAACACTCACACACGCACCTGAACAGGAATGCTGTCAGCATCCACCATCAGCACATGTCCGAACTCTGACACGAGCAGGAAGAAGACCCTCTTTAACCACTCCAAACACAAACACAAACACACACCAACAACTCCAATCCCATCACCTCACATATATATCCACCCACCCCACACCCATACACACGCACCTGAACAGGCATACTGTCAGCATCCACCGTCAGCACATGTCTGAACTCTGACACTAGCGGGGGGAAGACCTTTTCAACCACCCAAACCCAAGCACAAACACAAACACAAACCCACCCGAAAAACTCAAATCCCATCACCTCACCCATATATCCCCCACCACCACTCCCACGCACCTGAACAGGCATACTGTCAGCATCCACCGTCAGCACATGTCTGAACTCTGACACTAGCGGGGGGAAGACCTTTTCAACCACCCAAACCCAAGCACAAACACAAACACAAACCCACCCGAAAAACTCAAATCCCATCACCTCACCCATATATCCCCCACCACCACTCCCACGCACCTGAACAGGCATACTGTCAGCATCCACCATCAGGACATGTCTGAACTCTGACACTAGCAGGGGGAAGACCTTTTCAACCACCCCAAACCCAAGCAGCAAACCAACCCAACTACCCCAATCCCAACAATCCACTCCACTCTCATTCCACTCCCACTCCACTCCTACTCCACACCCACTCCACTCTACACCCACTCCCACGCCCCCGAGCAGGCATGTCTTCAGCATCCACCATCAGCACATGTCTGAGCTCTGACACTGGCAGGGCAACTAACTTTTCAACCACCCCAAACTCAAGCGTTAACACAAACCCAAACACAAACCCACCCGAAAAACTCCAATCCTATCACCTCACCCATATATACCCCAACCCCACTCCCACACACCTGAACAGGCATACTGTCAGCATCCACCATCAGCTCATGTCTGAATTCTGACACAAGAAGGCAGCTGCCTTTTTCAACCACCCCAAAAACTGCAATCCCATCCCCTCAACCACATCCCCCCCCAATCACCCCCCTCCCACCACCACCACCCACCCACCCACCCACTCCCACGCACCTGAACAGGCATACTGTCAGCATCCACCATCAGCACATGTCTGAACTCTGACACCAGCAGGGCAAAGACCTTTCCGAGAAAGCGCTCCAACTTCACTTCCCTGACGATTGCAGGCAAATAAAAATATTTAATCACTAATACACGATTATATCATATTGAAATGATTAAATGACTAATTCACAAAATAATGAATTGATTCAATTACTCATGCACGATCACATGAAAATAAATGATGAAATCACTCATTCACAGACACATGATAACTAAATGATCAAATTACAAATTCACAATCACAATCATGTGAGAATGAAAGATTAAAGCACTAATTAACAGACACATGACAATTTAATAATTTATTCACAAACAGCAACAGTCACAAAGTGAACCTACGCATCTCCTCCCCCCCCCTCACCCCCCGCCCATACAGAAATCCCACTGATCTCCTCCCCCTCCACCTCTTCCTCCGCCCCCTCACCCCCCCACCCCCCCCCACCCCCCACCACCCCTCATCCCCCATCCCCCCCACACGCACACAGAAATCCCACTGATCTCCTCCCCCTCCACCCTCTTCCCCCGCCCCCTCACCCCCCCTCCTCACCCCCCTCACCCCCTCACCCCCCCTCCACCCCTCCACCCTCCCCACTCGCCCTCCTCCACCCTACTCTGGCATACACACAGATTACACGCAGATTTCTATTGCACACCTTGCAAGACACTTGACAGGGAGGGGCATGGTGCTCAGGTTAACAAATTCAAAAATACAAAACTAATTTTTAAATACAATTTTTAAGAATTTTAAAAGGCTGCTACAGGCTGCTATCTATTTCAAACCTTGCGAGACACTTGGACAGTTTGCCGCATGGTGCTCAGGTCCACAAATTCAAACAAGGATCCACACATGGTGGCGCATGGTGCTTAGATCAGCTCCCTTATCGGAGCACCATCACCAACTTTCACCAAAGAATCCGGAAATTTGAAGCATCAATAATTCAAAAATGCAGGTGAATCTTGAACACACACCTGACAAGGCTCCTCACAGGGGGGTGCGTAGTGTTCCGGTTAAATCCCCTGATTGGAGCTCAATCACCAAATTAATAAACCCTACATGTTTTTCACACCTGACAAAACATAACTAAAATGCATTTGAAAAAAATGCAGCTGAATCTTTAACACACCTGACCAGGATCAGCACAGGGGGGGGCATGGTGCTCAGGTCAACTCTGCTGATAGGGGCAAACGTACTTCCATTACAAAATGAGATTAAAAAAATGCACATAAATATTTTTCACACCTGACAAAACAGAACTACAATGCAGCTAAATCTTTAACACGCCTGACAAGGCTCAGCACAGGGTGGCGCATGGTGCTCAGTTCAAATCCCCTGATAGGAGCTCCATCACCATCTTTCATTAAAACCCCCAGAGATTTTTAAAAAATGCAGCCGAAGTTTTTTCACACCTGACAAGGCTCAGCACAAGGTGGCGCATGGTGCTCAGGTCGACTCGCCTGATTGGAGCTCCATCACCATCTTTCATTAAAAATCCAGAGATAAAAAATGCAGCTGAATATTTTTCACACCTGACCAGGCTCAGCACAGGGTGGCGCATGGTGCTCAGGTCGATTCCCCTGATAGGAGCAAACGTACTTTCAATGCTTTTCCAGGTGGTACCGTCCATCTCCTCCCGCTTCTGCCACACAAGCTCGATAGGGAGGCTGCAATTCATGTGCTCCCTCACAACCTACAATTATCAATTCAACAATTTAACTTTGATAAAGGAAAAAGGAATATGGAGACCTGAAAGCTCGAATGTATGAAATAAATCAATCAATAAAATCAAATGTCAAACATTCAAAATATAAATCCGGCAATAAAGGTTCTTGTGTGGTACCCGCTCATACAATTACACATACATATACACGTACGCATACACATACACATACACATACACATACACATACACATACACATGCACATACACATACACATGCACATCCACATCCACATCCACATCCACATCCACATCCACATCCACATCCACATCCACATCCACATCCACATCCACATCCACATCCACATCCACATGCACATGCACATGGCACCTGCACATACACATACCATTACACATACACATACACATACACTACACAATAACACATACACATACACATACCATACACAGACCATACACATACACAATACACATACACATACCATACACATACACATACCTCACATACACATCCACATACACATACACATACCTACACATACACTACACATACACATACACATAAACATACACTACACATACACATACACATATACACATACACCTACACATACACAATCCACATAACACATACACATACCTACACATACACATAACACCTACACATCCACATACACATACACATACACATACACATACCATACACTACACATACCCCTACCATACAAACAATACCACATCCACATACCTAACACAAACACATACCACATACACACACACATACACATACAACATACACATACACATACACATATACACATAACACATACACATCCACATACACATACACATACACATCCACATACACAATACAACATACACATACCATACACATACACATACACAACCCATCCACATACACATACACATACAACATACACTAACACATAACACATACACATACACATACCATAACACATCACATACACAACACATACACAACACATAACATACACATACACATACACATAACATACACCAATACACCATCACATACATCCACATACACTACACATACCATACACATACACATACACATCACATACACATACACACACATACACATACACATACATACAACACATACACATACACATACACATACACATACACATACACATACACATACACATACACATACACATACACATACACATACACATACACATACACATACACATACACATACACATACACATACACATACACATACACATACACATACACATATACATACACATACACATACACATACACATACACATACATACACATACACATACACATACCCATACACATCCACAATACACATACAACATACACATACACATACACACACACATACACATACACTACACATAACATACACAATACACATACCATCACATACACATACACATACCATACACATACACATCACATACAAATACCATACACATACCATAACAAAACCCCCCACATCACATACACATACACATACACTCACACCCACACAAGCACACGCACATGTACATGTACACGTTCACGTACACATGTATATATATGTGAATGTGTAATTTATATATGCATTCATGTGTTTATCATACATACAAGCAAAGTGATCAGGCATACCTTGAGTGTGACCAGAGAGTTGCCAATAAACAGAGCTCCACCAGCAACCACTGCACTACCAGTCAACTTGATACCCCCCCCCCCCCCCCCCCCCCCCTGCCTCCTCCCCCACCAGCAGTACGCCTGCTTTACTGCGGCTGCGGCAGTATGGATTAATTTGTTTCTCGTACAGTCATACATACAAGCAAAGTGGCAAGGCATACCTTGAGTGTGACCAGAGCGTTGGCAATGAACAGAGCCCCACCAGCTGACATGACAATACCAGTTAAGTTGTTGTCCTGCATGATCAACAAAGGGTGCGGTTGTTGGCTTAGACTCTGGAGGCTGGAAACATATATTTATATTTTTGTCGGTAGTTAGGAAGTTTGGGCCAATAGCATTCAAGTTGTTGTCCTGCAAGATGAACAAAGGGTGTGGTGTTGGATTTGGATCTGTAGGCTGGACACATACATGATATATGTATGTTTTTTGTCGGTGGTTATGCAGTATGGCAGCTTGGCAGTTTGGGTTCAATACCAGTCAAGTTGTTGTCCTGCAAGATCAACCAGTGTGCGGTTTTGGGGTTTGGCTCTGGAGGCTGGCCACATATATGTACTGGCGGGTACCAGTATGTTTTTGTCAGTAGTTGGGCAGTTAGGCAGTTAGGGCCAATACCAGTCAAGTTGTTGTCCTGCAAGATCATTAAAGTGTGCGGGTGTTGGGTTTGGATCTGGAGGCTGGCCACATATATGTACTGGCGGGTACCGGTATGTTTTTGTCAGTAGTTGGGCAGTTAGGCAATTAGGGCCAATACCAGTCAAGTTGTTGTTCTGCATGATCATTAAAGTGTGTGGTTTTGGGGTTTGGCTCTGGAGGCTGGCCACATATATGTACTGGCGGGTACCGGTATGTTTTTGTCAGTAGTTGGGCAGTTAGGCAGTTTGGGCCAATACCAGTCAAGTTGTTGTTCTGCAAGATCATTAAAGTGTGCGGGTGTTGGGTTTGGCTCTGGAGGCTTTACACCTTTTTATGTACCGGCAGGTACCGGTATGAGTCTGTTGGCAGTTAGGCAGTTTAAGCCTATACTAGTCAAATTGTTGTACTGAAAGATAAAAAAGGGAGACATTGTTGGATTGGGCTCTGGAGGCTGGACATATTTGTACCGGCCGGTACCGTTTTTTTGTTTTTTAGTATTTAGGCAGTTTGGCATATAAGTAGGGAACGGCAACGATTATTAATGTTTAGTCCAAAAACCTTGCATAAAACACTCAGGCATCTACCCTATTCCTGCCTACACCCATACACCCACCCCATGGAGATAGCCTGAGTGACGTGGGGCGACAAAAACCTGTACAAAACTGGTGGACCACCCACATCAACAAATAAGCAGCCTCCCACCTGACCCACAAACATAGGGAACGGCAACTAATATTAGTGTTTGAAAAACTAATGTTAACTACTATTATTACAGTGTCACAATAATATTAGTTTTTCAAATAAATTCAAAATTCTGGTGAGGCGGCTCCTCCGACTAATATTACATAATATTATATAATATTATCTATTCACTAACATAGCTGACCCCTACATATAAGTAGTCAGGGCAAAGACCAGTCAAGTTGATATCCTTCAAGATCAACAAAGGGTGCACTTTTAGGCTTAGACTTTGGAGGCTGGGCACATACGCTTATGTGCTTGTCGGTAGTTTAGCAGTTGGTCAGTTTGGTCCAATACCATTCAAGTTGTTACACTGCAATATCGAATAATGCTTAACCTATAGGCTTAGACTCTGGAGGCTGGACACATATATGTATATTTTTGTCGGTAGTTGGGCAGTTTGGTAGTTTGGACCAATACCAGTAAATTTGTTGTCCAACACAGTCAAAGAAGGGTGCGGTTGTTGGATTGGGCCCTGGAGGCTGGACACATATATGTACCAGCAGGTACCAGTATGTTTTTGAAGGTAGTTAGGCAGTCAGGCAGTTTGGCAGTTTAAGCCAATATCATGGTGTGTTTTGTTGCTAGGGCCCCCATCCTTCATAGTGGGAAATTGAAGCCTTCGAATTGTTGATGGGGGTGTGGATTGTGTGTGTGTGTGTGTGTGTGTGTGTGTGTGTGTGTGTGTGTGTGGGGGGGGGCATTGTGATTATACCTATATCTATATATAATAGTTGATATCCTGCAAGATCAACAAAGGGTGAGGTTGTTGGATTTGGCCCTGGAGGCTGGACACATACACGACATATGTCTGTTTTTGTCGGTAGTTAGGCAGTTTGGTATTTTGGCAGTTTGGTCCAAAACCATTCAAGTTGTTACCCTGCACAATCAAATAATGGTTCACTTGTAGGCTTAGGCTCAGGAGGCTGGAAACAAATGTTTATGTGTTTGTTGGCAGTTTGGCAGTTTAAGCCAGTACCAGTCAAACTGCTGTCCTGCAATATCAACAAAGGGCGCCCTTGTAGGCTTAGACTCTGGAGGCGTTTATGTGTTTGTTTGTAGTTTGGCAGTTTAAGCCAGTACCATTCAAACTGCTGTCCTGCAATATCAACAAAGGGCGCCCTTGTAGGCTTAGACTCTGGAGGCGTTAATGTGTTTGTTTGTAGTTTGGCAGTTTAAGCCAGTACCAGTCAAACTGCTGTCCTGCAATATCAACAAAGGGCGCCCTTGTAGGCTTAGACTCTGGAGGCGTTTATGTGTTTGTTTGTAGTTAGGCAGTTTAAGCCAGTACCAGTCAAACTGCTGTCCTGCAATATCAACAAAGGGCGCCCTTGTAGGCTTAGACTCTGGAGGCGTTAATGTGTTTGTTTGTAGTTAGGCAGTTTAAGCCAGTACCAGTCAAATTGCTGTCCTGCAACATCAACAAAGGGCGCGCTTGTTGGCTTTGGCTCTAGAGGCTGGACACACATATTTGACACGGTTTTCTGTTTGCTGGACACACATGTACTGGTATGATTTTGTCGTTAGTTTTGCAGGTTGGGTCAATACCAGTCAAACTGCTGTACAGCAAGATAAACAAAGGGCGAACCTACAGGCCTAGACTCTGGAGGCTGGACACACATATTGTGTGTCTTTGACACGGTTTTCTGTTTGCTGGACACACATGTACTGGTATGCTTTTGTCGTTAGTTTTGCAGGTTGGGTCAATACCAGTCAAACTGCTGTACAGCAAGATAAACAAAGGGCGAACTTACAAGCCTAGACTCTGGAGGCTGGACACGTAAATGTATGTGTTTGTCGGTAGTTGGGCAGTTGGGCAGTTTTGACCAATACCATTCAAGTTGATACCCTGCAATATCAAGTAATGGTAAACTTGTAGGATTAGACTCTGGAGACAAGACACATACATGTATGTTTTTGTCAGTAGTTAGGCAGTTTGGCAGTGTGGCATTTTGGGCCAATACCAGTCCAGTTGATACCCTGCAATATCAAATCATGGTTAACTTGATCCTGAAATCCTAAGCCCGCTTAGTCATGAGCTGATAGGCTTCCCGATCCACCTGTATCTTCTTGAAGCAAGCTTTGAAGTCCTTGCTCTTGTCGCCAACGCCAACGCCAATGCCAACACTAACCTCAAAACCACACACCATTAGTCATGAGCTGCTAGGTTCCCCAACGCACCCCAATCCTCTTGACCCGAGCCTGGAACTCCTTTTTCTTGATGTGTGGCTGCCAACGCCAACACTAACCTCCAAATCCCACACCCTCTTAGTCATGAGCTGCTAGATTTTCTTTCAATCTTTCGCAACCCTATCCTCTCCTCCCCAGCCTGGAACTCTCTGTTTTAAATGTGGCTGTCAACCAGCTGACGCCAGATGTAACCCTGAAACCCTAAACCTTTTTAGCCACGAGCTGCAAGTTTTCCCGACACACCTGTATCCTCTTGACCCCAGCCTGGAACTCCTTACTTAAGATGAGGCTGTCAACTAGCTGACACCAGATCTAAACCTGAAACCCCAAACCCTCTTAGCCACGAGTTGCTAGGTTTCCCGACGCACCCGTATCCTCTTGACCCGAGCTTTGAACTCCTTGCTCTTGATGTGGCTGCAAACGCCAACACTAACCTCGAAACGCCACACCCCCTTAGCCATGAGCTGTTGAGCTTCCTGACCCACCTGTATCCTCTTGACCCCAGCCTTGAGCTCCTTGTTCTTGTCGTGGCTGTCAACGCCAACTCCAATATGAACCTTGAAAACATACACACTCTAAGTCGAGCTGTTGGCTTCCTGACCCATATGTATCCTCTTGACCCTGAACCCTCTTTGTCATGAGCTGCTAGGTTTCTTAACACACCTGTGTCCTCTTGACCCCAGCCTTGAAATCCTCACTTTTGATGTTACTATCAACTAGTCGACACCAAATATAACCCTGAAACCCTAAACCCTCTTACCCACAAGCTGCTAGGTTTCTCAACACACCTGTGTCCTCTTGACTTGAGCCAGATCTCCTTACTTTAGATGTGGCTGTCAACTAGCTAACGCCAGATCTAACCCTGAAACCCTAAACCCTCTTAGCCACAAGCTAATAGGTATCCCACCTCACCTGTATCCTCTTGACCCGAGCCTTGAACTCATCGCTTTGGATGTGGCTGTCAACTAGTCGACGGGACTGCCTCATACGTTCAGAGACTGGGTCCACGATGTAAGTAGCAGGATCAACAGGTGGGATCATCTCAAAGACAATACCATCGGGGACTGCGATCGGCACTGGCAGAGGCGAGGGTGGTCGGCCTCCTGTGTTAGGCATCTCATCTGCAGTACAAAGAAGTACAAGTGGACACACAGACAATCACACCTGGGGCTTTGCAAAGTATTGGCGGAGGCGAGGGTGGTCGGGCTCCTGTGTTAGGCATCTCGTCTGCAGTAGCAGGATGAACAAGTGGACACAAAGACAATAACATTGGGGACTTCACACGGCATTGGCGGCGGCGAGGGTGGTAGGGCCCCTGCGCTAGTCATCTCGTCTGCAGTATGGTACAAGGGAATAGAAGTGGATACAAAGACAATCGAATCAGGGACTTCACACGGAATTGGCAGGGAGAAGGATGGTCGGGCTCCCTAGTTAGGCAGCTCGTCTGCAGTATGGTACAAGGAAATAGAAGTGGACACAAAGACCATGGAATCAGGGACTTCACATGGCATTGGCAGAGGCGAGGGTGGTAGGGGCCCTGGGGCTTTGTACGGCGTTGCCAGCGAGGGTGGTAGGGGCCCTGTGTTAGGCAAATCCTCTGCAGACCAAGTAAATACAAGTGGGCACAAAGACAAGTAATCACATCAGGGGCTTCATGCAGCACTAGCAGGGGCTAAACCCTAAACCCTAAACCCTAAACCCTGCAGTACAAGGAAATACAAGTGAACACATACACAATCACATCAGGGGCTTTGTACAGCACTGGCGAGGGCAAGGGTGGTGTAGCTCCTGTGTTAGGCAACTCGTCTGCAGTACAAGTAAATACAAGTGAGCAGGAAGATAATCACATCTGGGGCTTTGTACGGCGTCGTTAGCAAGGGGGGTAGGGCCCCTGTGTTAAGAAACCAGTCTGCAGTAAAAGGAAATACAAATTGGACAAGTCCTATGCAGCGTCGCAAGCGATGCGGAAAATTGGCGAAGTGTGTTGGCAACGGAACCAAAGGTGGCAACGATGGAGCTGACCGAAGCGAGTTAGTTACGCGACCGTTGGATGACGTGTCAGGCTTCAAGAAATTTTTCGGTCGGACGGACAAATGGGTGAACATGGGGACTCCCGCCCCCTTGAAGAGGGGGTTACGCCACAACATCATTCGCATTTGGGACTTCATACGGTAGTGGCAGCGGCAAGAGTGGTGAGGCTCCCGTATTAGGTTATGCAGCCGAAGTACAAGTAAATTGAAGTCAGGTTGCAGTACAAGTAAATGCAAGTCAGGCTGCAGTACAAGTCAATACAAGTCAGGCTGCAGTACAAGTAAATACAAGTAAGGCTGCATCAGTACAAGTAAACACAGGTCAGGCTGCAGTACAAGTAAAACAAGTCAGGCTGCAGCAGTACAGGTAAGCACAGGTCAGGCTGCAGTACAAGTAAATACAAGTAAGGCAGCAGTACATGTAAACACAAGTCAGGCTGCAGTACAAGTCAATACAGGTCAGGCTGCAGTACAAGTCAATACAAGTCAGGCTGCAGTACAAGTCAAAACAAGTCAGGCTGCAGTACAAGTCAATACAAGTCAGGCTGCAGTACAAGTCAATACAAGTCAGGCTGCAGTACAAGTGAATACATATGAGGCTGCAGTACAAGTAAATACAAGTCAGGCTGCAGTACAAGTAAATACATGTCAGGCTGCAGTACTAGTCAATACAAGCAGGCTGTAGTACAAGTAAGTACAAGTTAAGACACATGCAAGCTCATCAGGGACTTCACACCGCACTGGACTGCACACACACACACACGCACACACACACAAACTGGCTCGCATGTGAACAAGCATCAACACACACAAAATAACAATCATACACGCATGAGACCTTTAAGCTCAATTACGATGTTTAATATAAAATAAATGCGTACTGTTTATGTAAGAATGCGCACACACACGCACATGCACAGGCACACCGCATACACATGCGCATACAAACGCACATGCACACACACATGCACACGCACACTGCATGCACATGCACATGCAAACGCACATGCACACACACATGCACATGCACACTGCATGCACATGCGCATGCAAACGCACATGCACACACACATGCACACGCACACTGCCTACACATGCGCATGCAAACGCACATGCACACAAATACACATGTCTGACTGTCTGTCTGTATGGTACAGTCCAGGGGTAGGCCAATTAGGCTAATAGGACTTGCCCAACCGTGGTAGGAAGGGCTTAAAAAGAAAAAGCATTGATGAACTGACCCCCAATCAATCGTTTTACCGATGCGGGCCCTGAGTTCTATTACAGTCTGTGATCAATTAATTATACAATATAATTCAATCATCATCTCATCTAGGATGATAATTTAATCGCGCGGTTCTTATCATATATGCACATATATTTGTATACATTGTATTCTGCATTTCTATCTTACCAAGGAATCAGGATTCGTGACCACCTTCATGCTGGAGTCTTCATCCAATGCCTATACACACGCACATGCATATGCACTTGCCTACGCCCTAGACTAGCACGCCTGTCAACAAATCTCCCAACCTGTATCGTCCCCAATCTAGCTTCTGCTGTCGAGACATTCACATGTACACCCACACGCACGCAAATGCACCCACACATGTACACAGACACTAGCAGACGAGCACACATGTCACCAAATCTCCCTACCTTCATCAATCCCCGGCCCGGCATTTTGTGTAGGGAGATCCCCATGGCCCGGTTTGAAGGTGGAATCCTCCAAGGATAGGGCCAAGCCATGAGATGCACCAAGCCCTGAGAAGTCTGCTGTCGAAATGTACAGGTTTACCAGGGCAACTATGGCAATACCGGCCACCAGCAGTGACCACACAGCAGGCAAGCGGACTCGATCGGTGCTCTTTCCGTGGTGCATGGCTGGAGCATACGGTGTGTCGGTGTTGTATACGTTGGTGGTCAGTTTAACGACCGCTGACCGTCTGGACGTCGGTGTATCGGTGGTAGCTACGTTGGAGGGGTCAGGTACTCAGGTTAACTACCGCAGATGCCGGACGTCGATCCTCTCCATCAGCAGTCAGTGAGCAGGTGGGTAAGCGGGATCGATCTGGGCTATGTCCTCTATGCATGTCTCGATCATATGGTGCTTGCTACACTGGAGGGGTAAAGTTAACTATCGCTGAAGCTGGAGGTTAATCCCGGCCACTACAAGGATGATAATCAATTGAGGATCGGCATGAAAGGATGATCGCTTGCAAGGATGGTCAATTGAGCTTCGGCGTCCAGTTTTGGGCATTGAAGGCGAAGTAAGGACGGAAGGGTCTTCAGGGAGGATTGCGGCCTGTTCGACAGTACGAGGTTAGTAGGTAAACGGCGTTTGTTGACAGGTCTCGCAATCAGCGGAGATTTGAACACCCATCACAATTGCATGCGTTGTTTTGAAGTCTAGTCTGGCGTAACCGTTAATTACTAGGCATTGAGTTAATATATAGCCTATCCCATAAACCCAGTCGACCACTGTTTGTTGCATTAAGTATTTACATCCATTATTTGGAAAACTAAGCACTAATAGTCCTTGCTAACAGTCGAGTTCAGTCTCAACGCTGACAGAGGGCATTCACAGTGAGTTCACTGTATTATCGCTAAACGTACTCGGTCGGGAGATGAAGGAAGGGAGGAAGGAAATGGTTACAAACCCAGCAAAAATCAATGCCGAAAGCGTGCAGCGCCGGAGCAGCTGGACAGTTGTATAACAGTGGGGGGTTAGGCATTAGGGGCGCCTGGAGGCGCGTCCCGAATGAATTTACTAGAGTTCTGAATCAAATTGATTTTAATTGATTTTGATTTAATGTTGCGTTATTTTAGTTCAATTTAATTTAATCAAATTGAATTGCATTGACGTGAATTGAATGCATTTAATTTATTTGAATTGTATTCATTCGAATTTGATTGTATTGAATTTAATTTGATGTAATTGAATTGCATTGAATCGTTGGATGTTGTAGCATTGTTGACTACAAAGTAACGAAAAAGGGGGATTTTGCAGTGTTGAAGATTGTTAAGCAGTATTGAACGTTCCTGTACTGGTATGCAATGCATGTATGTAGATTGTCTTTATTTGTGATAATTTGATGCACAAAAATAAAGACCAATCAGAGGTCTGGTTCAGTTTACGATGTTTTTTACAATGTGTTGCATGTTTGGGGCCAGCCCAGACGTGAACGGTTCGTATCGTTCCGGCAGTTAGTTCGTGGCGACACGGCCACGCTGGCGAATGTTGGCTTCGCGTCTCATGCCCACCACTCCACCAGGCCGCCTCCGATCTCGGTCTGTGCGCAAGCACCAAGGTCTGCGGAAACGTCAAACAGTTGAGTGGGCGCATTAAAGGTATTGATCTCGCGGAAAGAGGGGTGCCTTCCATTCACACTTTTTTGGTTTGGGATGCGGTCTTTCCCCCCCCCCCCCCCCCCCCCCCCCCCCCCTGCTATTTCCTTATTCCAGACAAAATTGTATACTAGACTTCAAAACATATATTGCCACTAAGTCCCTGAATACCTGACTGCCCCGAATTCCCTAAGTTTGTATGAGAGTACGGGTCAGCAATCGTACAACCTTAGCCTTCTTATCAGAGGCAGGCGTTAAACAAGGAGACAAGTTCTATACAGCGTCGCAAGCGACGCTAAAAATTGGCGGAGTGTGTTCGCAACGGAGCGACAGGTGGCAACGGAAGCGAGTTAGTTGAGAGACCGTTGGCTGACGTGTCAGGCATCGTCTCGGGGGGGCGGTCGGAAGCGGACGCGGAGAAGGGGGGGGCTCCGCCAAAAGTCTCTCCCCACTTGTCTTCGGGCTCTTTACAGATGAGTCTTAAAGTGACTTGGTTCGACTGATGGAAGTTACCTTCAATTCCTGGTGGAAGTTACATAACCAGAACAGTGAAAGTGACCCATGGATTATGATCATGCATGGACCCACCTGCCCCAGATCTAGTCGAGCCC
Source organism: Chlamydomonas sp. ICE-L (assembly GCA_013435795.1). Classification (NCBI taxonomy): domain Eukaryota; kingdom Viridiplantae; phylum Chlorophyta; class Chlorophyceae; order Chlamydomonadales; family Chlamydomonadaceae; genus Chlamydomonas; species Chlamydomonas sp. ICE-L. The sequence continues at coordinate 11,912,419 of JACBWV010000338.1, read as the reverse complement.
TGAAATCTACTCGAGCCTTGAAGGTACTCTGTTTGACTGATGGTTGATTGGTTGATTGCTGCAACGGCATGAGGCATGAGCGATATCGATCGTTCTAAACCGCTCGCGCCTGTGCTGCCCGCATTAAGGCAGCAACCTTTGCCGAGCGTCTTCAAGCCAGCAGTCGCGACTGCTCATTTGAAACTCGTCAGAACAGCCATGCGAGCGAGTACGCACCACCCAACCCTCTCCTAACGTCCTACCAAAGCACCGCCACCATCTCTAGGCGTCGAGTTCATTAGAGTCTAGGCCATACCAGAAGAGGTTGCACCAACACAGGAGAAAGGTGTGATGGGGGCAGTTATTGTGTTTGTGTATGTATGTATGTATGTATGTATGTATGTATGTATGTATGTATGTATGTATGTATGTATGTATGTATGTGTGTCTTCTGTGTGTGTAGGTGCTTGGACGAACAGGCGTGTTTAAAATGTGTCATCCATGTGCAAAATGCATGTATTCTTTAAGACCCCCCCCCCCCCCCCCCCCCCCCCCCCCCCCCCCCCCCCCTCCAGCCACCCACACCTTCCCACCCACAACAAATGCTGATACCACAGTTGATAGTGTCACATTTGCATGGTGTGATATGATCAAGCAGAACCCATTCTTAAGCTACGCAATGAATGTGTATGGATGATGATTTAATGAGTATGTTCAAGGGGGGGCAACTTCAAACCAAAATGACCCCATCATCAAACCTTGCAGATATCATTGAGAGGATGAGGAATCCGGTCTTATTTCTTAATTTGGCCAAGTAGAAAAAAATTGCTGGTCCTCCAAAGTATGGGGCCGCGGAGGGGGGGGGGGGGGGGGGGGGGGGAGAAAACAATCTGACATTTTCAAAAAATTAGGTACTTTTCAGGCACTTTTTTTACAGCCCTCAGAATGACATGGGAGTGGAACTAGGGTGTTCCCCCAAGTGTACCTCTACTAAATACCAGTCCATTTATGCTATTGGGGTAGGGATCCACCACTTATTATGCCCAGGGCAGAGGGGGGGGGGGGGGGGGGGGGAGGGTCTCTCTCTCTCTCTCTCTCTCTCTCTCTCTCTCTCTCTCTCTCTTTCTTTCTCTCTTTCACTCACACACAACGCCCTAACCAACACGTGTACAACATCGTACAGATCGAGACCTCATGGTAGTTCACTGCTTCTTCTTTTTGCCTTCCCTCCTCTGTGCGTCTTTTTCGTTCTGGTGCCTTGTGCTATTTGATGTTATTCGATGTACCCACAATCCAAGGGCACTACCTGCGACAAGTGCGGTAAACAATTGCTTTGCGGCGACCACGGAAACTTAGAGCGCCATCAGAATTCTCTTGCGTGCTTGGCTGCAGTCGAACAGAAGTCGAGATTCGGCAGCACACCAAAGCATTTGCTTACCGGTTTTTTTCAGACGATTATTTAATACCTGATAACTGAAGAGTATTGAAGGTTGGCACATTAGGGGCCAAGGGGACCTGACCCCAAGCCCCACAAAACAATGTAACATTGGTGATGATGATTTTCTATGCTTCAAACATTCCCAATGGTCTCGAGACCAACCTCAATGGATAGGCCTTTGGAAACCCTGTAAAATGAGCCTAATTAGACACCATAACACTAAGTGGTGGCTGAGATAGTGGCTGTACAGTGGGTTCTGGAGCCGGGGGGGGGGGGGGGGGGGGGGTCTGCAGAAGTGTGCCTCAGCACTTTTTTGTGATGGGGTCTGGCACTATTTTTTTTGCCCCCCCCCCCCCCCCCCCCTAAGTATGTATATGTTTTTTAGGACTCTTGGGGCTAGGTTGTAGTACTAGACTAGCGGTTACTTTTCTGTACAATTCAGAGGCTTGACAATGTTGTTACAAATGTGCGTAACATATATCATCTTTGTACAAAATGGTGCTTGGCCCCAGTGCAAGCAAACAGGCTGGGGCCCTCAACCTCATGCCTTGTTATAAGGCGTACTATTTATGTATTTATTTATCTATGTGCAAAATGAATGTTTCCTAAAGGACCCCCCACCCCCATAAATTTGAAATTGGTCCAGCTAGCAATTGAGATGCTCGCCGTCTTTGGCAGTTACAATAGGGATAGCCCTAATCAGCATGCAGCAGCTTTCCTAGATTCAGCATCTGATTCATATTCAGCAGCAGCAGCAGCAGCATATCCAAGCATATCATTCAGCAGCATATTAAACTGAGGAAGATTATACTTTGAATGAATTATTTAAACATAATTCATTTGATAACATGGCTCTTCGAAACCATTTATGGCAAATCTCCGGAATTAAAAATATCAAGGACAACATTGTTAGCTTCCTAAGCTGTGTTATTGCACTACGGTACTCCTTACATATGGTTGGAAGGAGGTTGCTTATAGTGCATACTTGGATTGGTCCAGTGCACTATATATATGCTCCCTAGCTTCCTACTTCCTTCAACTCTTTTGTTTTATAATGAAAGATGATTGGAAGACCCACCCTGGATGTTGTGGTGTGGGATTGTCTTGGGGGGCCAATAATGGCCTGCCAATGACAACGTAATGTAATTTGGTGTTTTTAACAAATCAATGCACCGTCTATTTCTGGCTGCGCATATCAGCTTCTAGGTAGCTCTCCTAGCTGGCTATTTAGCCAAACCCACAACAACCTAGTGCACTTTGTCGTTGGCATTTATTATTATTATTTTTAGTTGTGAAACGTATTTCACCCCAGGAGGCGGGTCTCCCTACACAAACCAGCGGCACTGAGGATTCAGTTCGAATGGCGTTGCCACTCCTACAAAATAGTAGCATAACCAGCTTTCCAGCAATGCTGGCATATTTGGATTCAGCCCAGTGGCTGGTTAGGAAGCTACCTAGAAGCTGCTGCACGTAGTCCCAATTCCCAAATAAAAGCAAGTGGTCCTGTGCAGGGTATTTCAGGAGGACCACCAGCTCTGCAGCCTGAGACGCAACCAATTGCATTGCCTGCGTCCTGCAACGCAACGGACCCATCCTTCTGGTCAACGGACCCTCCCCACGTTTGTAGCAGGATAGCCTGCTACTAGTCTAACTTGACAGACTCGAGATGTCAAGGTAGAATAGTAGCATGAGGGCGCTTCCCTTTCAAAGGAGGGGGGAGTGTAGCAGGATAGCCTGCTACTAGTCTATCTTGACATCTCGAGTCTGTCTTTTTGACATGTCCCATCGGTCTAGTTCCGTCACAAAGTTGCTTCCTGCAATTCAACGGACTCTTCGACGTTGCGTCTGCGATGGAGGACGCAGCGTCCTGAACACACCTGGTCCTGTGCCTAGTTTGATACTTAGTAGCTACACTTAGCCCGCACTACTGAGGAGAGCACTGCGCACTTGTTCACACTTGTTATTGCACGAGTCTTGGCGATCTGCCGCAACATGATATGCAGTATCCCAATCCTGCAAGGACGCATGCAGAAATTATTATTATGCAATGGGTTGTACACAGCAATGGGTTGCACGCAGAACTGATTATTATGCAATGAGTTGTACGCAGCAATGGGTTGCACGCAGAACTGATTATTATGCAATGGGTGTAACGGTTGGGCAAGTCCCTTTAGCCTATTTGGCCTACCCCTGGACTGTTACATACATACAATGGGACAGATTATTACTTAAGAATATTTGCACCTGACACTGTCCTGTACTGTGATTCTCCTGCACTCAGATCAATCTAGTCTAATGCATGGGCATCTCACATCATTCAGTTTTTGGTTTATGTGGTGGCTGATCTCACAGACCTGGGCGGGACAAGAATGCGGTTGTGTCAATGTTTTGTTATTCTGTGATCCGTTCTCTCCTGCACGCAGGCCAAACTAGTATAAAGGGCGTCTCACATCATTCAAGGAGAGCGGGGCAAGCATACGGTTGTGCCAATGGTTTGTTATTATGTGATCCATTCTCTCCTGCACGCAAGCCAAACTAGTAAAATGGGCATTTCACATCATCAAAGGAGTGTGGATGTCACAAGCATGCGGTTGTGTCAATGTCTTTTAAATTATGTGATCCGTTCTCTCCCACACGCAGGCCAAACTAGTATAATGGGCGTCTCACATCATTCAAGGAGAGCGGGACAAGCATGCAGTTGTGTCAATTTGTTATTATTCTGTGATCTGTTATCTTTCTCACTCATCAGGCCTAACTAGTCACTCACATCATTCAAGGCGTCTCACATAATTCAAGGTGTACATCATTCAAGGCGTCTCACATCATTCAAGGCGTCTCACATCATTCAAGGTGTACATTATTCAAGGCGTCTCACATCATTCAAGGCGTCTCACATCATTCAAATTGTCTCATATCATTCAAGGTGTACATCATTCAAAGTGCCTCACATCATTCAAGGTGTACATCATTCAAAGGGTCCCACATCATTCAAGGTGTACATCTTTCAAGGTCCACGTCCCCAGAGGCAGCCGCGGTATGAAGGGGAGTGTCACCATTCCATTCTGAGGAGTATGCAGTGGTATGAGAGCATGTGAGCTATAAGTTGTCACTGATTTGCTACTGCACTTCAACACAGTTTAAAATAACAACATCGCTGCTTACATAAGGTAGACTCGCAAGTAAGAACTTCTCTTCACTATTTGTGCAAGCAGATATTTCTACATATCAGGGTGACTTGCGTTGAATGCATAGACCACTACTTGTCAAAGGCAGAAGGCAGCTATGTGTTTGTGTGTGTGTTTACAGTCCAGCCGGTTAAGGCGTAGCCTAACAGGCTAAGAAGAATTGCCCAACCTCAATACTTGGAAGGGCTTTATACAAAACATTAAAACAAGCATTGTTGAACTACTGAACTGAACCCCAACAAATTGTAGACGGAGGTTTAGCTTTCCGGAGTAATATGTCTTGAGCACTCTCACAGGGAATGGACTAGGGCGTGTGCTTACAATCGTGATAGCATGGCAAGCGACATGGCAGGTATAAGAAGGGAAAGGCGACAGTACCTCGGGGTACTGCCGCCGGTAGGTGCCGGCCCTAACGGGCGGAGGCACTACTATGGAAGCTTCCAGGCAGAAGGCCTGGCGCCCCAAGACACTCTAGCTGGACCGGGAGAACCGGTCTATAACATCCCCCCCAATTCCTGGTATTCTTTATTCATAAGAATTCCTGGAATTAGGAGGTTCTAGGGGAAGGGAAGCTAGAGTGAAAAATAACTAACTGGTGCATAAAGAAGCACAAGGACAGGCTTCTGACTGGCCAGTATTTACTAATGAATGGTGCTTGGCCTTGTAAGACATATGCAAGTACATTCAGGAGAGAACAGGGGACAATGGCAGTACAGATCATCTATTATCTATTATGCATATAGGACTGGATTCCAGCTGTGGAGCTGCCAAGAAGGTGCAGCCATGGGGCCTTGTTCGGGCAAAGGGGGCTGGATAGCAATCTGTCAATTTAGCCATGAAGGTAAACAACTTTAAGGTAGACGTCCCCCGCTAGCTCATAACTATCAATCCATGGGAAGGACATGATGAGGTACATCCATTATCATCTATAAAGTGTCACTGGTCAGGATCTCAGATTAATGCTAGGGAAGCATATGTTCTATAGTCTATATCATCTTAGGAGCACAAGTCTGGAGATTCCCTCCCATGATAAGAGATTTATCATAGCAGGAGATCTTGTGCTTGGATGCCTTTAATTATGCTGGGTCCTCTGCTGGGATGTCTGGGTTGTATGGCACTTGGTAGAAGCCATCTCGCTTGAGCCTCTTGGTGATGCACTGGTGGAAGTCGTCCCACAGATCAGGTGTAGGGATAGGGTGGAACTCAGGTGGAAATAAGTTGAGGATGAAGTAGTCCTGGTGGTTCCAGGGGAGGATGATCTCATCAACATAGATGAGAAAAGGACTCGGTTCATTATCAACTCTGATCTGGTGGGAATACAACAGTATGCCAGGCTGTCTGTGAGCTGCTAGGGAGTATGCACTAACAAGGGCAGCCTGCAGGCAGATGGTCCATTTGAGCTGGTCCTTGATGTGTGGGGAGCAGGTGTCATACTGGTGATCTAGTGTAGCCAAGCTGCTGGTGTGGAGGTGGGGGGGTGAAATGATGATGGCTGGGTGTTTGGGCATGTCTGATGTTGACCATACATATGGCTTTGGGCAGTGATCTGAGGTTGGGGTACTGGTCAAAAAATGCTGTGATGAGTTGATACATGGGAACTCTGAACATGTTGACCAGGAGCTGAGGTGGTACTGTAGTGGGTTGGCATATCTTTTCCAGGATGGTCATGAGTTCACCTAGTGGGTAGTGTCCTGGGAGGGTTCCTACGGATACTAGGGATTTGAAGCTGACTCTGCATGCAGTGCTGTTGTTTGGGATGTCATCAGATTCATAGTCATATGATGAAGGGGATGGGGGTGGGGAGAAGTTTGTGATACCAACTGGTTTAAATATTGTTGGTGGATGGATGTTGAGTTGTGGTGGTGGGGGGAGTTGTGCTGTCTGCAGGGTCTGGGGTAAGGGTTGGTTTGCACTGTTGGTCTGGAGGGCAACTATGACACTGTGGTACATGTGGGTCAAGGTTGCATGCATCTTAGTTAGGTGGCCAAGGATTTTGGTTGCATCTTCACTGCGTTTCTTATTTGCTGACCTGGTTCTCTTAGTAGGGATAGTAGGTGGGGTTGGGAGGTTGGGAGTGTGGTTGAATCCAGCTGCTTTGCAGCATTCTGCCCATGTGGAGGGCAGGTCTTGGACTGTAGGCCAGTCTAAGGGTTCAGATGGAAATCCTGGGGGTGCTTGCAGGATTTTGTGAGATTCAGTGGGTGTTGCAGGGGATGTGAGGTGGCCTAAAAAATAAACCTTGAATGAAACCTTCGAGATCTGCTTCCTTGGGTGCCTGTGGGTTGGGGATAGGAAATGGTACCTTGGGTGGTCTAAAGGCAAGGTTGGTGGAGATGCTATAGCATGAGGTTGAGTTATGGCCGTATCCTCCACAGTTCCAGCATGTCATAAGAGTAGAGGGTGTTCTGTCTTGTGAGCATTCTTTCCTATGTTTGGGATGGGAGTTAGGGGGAGGTGCAGGGAGAGGGAGAGGTGGAGGAGGTGGGGCTGGAGGAGGGGGAGGTGGTGGAGGAGGAGGGATTGGAGGAGGAGGAGGGGGAGGAGGGGGAATTGCAGGTGGAGGGGCAGTGAAGCGTTGTCTCCACTTTGACTTGCCTGCTGGCGCCAGGTGATTGACCATGGTGTAGGGCTCAAGGTACCATGGGTCATCTGGGAGGTCGTTGTCTGGGTGATCAGATGGAGAGGGCTGATACAGGCTTGTGGTGTACAGTCCACTGTCTGATGATACTGAGCACTCCAGGCCAGTAGTATAGCAGACCAGACCGTCTCCATGCTGGTAGGGCAGCTCAATCTGTGCTGTACAGTGATCAGTGTGGATGTGTATGTCTTCGTCATAATCCATAATGGCAGGGGCACTGATGAGATTGAAGGAGTTTGACACAGGCACAAGGAGGACATCTAGTAGTGTCACTACAAGTCCTATACCCTGAAGTACAGCTGTGCCACTATAGGAGCAGACAACTGGTGTGGGGGAGTTGGGAGGAATGACTGACACTAGTGGGTGAGGGGTGTGATCCTAATCAGGCATTCAGCATTTGAAGTCATGTGGTAGATGGAGTCGGTGGTGAAGCACCAATGGCCGTGGAAACAAGTAGATAGGTCACTCGGGGGAGTCTCATGAGTGGAAGGGTACTTTCCTAGCTCAGAGTCAGTGGTATCAGGGTTCTCACCGGTGGTGTCTTCATCTCCAGAGTCTTCTCCAGAATCATGAGGTGGAGATTCCAGTGGGGGAGTAACCTAGCAGGGGTTGGGGCATCTTGACTCATGATGGCCATATCCTCCACAGTTTGCACAGGTCCTGCTCGTGGGGTTGACCCTGGTGGATGAAAAGCATTGCTTTCCATAGTGTCCTCTACCATTGCAGTTGATACAGAGTTCAGTCAGGTTGTTCTGGTGAGGGCTGACTGACGGGCTGCTGGGCCTCTGGCAACTGGAGCATTGCCCTTCATGGTGCTTAGTTCCTCCACAGTTGGCACAGTTGTGGATTCTTGACGCAAAGGGGGAGAGGTTCGGGCAAATGGAAGGGGTGTGCCCAAACCCTGTGCATATGATGCACTGGGGGGAAGCTGGTGGCCACATACCTTGTAGAGGGTTTTCTGGCCTGTCCTCAGATGATACTGGATCATCGACTTCGTAATTGATTCCCCATGCACTGAGCATAGGGATGGCCTTACGCAGCAGGTCCGCGGCGGCTGCCGCATCCTGGAAGGCTCGGAGGTCAGAAGGCTCCCCGTCCGAGGTTGGCGTAGGTGGTCCAGTAGAGTCGCCTTTGTCAGACGGGGATGAAGGTGGCTGATGGACAGGGGTAGAAGGGGGAAGAGCAGCATCCTGGGCGGAGGCTGGATAGATGTCGTGGATTGGGGAAGTTAGGGTTGTGAAGGAGTCGTAGTAGGGGTTGACGCCTTTGTAGAGGTTTGGCATTAAGGTGAATCCCTGGCCCCAGTCCTTTCTAATGTAGCGCAAAGCTCTAGCTGCATTGTTAGTGTACGCGTCTAGGATTGCAGCAAGGGGGGGGTGCAGTTTTGCAGAATATGGTCCATAGCTGTCAGCATGAATTGCGGTGCTCTCACGCGTTTTATGACTTGGTGACTACTTATGTACTTCCTTAGAACTATCGGTCCTGACAGTACTATGTCAGCTTACTGTTGACTGCGTCATCGGTTCTTCTGACACGCGCTGTCTAACCTGTACCCTGATCAGGTTCCAGGCTACCGCCCCCCCCCTTTCCTCCGCTGGTGTCCCTTTATGGTTCCACTATCTTTTGTAATATTTATTCTCGTCTCCGCATTTATAGATTGGCGTGCTGCACACACTAAGTCCACTCTCCGGAGTGTTATCCAAGCTGATAGGTTATACGGTCCCTCATTTACTACCACTGCTTTGCGATGCAACTTCCGCGAGGGCCTCCCGCTAATTTTGAGAAACTCCACGACAAGAATGGAGAATCTTGGACGCGCGGGATGCGCAGTGTCATTATCAGCAATGGCTGCGACCGTGTCCTTCCTAAGGAGGACCCGGGTCCTCTTGATGATTGGCTAGACGTCTGTGCACCAGCTGCCTCTGCTAGCGGTCATGAGAGTCCTTCCGCCATCGTGGAAGTAACCCCCCCCAATCAATCCTCCACCTTTACGGCTCTTTCTGCTACTGTCCGACGTCTCTCTCCTGAGATTGAGGACGTTCTGATGCGACTCTGCTGTGCTTCCACTCAGATTATCCAGTACGCAAGGGCGCCTCCTCCTCCTGATGCCCGTTTTGACTACGACTATCAAGAACTTGCTAGTCATCGCCGTGCAGATGGCTATGCTGATGACTCTGATGATGGTGATGAAGATCTGCAGAGTGCTATGAGTGGTGACTTCGGTGGAGTCACTCCTTCCACTGCTACTCGAGAGTTCAATTCTACCGTCTCTCCTGTGTATGAGCCTCTGTTGGCACCTGCTCTTGCGCCTTCCCCGGAGTTTAAGCCTGATCCAGTCTCTGCGCCTCTGCTTGCGCCCCTTCCACCTGTCCACCCGGAGGTGGCCAGGCCGTCTTTGATGCAGAAGTCTGCGTCTTTCACCTTGCCTCCGGACCGAGGTCTGTCTGGCTACAATACTCGTGCTCGAGAGGCTTCTGCTGCTGCTGCTGGCCGCGCATCCTTTGCTGGCCCTTCGCAGGAGCCCCCTCCACCCCGCCTCCGCCTGTGGAGCAGCCCCCTGCTCCTGGCCCTCCGCCATATGTGCCTCCTTCGCTGTCATGCGACTCCTGGGAGCATCTGCTCGATGGCGGACATCCTCTGCGTCTATCCCTGCAGGACTGCCGTCTTATCCGCCAAGCTCAACATGCTGGGGAATCCTTGGACCGCACTCTGTACGGTAGGCTGGATATGACTGCCACTCAGGCTATGGTTGATAGCAAGGGTCGCCCTAGGCCTAGGCGTGTGATGGCTTATTCTGAGCTAGGTCTAGAGTGTCGGGCTTTTCTGGGACCTGTTATGCCAGGGATTAACTACCCTCCTGCTAATGGTGTGACCTCTGGAGGGGTTGGGCGTAGGAACAGTGACCTGCGAGGTTACCAGTTTGTTAAGGTGCCACTCCCTTTCTGTCCTGTTCGTCCTGATTTCGAGCTCATTGTGCGTGTTGCGCGTTCCCTAGATCTCATCAGGAACTTAGATGACCAGCGCGCTTATGACGCTGGTCTTGCAGCTGAGTATTTTCTGGCGATTCGTGAGTCTTTAGCTCCTCGGTGTGCTCCTCCTGCTGCTGGAACTTCGGCCTCTCATGGTGAGTCTAGTGTCGATCCTGCACTGTTGGGTTTCAGTGCGCTTACCCTACCCCGCCAAGAGTTCATGATCTTATCCATGATGCTTGCCAACATGACGGATGCCCTAGTCAAGGTGTATAGGGACTTTGCTTCACCTCGGGATATTTTTTTGCATATCCGGAGGCAGCAGTCCGATGCCCTTGCCTCGCGTGTCCCTCTCTTGCTGAAGGAGTATCATGCTTCGGTCATGGGCACTCATGAGCACGTTGACGCTTTCTTTCGTCGGGTTCGCGGTATGTGCACTGACCTGCGCAGTGCTGGGTTTCCGCAGACTCAGCGTCACGCCATGGGCATTATAGTTCAAGGTGCGAGTCTGCCCCGGTTCGAAACGCTGCGGATTAAGTATGGTATCCTGATATACAACCAGAAACCTGTTGAGTACTGGTCCTGTCTAGAGGAATATAGGCAGCTAGATATTCTTAACATAGCGCTCCCTCAGTCGGATTCCAGGCATCCTGGTTGGTCCCGGACCGCTCCTCAGTTTCCTGCTAATGCTGCATTTCAGCGGCGGCAGAAGACTGGTGGTGGTTCTGGGTCGAACAAGAGGCGCCTGGAATGCACCTGGGGACCATGCCCCCACAAGGATGGTCACTCGGAGGACCGTTGCTGGACGAAGTTCCCTGCCCTGCGAAGGGTCCCTGGTCGTGCAGAACCAACGCTTCCTTCACCGTTGCCTGCTAACCTGGCCCTTCCAGGTCACCTTACTCCAAAGCAATTGTCTTCCTTGCAGGCTCAAATTGATGGGTTTGCTATGCAGAAGTAGCAGGTAAGCCCTGTCCTATTCTCCTGCACCTCTAGGTTCTCAAATGTGTGTAGTCCGAGCCTGTCTGAGGGTGTCTGGCATGTGGATTCTGGAGCTGGAATGTCCATCACAGGTGATAGATCTTTGTTCACTGTGTTTGATGTTCCACTGAATCTGCCATCAGTTCGATTTGGTGATGGTGTGGTTCAACGGGCAGTAGGTAAGGGATCCATTGAGTTATGTAGTGATTGGTTACCAACACCAATCATTCTAACTAATGTTCTCTACATACCTCACTGTCCGGTGAACCTCCTGTCAGTAAATGCTGTGGCTCATTCTCTCCACTGCAAGATTTCTTTTGATAGTATTAGTTGCACTGCCACTCAGGGCTCTTCTATTCTCTGGTCCTTCCCTGCCTCCAGTGATGGTGTTTACAAGTTTGCATGTAGGCCTTGTTACACCACCAGTGGCTGTTCGTTTGGTGCTGACAATTACCCAGCTTTTGCACTTGATGTTGATGAGGACGGTGGAGTTGTTATCCCTACCACTCCTGAATGGCTGTGGCATAGGCGGCTGGGTCACCCCGGCTATGATGCCATGCACAGACTTGTCAAGAAGGGTATGGTTAAGAACTTACCCCTCTCACTCAACCAGGTCCAAAAACTGGCTAAGATCCCTTGTGATGCTTGTCAAAAGGCTAAGGGCAAACGTCTCCCTTTTCCTAAAGCAAGCACTACTCCGATCAATGCACCTCTCCAACGCCTTCACTTGGACATCATGGGGCCAGTTCATATTAGAGGTCTGCGTGGGGAGTTTTATATTCTGTGCCTCACAGACCAACACTCTGGCTATGCTGAAGTGTTGTGCTTGAGGACCAGGGATGAAGCTCCCTTAGCAGTTCAGACTATCATCCTCAGATGGATGAATCAGCTGCACGGGTTTGCCTTTAAGTGCCTGAGGTCTGACAGGGCTAAGGAGTTTATAGTAAAGTGGTTTGAGGATTGGCTGATATCGGTTGGGGCAGTGCATGAGTTATCTTTGGCATACACTGCACAGCAGAATGCAACTGTGGAGAGGTACAATGGGGTCTTACAGTCTATAGCTAGGAGCATCCACCTGGAGTCTAAGCTAACTAAGTCTTTCTGGCCCTATGCCTTCCTAGCTGCGTGTTACCTTCGTAATCGCTTGCCCAATCAGGGAGATAAGACTCCTCATGAGCTTTTCTTCGGGGTTCAGCCTGATGTGTCGATGTTGCGCGTGTTCGGATGCCCTTGCTACGTTACGTTAGTCAATGGGAAGAAGCGCAACAAGCTGGACGAAAGGGCGTTATCTGGTAGACTGGTTGGGTATTCCCTGGTGAGTAAGGGTTATTTTGTTTGGGTTCCTAAGTTGCGCCAGGTAGTAGAGAGTCGTGATGTACTCTTCTATGAGCAGTTTGATCATAACTGTATTCCTGGGCTATCTCCCTATGACGGGTCGCCGTATGTCTCTCGCATCCCTGCCGCTATCAACGGACATATGCCTGTGCCTACGGTTAATTCCCTTGACCCTTTGCTAACCCCAATTGTCGACTATCAGCATGAATAGCGGTGCTCTCGCTTGTTTTATGTCTTGGTGACTCCTTGTGTACTCCCTTAGAACTATCGGTCCTGACAGTACTATGTCAGCTTCCTGTTGACTGCGTCATCGGTTCTTCTGACACGCGCTGTCTAGCCTGTACCCTGATCAGGTTCCAGGCTACCGCCCCCTTTCCTCCACTGGTGCCCCTTAATGGGTCTCCTGTGCTTGTAACTTATTCTCGTCTCCGCATTTATAGATTGGCGTGCTGCACACACAAAGTCCACTCTCCGGAGTGTTATCCAAGCTGATAGGTTATACGGCCCTTCATTTACTACCACTGCTTTGCGATGCAACTTCCGCGAGGACCTCCCGCCATTTTGAGAAACTCCATGACATGGATGGTCTTTCCTGGACGCGCGGGATGCGCAGTATCATTCTCAGCGATGGCTGCGACCAATCCTTCCAACGGAGGAACGGCTCCTCTTGATGATTGGCTAGACGTTTGTGCACCAGCTGCCTCTGCTAGCGGTCATGAGAGTCCTTCCGCCATCGTGGAAGTAACCCCCCCCGGTCATTCCTCCATCTTCTCTTCTTTTTCCTCCCCTGCCGTCTGTCGCCTCCTCCCGTCTGTCGAAGATGACTCTGACGTGCAGACTCAAGTCGGCGACTAGCCTGGACATCGGTGGAGATACCCCGTCTTCGTCTGCTCGCGTCCTTGACGTCGCTAACCTTTCTCCGGTGTTTGAGGCTCTGCCTGCATACCGGAGGTTGCCAAGCCGACCAAGCTCCCTGCTGATGTCTACGTCGTCTTTGCCCCCTTTGCTCTGCCCAGCCGACGGTCGGCTCCTGGCATGAGCTTGCGCTCTAGTGGCTCTGTGCTACCTTCTGGAGAAATTTTTCGATCAAACTGGCGGATCGCCGGCACTGCCGTAGGATTCGCCAGAGGAGGACGACCTACGCGTCTGGACCTGGAGATTCTGGAGGTGGTAGGAAGCAGGGGGGTATGGTCAGCACCACTACGGGTGCTGCTCCCTCTACCCCCCAACCGGGTGAGTCGAGCGATAGAGGGGGGGACTTGAGATTGACTGATCATCGACGGCGGGATATTAGGACCTTTACATGCCTCGGCTCTGCTCTTCGCATCCTAGCGATAAATTTTCGAATTCTGCCCTTGCGATTTGCGATTTTCTGCCATTGGTGCGATTTTCTGCACCAGGTGCGACTTGCTGCACTGTCATTCTCGTCTCCTTTTTCCCTTGCCTCAAATCTCGACTTCGACCTAACGCTTCCCCACCTTCTGTGATCCCAGGTCTCGCAGCGCCGGACTTCGCCCATGCTAAAGGCCGCAGTGGACGCCGTCCTGGCCCTAGTCCAGCGGCCGTGGAGGATCTTTGGCATGATATCTTGGTGGATCTTTTTCTCTCTTAGGCTCCTTGTGACCCCTGGGTGCGTTCCGTGGTTCGACAGAGGTTACTACTTTGTCTTCCCGTGCCCCTGGTTCCCCCCTTAGGTGTATGCCTTAGCTACGTGAGTTTGGGTTCAAGTGTTTGAGTTCTGATAGGGCTTAGGAATTTTTAGTTAAGTGGTATAGAGGCATGGTTGATCTCGATTAGTTGGGGCATGCATGAGTTGTTGATGATGACACTGCTCAGCATGGTGCTAGTGTGTTATCTTCGCAATCGCGTGTTCATCTAGGGAGACAAGACTCCGTCGGAGCTTTTCTTAGGGGTTGCACCTGATGTGTCGTTGTTGCGTTTGTTTGGTTGCCCTTGCTATGTAATCTTAGTATTGGGCAGTCACGCAACAAGCTAGTTAAAAAGACATTATTTGGTAGACTGGTTGGGTATTCCCTGGTGAGTAAGGGTTGTTATTTTTGGGTTTCCAATGTTGCGCCAGTTAGTAGTGAGTAGTGATGTACTCTCTATCTCCAGTTCAGTTCTAAACTGTCTTTCTGGGTTCTCCCATTAGTATGGGTCCCCGTGCCCGCTTGCATCCCTCCTGTCATCAAACGGTGATATGTTATGTGTTACCGGTAATTCCCTACGCCCTTTAACAACCCCAATTGTTGTTGGCTGGCCTGGCTGGGATGTATCATTGTTGCATTCTAGACCAGGGCCTGATCTTGCTGTATTGTGTGTGAAGTTTTAGGGCGGGTGGGAGTTGGATATCCAACTATAATCTTAGCCGAATCTCAGGGGGTCGCCAGGCCCTCCTCTGTGCCACGTTTTAGCGGTGAAGCTTTAGGATTTAGACAGCCTTCGATCATAGTGGTACCTGGATCAGGTCCATTGACTTATAGTCGCCAACCTCCGACCACCTCGGATGGCTCGCGGGTGTCGATAATTCCGACGCCTCCTGTCGTCCCTGGTGGATTACTCGGGTCAAGCCCATGTGATGATGTAGCCGTTGCCGAATGGGTAAGTGATGATCTTGAACACTGGTCTAGCTTGATACTGCGTATGGCTGGGGTGTTACAGTCAACCCAGGATTCATTGTTTTAGGAGCTGCTGGTTCTCATACGTAGGTTAACATGGCCCTATGTGTGAGTGCCTATTCCTCAGCACCTCCTAGACTGACTTATAGGGTAGTCTAGATTGGTGGAGCGTTACGACGCTTTGTTTAGGCAGCTTCCTTTCAGCTGTCTTTCTTGGTTTTGGTGGAAGGTGGTACTTAATTCAGACCACCGTTATAGCGTCTTGATGGTTTCTGACTCTTAGTTCCATAGGCAGATGGTTCGTTCGGTGGAGCTCATCATAGATTAGCTATTTCTTTTTACTCCACACTGTTTTTAGATCACCAGCCCCTCATGTGATTGGAACTTTTTGTGGAGTGTAGTAGTTGTTTCCCTTCGGATTTTACTGTGAATTGGTGGGCTGGGTAATCTTGCTGTTGTACTTGCAGATGTACCGCCGCTCACCTCTTTCTTGTTTTCCGAGTGTATTTCAAGCGCCCTTTCAGTCCATCCTTTGCAGTAAATTCTTTGAAGTCCTTTTTATGCGTTTACTATTTTTTTTTCAAGTGGACAATAGGTTTTATGTATTATGGTTGTACATCTAACCTTCTATTGTTCATTGACCTGTGTTTCCTTTATTGGTTACAAGTTTCTTGAAAATTTTAACTTCGCATCCTTTGGATTTTTTCAGTTGCTGCAAGTTTGGTTTGCTTTAGTTAGGCGCTTGGTTTGTCTTGAGTGCATGAGTTCTTTGCGGTGCGATACCCACCTCCTAGAATGTTTTAGTTAGTGCCGTAACTAGGGATTTATGATAATTAACTTTCATAAATCTTCTTACTTCCATCTTTGGGTAAGAAACCAGTTCATCATGGTTTTTTCATCCCAACCTAGTCGTGAATTCTATGCTAAGAATAGTTTTTAAGGTAGTGGATTTTTCCATCGACTTTTTTTGTTCCATCGTAGTCTTTAGTGTCCTCTTGTCTGCGTCCTTTAGGCTTTGATTCTCTCGTGAGCTGCGCTCACACGATATTTCAATCCGTCTCTTTGGTTATCATTGATTGGCGTTAGGTTCCTATTCCCGGATCGGGTTTTCTATACCGTTGTTCCCCAACTTTGATATACGATTTTTTCAGTCTTCTCTTTAGGTTAAGTTCTCGGTTCTTTCAGTCACCGTTGTTCCCCTTCCTTTGGTATTAGGATTGATTTCTGTTTGGCCTCCCTGTGATTTTCTGGTTTGGTGCCTACTATTCTGGATGAATAGTATTTTTGCGCTTACCATGGATGGTTACATTTCCATTTTGGTCTCAGCTCAGCTCGGTATGACCCAAGTTTTTTGCTGCTACATTTTCGGAGTACTACAGTGGTTTTTGGTTCATCCTTTCTCATCCTTTTATTTTAGACAAGGCTTTCTTCTGGTTTCCTGTTTTTCCGCCGTTCCTTAATAATTTTTGTTGTTTGTTGTTGTTTATGGTTCTATGTCCCCAGTGCCATAGGTGGAGTCCTAGTATTGTATGTCACCTGCGTCATAGGTGGAGTATCAGCATGAATAGCGGTGCTCTCGCTTGTTTTATGTCTTGGTGACTCCTTGTGTACTCCCTTAGAACTATCGGTCCTGACAGTACTATGTCAGCTTCCTGTTGACTGCGTCATCGGTTCTTCTGACACGCGCTGTCTAGCCTGTACCCTGATCAGGTTCCAGGCTACCGCCCCCTTTCCTCCACTGGTGCCCCTTAATGGGTCTCCTGTGCTTGTAACTTATTCTCGTCTCCGCATTTATAGATTGGCGTGCTGCACACACAAAGTCCACTCTCCGGAGTGTTATCCAAGCTGATATCGACCGCTGCCCTGATCATGGGATGACCTTGCGTCCCAGGTCAGGGGCTGATGGTGCTGTATTGTGTGTGAAGGCACTGGGCGGGCGAGATTCTGCAGTTCTTTCAGATAAAATCTTAGCCGAATCGCAGGGGGTCGCCAGGCCCTCCTCTGCGCCACATTTCGTCGGTGAAGATTTAGGATTACGACAGCCTTCGATCATAGTGGTACCTGGAACAGGTCCATTGACTAATAGTCGCCAACCTCCGACCACCTCGGATGGCTCGCGGGTGTCGTTCATTCAGACGCCTCCTGTCGTCCCTGGTGGATTACTCGGGTCAAGCCCATGTGATGATGTAGCCGTTGCCGATAGTGCAAGTGATGATCTGGAACACTGGTCGGGTTCCGATACTGCGTATGGCTGGGGTGTTCCGGTCGACCCAGGCTTCGTTGATATAGAGGCAAATAAGGCCGGCCCTGTTCAACCAGGCAGTAGTTCTGCACTGGGGGCTATACTACCGGTTACTGCTGATACTGCTGATATCCCCGCTGCTCATGTACAAGTACACTGCTTGTACGTGGGAGCATACATTTCCACTTCCACTGAACTGACCTTCAAAGCTGCCATGCTTCCCACCAACCCTGACAGGGATCAATGGCTCCTTGCTATGAAGGATGAGATGGCGTCCCTACATGCCCATGGCACTTGGGCGCTCACTCCACTGCCTCCTAAACAGAGGGTCCTGTCTGGCAGGTGGTTATTTGTGAAGAAGGTTGGGGTTGATGGTTCTATTCGCTTCAAGGCACGTTTTGTGGTTCGTGGTTTTCTGCAGCGTCCTGGGTTGGATTTTCATGATGTATATGCCCCCGTTTCTTCTAAAGCAGGTCTGAGGGTGCTCCTGGCTGCCATCACTCATAGGAAGATGTTTGTTCGGCAGCTGGACATCAAGACTGCATTTCTGAATGCTCCCCTTGAACCTGGTCTGGACCTGTACTGCCACCAGCCTGAGGGCTTTAAGGTACTTGGTCGTAACGGTGTTCCCCTTGTGTGCAAGCTGATCAAGTCCCTTTATGGTTTGAAACAGGCGCCCAGGGCTTGGAGTATGGATGTCAAGCGGTTTTTGGTTGCACATGGTTTTATTATGTGCAAGGCGGAACCTGCTCTGTATTTTAGGAGGGATTATAATGGTGGGTGGAGCTATGTCCTAACCTATGTTGATGATTTTATCTGTGCTTTTAGTGAGCTGGATAGGTATGTTTTGCTGATCAAGGCTATGGAGAAAGCTGGCTGGGAGGTCAAAGAGATGGGTGTGCCGGTTCAGTTCCTCTCCTTGGACATGGCTTGTACACTTGACTCTGACGGCAGGTGTGTTCAGATCAACCTCTCCCAGCACTCCTACATTGTTGATCTGGTGGAGCAGTTTGGTCTGACTGCTGCTGCCAAGCCCAGGTTTGGTGCCCCCATGGACAAGTCCACCGTCACTGACCCACCTGGAGAACCCCTGTCCTCTAATAGCCAGTACCTCTCTCTTGTTGGTGCTTTGCTATACCTGGCTACTTGCACCAGGCCTGATATTGCCTTTGCTGTGAGCTACCTGTCCAGGTTTTCTGCTCACCCTACCGTCCCCCTGTGGGGGGCAGCCAAGCGTTTGCTTTTGTATTTGAGGTCACATTCCCACCTGGGACTCACTTACACACACAGCCCTGATTTCTCTTTTACTGTCTTTAGTGACTCATCCTTTGCTGATGATGGGTCTGACAGGAGATCTCAGACTGGCTTTGCTGTCCTGGCTGGAGGGTGCATAGTGAACTGGATGAGCAAGAGGCAGCCTACAGTTGCCATTAGCTCTTGTGAGGCTGAGTATCAGGCCCTGTCTCAGGCTGCCAGGGAGGTGCAATGGTTGAAGAAGTTGAGGGTGGATCTGGGTCTGCCTTGTGATTTAGTTACCATTCAGGGTGACAACATAGGGTCTCTGAGATGGGCCAATGACTGGCAGCTCCTCCCTCGCAGCAAGCACATTGATGTTATTCATCACTACATCAAGGAGCTGGTGGAGGACGGTTCAGTAGATGTTGCCTATGTTAACACCAAGGACAACTGTGCTGACCCCTTCACCAAGCCCCTTGATCCTGCTGTGTTCTGGAGGTTTATGCGGATGCTTGGGATGACCGCTTCTTCTTAGGGTATTTTTTTTTGTTACATCGGTTTCTTTGGTTATCATTGTATGGCATTAGGTTCCTATTCCCGGATCGGGTTTTCTATACCGTTGTTACCCATCTTTGATATTCGGTTTTCATCCTTTTCTAACTTGGCAAATTTTGGTTTTTGCCGTGTTTCATTCCTTCCTATAAACCTTTGGGTTTCCATTTGAAGTTCTCTCGAATTTTCGGAGTTCTTTGATTTTTTTTTTTCCAATCTGTTACATATAGTTCTATGTCACCAGTGCCATAGGTGGAGAAGTAGTATTGTATGTCACCTGTGTCATAGGTGGAGTGTCAGCATGAATTGCGGTGCTCTCACGCGTTTTATGACTTGGTGACTACTTATGTACTTCCTTAGAACTATCGGTCCTGACAGTACTATGTCAGCTTACTGTTGACTGCGTCATCGGTTCTTCTGACACGCGCTGTCTAACCTGTACCCTGATCAGGTTCCAGGCTACCGCCCCCCCCCTTTCCTCCGCTGGTGTCCCTTTATGGTTCCACTATCTTTTGTAATATTTATTCTCGTCTCCGCATTTATAGATTGGCGTGCTGCACACACTAAGTCCACTCTCCGGAGTGTTATCCAAGCTGATAATAGCCATATAGTTGGATACATGTATGATTCTGCTGTCCCTAGGATAGTGGTAACCATTGGAGGGTTCATCAATGGGCTGATAGTCTAGATCGCCATCGATAACTGAGAATACCGAAGATCTCTCGAGCAGGGGAGCTACAAGATCTGTATACCAGGTTGCGAAGACATCGTAACCACCCTTACCATCGTATGGAGCTCGTCGCATCGTGGAGGCTTTGGTTGAGGCAGGAGAACTGCGGATGTGACGAATCTGGCAAGGGAGCGGAGAAGTCTTGGGTAGGAGGAAATGGAGATCTTCTACAGGAAGTAGTTGACGGGAAGTAGACAGGAAGGTAGTAGGGAGGGGGGGGGGGGGGGGGGGGGGGGGGGCGGGGGGCGGGAGATTTGGCTTGCGGGGCCGACGGGGGTAAGGAGATGATGGAAGGCTGTGAGAGGGGATGGAAGGGTGTGAGAGGGGAACTGATGGGTAGACGCAGTGGGGAGTTTTTTGTTGCAGTGGCAACGGGCTGGCGGTCCAGCGGGGTCTTGGGTAGACTCGGGGGGGGGGGGGGGGGGGGGGGGGGGGGGGGGGCTGGTGTTCCAGCGGGGTGCCTAGCAATCAGAGAAGATTCTGCAACTGAGATCCTTTTCCTTCAGTTGTTGCGGCGGCAACTGTAGAAGGCACTGCAGGTGCGCGGGAGCTCGGGATCTACGGACAGGGTAACAGGCTTGATGCGCTCAAGTCTGTTGCAGTGGAACACGTTGCGGCGTTGATGAGCGATAACCTTTAGCTTTCCGGAGTAATATGTCTTGAGCACTCTCACAGGGAATGGACTAGGGCGTGTGCTTACAATCGTGATAGCAAGTCAAGCGACATGGCAGGTATAAGAAGGGAAAGGCGACAGTACCTTCGGGTACTGCCGCCGGTAGGTGCCGGCCCTAACGGGCGGAGGCACTGCTATGGAAGCTTCCAGGCAGAAGGCCTGGCGCCCCAAGACACTCTAGCTGGACCGGGAGAACCGGTCTATAACAGGAGGGGCCGGAGTTTGTGCCATGCAGAAAATGTAACTTCAATTTAAAAGCCAAAACTCATTGCTATTCTAAACATATGGCTATAAAGCACTTACTTGCTGCAAGAAGTGAAACATGTGCGGCCAGAACGGCCAAGATCATTTGTATCCACACCACAAAAACACTTCATAGATCGTAGCTTGTACCTCGAACTTCAGAATTTGGCCTGAGAATTCTTACATTTTGGCCTGAGAGTCGAGAACTCTGATAATTTCTGAGAATTCTGAGAATTTAAGGAATCTCGGGCCCGAAAAAGTGGAGGTAGGAACTACGAACTACGAGACCCAAATCCAAATCATTCGCTGAATTGCTATAACATCCAATGTCTGCTGCAGATGCAATGCAACGGGACGTGGAAGGTGTTGCATGCAATTCCCTTGGCACAATTTGTGTTTGTTTTACATTCCTGCCGGTGAAGGCGTAGCCAAATAGGCTAAATACTGATACACACAATGCTGATAGCCATCCATCCATCCGCCTAGGGGTACCGTGCGGTATCAAGCTGGTAAATGCGTTTCAGACTGCTGGTCTGTCTGGTGTTAATGCATCTTAGAGGGCACTGCACCCTAGGCAATTTTGAAGGGTGGAATAATGCCCTCAGACAATAAGAAGGGAAGGCGGCGCATACGATATCTATCTGAGCGAGATACTGATAGAAGAATTAACTATTGTTTGATTAAATTCATCCCTACTTGCGCAACGTCCAGATCTAGGGCCGTAACATTCCTAACTCCTTGCTACTCAGCTAACGAGTTACAGATCGTAGCAATCCACTCAGCCAAGATGATCCAAAGTTCAATTCCGAGATTAAAGTGCTAATGTTACAATGAGGGGAAGACCGTGAAAACAATTGAACAGTCTGGTGGTACTTAGCAGTACATCGGCGACGCTGCCCCATGATAGGGCAGTGTTGTCGAGGGCTGCAAGCTAAGCAGTCCTGCAAACCAGATGGCAGGACTTGGGAGGGCACAGCACTAGGGCAATGCCGGGCGGTGCCGGTACGTAGCCCTAGCTGGCCTGGGTCAACGGACTTGGCAGTAAGTTACTGCTGCGGTGCTGCCAGTCGTAGAACTAAGGGCAGGACGGAACCAAAAGGTGATAGAAAGTGAAAACAAGGTGGTACTGGCAGTACATCGGCGAGCTGCCCAGTATAGCAGTGGAGTCGAGGGTCGCCTGGGTACCTTAGAAAACCAGGACTCTACAGTGGTACTTGGCAGTATATCGGCGAGCTGCCCGATAGAGCAGTGTTGTCGAGGGCAACCAAGATACCCCCGGCGAATTCCGAGATTATTGTTAGTCGTGGAATAGATACAGCGAGAGGAGGGAGGAAACAATGAGGTACGTGGCAACAAGGAGGTACATGGCAATACATCGGCGAGCTGCCCGATGGAGCAGTGGGGTCGAGAATTACCGGGTACCTTAGGGGAGCAGGGGTAGAACATATATGGCAGTAAGATTATTGTTAGTTTACACACAGGTACAAACTTTGCCACAGCAGTATTTTGACAGCTACGGACCTTTCAGGTTTTGACTACTATTTAGACAGCTACGGACCACTTTCAAATACCGAGAGAGACACTCTTCAGGCATTGCTTGTAAAAACAAAATCTCGGAAGTGAACCTTGTATCATCTTGGCTGAGTGGATTGTTTCAATCTGTAACTCGTTAGGTAAGTAGCAATGAATTAGGAATGGTACGGCCCTTGGTCGGGACTGTGCGCAAGTAGGGGAAAAAACAGATAGGTAGTTGCCGAGTTCGCACTTGAGTTGTTCAACCCGTTGCGCTTCACGTCTCGAAGGCTCAAGCGCAGATTTGAGAGCGATATTGAAAATAGTCGCGTCGCAAAACGCAGATTTTGTAGGACCCTTGAACAACCCGGTGGCAAAAGCCAAACGACAACAGGATTGGCTGATAATTTCCCCCTGTAGAGTCACCTACAGAACAGAAGGCAGTCTGGCAATTGACAAGAAGAAAGTCTGGTAAGTGGAACATTGGCTGAGAAGATTCCCCTGTAGAGTCCCCTGTAGAGTCACCAACAGAACAGAAGACAGTCTGGTAAGTGGCTCTAGACAGATAGACGAACCGGATTTCTGCTTAATGGTTGAAGACTTTTTTAGATAATGCTGAGGTAAAAAAAATGTGAAAGGTATTTCAACCCAGGAGGTGGGTCTCACAACACAAACCAGCTGCACCGAGGATTCAGTTCGAATAGTGTTGCCATGCCACGAACAGGATTGAATGCTTTCTGTCCGCCACTATTTTGCTGAAAATACGAAGCAAGAAATTAATTGAAATTGCATCGCGTATCTGCGTCCACTTTCCATTCAATCCTCTTGCTTGCCATCAGTATCTCACGTCACGTCGAGGCACAGCACCGAAAATTAAGTAAGTAGGACGCGAGAAGACCCCGACGAATAACGGTACGTCAGAAACAATGCGGTGGTCAATCCCTCGACTGTCCCGCCGATCACATCGACAAGATCCTCGAGTCTAGGGCTTGCGCTCGGAGACCCACCATTTAAGGAGAAAATACTTTTTCTAAAAAGAAAATCCCTCACTGGTGTATAACCCCTG
This sequence comes from Chlamydomonas sp. ICE-L, assembly GCA_013435795.1. Lineage (NCBI taxonomy): Eukaryota > Viridiplantae > Chlorophyta > Chlorophyceae > Chlamydomonadales > Chlamydomonadaceae > Chlamydomonas > Chlamydomonas sp. ICE-L. The sequence goes on along the minus strand of JACBWV010000338.1, from coordinate 11,889,025 downwards.
GTATGAAGCTCCTTCCAGGGATTTTTCGCTATATGTAGCGATCGCTACTTTTGACCCCGTTATGGCACAAATTTATGGCACAAATTATCGCTATAAAAATATGTTTTTGCCCTAAATGGCCCTGAAAAACTAAACAAGCTACTTCAGCTTTAAAACGCTGTCCCTCGAGGAGCCCTAGAACCACAAAGCCATAAAAACCCATTTTAAGATTTGAAAAAACAACTGGCCCCTTCCTTTGCTTCATTGCCTGTACCCTATGATTTTGAGGATGCTTGGACCCCCTTCCCCCCCACCCCTTCTCCCCCGAGGGCTATTATTTTCAGCTACAAGCAGTAGCCTCTGGGCAGCTCCTTGGGCCAGCCACTGAATTGAGTCAAGGCCCTGCAACACACTGCCCCCCAACCTAGGTCCCTAGCAACACACACCTGCCCATGCTCCTGTCCTAACACCCCCCCCCCACCCCACCCCACCCCACCCCGCCCTAGCACCCCACCCCACCCCACCCCACCCCCCACACACACACCACCCCACCCCCATTCCATCTAACTATCCCAGCCTCATCACATGACTGACACCACCACAAATTCATCTCCCTCTGCCCAAGAAACAGTACGACACAATCATGGGTCTTCACTTCGATTGCCGTGAAGGAGGCGGATGCCAACGCAAGGTTGCCGTTGGGGCGCTCATTCTTTCCTTGGCTGCATGGTGCTTGCAGCTGAGCGGTGTGGCCAGCCTCCAGGCTGCGTGTCATGAAAACTTTAACATGGAGGATAACGACCTGACTCTCATTGGGGAATTCCTGGAGGTAGCCAAGGCGAACGGCGTCAGGTATGACAAGGCCTTGGCTGACATTGCAAAGCTACCGGCTGCAATGCAAACTGCAGGAATGGCCATGCTGGACAAGGAAACCCAAGCCACCATGATAACCGACTATCCCAACCTGCTGCGGTCCATGGCGACCCTGGCGCACCGCTCTGCCGCAGGTGTCTTCACCCTCACTCCAGATCAGAATTGCAACGATTACTACCGCTACCAGTGGCTCAACGTCTTCTTCCAGCTCGTAATGTTGGTGGTAGCTTTTGCTTCCCTCTTCACGGGCATCCTGCACGTGGCGCGCGTGGCCATCTGCTGCTTCCTGTCTATCGCCACCATGTTATCCCTGGAGAACGTCCACACCTTCTTCTACCTTAAGAACTACTATGCCCCAGAGCCTTCCCTCACCCGCGGAAGGGTATTCCTTGTCGGCTGCATTATCACCGTGATTGCAAATGTCATCCTGACCATCGTTCTCGGGGTCCATAATGAGATGGCCCCAATGCGGGACGAGCCCTACCCCTTCCCTATTGCGCCTATGAAGGTAGCTGATGCACCCAAGGATGGTGAGGTGTCCAACGACTCTTCTTCCTGTGATAGGGACACTGCCCCAAATTCTACCCTCCCTGTCTAAGCTTAAGACGCATGATCCCCCTTGATGTCCAATTGTCCATGAAAGCAGCTGATGCTCCCAAGGATGGCAAGAGTTCCAGAGACTCTTCTTCATGTGATAGGGACACTGCCCCAAATTCTACCCTCCCTGTCTAAGCTGAAGATGCATGATCCCCCTTCATGTCCATGAAGGTAGCTGATGCTCCCAAGGATGGCAAGAGGTCCAGAAACTCTTCTTCATGTGATAGGGACACTGCCCCAAATTCTACCCTCCCTGTCTAAGCTGAAGATGCATGATCCCCCTTGATGTCCATGAAAGCAGCTGATGCTTGCAAGGATGGCGAGAGGTCCAACGAAATTCTACCCTCCCTGTCTAAGCTGAAGATGCATGAGCCCCCTTGATGCAGTTGATGCTGCTGATAAGCTGTTGCTTGAACATGTATGTCACGTGAAGGCTTGCAATTGCTGTGCTGCATTTTGACCCCGAAGGTATAAAGTCCTGGTTAGAAACCAGCGCTTGAAACCAATGGGGCCAGGGTACTTCAGGAGGACCTCCAGATATGCTGCCTGAGACGCATCCAATTGCATAGCCTGCGTCCTGCGACGGTCCCTTCCTCTGGTCAACGGACCCCCCCAAATTGCATCCTGCAACGCAACAGAACCTTCGACGATGCGTCTGGAACGGAGGACGCAGCGTCCTGAACAACCCTGCTTGACGCTGCACAGAAGTTTGCCCTCCCTGTCTAATCTGAAGATTAGGGACACTGTAGCAACTAGGGCTTGGAACCGATTGGACACTGCACAGAAGTATGCCCTCCCTATTTTCCACCAAAATGTGTTTTGATGATGGACACGTGGATAAGTTGATTGTTGTTTTCTGCTCTTCTTGCTCCTAGTACCGGTCTAGGCATGCCGGGATGAAAATTTGAGATATGTTGGGTAAAAGATCTGTGGAATCTGGTGGAATTTGTATAAATGTGTCTAGATCGTGGATACTTCAACATGTTGATTGTGTCCTAGCATAGTTCTGTTTACTGCTCTCCTTGCTCCAAGTTCCGGTATATGCCTGCCGGGATGAAAATTTGAGGTATGCTGGGTCTAATTTAATTAAATTAATCTAATTTAATTAAATTTATTTAATTTAAGGTCTGTGGAATCTGGTGGAATGTGTATACATGTGTCTAGATCGTGGATACTTCAGCATGGTGATTTTTTTCTAGCATACTTTGGTTTTTTGCTCTCCTTGCTTCTAGTACCGGTATATGCAAGCCGGGATAAAAATATAAGATATGTTGGTTTAAATGTCTGTGGAATGTGTATAAATGTTATCAGGTGATGGACACCTTAACAAGTTCATCGTATCCCAGCATCCCTCTGTTGTTCTTTAAGGGTCTGTTGAATATGTTCTGGTGATGGATAAAGTAACAAGTTGATAAGTGTCCTAGCTGCCCACTTTTGGTGATGGATAAAGTAACACGTTGATAGTGTCCTAGCTGCCCACTTTTGGTGATGGATAAAGTAACACGTTGATAGTGTCCTAGCTGCCCACTTTTGGTGATGGATAAAGTAACAAGTTGATAGTGTCCTAGCTGCCCACTTTTGGTTAGTAGTGACTGGTAGTGAAAGGATTTTCACCCCAGGTGGTGGGTCTCCCGACACAAACCAGCGACACCGAGGATTCAGTTCGAATGGCGTTGCCGCTCCAAGAAAAGAGTAGGCGCGCTTCGGGGTCGCAGGGAGATATTGACCCTTGACCAAACGAACATTCAACACTACCCCTATTGACCACGGCAGATGAAGCCGTGACGTATAGCAGGATTTGAGATTTTAGTGCAAGTTGTTGATGGAAGGCTTGTCTTGATCCTACTTGGCAATCACTGGCTGGATTTGCAAAAATACAATGTTAGGATTGTAACAGGTAATGTTGTATGTCTGCAACATTCCAGGGGTAGGCCAAACAGGCTAAAGTGACTTGTCCAACCGTGATAGGAAGGGCTAAAAAGAAAAAGCATTGATGAACTGAACCTTAAACAATCGTTTTACCGACGGCGGCCCTGCACTGTTTCTTTTTTGGGCTACGCATGGTAGCTTCCGGCCAGCTCCACTATCCAGCCACTGGGCCAAGCCCCAAGCTTGCAGCTACATTGGCATGCCTTTCATGTCGGCTTTCAGATGCACTAGCTAGCACCAGTTTTGGCCAAAGGACACGGAATATGAGCTGAATAGAAGCTGCTACGCATAGCCCCCAAAAGAAACAATGCGGCCCTGAGCCCTGACTTCGTGCTGAGTGAGATGTTGAGGAAGCAATTGGCTGACCCTAGACTGTAATGCTGACTGTAATGCTGACTGTAATTTGCTTACTGGATGATGAGGAAGCAATTGGCTGACCCTAGACTGTAATGCTGACTGTAATTTGCTTACTGGATGTTGAGGAAGCAATTGGCTGACCCTTGACTGTAATGCACACTTGCTTACCCCTGAAGTAACTCCTTGAAATCTAGAGGTGGTCTTGTTCGTTTTAGGTTGGGCCAGTCCCCAAAACCAAAGAGGCCACCCCTAGACTGTAACACACATTCGTATACCTCAATTAACTACTCCTGTAAGTCTAGAGGTGGTCTTGCTTGTTTGATCTTGGGCCAGTCCCCTTAGCCAAAGAGTGAGGCCACCCCTAGACTGTAACACACATTTGCTTATTCCTCAATTAACTACTCCTGTAAATCTTGAGGTGGTCTTGCTTGTTTGATCTTGGGCTAGTCCCTTTAGCCAAAGAGGCTTCCCCTGGACTGTAACATACATACATACTAAATACATAGGTTTAGGAATAATGTCGTGGGGAGTGCATTGTACATGGTTTTGGTGTTGTACAACATCTTATGTAATGCGCTGTACAACATCGTATGTAATGCGCTGTACAACATCGTATGTAACGCGCTGTACAACATCGTATGTAATGCATTGTACAACATCTTATGTAATGCACTGTACAACATCGTATGTAATGCGCTGTACAACATCGTATGTATTGCATTGTACAACATCTTATGTAACACGTTGTACATACACAAGTTGTCCTGGTCCTGCTCCTGCTCCTTTCAAACACTGTTTTGCCTTGGACAATGTCTGGCCTTAGACTAAGCAGTTCAATAATAAGCCAAGCCAGCCCTGCATATAAGTATATTGTATATGGTCACAGACCTATTTATCATGTAGATGTCCCACCTCCGGTGAAACACATGATGTCGGATGCACCCTCAGCTGGGACCCCCCCACACCACCCCCACCACCCCTTGCTTTATATAGTGATGGTTACTCGTAACCCCGTTTTTGCCCGAATTCGCGCTATAAAAAAGAGAAAAAAACGTTTTGGCTCTAAATGGCCCTTAAAAGCTGTACAGCACTGTCCCTGGAGGAGGCCTAAATCCATGAAGCTCGAAAAAACCACTTTCATATTTAAACAAAAATCCTTGTCGCTCAGAGCGGCTTTACCCCGGCCCCAGTCAGTCCAAAAGATCCCTAGTCGGAAGCTGCAAATATTTCAACCAACGCAATCGGAGATGGCGTGCTTCTGAAGCAGTACACTGCGTGCAAGGGGGTGTTTGTGAGTCGACGCAGAAGTAAAAGCACAGAAATATTGCGCTGTGTATAAGCCATCATACAAGTGCAAAACAGGTTATACACACCCTGGTGGAACACTGGATGCGCGGGTTTGCGAAATCTGAACCAATTAGTTTAACTTATCTAACTCTCCTGCCTCCCGCCTGGAGGGTGACACTTACTATGTCCGCCATGGTGACTTTCCCCAGCTGCGGCATACGGGAGGGTCCCCTTAACACAACGCCCCTCCAATTTTTTTTTTTTAATCTAACTCTGGGCTAATTCCCTACCGTCACGGGGCAGGTGCACTTGAGCTACTCCCCTATCACAGAATATAATCACTCATGGTACAACCTCATGAAAGGGTCTGTAATTCAGCTACTGCCTTGTCACAGTGACTATAATTCAGGTACTCCCCTTGCATAGGTCATATTAACTCTAGGCACTACCTCATCAAAGGGTCTGCAATTCATTTACTGCAATGTCACCGGGTGTATAATTCAGCTACTCCCCTGCTGTCACGGGGCAGAGGCACTTCAGCCACTCCCCTGCTGTCACGGGGCAGAGGCACTTCAGCTACTCCCATGCTGTCACGGGGCAGAGGCACTTAAGCTACTCCCCTATCACTAGATGTATTCACTTCTGGCAATACCCTAACTGAGGGTCCGCAATGCAGCTACTGCCTTATCACAGGGTCTATAATTCAGCTACTCCCCTGCTGCCATTGGGCAGATGCGCTTCAGCTTCTCCCCTATCACAGGATATACTAAATTCAGGTACTAACCTAATCAAACAGTCTGCAATTCAGCTACTGCCTTGTCACTGGGCGTAACTTCAGCTACTCCCCTATCATTGGATATATTCACATCAGGCAATACCCTAACTGAGGGTATGCAATTCAGCTACTGCCTTCTCACAGGGTCTATAATTCAGCTACTCCCCCATCACATGATGTATTCACTTCAGGTACAACTTCATCAAACGGTCTGCAATTCAGCTACTGCCTTGTCACTGGGCGTTACTTCAGCTACTCCCCTATCACTGGATATATTTACTTCAGGCAATACTCTATCAAAGGGTCTGCAACTCAGCTAAGGCTGTGTTCTCACAGGGTCTATATTTAAGCTACTCCCCTATCACGTGATATATTCACTTCAGGTACAACATCATCAAAGGGTCTGCAACTCAGATACTGCCTAGTCACAGGGTGCAACTTCAGAGACTCCCCTATCACAGGATACGGTATATTCACTTGAGATACTTCCTCATCAAAGGGTCTGCAACTCAGATACTGCCTTGACACGGGGCGTAACTTCAGCTGCTCCCTTATCACAGGATATTTTCACTTAAATCACTATTCTATCAGAGGTTATGAAGTTCAACTACTGCCTTGTTACAGGGTCCCATTCAGTGATTCAGCTACTGCCTTGCAGGGAAGGCTAATTTCAGATAAAACCTTATCAAAGGGTCGGCATTTCAATTTTTCAGCTACTTTCCTGCTGTTAGGGGGGCATAAGCACTTCAGCACGGTTGTCATCCTCCTGGCATGGAGCCAGGGTATCAAGCCGTACGGAGTGAATAACTGAATACCGGTAGAATGTATTAATATATGGGTTGTTCAGCACATCATCATAGGGGCTTCAACTTCCTGTTTGCGATAGCGACAAAGTCACACAGTGTGCCACTGTAGATAGCTGATTCAGATGTCTATATGCCCACATTGCGTGATTATATCCCTATCGCTGACACTACCCTGGTGAAGTGGTGAATATTTTGTGAAATACAATCAAAAATATCATGAAAGATAGAGGATAAATAGGATAGCCACCCGATGACCTGAGTAACCACGGGTACTTCAAAATCGGCTGTTCATGAGCCACACCTGCATTGCACAAGCGAAATCTACGTCGGCCAACAAATTGACCTTCCCATATCTGCATTTGAGACGTAAACCGTAACGTTTTTAAAAACCTTGCCTAGAACTACCTACTGGAACTACCTACTAGACCTGGCTTTCTGATATCTACAACTACATCACCGCTATTACATGTTCTATCAATATCAGCCTGCAGACGGCTCATCGTCCGTAGGTGGAGTAACCATGGGTAGTATATGTATTCTAGAAACTCCTGATTCGCATTAGGGTATTCCTCTGATTCACATGCATGTAGTCCCCGCCCCCCGCCCCAGTGTTGTCCGAGGACCACCGTCCGAGGACCCCCTGTATAGTCTCCTCAAGCCACGCCAACGTGGCTTATTACTCTCTTTCTCTCTGGTCCGATTCGAACAATCATACGGAATTCTACGTAATCCTTTGCCCATCGCTGCCGCATATACAACCATCTCGTACTTTCTGTAATCTTGATTCCTGCGTAGCTTCTTTTCCCATCTAGCTAGTGATGGTTGAGAAGAGGGCAAACGATCCCGATGAAACGGGATCGGATGCCAAAAAGCCTCGCGTTGATGCTGGAGCTTCTGCACCAGCGGCGACAAGGCCAGGGCTGTCCCTTGCAGCCTTGGAGAAAGCCAAGAAAGCACTTCAGCTTCAGAAGCAACTGAAGGAAAAGATGAAGAACTTGCCCCAGCTGCAGAAGGCTGCTGGTGCAGCTGCTAGCACACCTGTGTCGGTATTAGAAGCAGCAAAGAAGGCTGCAGAGATTGCATCCAAGATCACAAACGCTCCGGTGGTTGCACCTCCTATCCTGCAGCAACAGCCGGCAGCCCTCACTTCGTCTGTTGTCACGGCCCTATCTGGTATACCGGCAGCTGCATCCTCCTTCAAGGCCCCAGTCTTAAGACTGGACAGCCAGGGACGGGAGGTGGATGAGCATGGGAAGCCAATCCAGCGACAGGTTCAGGTGGTGAGCACACTGAAGGTCAACCAGCAACATGTGAAGGGGGCTCCTGCCCCTGCGCCTGCTAAGACAAGCTTCCTAGACCTCTACGCCCCTCCTGAGAATGAGGAGAGCGAATTCCACGACCCGCGCATGAGCGCTGGTGGGAAGAAGATGGACAGGAGGAAGCGCTCTGGCTTTGAGTTCGTGCAGGAGGGGCAGTTCCAAAAGCAAGCTGAGATGCTCAGGCTGAAGGCACAGTATGGAGAGGGCGCCATGAGGAGGGGGCCTGTACTGCCTAAGGGCCCCATCGGCCCTGGCTTGAAACCTAACGATGTACCCATTGGGGGGGGCCCACCTGGAAGCATGGATCCTAATTTGGTCCCTGTAAAACCTAGGACGTTCACCGCTGCCAGTGATGAAGAAGAAAAAAGCGACGAGGAGACAGCTTCGACTGATAGTGAGGAGCTTGATGCGTTGGTCGATGTCATAGAGCCACCGCAGCCTGTGCCTGATGTAGAATGGTGGGACCGGCACCTGCTGGCTACAGGATCCTATGAGGAGGACATTGGCTTGGGGGAGGATGGGGAACCCAAAGATGGACTGGTGTCTATTAAAGAGACTAAGATCACCATTTATATTGAGCATCCTGTTCCGATCGAGCCTCCGGCCGAGGCCCCCCCTCCGCCCCCCCAGCCGCTCAAGTTGACGAAGAAAGAACTGAAGAAGTTGAGGACGCAACGACGCAATGCTAGAGAGAAGGAGAAGCAAGAACTTATCAGGTGTGTGGGGGGTTGGAAGATTCTGGTCAATTAGACGTGCCATTTGAATCTGACAGGGATACCTCTTGTTCTTATATAATTTTCAGGTGCTGTGATATGATTGTTGATGGTAGAAGATGAAATGCATTTTATGTTAGAATGGCCTGAATACTCAGAAGATAGGAAATTGCTTTTTGAGAAACTTAGAATTTGTCAAAAATTGGCTGTTAAAAACTAGCATGAGGTTGGTCCTGAATCCTGAATCTTTTGAAGTCTGAAAGTATCTTCAAAAATGTATCAATAATTGTGATGAGAATCGCAAAATGATATAGTCTCTGTCAGTGCCGCTTTGGTTGAAAAAAACTTTGGACCCCTCTAACTTATGTACAACTTTATTTTGGGCTCAAAAAAACACTTGTTTTTAATATAGTTTGAAGATAGGCTCTATCCAAAGCGAAGGTGCGGTGCGGCAGCTTTTTTCTTGCCCCTCCCTCGGTCTCTGTCGAATATAGTCTCTGGTCTCTGTAGCATAAAGCCAGGGCCTAACGTCCGTGAGACGATTTGTTGGGGGGCAGTTCATCAGTGCTTGTTTCCCCTTAATCCCCTCCTGGTATAGAGGTCGGGCAAGTCCCTTCAGCCTATTTGGCTACCCCTGGACTGTGACATACGTACATACATACATACATACATACATACATACATACATACATACATACATACATGCATACATGCACATACCATTTGGATAGGCCGTTTGAACATTAAACCAATTTGAACGTGATCAAAATTGAGCATTTGACCAATTGTATGTACCAATTTTGTATACCAAATTTATTTGAACACTATCCAGGTTGAACACAATACTAATTTTATATACCAAATTTCATATATTAAATTTCTCGTTAAATTTAATTGAATATGATCAAATTTGAACACATTAGGTCATTTTGATGAAGTTCAAATCGCTGACTTCTAATGTAAGTTACATTCAGGAGCAAAGGCAGCTAACCTGCGCCGAGTGTTTCTAGGGCTAAAATGTCAGAATTCTCAGGCCAGATTCTCAAGTGTAAAGTACAAATTACTAACTGCGAAGTGTTTAGAAAACCCAAATCCAAATAATCTGCTGAATGTCTGTAAGGTGGCTGACCTGAGACCGTCTGTCCACACTGCGCATGAAAGATGTGGTAAATCAAATGTAAATCAAATCAGGGATTTTCCCCCGCTATATATAGCGATTGCTACTTTTGACCCCCTTTTGGTTCACGCTTTACAAATTAACACAAAAGCTGTTTCCACTAAATGGCCTTAAAAGCGGTAAAAGCTGTGTCCACACTGTTAATGAAATATGTGGTAAATCAAATGTTAATCGAAGGCAAATCAAATGTAAATCAAATGTACAGCAAAGGTAAATCAAAGGTACATCAAAGGGAAATCAAAGGGAAATAAACTTGTATTATTTTTTAGTGTGATGCTAACTCGTAGGTTCCCCTTGACACCGTCAAGCCGCAGGCACGTTTGTAGTCAAGTAGGTTACCAGGATAATGTAACCACCATCATCATCATCATAATCATAATCATAATCATCACCATCATCGCCACTACCACTATCATCATCACAACGACCATCATCATCACCATCACCACCACCACCATTATCATCATTGCAGGCAAGGACTGTTGGAACCCCCCAAGCCCAAGATTAAGATCGCCAACCTGTACCGAGTGCTGGGTGAGCAAGCAGTGGCCGACCCTACCGCCATGGAGCAGGAGACAAGGAAGCAGATGGCCGAACGCCAGAACGCGCACGATGACCGTAACCTGGCTCGTCAGTTGACCCCAGCTGAGAAACGTGACAAGAAGATGAAGAAGCTGTTCGATGATAACCAGGTCGACCTCCAGTCAGCAGTATACAAGGTAACCCGCCTCAATGGGCAGCAAAAATTCAAGGTAGACATTAATGCCAAGGAGAATCACCTCAAGGGAGCCCTGATCATGAGTCCCGACTTCTGCCTGGTGGCCGTCGAGGGTTGCAACAAGTCGATCAAAAGATACAATAAGCTTATGTTGAGGCGCATCGACTGGTCCGCGGAGCTGGAGAACCACAAGATATCCAGCGCCATGGACGAGGATGGAGACGAAGAGGAGAAGGAGGAGCCATCGCCCAACACGTGTTCTTTGGTGTGGCATGGCTTGCTGAAGGAGAGCACCTTCAAGGACTTCCGGGTGTATACTGACAGCTCAGTCGAAGCGGCATGTGCCGTTCTGGAAAAGCACAGGGTCCGTCATTACTGGGACCTGGTTAAGAACTTCAACCCAGATGAAGCACCAGAGTTCGAGCTCTAGGCAGCACAAAGACTGATCCTTTTCAGGCCTATGCTGACAGCTTAGTTGAAGTGGCATGTGCCTTTCTGGAAAAGCACAGGGTCTGGCATTTCCGGGATCCAGCCAAGAAAGGGACCTGGGAGCATGCCAAGAACTTCAACCCAGACGAAGCATCAGAGTTAGAGCTCTAGGCAGCACAAAGACTGAACCTTTCCAGGCCCATGCTTACAGCTCAGTCGAAGCGGCATGTGCCGTTCTGGAAAAGCACAGGGTCCGGCATTACTAGGACCTGGTTAAGAACTTCAACCCAGATGAAACACCAGAGTTCGAGCTCTAGGCAGCACAAAGACTAAACCTTTTCAGGCATATGCTGACAGCTTAGATGAAGAGGCATGTGCCGTTCTGTAAAAGCACAGGGTCTGGCATTTCCGGGATCCAGCCAAGAAAGGGACCTGGGAGCATGCCAAGAACTTCGACCCAGACGAAGCATCAGAGTTAGAGCTCTAGGCAGCACAAAGACTGAACCTTTCCAGGCCTTTGCTTACAGCTCACTTGAACAGGCATGTGCCGTTCTTGAGAAGCATAGGGTTCACCATTACTGGGACCTGGCCAAGAACTTCAACTTAGACGGAGCACCAGATTTAGAGCAATAGGCTGCACAAAAACTTAACCTTTCCAGGCCTATGCTAACAGCAAAATCAAACAGGCATGTGCACCATAGGTTGAGCTCTAGTCTGCTTAGCATCTTAGCAAGTAGCCCCTCCTGGTATAAAGAGTTGATCTTGATTATTCGAGGTTGGGCAAGTGCTCTCTTCCCTTTTAGCTACCCCTGGAATGGAACATGCATACAATACAACCAGTAATTTTCTTTTCAGCTACGAGTTGCAGCTTCTAGGCAGGCCAAGAATTTCAACCTAGACGAAGCACCAGAGGTCGAGCTCTAGTCTGCTTAACATCTTGGCAATTAGCCCCTCCTGTTATCTAGAGTTGATTTTGATTATTCGAGTTTGGGCAAGTCCCTTCAGCCTGTTTAGTTACCCCTGGACTGGAACAACAAAAAAAGATAACATCTGGAGAGGCGTGGTGTTAAGGGGACCCTCCCGTACGCCGCAGCTGGGGAAAGTCACCAACGCATACATAGTAATTGTCACCTTCCAGGTGGTAGGGACTCCTTCATGCGACATGTGGCAAGAATGCTGGTGCAGGAGGCAATAGATTCTCTGTGCAGGTTAGGGATGCGTTTTTCTGTGTGTTCACGACTGATCCCTTAGGTGGAGAGATTGGTAACAGTTGTCTGGACTGGAACATACATACAAAACAATCAGTACTTTTCTTTTCAGCTACGGGTAGCAGCTTCTAGGCAGCTCCTTATGATTGCCACGGGGTAAACCCAAAGATTCCAGGAGCACTAGGTTGCTGAAGGTTTGGATGAAGAGAGATCCTGAGGAGCTTCATAGAAGCTGCTGCTCGTAGCTGCCTAGAAGCTGCACGGGGAGCTGCCTAGAAGTTGCTGCTCATAGCTGAAAATAAAATCTATGAATACAGCACCTGGCTTGCTCCCTGGAAAACTCCTACGTGCAGCGTCTGTCAAGGTCAAGGTCTTGGCTGTCAAGGTCATGGTCATGGTCTTGGCTATCAAGGACAAGGTCTGACTGGCTGTCAAGGGTAAGGTCAAGTTCTTGGCTGTCAAGGTCAAGGTCATGGTCTTGGCTATCAAGGACAATGTCTCACTGGCTGTCAAGGGTAAGGTCAAGGTCTGGGCTGTCAAGGTCATGGTCTTGGCTATCAAGGTCAAGGTCTGACTGGCTGTCAATGGTAAGGTCAAGGTCTTGGCTGTCAAGGTCATGGTCATGGTCTTGGCTATCAAGGTCAAGGTCAAGGTCTGACTGGCTGTCAAGGTCAAGGTCAAGGTCTTGGCTGTCAAGGTCATGGTCTTGGCTATCAAGGTCAAGGTCAAGGTCTGACTGGCTGTCAAGGTCAAGGTCAAGGTCTTGGATGTCAAGATCATGGTCTTGGCTATCAAGGTCAAGGTCTGACTGGCTGTCAAGGTCAAGGTCAAGGTCTTGGATGTCAAGGTCATGGTCTTGGCTATCAAGGTCAAGGTCTGACTGGCTGTCAAGGTCAAGGTCAAGGTCTTGGCTGTCAAGGTCATGGTCTTGGCTATCAAGGTCAAGGTCAAGGTCTGACTGGCTGTCAAGGTCAAGGTCAAGGTCTTCGCTGTCAAGGTCATGGTCTTGGCTATCAAGGTCAAGGTCAAGGTCTTGGCTGTCAAGGTCATGGTCTTGGCTATCAAGGTCAAGGTCAAGGTCTTGGCTGTCATAGTCAAGTCTGTCAAGGTCATGGTCTTGGCTGTCAAGGTCAAGACTGGCTGTCTGTCAAGGTCAAGGTCTAGCTGCCTGTGTCAAGGTCAAGGACTGGCTGCCAAAGTCAAGTCTGTCGAGATCATGGTCTTGCCTATCCCCTATGTCCACTGTCTTTTTTTCCGACGTCGCCTCGCCATTCCATAGCCATTCCTTTGCTGCATAGTGACGCGTGGGTCTGGCCAAACAAGTCAGAGATGGCCCCCCTAAACCCATCAGGCTCCGCGCTTCGCCCTCCATGGGGTTTGGGGGGCAGTGTGTTTCACTGGGGTCCCACCGAGTCGCTCAATTTGCGATGTGTCGTACGGAAACAAAAGTGACCCCATGACATCATGACCATGACAAGCTTGATGGTGGACAGTGTTTTTGTTTTAGGTAAAAGCAGCAGCTTCTAGGCAGCTCCCCTGAACAAAAACAGCGACCCCTATGTTTCATGTGGCTCGGAGCTCTGGGATTTGGGCTATGTACTATGTATGTAGTTTTGCAGCCCAAGGATGTATGTAGTACAGTACACTACTGTATGTACTGTACTGTATGTAGTTCTGCAGTCCCGGGGTAGCCAAATAGGCTAAAGTAATGATGACGCCTGGTAGGGCGTGGTATTAAGGGAGCCCCTTCTTACGGTGGTAGGGAACGAGCTGCTACTTTACCTGGACAAAGCTACCATGGCGCTTGACCGAGACCGCTAACACTAAAGCGCATCCGTAGGGATTCAAACCCCGCACCTTCTTGTTTCAACGAGCAAATAGGCTGAGGGGACTTGCCCAACCGTAAAACAGGAAAGGCCTGTACTGTTGAGGAATGCTGTTTACGAAATGAAATTGTGTTGTATGTAGAGGTGTGGAGCACTTCGAGTATTAAGTTTTGCACTGCTGCTCCTCAAGCATGTCCTATCTGGGACATCCTGCCATGTAGTGGACGCTAGGTTCTGTGGGTGGAGAGAGCTCGTTACAAGCTCCAGTTCGTGTCAGTGCTACAAGATTCACACTGGCACTGCTGCTCATCAAGCACAACTTGTCCAGAAAATCCTGCTCTATATTTTTGCACTAGCTTCTGTGGGTGAAGAGCTTTCACCACCTGCACTGGATCAAAGCTGAAGGGAGCAAGATGCTCTGTAGTGAGCACTAGGTTTTGTAGGTGGAGAGATTTCGTTACAAGCTCCAGTTTGTGTCAGTGCTACAAGATTGAAACGGCACTAACTTGATACTGACACTGCTGCTCATCAAGCGTGTCTTATCCGCTATGTGGAGTTGTGCAGCACCTCGAATATTCAGTTGTGTATAAACATGTTTTGCGATGGACCATCTGCAAGTGCGGAAACCAGCGGGTATGAGTATTGGTCTCCCAAGTTGCTGCCAGTAACCCAGCTCACTAGCAGGTCCAACACTCTGTCTGCAGAGAAGCCAAGCCAACCCTCACCCTTGAGTATTCAGTTGTACATAAACATGTCATCTAGGTCAAGAGGCTGAGAAATTTCCTCTGTGCTGTCACGCGGTAGTAGTAGTCCGTAGTTCCTCTGTGCTAGTTACTTCAAGTTCACACCCTGAGGCAGAGGTGTTCATGAAGACCGCCACATCATTCTTTGAGCTGTTAATGACCAATATGTCATCCATGATGTCGGTGGTGATGCTGTGCGGTGGTAGTGGTGGTGGTGATGATGCTGAAGTGTGTGGTGGTGGTGGTGGTGACGGTGATGCTGTGGGGTGGGGGTGGTGGGAGGGTAGTGGTGGTTTGGGTTTGGCCGGGACAATTTCCTGTTTGGTCATCTAGGTCAGGCCATGTCAGTGTTTTTCTTTAGCGGCAGCTTCTATGCAGCTCCTCAGACTGGCTATTCAGCCTAACCTGACGCAACGTACTGCACCGTCAAGCTGACACACTCAGCTGCCCTGAACTGCTAAAAAAGAGCAGCAGAGCCCAGCGCCTGACTCAGGGAGCTGTCTAGAAGCTGCTAAGAAAAGCCAAAAAGAAAAACCCTTCGCCTGGACTTGGTTATGGGCTGTCACAATGTTGCTGACTTCCTTTTACATTGCCGAGGGCAGGAAATTGCTCATCTACGTCAAGCCAACACCACAGCATCCGGGTAGGGTCTTCAACCTCTCCTTTAATAGTTTAAAGCAACAGGCAGTGTCACTATGGTATATATGTAGTATTGGTGGTTGGCCCCAGCGCAAGCGAACGGGCTGGCCCCCTCAACCTCACGCCTTGTCAGGTTTATTAATTCATATACTTGCTAGTTTAAAAGGTCGTCCGCTTAGAACAATGCTCAGCCATGGACTTTGCAAGTACTTCGTTTAATGAACCATAATGCCGCTAGCCATAGCAATATAATATCGGTTGAGTAGATGTCCCATCTTTGATTACATTCTTTTATAAGGAGTGTGTTGTAGCAGGGGACTTCCACTGACCAAATTGGTCAGTGCTTTTTAGTGCAAAATTGGTCAGTGCTTTTTAGCGCACAAACGTCAAATTAGTGCAAAAAGCGCAAAAACTGCGCGTTGCACCCACAGGGGGTTGAAAAAACTGCGCGAAACGCGGTGGGGCTCAATAAAGCAGCGCGCCAGCCCGCATAAGTGCGCGCTTTGAAGTACCCTGTGGTGGAGTAGTGTTTAACTGTTTATGTTACCAATGTCTACTCCGCCTGCAGACGAGTAGCAGCCTTAAGGCTGACATGCCATGTAATCAGACCAATCCAATTCAAAGAAATTTGACGTCTTATGACGAGGCCAGGGTTGTTGAGAACGCTGCGTCTTGCGTAGGCAGGGTCTGTTGTGTCGCAGACGCAGATTGGGGGGGGGGGGGGGTCCAAGTCCTTAAACTGTCTCATCCGCTGAGTTTGCTCTCTGGTTTCTGTGATACCGGTAGTAACCTCGTGTGTATTTGTATTTCGGTAATTATATAAATACATGTGATTCCGGGCTAACGCTTGGTGGTCTAGTCGTTTCTGCCTGTCGCCTGATTTTTCTTAACAACCAGCTGGCTTCCTGACGCCTCAACCTTTTCGATTAGCATATGCCTTGCCCAATCCGTCCTGTGCGCACTTCCGACCCTCCAAGAATCCCAATTCGCTATTGTGATCTTCCTTCCGCATCGGAATGCCTGTAAGAAATGTCAAGTAGTTTTCAGTGGTCGACTTGTGTGGGTGGGGGGTGGGTGGGGGGGGGCATATAAGGGCGTTACCCATTAAAACGGTGGGAGTGGGAGGATGGCCAACGGTCTGCATCTCAAGAAGCAGCTTTTGAGACAGGCTGCAGACAATCCTGGATGAGGCGTGAGGTTGAGGGGGACAGCCCTTCCGCTTCCGCTGGGGCCAAAAACCAACTTTAATAGATGTCTCAACTCTCAAGGCCGTTGATCCACACGTTTACATGCTTCTCGCGGTGTGCGCATGAAAAACATGTCATGCCGACTTGTGCTAACTCTTGATTCACACGGCGAACAGCCAAATCAATGGCTGGAGCCATGTAACCAAGTTCAAGTTCTTGATATATATACACAACATAGCTGAAACAAATGTTTACTTCCGATGAGGCGATGATCAACAAACCTTAACTTCAGCTAACTAACCTGCATCTCTTGCCTCGTAAATACGCAAGTACTCAGCCCATCACGATCTCACCTAAAAAAAAGCCTACGGGACCGTATTACGGTAAACAAACTCAAGTTCAAATTCAACTTCAAGTATTACGGCCAGGGTACAAAATGACGTGCGCTATTGCGCGGTAGTGTGCAAGGTTTTGGAGCCCAAACGGCGATTGACGCAAATTTGTATAACCCCCCAAGGCGAAAGGTGTAGATTTCCGTTTTCAGTTGAGTCAAAAGCGCAACCCAAAGGAGGCAGTTGCGTCAAAAGCGCAACCCAAAATGACAAAATGTAGTACCCTGATTACGGTACAAATCAACTCTAAGCCCAACTCTAAATCAACTCGAAACCCCTAAGAGTCACTAGGGTTGTTCTACACGCTGCGTGTTGCGTGACTCACACAGATCATAGGGCATATGTAATTCAGCCACACCCATGTCACATACAGGGCATACACACTTCAGCTACACCCCTGCTACGTACAGGGCAAGCAATTCAGCTACACACCTATCCCGTACAGGGCATGCAATTCAGCTACACACCTGTCAAGTTCAGGGCATGCAATTCAGGTACACCCCTGCAACGTACAGCGCATACACCCTTAAGCAACACTTATCACAGGGCATACAACCTGAAGTCACTGCCAGAGGGCATTCGCAATTCAGCTACACCCCTGTGACAGGGCATTCGGAATTCAGCTACACGCCTGTCACAGGGCATACAACCTTAAGCCACTCCCCCATCAGAGGGCGTTCGCAATTCAGCTACACCCCTATCAGAGGGCATTCGCAATTCAGCTACACCCCTATCAGAGGGCATACGCAATTAGCTACACGCCTGTCACAGGGCATACAATTCAGCTACACCCCTACCAGAGGGCATACGCAATCAGCTACACGCCTGTCACAGGGCATTCAATTCAGCTACACACCTGCCACAGGACATACACAATCAGCTACAACCCCGTCACGAACAGCACATACACCCTTAAGCAACCCTCATCACATATACAGGGCATACAACCTTAAGCAGCTCCCCTATCAGAGGGCATTAGCAATTCAGCTACACCCCTATCAGAGAGCGTTCGCAATTCAGCTACACCCTTATCAGAGAGCATTCGCAATTCAGCTACACCCCTATCAGAAGGCATTCGCAATTCAGCTACACCCCTGTCAGAGAGCAAACCCAATCAGCTACACGCCTGTCACAGGGCATATGCAATCAGCTACACAACTGTCACAGGGCATTCACAATTCAGCTACACACCTGTCACAGGGTATATGCAATCAGCTACACACTTGTCACAGGGCATATGCAATCAGCTACACACCTGTCACAGGGTATTCACAATTCAGCTACACACCTGTCACAGGGCATATGCAATCAGCTACACACCTGTCACAGGGCACACACAATTCAGCTACACACCTGACACAGGCCATATAATTCAGGTACACCGCTATCAGAGGACCTTCGCGATTCAGCTACACCCCTATCAGAGGGTATTCACGATTCAGCTACACCCCTATCAGAGGGCATTCACCATTCAGCTACACTCCTATCAGAGGGCATTCACGATTCAGCTACACCCCTGTCCAAGGACATTCACAATTAAGCTACACTCCTGTCACAGGGCATACGAATCAGCTACACACCTGTCATGTTGCAGGGACGCCCTTCATCTGTGTGCCATAGCTAGAAAGAGGCCCTACAGATGTTGGCCGCAGCTGCGTAGGTAACCACAGGTACCTAGGGCCGCTTCCTTCGAGGGCCATAGGTAGATCGATGCCCTTCATATATAGGGCACAGCTATTGTGGGCCACTTCATATGTGGGCCATAGCTAGATCAATGCCCCCCCAGATGCAGGGCACAGCTTATTTGAGCCCATTGATATGCGGTCCATAGCTAGGTAGGTGCCTCTCAGATGTAGGCCGCAGCTCATTTGAGCCAATTCATTTGTGAGACATTTCATATGTGGTCCATAGCTAGGTAGGTGCCTCTCAGATGTAGGCCGCAGCTCATTTGAGCCAATTCATATGTGAGACATTTCATATGTGGTCCATAGCTAGGTAGGTGCCTCTCAGATGTAGGCCGCAGCTCATTTGAGCCAATTCATATGTGAGACATTTCATATGTGGTCCATAGCTAGGTAGGTGCCTCTCAGATGTAGGCCGCAGCTCATTTGAGCCAATTCATATGTGAGACATTTCATATGTGGTTCATAGCTAGATAGGCATCCTTCAGATGTGGGGCACGGCTCATTTGAGCCATTTCAAATGTAGGCCACAGCTATTAGAACTTCATATGTGACCACTTCATACGAGGTCATAGCTAAATAGGTACCCCCCCTCAGAAGTAGGCCACAGCTCAGTTGAGCCATTACATATACGGGTCGTAGCTACATAGGTGCCCTTCAGATGCAGGGCACAGCTCATTTGAGCCACTTCAGAAGTAGGCCACAGCTCAGTTGAGCCATTACAGATGTAGGCCACAGCCATTGTGAGTCACTTCATTTGTGAGCCCCTTCATATGTGGGCCATAGCTGCCCTCCATATGTAGGCCACAGCTATTGTGAGCTACTTCATATGTGAGCCCCTTCATATGTGGGCCATACCTGCCCTCCATATGTAGGCCACAGCTATTGTGAGTCACTTCATTTGTGGGCCATCGCTATGTAAAGGCAACTGCTCAGATCCACATCAAACTGGTTCTCTAGCTCGCCAGGTAGGATCAGCTTTCCCTTCCACCCAGCTTCTATGATCTGGTCCAAAATCACACCTGTGTAGTTATTAGGGAACGGCAACTAATATTAGTGTTTGAAAAAGTAATAATAACTAATGTTATTACAGTGTCACAATAATATTAGTTGTTCAAATAAATTCGAAATTCTGGTGAGACGGCTCGTCCGACTAATATTATATAATAATATTTAATAATATTTATTCACTAATATTATACAACATAGCCGACCCCTAGTAGTTATCGAGTGTCAGGTGTAAGTCACTAAGGGAGAGTTTTGTTTCAGTTCAGAAAGTGGGTTACCTGGTAGCTTCATTGGTTTAGGCCTCCTCTAGGGACAGAGTCCTTGAACACCCCAGGGCGGCCCTACTAAAGCTACCAGGACTCTGCCACTGGAGAGGGGCAGCGCCCCCCGAGAGCTGGGGGGGCTGGGGGTCTCAGGTAGCGAGCATTTCAGCCAAAACGGGGTGTCAGGTAGCGATCGGGATAGGTATCGGAACAAATCCCTGGTGTAAGGTATATAGTAAGTAGTCAATCGATCAATTTGGTAGCTCACCAGGGGGCTCATAGTCCTCTAAGCGTTCTGTGCATGAATTCATCAAGTAAATACAAGACAGGGCACCTTATACAAATACAGCACCGTTATTATTTGTATATATTTACTGTCCATTCAATTAATCATATATTTACTGTTCATTCAATTAATCATATATTTACTGTTCATTCATTCATTCAATCAATCAATCAATCAATCGATCAATTATTACGTGTATATTCAGTTAATCAAGCCATGTGCCAGCTCACCAGGGGGCTCATAGTCTTCTAAGCGTTTTGTGCATGTATTCATCAATTCAATACACGACAGGGTACCTTCAACAAATACAACAACATTATTATCATATATTTCATGTTCAATTCATTAATCATTTACATGTATATTCACTTAATAAATCCATGTGCCAGCTCACCAGGGGGCTCGTAGTCCCCTAAGCGTTCTGTGCATGAATTCATCAATTAAAAACAAGACAGGTCAACTTATACAAATACAACAACATTAGTATCATGTACTTCAATAATAAATGTGCAATCAATTAATAATTTACTTATGTATTTAGTGATACAAGCCATGTGGCAGCTCACCAGGGGGCTCTTGGTCCTCCACGTGTTCTGAGCATGTATTCATAAATTAAATACTAGACAGGGTACCTTAAACAAATACAAATACATTATTTTGATTATTATTATAATTATGATTATTAAAATTATGATTACTATAATTATTATAATACTAATCATTATTATAATAATAATAATTCTTATTATAACAATAAAAAAAAAAAAAAAAAAAAATATTATTATTATTATTATTATTTTATATTTCCTGTTCATTCAAATCATTTTTGTTCAATCAATCAATACATCATTTATATTCAGTTAATCAAGCCATGTGGCAGCTCACCAGGGGGCTCGTATTCCCCTACGATTTCTGTGAATGTATGGACCGATTAAATACGAGACAGGCCAAGACAGGGTTTAATACATATTGCATACATATAATAATATAAATATCCTGAGGCACATTATTATGTAGATCTGCAGTTTGCTAGCCTTGCTCTTGGCGCTGCTTTGGCAGAAGGCACGCACATGCCTTTGCCTTTGCAAGGGATTTTTGTAATCTTTTTTTGGCGACGCCGTGGAAATCCTTTTTGAGCAAGAAAGCTTAGGGCTCAAAAATAGTCCAGACAGCTAAGCAGGGGGCTCGTAATAAAATAAAATAAATCCTGAGACCTGCTGAGACACATTAATACGCAGTTCTGCAGTACTCGAAAGCTTAGGGCTCAAACAGAGTCCAGGCAGCTAAATAGAGGGCTCGTAGGCCTCCCAGAGTTCTGTGCATGTATTCATCAATTAAATACAAGACAGGGTACGCTATACAAATACAAAAACACGAGGGGGGGGCAAAAAAAAGCTGCCGTACCGCACCTTCGCTTTGGATAGAGCCTATCCTCAAACTATATAAAAAAAAAAGTTTTTTTTTTGAGCCAAAAATAAAGTTGTACAAAAGTTAGAGGGGTCCAAAGTTTTTTTCAACCAAAGCGGCCCAAATCTTAACTTCGCGATAAATCACGTTTGGGTAACCCGATGAAAGATGTAAGAGCATAACTGAAATGGGCTTTAAAAGATCTTTCGAATGACCCCCATTTTAGGGGGGGTAGGGTGAGGTAATTGGGTTTTAGGAGGGGGGGGGGGGGGGGGGGGGGGGTAAAAAAACTTTTAGCCAACTTTATTTATTCCCTCTTTTTGTTTGAAACGTCCACAATTCCAACTCCCATCTGAATCGGACACCATATCGAAGGTGCGGTCCAAAATCTGTCTTTCTGCCCCCCCCCCTGCAAAAACATTATTATTTTATATTTCCTGTTCATTTAATTAATAATTCCTGTTCATTCAATAAAGCACTCCTGGTCATTCAATTAATCAGTCCTGGTCATTCAATTAATCAGTCCTGGTCATTCAATTAATCAGTCCTGGTCATTCAATTAATCAGTCCTGGTCATTCAATTAATCATTTATGTGTATATTCAGTTAACCAAGTCATGTGCCAGCTCACCAGGGGGCTCGTAGTCCTCTAAGCTTCATGTGCATGTATTCATCAACTCAATACAAGACAGGGTAAGTTATATAAATACAACACCATTCTGATTATATATTTACTGTTCATTTAATTAATAATTTACGTGTATATTCAGTTAATCAAGCCATGCGCCAGCTCACCAGGGGGCTCGTAGTCCTCAGAGACTTCTGTGGTGTAGTGTCGAAGTAGCACCCTTAGTTTGGGGCTAGACAAGGTCACTACCATATGGCTTCCCGCAGCACAAGCTCCAGCTAGGGCCAGGAACAGGTCAGGCGACGCCGATGGTAACAGATGCTCCATCACATCCTCTATGATCTGCATCAGGATTTGGGGTAAGGGTTTAGGATGCTCTGACATTTAGGGTGCTCTAACATTTAAGGTAAGGGTTTAGGATGCTCCATCACATCCTCTATGATCTGCATCAGAGTTTAGGGTAAGGGTTTAGGATGCTCTAACATTTAGGGTACGAGTTTAGGATGCTCCGTCACATCCTCTATGATCTGCATCAGGGTTTAGGGTAAGGTTCTTAGGGTTTAGGATGCTCCATCACATCCTCTATGATCTGCAGCAGGGTTTAGGGAAAAGGTCTTAGGGTTTAGGATGCTCTAACACATCCTCTATGATCTGCAGCAGGGTTTAGGAGAAGGGGTTTGGGGTTTAGGATGCTCCAACACATCCTTTAAGATCTGTATGAGGGTTTAGGGCAAGGGTTTTAGGGTTTAGATGCTCCATCACATCCAGTATGATCAGCAGCGGGGTTTAGGGTAAAGGTTTAGGGTGCTATGACACATCCTCTATGATCTGCAGCATGCTTTAGGAGAAGGGATTTTTGGTATGGGGTTTAGGATGCTTTAACACACCCTACATGATCTTCAGCAGGGTTTAGGGTAAGGGGGTTAGGGAAAGGGTTTTAGGGTTTTGGATACTCCAAGACATCCTCTATGATCCGCAGCAGGGTTTAGGGTAAGGGTTTTGGGGTTTAGGATGCTCCAACACATCCTCTATGATCTGCAGCAGGGTTTAGAGCAAGGGTTTTAGGGTTTAGGATGCTCCATCACATCCTCTATGATCTGCAGCAGGGTTTAAAAGGAAAGTAAAGGTTTAGGGTGCTATGACACATCCTCTATGATCTGCAGCATGCTTTAGGAGAAGGGATTTTTGGTATGGGGTTTAGGATGCTTCAACACATCCTACATGATCTTCAGCAGGGTTTAGGGTAAGGGGTTTAGAGTACGGGTTTGGGGGTTTTGGATGCTCCAAGACATCCTCTATGATCCGCAGCAGGGTTTAGGGTAAGGGTTTTGGGGGTTAGGATGCTCCAACACATCCTCTATGATCTGCTGTAGGGTTTAGCAGAGGGAGGGTCATAGTAAGAGGTTTGGGGTATGGGATGGAAGCTTTAACACTGGTGGAGAGTATTTGCTATCGGAGCGACAGGTGGCACCGGAATAGAGTGCAGCAGGTCAAAGCCACGGTCTACGACAGGGCCAGGGGCCAGTATGAAGGAGCTGCCTAGAAGCCGCTACTAAAAGCCGAAAAGAAAGACCCTGGTACAGTTAGGGCTTTTAGATCTAGCAAAGCCGCCAGGCACACCCACCACAACTGTTGGCTTGCTGGAATCAAAACCAATGGATATCAAACGATTGAACTTGCCTTCAGGGTTGTGCGCGCCGCAGATAGCCACAAGCCCGGAACAGTAAGTGTTGTGGCTGTTAATGATAGCTGATGGGGCTAGTCGCGGTCGGGGCAACTAATGGTTCATACCTGAGATTGTGTCCAGTCTGAACTGGTCTGATCTGAGAAACAGTACCCCCAGATCTGATATGAGATGTAGTACCCCCAGATCTGGTCTGAGATATTGTACCCCCTGATCTGAGATATAGTACACCCATGTGCGTGTTGCCACGTGGTGCCAAGGGAGGAGTGTTGTG
Organism: Chlamydomonas sp. ICE-L; assembly: GCA_013435795.1. Classification (NCBI taxonomy): domain Eukaryota; kingdom Viridiplantae; phylum Chlorophyta; class Chlorophyceae; order Chlamydomonadales; family Chlamydomonadaceae; genus Chlamydomonas; species Chlamydomonas sp. ICE-L. The sequence goes on along the minus strand of JACBWV010000338.1, from coordinate 11,864,840 downwards.
GCAGCTAAGATGATAGCTGAGGGGTCCAGTTGTGGGTCCCTCCCTTGGCACCAACTGGCATCACGCACGTGGGTGTCTGGTAGCCATTCAGCTCCTAAGCTGCTTCCCAGCTACTTATGCACTGGCATCCTGAAGAGACTATCCTGTTGCTATCTCGTAATGATAACGCCTGGTGGGGCGTGGTATTAAGGGAGTCCTGTCTTACGGCGGTAGGGAACGGGCTGCTACTTTACCTGGACAAAGCTACCATGGCGGTTGACAGCGACCGCGAACACTCAAGCGCACCCGTGGGGATTCGAACCCGGCACCTACATTGTTCAAGTAGCTCTGCCATTGAGCCATTAGTTGAACGGGGATTGCTATCTTGTAACTAGTTCACTGTTCTTATCTATGCTCCAACAGCAAGGGCTTTTAGAGGGGTGGGGTACGGGGGATGGTAACATAATGGTGCCCCACTGAACTCTATCAGTGGGAACAACTTGACGGCGTCGTGCGGGACTCATGGACACACAAAAAGAAAAAAGAAACGTAGTCACAACTATTGGCTTGCTGGGGTCTTAACCAATGGATATCAAACGGTCAAACATGCTCTCAGGGTTGTGCACATCGCCGATAGCCGCATGACCAGTACAGTTAGGGCGTTTGGACCTCCCCAAGCCCCCATACACACTCACCACTATTGTTGGCTTGCTGAAGTTGAAACCAATGGATATCAAACAGTCAAACATGCCCTCAGGGCGGGGCACATCTCCAATAGCCGCATGCCCAGTACAGTTAAGGATTTTAGACCTCCCAAGCCCCCATACGCACTCACCACTATTGTTGGCTTGCTTGAGTCGAAACCAATGGTTTTCAAACGGTCAAACATGCTCTCGGGGTTGTGCACATCGCCGATAGCTACATGCCGAGTACAGTTAGGGCTTAGATCTCCTAAAGCCTGCATCTTCTGTGGTTCAGCACAGCCAAGTGGGCAAGTTAATTCAGTTTGCTGATCACCTTATGTAATTCATTGCAATTCGGTGCATACAGTTCAGTCTTAGATCTCCCAAAGCATCCATCGTCTGCATTGTATAACAGCGAAGTGAGGTGAGTTAATTCAGTTCGCTGACCACCTTTTGCAATTCATTGCAATTGAGTGCATACTGTGCAGGCTTTGATCTCCCGAAGCATCCATCTTCTGAAGTGTAGAACAGCCAAGTGATGTGACATAATAAATAAATAAATAAATAAATAAGTAGCACGCCTTACTACAAGGCGTGAGGTTGAGGGGGCCAATCTGTTTGCTTGCACTGGGGCCAACCACGAAAGGCGAGTTAATTCAGTTGGCTGATCACCTTTCGTACTATTTTGCAATTCAGTGCATACAGTTCAGGCTTAGATCTCCCAAAGTATCCATCTTCTTAAGTGTAGAACAGCCAAGCGGGTAAGTTAATTCAGTTTGCTGATCACCTTATGTAATTCATAGCACTTCGGTGCATACAGTTTAGTCTTAGATCTCCCGAAGCATCCATCTTCTGCAGTGTAGAACAGCCAAGCGATGTGACTGAATTCAGTTTTTTTGTGTTTGGCCCCAGTGCAAGTTAATGGGCTGCCCCCCCCCCCCCCCACACACACACACACACACACACACACACACACACACACACACAGACAGACACCCCTGGCCACTTTATTCACCATGTACAAGTTTGTAGGCTTCGGAGGTTAGGGCTAACCTCGAACAAAATTAGCCCTATTAGGGCTACTAGCTAAATTAGCCCTAATAGTAACAATTAATAGAGCCAAACTTAGCCAAAACAACCCAGAAAAGTGCCATGTGTGTAAAAGAGTGTTGTTATGCATCCTACTGACCTTTGTGGCAATTCTGTATGATCTGACCGTCATGAGTTCATGATGAAGTAGCTCATAACTGCGGGAGCGAACAAAGAGCGCCGTATTATTATATCAACACGTTACATTGGAGGAAAATATGTAAGTACATAACAGAATATGGCAAAAATCCTAGATGGGTCTGTCCAAACTATTAAGCACCGTTTATTTTTGGGGCTACGCAGGCTACGGACGACGGGCTACGACGGGCTACGTAGGGAACGAATGTAGGGCTACGTAGGGCTACGTAGGGTACGTAAGTCGGCCTATGTAGGGCTGCGTACGTAGGGCTACGTAGGGCACATACGACGGGAAAGGTAAGGCTACATACGACGACATGCTATTTCTCTTCTCTTCACCTCTACTTAGCGCTAAAAATCCGGGATGTAATTTAGCCCTAATAGCGCTATTAGCGCTAAGGAGCTACGACCCCCCCTCCGAACCCTACAAGTTTGTATTCTTATAACATTATAGATAAATCGTATATTAGACGTATATGATGTATGTTATATGTAGTATAACATTATAGTATAATGGTGTATTAGTCGTATATGATATATGTTATATTTATATTAAAACATTATAGTATAATTGTGTATTATTCATATATGATATATGTTATAAATATATAGTATAACATTCTAGTATAATCGTGTATTAGTCTTATATGATATAAGTTATGTATACATTATAACAGTATAGTATAATCGTGTATAGTCTAATATGATTTATGTTATATATATTATAACACTATAGTATAATCGTATATTAGTCGTATATGATATATGTTATATATTATAACAGTGTAGTACAACTGTGCATGGTCTTATATGATATATGTTATATCTATTATTACATTATAGTATAATCGTACATTAGTCATATATGATCAAGATGTATATAATATAACAGTATAGTATAACTGTGCATGGTCTTATATGATATATGCTACACATATTATAACATTTTAGTAAAAAAACATGCATAGTCTTATATGTAGGGTTGGGCCGACGTATGAACGTATACTCATACGTTTATAAGCTCATACATATATCTACGCCGTATATTGTTTCTCGGAACGTATAAAAACGTATGAGTTGTACTTCGAAACGTTCCCGGCACTTCACTTTCTTGGTTTTCATTAAGTTCATCATTTAGATAGCTCATCGGAAAGCTGTTGACCTCCTTTATCACAATCTGCAATACAATTAACCTTCACATGTACTATTTTGTTTAAATGTGACCTACAGTTTAATTTAGATAACCAGGATGGCACACATATCAGAGCGCCACCTAGCCTTCCATTCCGCAAGATGTGTTCCTACGTGGGCTTGAAGGATTGATGGTGCAAGCCTAGTGCAATGTGAAGATGGACGATATTGCTAAACAGTTATATACTTATATTATTATAACCTGTAGCTGACTCACAGAGCTGCCTAGAAGCTGCTGCACACTTGGTCTGAAACCTGTAGCTGACTCACAGAGCTGCCTAGAAGCTGCAGCATACTTGGTCTGAAACCAGTAGCTGACTTAGGGGGCTGCGTGTAAATAATGATGTGACCATGGACAATATCAATACATTATTGGCATTGAATGGATCCCTAAGATTGGCACCGCACTTCTTGGTCGACGCGCTTTCTGGCCGTGATTTCTTTTTCTGAGATTTGGACAACCTGAGACCATGGACGAGTCCACCTACAAAAACAAAAACCAATCGTTGTTGTATACTGCAGTACAGTGCAATACACTGCAGTCCACTATCTTTATCAAGACCTGCCTGTGCTGAGACCATGGCCGAGTCCACCTACAAAAACAAAAACCAATCGTTGTTGTATACTGCAGTACAGTGCAGTACACTGCAGTACACTATCTTTATCAAGACCTGCCTGTGCTGAGACCATGGCCGAGTCCACCTACAAAAACAAAAACCAATCGTTGTTGTATACTGCAGTACAGTGCAGGACATTGCAGTACACTGCAGTACACTATCTTTATCAAGACCTGCCTGCGCTGAGACCATGGCCGAGTCCACCTCAAACACAGATGTCCCTTTTGGCCACCTTATCCGCCACGCCCGCGTATCAAAGCCTGAATTCAGAATGAGAACCTGTCGGACCCCGTCGTTCTTTGCCCATCCCAGGACGTGTTCGTCAATGACCACGGTGCGGCATGCCACGACATTTTGTAACAAAGTGTCCAGGGGTTGTGACAGCAACTGCTCCTCGAGCTCCTTGGGCAGGATGCGGTCTAGCACCAGACGGATGTAGGGGTCCTGTGGCGATGGTGAAAAAGATATGGAATCTAAAAACAAATGGGGAAAAAATGGGAATCCGACACTTGATGTGTTTGTCAATGACCATGGTGCGGCATGCGACGACATTTTGAAACGTGTCCAGAGGTTATGACAGCAACTGCTCCTTGAGCTCCTTGGGTATGATGCGGTCTAGCACTAGACGAATGTAGGGGTCCTGTGGTGGTGGTGAATTTGATCTGGAATCCGATGGAATCTAAAAAAATGTTTAAATCTTAATTTAGGGTGATTTGTTTTTTGTGTATTCTATTTTAAGTGGAAATCCCACACTTGATGTGCTCATCATCCCAAGCTCCAGCTCCTTGGGTAGGATGTAGGGGTCCTTTGGTGGTGGTGAATTGATATGGAATCTCAAAATTGTTTGAAATCTTAGTTTTTTTTATCCCACACTTGATGCGGCCTGGCACCAGATGGATGGTCATTCCCCACCCGCTCAGTCACTCACACCCACACCCATGCACCTACAGGCACTGGCCCACACCCACGACCACCACCACACGACCACCACTTCCCGCTGGTGCTAGGCAGCACCCTGCTCCAACAACCATCCGGATGTAGGAGGCTTGTGGAGGTGGTGAATTTGATATTAATTCTTAAATTGTGTGAACTAAACAAATTGAGGTTAAAATCTCCCTCTTCATGTGTTTGGTAGGGGTCCTGTGGTGGTGGCAGTTGTGGTGGCTAAAGGTTCAGGGTTTAGTCAAACTGTGGTGGTTCTGATATCGAATTGAAATTTCACTTTTAATCATAACTAATATCACAGATTTGATTAAAATCTCGGAATTTGTAGAAAATCTAAATAGTTGTATGTTGGGGCAGGGTGCTGCCTAGCACTAGCGGAGATTGGTGGTCGTGTGGTGGTGGTGGTGGATGTGGGTCAGTGCCTGTGGGGGTGTGGGGGTGGGTGTGAGTGGGTGGGGAGGGGTTTATCATGTCTATCCCTTACCTTGAAGGCATGTGATCACCACATTACCCTCTCTCCCCTATCCCACCTCTCATGATTTCACACATAAACACCCTCCCTCCCCCTCCTACAAGTTCCCTCCCACCCTCCTCCCTCCTCTACCCCCCCAACCCCACCCCCACCCTCACATCTTCACACCTTCACTCTCAGACCTGCATCTGCAAAGGTGGCCCCCAGCAGTTCCTCCCCTCCCCCCCCCTCCCCCACACACTTTCACACCTTCACAACTCCACCTTAGGACCACACCTGCACCACTCCGCCACAGGCAGCCCCACATGCTCACCATGCTGCCCCCCCCCCCCCCCCCCCCCCCCCCCCCCCCCCCCCCCTCCCCCACACATACTCCCCTGCATCATAGACCACATGCTCATCATGCTGGTACTCCCCTCCCTCCACCCTTCTCCCTAACACCATCACACCTTCACCCTAGAACCACACCTGCACAGAGGGCCCCCTGCAGTCTGGCTGCCGCTTGTCGAGCAGGCTAAAGCTCGCGTGCCATCGTCTGAACGCATTTATCGCAGCTTCCGCCTCGACGGTGCTGAAGTCGTTCCACACGCCATCGGCTGCGTGCGCGTGCGGCAAGGGCATGGAGGCGCGAGGGCTAGTCTTGGGGCTGAAAACTTGCTCCCTGGTTTCTAAGATTCTCGGAAGTGGGGAGTAAAAAAAACGCAGACGGTCAGCAGTCCAGAGTTGTCTGATCAAACTCGCAACAATTGTGCTTCTTGTTATTCTGCGGGTTAAATTGACCAGTCGGGGGACGATGCAATGGATGGAATCGGGAACGACAGAGGGGGCTAGATGAGAGGACGCGTGGCGTGGCTGAAGGAATAGGGCAGTTTCCTTCAGAAAAGTGGAGGGAATCAAGGAATTTCAGAGGAATCCGTTGTATCCAGGTGAGGGGCCGAAGGTTGCAGGTTGCATCAAGTTGGACGAACTTGAGTTGGGTGAGATTATACCCTATCCTGACGGCGTGGAGTTCACGTCAGGCGTATCTCATTTCTCATTCGCCCAAGTCCTCACCTTCCTGCCTGGGAGCTACATGTAGCCAGGGTTGTAGCAGGTTGTAGCAGAGCTAGGTGTAGCCCTGGTTGTAGCAGACGCGGAGCTATATATATTTACTTGACATGCATACAGTGAGCATATTTAATATCAGACCACATTTACTTGCAGACTGTGCAAGACCATATGATCTCGCGGACATTCTTTAGGCTGCTAATAGGCTATTTAATAACATCATCTGAACATGTTTTGTTGTAGTCCCAGTTCAGTTCAGTTCATCAATGCCTTTTCTTTTCAAGCCCCTCCTATCACAGTTGGGCAAGTCCCTTTAGCCTACTTGGCCTACCCCCCTTGACTGTCACCTACATACATACCACATGACCCCCTCAACATCATACATGGTACATCACTATATCAGCCTCCAGGCTGCTCACTGTCTGCGGGCGGAGTAAACATCGGTATGATTAACACTGAAGCAGTCCCCCCCCCCCCCCCCCCCCCCCCCCCCCCCACACACACACACACACACACACACGCACACACATATTATCTGATCACAGGGCTACAGACAGTTGCAAGGCTTGTGCGGGTGAGAATCAGGATACTTCAGGAGGACCCCCAGCTCGGCCGTCGGAGACGCAACCAATTGTATAGCCTGCGTCCTGCGACGCAACGAACCCTTACTTCTGGTCAACAAACCCTCCCCACGTTGCGTCCTGCGACGCAACGGACTCTGCGACGTTGCGTTTGGGACGGAGGACGCTGCGTCCTAAACAACAATGGTGAGAATGCTGGCATCCGGGAGCTTTGGTACGGTAGTGAAGAACAAGAGTACATGATTACATTACATTACATTACATTACATTACATTACATGTTAAAGTCTACTTGACACCGCGAGGGTGCATGAGACTCTGTGCTTTAAACAAAAAGAAAAAGCACCCACAAAGTAAAAAAAACCATTACATCAGGGGTGTGTCGAGGACAAACAACATGATTGTTACATGTTTACACTCGCCTTGAGGCGTCCCACCGGTCGCACTCTATATATCTTAGTTTGCTATGAATAATACATCCCAATCCCGGATCCCCTGAACACTACGGCCCTCATGGCATTTTTTACATTGCAGCCATACATATAGGAAAAGCACTCAACAGTTCGTACCTCCGTACAGTACCCAAAGGAAATTAGGAACCAAGGTTGTTGCAGACGTTTCTATTCACGTCTCAAACGCAGATTGTGGAAGGGTAGTTCCGTTGCTATTTTGCTTACATAGATTTTTGCTCTAGAGACTTACATTTTGGCTCGTCATACATAGATTTTCAGAACAGTTGCGTTTAGAAACGGAGATTTTGAAGAACCATTGCAGATCTGGCTGCGTGTGTATATGAATGTATAGTTCTAATGGTTCCAAGGTAGAGTGACCAACTGCATGCACCATACATAAAGTCACTCTTCATGCACCATAGTATTACCGTTATCAAACAACCAACGATGAGTGGACAATGTGTAGGCTTGTGGCAGAAAAGAGCCAGCAAACTGAATAGAGCATACAAAACAGAAGAACAGTAGAAAGAGGAGCAAGCTGGGTTTGAATGTTTGGATTTTTGAAACTCGTCTACTTATCCTTCTGGCTGCCATGTATATTGTATTTTGCATTTTTCCTGGTAATTTATTTTTGTACTGCCGAAACGCCGAGCGGCCAAATTGCTGACTGAACCTATGTAACCAAGATCAAGTTCAAGTTCAAGTATCATGTATACGCAAGCCAGGTTTCCGTCTCGGGACGCAGGTTATCCAATTGGTTGCGTCTCAGGAAAGAGTCTATAAAATCGGCTCCGTCTCAGGAAGGAGAGCTGAGGGTCCTCCTGAATAACCCTGACGCAAACCTGAGCTCCTGAAGCTATCAATATATGCATGAAGATCCAAAAGCCATCGATCTACATGAGGAACAGATGAAAGCGGCACAACAGGCATTAGGCTCTCACACGCATCAGGCTAGCATGAACTCAGGGCCCCGTCGGTAAAACGATTGCTTGGGGTTCAGTTCATCAGTACCTTTTCTGTTTAAGCCCTTTCTACACGGTTGGGCAAGTCCTTTTAGCCTATTTGGCCTGACCCTGGACTGCAACATACATGCATACAGGCATCAGGCTCGGCCTCTCGACCATGGCAGTCCAGCAGCAGCAGGTCCACCAGCTACAGCAGGTCCAGCCACAGCTAGAGCAGCAGCAACAACACCAAAGCTTGACAACAGCAGCTGCAGCAACGACCACTACAACAGCTGCAGCAAGGCAGCCAACAACTGCACCTGATTTCTGCCCCGCTCGAATCTCGAATCTGGGCGAGTGACATGTCTCCTCAGCTCTGCCTCTAACGACCATGGCAGGGAGCTTGTCTGCCGTGGGCAACAGGGGTAGTGGTGAATGTCCCTTTGGTCGAGGGTCAATTTCTCCCACCGACCCCTAAGTGCACCTGATAAAGGAGAGCCAACGCTATTCAAACTGAATCCCCTGTGTCACTGTTTTGTGTCGGGACACCCACCTCCTGGAGTGAAATTCCTTTCATGTGCAACTAAAAAAACTAGTGGTGCAATTGGGTGCAACTAAAAAAAAGAAGACACACCAGTGTTTTTGGCGGAGCCCCCCCTTCTGGGGGGCGGGAGCCCCCAGGGTCACCGCTTTGATGTGTCTGTCTATCTGTCTTTCTGTGTCCGTCACATTCCAACCCTGTGCCACATAAACCCACTCTCCACCCTTCCGAACCTCGAACAGCTCGAACCTCGCCAATTTCGAACCCACCCCCCCGCCAATTTTCTGCGTCACTTACAATGCGCATAGAACTTGTTATTTTCAGGTACGAGCAGCAGCTTCTAGGCAGCTCCACTACCTGGCTATCCAATCAAACTTGGCGCAACCTCAAGCACCTTCAAGCTGATATAATCAAATTTCCAGAACTGCTGAAATAGTTCGGTGCAGCCCAGTGGTCGGCTCAGGAAGCTACCTAGAAGCTACTACGAGAAGCCGGAGAGAAAAAGTCCTAGGCGGCGTCGCAAGCGAGTCGGAAAATTGGCGGAGAGTGTTGGCTATTGGATCAACAGGTGGCAGCGGACTGAAGCCAGGGTTTACGAGACACTTAGTTGAGACATTTGACTTTGTTTGGTTGGACGGACAGTCGGACAACCGGACAACGGGGTGACCCTGGGGGCTCACGCCCCCCAGAAGGGGGGGCTCCGCCCAAAAATACGTATGACAAACAAGATGCTCAGATCTCAAGACCCATAATTGCTGGCAAAAACAATCAAATACAAAAAAATAGTGTCGTTACTAGTTACACTAATCGTGCATTTCAGTGTTGTTCAGTCTTCAGGCTTGTGTCGCAGACGCAATGTGGGGACGGATCATTGTGTTTCAATCGCTGATTTTGGAGTGTCTGTTGCGTCTCGGAGGTGTGGGTGCGTCACAGATACAGATTTTGAAACCGGTTGCGTCTCAAGAAGCAGATAGTGAAACAGGCTGCGTCTCCCCCACGACAGGCTAGCCACCCCCACGACTCAAACCTGCACACACCCCTCATATATCTGTAGCCAAACTGGAGAACCACCACCAGCTTGGGTGTATCCAACCCCAGGCTCTGTGCTACACGGGTCATGGTAGCAGTAGCAGCAGCATCATCATCAGATGCAGCAGCAGCATCATCAGCAGTAGCATCAGCATCAGCATCAGATGCAGCAGGAGCAGCAGCAGCAGAAGTATCACAAGCAGCAGCAGCAGTATAAGCATCAGCAGCATAGCAGCAGCATCAGCAGTATCAGCAGCAGAAGCAGCACGGGTTTCTGTGGGATTCCTAGAGAACAGCTTCAGGCCAACCTTGTGGGACCAGCAGGACAGGGCCTTGCTAGTTTGCAACTTGTCTCACTCAAATCTGCACTGCCCCCTCATATCTGCAACCCAACTGGGGAACATCCACGAGCTTGGATGTATCCAACCCCAGTTCTTGCGCAATCTGGGTCATGGCAAAAGCAGCAGCAGGGTCGACAGGGGTCCTAGAGAACAGCCACAGACCCCGCTGTAGGAGTAGCGGGACAGATCCTTGCCAAAGATCCTGGAGTGTGTGTTGGGGCTGCAGAGGCCGTTGGCATCGTAGTCTGGCTCACCGCCAACGATGATGGCCCAGTCATAGCCCTCGTCCGACTCAAGGACGCCTGTGAGAGGAGCAGGGGGGGGAGGGGAGAAAAGGGTCAGATACAGAAGTGATTCTGAGTGTCAGGCTTGCCGCCAACAATGATGGCTCAGTTGTAGCCCTCGTCTGAATCAAGGACGCCTGCATGAGGAAGGAAGGATACCAGGGAATCTCTCTCTCTCTCTCTCCCTCTCTCTCTAGTTAACGGTGTTACACAATTTAATTGCGGTCCAGCCACACAGTCTCTCTCTCTCTCTCTCTCTCTCTCTCTCTCTCTTTCTCTCTCTAGTATGTTCGCTGTTACCCTTCACCCTCTCTGTATCGTCAGCTTGCTTACCAGCAGCAGCAATCCAGTAGGAAGAGTAGGCAGCCTTGATCTCGCCTAAGATACCAGGGAACTGAGGCCCAACCTTGAGCTTGCTAGCAGCCGTTGGGCTGGTGCTGTTTGGATCCTCTGGGATCGCCACGGTGGGGATCTCAACTCCGCTAAATAGCAGGGGGAATAGGGGAAGGGGGGGGGGGGGGGGGGGGGGGGGGCAGTATACTCATTGGACAGACTTATGCCAATGTTTATTTTGTGTGCGACGCGTGGTTAGGCTGGTGCTGTCTGGATGCTCCGGGAGCGCCACGAGGGGTATCTCAACTCCGCTGAAAATCAGGGGGCGAATAGGGGGGAGGGGGTCAGTTACGAATGGCATGGGTTGATTACGGGACAGTGCGGTACTGTTCAGTGGTTGGGCTGGTGCTGCCTGGATGCTCCGGGAGTGCACCGGTGGGGATCTCGACTCCGCTGAATAGCAGGGGGAATAGGGGGTGTGGTGGGTGGGGGGGGGTCAGTATACTCATCAGACAGCCTTATGCCACTGTTTGTTTTGTGTGCGACGCGTCGCTGGGCTGGTGCTGCCTGGATGCTCCGGGAGTGCACCGGTGGGGATCTCGACTCCACTGAATAGCAGGGGGAATAGGGGGTGTGGTGGTGGGGGGGGGTCAGTATACTCATCAGACAGCCTTATGCCACTGTTTGTTTTGTGTGCGACTCGTCGCTGGGCTGGTGCTGCCTGGATGCTCCGGGAGTGCACCGGTGGGGATCTCGACTCCGCTGAATAGCAGGGGGAATAGGGGGGTGGGTAGGGGGGGGTCAGTATACTCATCGGACAGCCTTATGCCACTGTTTGTTTTGTGTGCGACGCGTCGCTGGGCTGGTGCTGCCTGGATGCTCCGGGAGTGCACCGGTGGGGATCTCGACTCCACTGAAAAGCAGAGGGAATAGAGGGGAGGGGGGCAGGATACTCAGTGGACAGAATTATGCCACTGTTTGTTTTGTGCGAAGCGTTGTTGGGCTGGTGCTGTCCGGATGCTCCGGGAGTGCACCAGTGGGGATCTCAACTCTGCTGAAAAGCAGGGGGAATAAGGGGGAGGGGGTCAGTATTCTCATCAGATAGAATCGTGCCACAGCTTTTTTGTGGACACATGCAGCGACGGAATGGTGACGAGTCGCACGAAATAAAATGGTATAAAGAACAAGTCCTAGGCAGCGTCGCAAGCGACAAACAAATTGGCAGAAAGTGTTGGCAACGGAATCGAGCGGACCGAAGCCAGTTCGGTACGAAACACTTAACTGACGTATCAGGCTTCGTCCTGGGTGGGGGGGTGGGGGTGGGGGGGGGCACAGACGGACAACGGGGTGACCCTGGGGGTGCCCGCCCCCCAGAAGGGGGGGCTCCGCCACACAATTGATGAATTGGCCTCCATTTTGTTGTCCGATAAGACTAGTAAATAGTTTTGATTTTTAATTTTTGAAACATACTTTAATAATTTAAATTAAACATACTGTTTTTCCGAACAAACTATAAAAAAGTTGTTAGATCCAGTGCCAAGTCCATCGATCTCTCCCTTGTTGGCATAGCTGTGCAGTACCCCAACCCTGAACCTTAAACCCTTTATTTATATGACTAAAGAAACACCCTGGGTTGTTCCGTTCGCAGGGGAGTGGTGGTGGTGTTGGTAATGGTGGGTTGGGTTGGGTTGGGGGTTGGGGGGTGGGGTGGGGTGGGTGGGTAGGTGTTGGTGTGGATGCTCTGATGAACTGGGTTGTTTCCGTGCGCTGGAGAGAGGCTCATCCGAGGAAACACTTTTTCTTTTTAGTTGTGACAGGAATTTCACCCCAGGCGGTTTTCACCCAAGGCGGCCCGACACACACCAGCGACACCGAGAGTTCGGTTTGAATAGTGTTGCCACTTTGTGCATTGGTCCCAAACTAACAAGAAATGGATAGCTCCAGTATCAGGTCCTTTGACCTCTCCCTCGTTGGCATAACTGTACACTACCTTAAAACTTAAACCCTTAGTGTATATGACTAAAGAAACAATCTGGGTTTTTCCCGTGCACAGGAGAGGCTAGACTGAAGAAACAATGTTTTCAGTTGTGAAAAGAATTTCATCCCAGGAGGTGGGTCTCCCGGCACAAACCAGCAACACCGAGGATTCAGTTCGAATGGCGCTGCCACTTGGTGCATTGGTCCCAAACTTACGAGACATTGATAGCGCCAGTGCTACGTCTGTTGACCTTTCCATCGTTAGCATGGTGTAGGGAATCTTGGTGTGTTAAAATGCGTCAAGGGACCGATTTTCAAAAGAAGAAAAAAAGTCCGAGTTATTTTTGAACCCCCGACCTCGAGATTTTGTTTTGGCCATGCAGTTGAGCTCCCTCTGCGTGCTTATTATAGCTAAGTTCCCAAGGTTTTTTTCCGTGCGCAAGAGAGGCAGATTGGAAGAAACACTTGGTGTATTGTTTGGGGTTCAGTTCACCAATGCTTTTTCTTTTTAGCCCTTCCTATCACGGCTGGGCACGTCCCTTAAGCCTATTTGGCCTCCCCCTGGACTGCAACATACATACATTCATACATAGGTCCCAAACTTACAAGAATTTAAAGCGCCTGTGCTCGGACCTTGCCCTAGTTGACATAGTTGAACACGCGCAAGCCCTAAAAGCCCTTTATTTATACAACTTAAGAAACACTCAGGGTTTTTCCGTGTGCAGTAGAGGCTAATCTGAAGAAATACTTGGTCCCAAACTTATAAGAAATTGATAGCCCCCGAGCTAGGCCTGCTGTCCATTCCCTCGTCAGCACGGAAGTGGTGAATATTCGTTTGGTCGAGGGTCGGTATCCCTCACCGACCCTAAGTGCGCCAACTGGACTGCAACATACATACATACATACATAGGTCCTCAACTTACAAGAAATTGATAGCGCCTGTGCTAGGTCCGTTGACCTTTCCCTTGTTGGCATAGTTGAACACACGCAAGCCGTCCTTAGGGTTGTCCTTCAGGGGCCTATATAGGCTCCTCACACAAAACAGGGAATCTTCCATCTGGTAGATGAGGGGCTCCTGCTTCTGGACGTACCAAGGTGCTCTGATGAACTCCTCAACCTGTGAGGTGGTGGTGATGGTATGGGGGAGGGGTTGGGTTGGATTGGGGTTGGGGTTGGGGTTGGGGTTGGGGTTGGGGTTGGGGTTGGGGTTGGGGTTGGGGTGGGGTGGGGTGGAATGGTGGTGGTGGTGGTGGTGGTCAGTGGTGGGTGTGGGTGCTCTGATGAACTCCTCAACCTGTGAGGTGGTGGTGGTGGTGGGTGTGGGTGGCCCATATAGGCTCCTCACACAGAACAGGGAATCTTCCATCTGGTAGATGAGGGGCTCCTGCTTCTGGACGTACCAAGGGGCTCTGACGAACTCCTCAGCTTGTGAGGTGGTGGGTGTGGGTGGGGGGCGGGGGGGGAGGTTGAATGGTGGTGGTGGTAGGTGTGGGTGTGGGTGCTCACAAGTTTCGGAGTTCATCATCGGTGGTGGTGGGGGGTTCGGGGGTTTGGGGGGGGGGGAGGTTGAATGATGGAGGTGGTGATAGTTATCGGTGTGGTTGCTCTGATGAACCTCCTCAACCTGTGTGGGTGGGGGGGGGAGGTTTGGGGTTGGGTGAGGGGGGGGGGGGGGGGGGGGGGGGGGGGGGGGGAGGTTTCGGTGGGGGGGGGGGGGGAGGTTTAATGGTGGTGGTTTTTTGTTTTGGTTGGTATGGTTTGGTTTTTTTTTGTGGGTTCCTGTTTTTGGTTTTTTTGTTTTTTCTGGAGGTTTTTTTGTTTGTGTTGTTGGGCTGTCGTTTCTTTTTTTTTTTATGTTCTCTCTTTTGGAAGTTTATCTGTTGGGTTGTGGCCAAGGTGGCTTTAGAAATTGAAGTGAAGTATGGGTGCGTATGAGTTTAGGTGTGGGCGTGGGGGTGGGGGTTGGGAGTTGGGGGTGGGGGTTTAGGGTTTAGGGTAGGTGTGGGCGTTGAGGGGGATGGTTGTAGTGTGTGTGTGTGGTTGTGGGGGAGCATGCACGCTTAGTGAGGTAAGGATGGTAAGAAGGTCCTTATTAGCAGAGTAAACTCACATCAAAATTAGCCTGAGTGTCAAAGTTGGGAGGGGGGCAGTAGTCGGAGGAATCTACAGCCTTGTCCACGGCATCACCAACATTATCCTTTAGGTTGTCCCCAGCATCCGAGGCCGCGTCCTTAAGTTTATCCCGAAGATCCGAGGCAGCGTCCTTGATTTTGTCCCGAATGTCTGAGGAGGCGTCGCCGATATTGTTTGCTGCGTCTTTGACGCTATCGCCTATATCCGAGGCTGAGTCTCGGATTTGGTCCCCTGCGTCAGAGGCTGCATCCTTCACGCCTTCAAATGTGTCTTTGATTTTGTCTTTGAAATCGTCGAACCAGCCCGACAGCGAGCGCGGTCTGGCATCGGCCACGTTGAAAGTGGACGAGGCGAGCAGACAGGCGCCCAGAAGCAGGGCGAGGGTGGCAGTGGAGGAGCGCATGGTTCGAAATGGGCGAACAGATAGAGAGGGGGGGAAACCTTGTAGGAGGCCAGAGACCACGGCCGGCAGTTGGAGAGAAACTTCGATTGTTGACAGGTGGTTGACGCTTGGCAGCTCTGCTTGACAGTTCCGTATGGGGAAACGATCTCTCGACGCTATAATAAGCCCGTCGGAGTGTGTAAGCTTTCGCACTGCGGATGGACCCAGCGAAAATAAGCGACTACGCAATTGAATGGATGACTGCAGGTTGAAGGCCCTTAACTATTGCTGCCATCTGCATTGCAGGTTACACTATCTACTTGCTCAGAACGTTCGCGCCAACTATGAGCTCCGCGCCACCTGCGTTGGCAGCCCCGCCACCAGCTCAGCACCAGCTAGGTGGATGTAGCAGCCTAGCAGCTGCCCTGTACAAATCATGGGTGCAATACTCCGAGCGATGGAGCAGGCTCGCGATGGACTATGGCAATTTTTCATTGCCAGGCACAGACCAGTGCTTGCCAAGGAAAGCAACAGCGGCTCTTGAAGGAAGAAAAATGCCCCTTGGTCGGACGTGCTGAAGTAACACAAATCGACTCTCTCTATCTCTCGACTTTTTCTTGTGCTGCGCTGGATAGCTTCCAGCTAGATCCATTAGCTAGCCACTGGGTCGAGATCAAAGCTTTCAGCTGCATTGGAATGCCCGTCATGTTTGCTTTCATAGCACTAGCAAGCTTTGAGTATGGCCCAAAGACAGGGAAAGCGAGCTGCCTAGAAGCTGCTTCATGTAGACTCTGCCATTCATATTCTATTTCCTTTTTGAGCTTTATGACGGTACATAAACTGCTTGACTGTCTAGCCAGTGAAGGCGTAGCCAAGTAGGCCCAATATACCTGCCCAACCTCAATATTAGGAGGGGATGAATACAAAACAAGCACTGGTGAACCGAACCCAAACAAATTGGGCCCCAGAGTTCGTGCTATGTAGAGCTATGTCTGTTACAGTTCAGGGGTAGGCCAAGTAGGCTATACGGACTTGTCCACCAGTGACAGGAGGGGCTTAAAACGAAGAAAAAATAATAACTGAACAATTGGTTGCATCTCAGGCAGCAGAGCTAGGGGTCCTCCTGCAGTACCCTAGTTCAGTTACATTGCAAGTGTAGATTTTGTCACACGAATCATAGCATATGTTTTGAATGCACTTACATCTGAATAACAAGTAGATTCTGAATTACCCTTGCTCGGTACGTGTGCCAGGAGAAACACTTCCCCAGGTTTGAATCCCCTCCCTCTCCTACAGACTGCCCCTGTCAACCTCTCGCCTCGTAATAAGGCGTACTACCGGTATTGTTTTTTTATTTACCCCCTTCCTCCGTAAAAACTAGCAGTACAGGCAGATCGCAGACGCAGATTTGTAACGCTAAAACAACCAATAAACTCACTAAAGTATTTTCTGGTTCAAAAAGAGAAAACAATCATGTCATAGGAGAGACATCGTAATAAGACGTACTGTTTATTTATTTTATTTATCCCCTCCCTCAGCCTCCCTCCGTAAAAACTATCGGTACAGGCTAGTCGCAGACGCGGATGTCGGAGTGCCCCGGAACAACCCTGCTGGGGCTCTGCAACCAAATTCAAGTTCAAGAAGACAAGAGCTTTGCTTTGGTGGTTGCCCCCAGTGAAAGCAAGCGGATTGGCCCCCTCAACCCCACGCCTCGTAATAAGGCGTACTATTGATTCATCTAGAGCTTGGCTTCAACCATCTCAAAAGTGCCGGTGATCCCCTCTTGTATTGCCTTAATGGCCTCATGTACTGCAATGGGATCTCGCGAAGTCACTTGGAGCTTTACCTTGAACCTCGAGTCCAGCTCGTCCACATTGGGGTAGGAGCCAATGTTGACCTGATAGGTGGCGGGGGTTTAAATGGGTGGTGGGGGCTGATATAGGTCGTGGGGGTTGAGATGGGTGGTGAGGGCTGGCTTAGCTTCGCTTGGCGTGGAAAGGCATTGGTTGGGTGATGTATAAATCAATATAATTGTCCACATTGGGGTAGTAGCCAATGTTGACCTGATAGGTGGCGGGGGTTTAAATGGGTGGTGAAGGTTGAGATGGGTGGTGGGGGTTGAGATGGGTGGTGGGGGTTGAGATGGGTGGTAAGGGTTGAGATGGGTGGTGGGGGTTGAGATGGGTGGTAAGAGTTCAGATTGGTGGTGAGGCTTGGGGCTGGTTTGGCTTGGCTTGGACAGGCATAGGTCAGATGATGTATAAATCAATATTCTCGTCCACAATGGAGTAGGACCCTATGTTGGCCTGATAGGTGGCGGGGGGTGGGGCTGGCTTGGCTTGGCTTGGACAGGCATAGGTCAGCTGATGTATAAATCAATATTCCCGTCCACATTGGGGTAGGACCCTATGTTGGCCTGATAGGTGGCGGGGGGATGGGGCTGGCTTGGCTTGGCTTGGCTTGGAAAGGTACAGGTCGGGTGATGTATAAGACAATATTATCGCCCACATTGGGGTAGGAAACTATGTTGACCTGATAGGTGGTTGGGGCTGGCTTGGCTCGGCTTGGAAAGGCATAGGTCATGTGGTGTATAAAACAATATCCTCGTCCACATTGGGGTCGAACCCTATGTTGGCCTGATAGGTGGTAGGGGGTGAGATGGGTGGTGGGGGTTGATATAGGTGGTGGGAGTTGAGATGGGTGGTGAGGGTTGGAGCTGGTCTGGCTTGGAAAGGCATAGGTCAGGTGATGTATAAGACAATATTCTCATCCACATTGGGGTAATGGGGTAGCCGGGTAGGATCCTATGTTGAACAGATAGGTGGTGGGGGTTGAGGTGGGTGTTGATGGTTGGGGCTGGCCTAGATCGGGTGATGTATAAGACAATATTCTCATCCACATAAGTCCCCCCTGACTCCGTCAAGCCAAGGGCACATTTAGAGTTCAGTAGGGCACCAGGAAAAAGTTCTATGCAGCGTCGCAAGCGATGCTAAAATATGGCGGAGAGTTTTTGCAACGGAGCGACAGCCAACAGGTGGCAACGGAAGCCAGTTAGTTATTAGACCGTTGGCTGACGTGACAGGCTTCGTCTCGGTCAGACGGTCACACAGACGGACAAATGGGTAACCCTGGGGGGGCCCTTGAAGAGGGGGCTCCGCTTTAAATGTAATCATCATCACACAGGGGTAGGCTCCATAATATTGAAATAATGTGAATATGCTAGTCATGGTGGTGGGCCCTAGTGAAAGCAAACGGGCTGGCCCCCTCAACCTCACGCCTCGTAATAAGGCGTACTATTATTTATTTATGCTAGCCATGAATTCACTGGGACACTAACCTTGGGGTGAGCCTTTCACGACTTTTGACCCCGTTTTGGCCCAAATCATCGCTATAAAGAACCCCAATATGTGGCCCTAAATGGCCCTAAAAAGCTATAAAAAGCTATGGCACTGTCCATGGAGGAGGCCCACACCCATATAGCTATAAAAACCCACTTTCTGAACTGAATACAAATCCCTAGGGACAATAACCTTGGGGTGAGCCTTGGCAATGTCTGCCAATTCCTTCGCCGGATCACCCTCTCCTAGGTGGGTGTACAGGACATGGAACTGAAAAAAAATCCATGGGGACACTAACCTTGGGATGAGCCTTGGCAATGTCTGTCAATGCCTTCGCCAGGTCACCCTCGCCTAGGTGGGTGTACAGGACATGGCTTACATAGGAACCTCCGGTGAATCTCTCCTGCATTCATAAGTATGACATATTCATATGTGTGTACTATTTAGGCCAGGGCGCCAGGGCGCCAGGGCGCCAGGTCACCCTCACCTAGGTGGGTGTACAGGACATGGCCATTCACACATGGTGGCCATTTATACATATTCATATGTGTGGTATTTGGTTGGGTGGTATTTAGATTATAGGTATTTAGTAGAGGGACCATCACATACGGGCATATCATATCATGTAGACCAGAGGCGAGCATGATATCATATGATACCATACACACAGCATTATATGATATAGTATATATAAGGTAACTTTAGCCTAGTCACTATCAGATATGATAATACGTATGTCTGTATGTTAATGAAATATCAGATATGATAATATATATGTCTGTATGTTACAGTCCGAGGGGCAGCCAAATAAGCCTTAGGGACTTGCCCATCCTCAAATAATCAAGATTACGGACCAACCAACCAACAAACCAACTAACTACCAGTTAGGCTACAGGGACTTGCCCATCCTCAAATAATCAAAATGATTGTAGACTGTCCAGAGGAAGTACAAACTGTACTTCATCACACCCAGTCTGCACGCTGTACATCCCCAGCCAATAATAAAACGATTCTAGACTATCCCGAGGAAGTACAAACTGTACTTCATCACACCCAGTCTGCACGCTGTACACCCCCAGCCAAACAGCAAATCCTTAGAATGGGCTGGCCCCCTCAACCTCACGCCTCATAACAAGGCGTACTATTTATTTATGTATCCTTAGTGCTTTTTATTTTTGAGCCCTTCCTATACAGTTGGGCAAGTCCCTTAAGCTTATTTGACCTACCCCTGGACTGTAACATACATACATCCGTAGAATGGAGTTTACCTGATCACACTGTTTGTCCTAATACAACTGTTACATACATACATACATACATACACACATACATACATACATACATACATACATACATACTGTACATCCTCAGACAAACTGCATATCCTCAACCTCACTCCTCATTACAAGGCATACTATGTTTGTGCTTATTTGTGAACACATGCATGTCCCCACCCTTGTAGATTAACCACCATAAACACCACCCACCACCACTTACTACCCACCACCTTGGAAGGGAGTTTACCTGATGAGCAGTGATCATCGATTTGAAAAGCTTGGGAATCCTGCAAGGTTTACGGGGGTGGCTTAAGAAACAGAAATATGAATAAATAGCAACATACAGGCACATCAGGGATTGTTTCCCACTATATATAGCGATCGCTAGTTTTGACCCCGTTTTAGCGAAATTATCGCTATTCTAAAAGTCTAAATATGTTTTTTTGCCTTTAATGCCACCAAAAAGCTACAAAAAGCTATAAAACCTAAAACAAACACTAAAACGCTGTCCCTGGAGGAGGCTCAAAACCAAAGCTAGAAAAAAACCACTTTCAGATTTGAAAAGAAAATCACAGTTACACAAACATATATACACGCATACACACACAGAGTAAAAATTCACCCTGTCCCCCACCTTTCACACCCAGAAGATGTTTACACTGCCCTTGTCAGACCGACAGCTTTGAAGATAAACCTAGCCCCCCCCCCGCCGCCACCGCCCACCCCCCCCCCGCCACCACTCACACACACGCACCTCTGCCGATGTGTCAGTGCATTCCGCACCCCCTCCGACCCCGATACCCCCTTAAACCATCCATAATGTAGACCACTTTTCAGGTACCCAGGTATGAAGAAAAACATAGCCCCCCATACCGCTTACCTACCCCTCCCCCCACCCAGTGGGTCACCCCCCCAGCCCCCCCACACCCCAACCCCACACCTCACCCAGTTTCGCCGTTCCCTCTCCAACCACCCATTCACCATCACCTAGCCCCCCCCTTGACTCACCTTTAGGATTACCCCCTATGCAGGTGAACCGAGGTACCTAAGTACCAGGGGTGATAGAACCCAAGCCCCCCATAACCCCCCCCCCCCGCCCCCCCCCCCCCTCACCACACCAACTCACTAGGTCCACCATTCCCCCCGCCATGCCACCCACTACATCCATTCACTCAGCCAGCCGCACCAGTCCCCCCCCCCTTGACTCACGCCAGTAGAATGTAAAACAACCAAAGCCCTTGGCAGGTTAGAAAAAAGTACGCCGAGAGCACCCAGGTCCCCCCCTTGACTCAGGCCCAGCCCCCCTCCGTTGACTCATCACCCAGGTAGAATGTACCCCCTTGCAGGTTGCCAAGGCAAACCGGACACGGGTCCCCCCCTTGACTCACCCCCCCCCCTTGACTCATCAGGCTAGATGTACAACCACCCCTGCATGTTGACCAAAGGCCCCCCAGGTTCCCCCCTTGACATCATCCAGCCTCCCTTGACTCCAAGGTAGAATGTTCACCCCTAGTGTCTAGGTTGACCAGAGGCTCCCAGGTTCCCCCCTTGTTGACTCACCCAGTTTCTCTCCCCCGCCTTGAACTCCAACCAGGTAGAATGTACACCCCTTGCAGGTTGACCAGAGGCACCCAGGTCCCCCCTTGACTCACCCAGCCCCCCCCTTGACTCACCCAGGTAGAATGTACACCCCTTGCAGGTTGACCAGAGGCACCCAGGTCCCCCTTGATCTCACCCTCCCCCCCCTTGACTCACCCAGGTAGAATGTACACCCCTTGCAGGTTGACCAGAGGCAGCCCAGGTCCCCCCTTGACTCGCCCAGCCCCCCCCTTGACTCACCCAGGTAGAATGTACACCCCTTGCAGGTTGACCAGAGGCACCCAGGTCCCCCCTTGACTCACCCAGCCCCCCCCTTGACTCACCCAGGTAGAATGTACACCCCTTGCAGGTTTGAACCAGAGGCAACCCAGGTCCCCTCCTCCGCCCCCCATTGACTCACCACAGAACACATCACGCTCCCCTTTAACACTCACCCATGGTAGAAAGTACAACAAAAGCCCCGCCCCTTGCAGTGTTGACCATACAGGCACCCAGGTCACCCCCTAATAAGGACTGCACCCTTAACAGCCACCTCTCCTGTCCGTAGACATACACCACAGGTAGAAATGTACAACACCCCCTTGACGAGTTTGACAGAAGGCACCAGGTCCCGCCCTTGACTCGGCCCAGCTATAAGCACACACAGGCCCCACCGAGTAGGTACCGCCCCCCTTGATCCCCATGTAGAATTACAACAAAAACCCCTTGCAGGTTGACCAGAGCACCCAGTTCCCCCCCTTGACTCACCCGCCCCCCCTTATACTCACCAGGTAGAAGGTACACCCCTTGCAGGTTGACCAGAGGCACCCAGGTCCCCCCTTGACTCACCCAGCCCCCCCCTTGACTTCACCCGGTTATAATTAACACCCCTTGGCAGGGGTTGACCAGAGGCAACCCATGTCGCCCGTACCTTACTCACCCGCCACCCCCCATTGTGTTGACTCACCCCAGGCGGTAAATTACAGAAACCCGTGCAGGATTGACCCACAGAGCACATCCCAGGCCCAACCCTTTACTCGCCCTCACCTCCAAAATAAAACACCCCCCCCCTTTGACTCACCCAGTGTAAATGTTACCAAACCCCTTCGACAGTGATTGACCATAGCACACCCCGGTCTCGCTAAACACACTTGCTCACCCAGCCCCACCCCCTTGACCAACCAGATGTAGAATGTAATCACAACCTCCCCTTGCAGGTTGACCGAGGCAAGGCCCAGGTCCCCCCTCCTCCCTTGACGCACTCCCCCTGCCCCCCCCTTGACCGTGCCCATCGTTAAATGTAACCACCTTGCAGGTTGACCAGAGTCCACCCAGGTCCCTCCCTTTACGGTCAACCCAGCCCCCCCCTTGACGTCACCAACGGTAGAAATGTTCACCCCTTGCATGTTTGACCAGAGGCACCCATGGTTCCCCCCTTGTACTTCACCGCCCCCCCCTTGGGTGACCACCAGGTAGAAATGTACACAAAACCACCCCTTGCAGGTTGACCAGCGGCCCCCGGTCCCCCCTTGACTCCTTAGACCCCCCCCTTGACTCACCGACCCTGTAGATATGTACACCCCTTGCAGGTTGACCAGAGGCACCCAGGTCCGCCCCTTGACTCATCACCCAGCACGGCCACCCTCTTCTGACTCACCGCTGTGGTCAGAATGCGTACCCCCCTTGCAGGTTGACCAGAGGCACCCAGGTCCCAGGGGTGAAGAGGACCTCAGAGGGGGTGGGGAGAGTAGCCCAATGCGCATACAATAGCGGTGCTCATGTCGGTCAAGACCACGCTTTTGTGAGTATGACTTCACTGTCTGCGCTCTAACTGTGGCGCGTGGACGCCTCCAACCCAACACCTGCGCTCCCACATGTTTTGAATATGTAAGTCTGCGTAAATCGTAAAAACAAAAAAAAAACTTTGAGTATGACCAGCCATACCTCGACTTGGAGCTTCTGTGGAGCATCCAACCCAACACCTGCACGACTTCCACATGTTTGTTTTTACTGAATATCGAAGATTTGCCCTTAATTGGTAAAAAAAAGGATATGGAGTATGACCAGCCCATACGCTCGACTGTGGCGTCGTGGAGCTCCAACCCAACACCTGCACTCATACTTTGAATATGTAAATTGTATAAAAAAGGAAAGAAAAACGCCTTGAGTATGACTCCGCTTACCCCCCTTACTATACTGAATACGAACTGACCAATCCCCCACACATTACTCCCTACCTCCCCACCTCACCCCCAACACACACACACACAGCCACACCCACACACCACACACAACACGATCCCACAACCTGGTTTTTGAACCATTTCACACCCCCCAATCCCACCCCCAAACAGGTAGTCTTACACAAAGCAAACACTACGTCTTAACCAATCTATCATACACCCACAAACACCCCCAGACTCACCAAAAGCAGATGCCAGAGCCGTGTGTAGGGACGTCTAACATGGGTAGGACCCGCCCTCCACCCCCCCCCCCCCCTCCCCCGCCCCCCCCGACTTCCCCCACCATCTCACCACCAACACACCGAAGCACTCCCAAAAGTACAATTGCCAGAAACAAAAATAGCTTGTATGTGACAATACATCGACATGGGTAGGGAGCTACGTGCCGGGCAGACCATGAGGACACATAATCAAAAAACATCTCAACCTAAAATGGTCACCAACACTAACTCCCCCCCAAACATCACCAAACACCGCCTCCAGCTAAGACGAGGCGTCCTACTCAAATTAACCGACCTGCAAACACCCCCAAGATCCTTGTAGGTGATCCATCATCTGCGGTTAGAGGACCCCCTCCCCCGACCGCTCCTCCTCCTCCGCCCCCCCCCCACACCACACACACAACCACACTTGAAACGCACAGCCATGGGTCAACGCCTACCCTACACAATCCAACGCCCTTTAATCACGTTATCAACACAACACCCCTGACACCACACACACAGAGCCTTAACTAACCCCCTCAAACTCACCAAAAGCACGTATCCAGAGCCTCGTAGTAGCATCACTCATGGGTAGGGCCGAGACCTCCCGCCTGAACTGAACATGTCTGTGCCGTAGGCCCTACACCCTCGCAAGCTTGGTCCCGTCTCTTTTATGTCCTCTCGGTCATATCACGCTCCAGGGACTACTCAACACGGATGAGGTCCACTCCTCGGCTGTTTAGAAAGATGGGGTTGTGTGTAGGTATGTGTGTGTCTTGGGGTGGGGTGGGGGTGGGAAGGGTGGGGGTGGGGGGGGGGGGCAATCTTTGTGCCGCCCGAAAACTCTTTTAAGTACTCTTGGTTATCAGGGACATACTCAACACGGATGAGGTCCACTCCTCGGCTATTAAAAGATTAGGTGAGGGGTGGGGTGGGGTATGTGTGTGTGCTGGCTGTTCAATGTGGTGGGCAGGGGTGAGTATGTAAGTATGTGTGGTGTGGGGGTGCAATGTCTCTTTTATGTCCTCTCTGTCGTCAGGGACGTACTCAACACGGACGAGGTCCACTCCTTGGCTGTTTAGGTGTGGTGTCGTGTGCGTGGTGAGGTTCAGGTGGGTGCGGCTTGTTGGGACGTTGTGGTGTGGGTGGTGTTGGGTGTTGCGGTGTTGGGGTGGTGGCGTGTGTTTGCGGGGTGTGTGGGGTGGGGGGGTGCGATGTCTCTTTTATGTCCTCTCCGTCATCAGGGACGTACTCAACACGGATGAGGTCCACTCCTCGGCTGTTTAGAAAGATGGTGTGTGTGTATGTGTGAGTGGGGGTGTGTGGCCGGCGTGTGGGGGGGAGGGGGTTGGGTGTGGGTGGTGGGTGTGGGTGTGGGTGTGGGGTGGGGGCAAGCATTGTGCCGTCTCTTTGATGTCCTCTCGGTCATCAGGGACGTACTCAACACGGATGAGGTCCACTCCTCGGCTGTTTTAGAAAGAAGTGTGTTTGTGCTATGTGTTGACGTGTGGGTGGTGTGGGGGTGGTGTGGGGGGGGAGGGGGTGGGGTGTGGTGTGGGTGTGGGTGTGGGTGTCGGGTTGGGGTGGGGCAAGCATTGTTGTGCCGTCTCTTTGAATGTCCTCTCGGTCATTCAGGGACGTACTCACACGGATGAATCATGTCCACTCCTCCGGACTGTTTAGGGGAGGTCGGGCAGGGTGGTGTAGGGGTAAGAAAGAGGGTTGTTGTGAATGGGGGGCTATGTTGTCCTGGTCCTGGCGGTTGTCAAGGTTTGTTTGGGTTTGGGGTTTGGGGTTGTGTTGTGTTGGGGGGGGTAGGGGTTGTGTGTATAGGGGGGGGGGGGGGGGGGGGGGGGCAGGAAGGGAGTAGATAACACGAGAGAGTTTTTCTGCTACCAGTAGCGATCGCTACCCGCGACCCTGTTTTGGCTGAACCTTCCGCTACCACGTGACTCAAATCTCGGCCCCGTCCCCCACCCCCCCCGGCTGGCCTTTGGGCCGCCTACCCAAATCCCTACCAGAAGCCCAACCTTGAAAGACACCAAATCCCTGTTTGCTACAAGAAGTCCCCCTTTCTGAAACTAAAAACTCTGGATAGCAACCAGGCTATGTGGGAGAGCAATAAGAGCAAAAAATATCATCCTACACCCACCCACTTACCGACCTGTGTGACAGCGTTTCCAGGCACGGAGTATTGGTGTCGTGTGTGTTTCACTCTTCCGCGGCATCCCAACCCCAAACACACCTTACCCCCCCCCCCCCCCCCCCCCCCCACACACACACCACCACCACCACTGCACACACACGTACCGACCTGTGTAAGAGCTTTGCCAGCCACGGGGTGTTGGTGTCGTTGTTATTTCCTGCAACGTCCTAATTTTTTGAGACTGGTATGAGGGTATGGTGGTTTTTTTTCGTGTTGCTTGTGGTGGTGTTGGCTGTGTGAGTGTAGAGGTACGGAGGAACCAACACGGAGAGAGGGAGACGGGAGATTTAGCGGGTTATCTTGAGAGGGAGATGGAAATTGGAGTAGTGTAGAGTTCTAACTTTTCTTTTACTGGCCTTAGATTTCAGTTCAGTAGTTCGTTAGTCATTGCCTTCTCTATTGAGAGAGTGATAGAATGGAGTGATAGAGAGAGAGAGAGAGAGTGGAGAGAAGAGATGTGAGAGGAGAGTGAGAGAAATGCTGAATCTGTGTGGCCACGCAGTTTTGCCTCACTGCTACCAGGGTCCATATCATGACATGGGCATCAGGCCGCTGGCCCCCATCATGGAAGGAAGCCACTCTGCAAGGGAAGGAAGACAATCTACTAACCAGACAACTACAGAGGTATCAGCTTGCTGTCGGTATGTAGCAAGGTCTACACGAATGTGCTTATCGACAGACTCAAGCCCACCATCGAGCCAACTTTGCATGAGGCACAATGTGGGTTTCGAGCAAGTAGGGGCTGCGCTGACCAGCTCTTCACCATGAGGCGCATCTGTGAACTAGCCAAGGCAGGGCGGGCCCCGCTCTTTGCAGCTTTTGTGGACTACCGCAAGGCTTTCGACAGCGTCAACAGGGAGGCAATGTGGACGCTGGTGGCTGCCAGAGGGGTAGATCCCCACCTAGTCAGCTTAGTTAAAGAGATGTACAATGGATGCTCAGGAGAGGTCCTTGTCCAGGGTTACAGATCCAGAAAGTTTGAGATGAAAACAGGAGTGAGGCAAGAATGCGCCCTCTCCCCCCTCCTCTTTAACCTGTTCATGGATCACCTGGTTAGAAGTAGTTTCTCACTAGAGGATGTCCAGCTTGGATTCCCAATAGCCTCAGACATGAATGGACTGCTCAACACTCCAGCCAACCTAGATCCCACCCCAAGCTACGACCCATCACCTTCCTCCTGTATGCTGATGACCTAGTCCTCTTGTCCTACTCCAAAGATGGCCTCACCTCCCTCTTAAAGAGTCTTGAGACCACCTCAGGAACTTGGGGTATGTCCATCAACTACAAGAAGACAAAGGCTATGTACTTCCACCCTCTGTCTAGCTCCCCCTCTCACCCCACTCCCACTCCCATAGCACTGAATGGGGGCAGCATTGATTTTGTTGCCTCATTCATGTACCTAGGTAATCTGTTCACACCAGATGGGGACCTACAAGAGGAGGTCAAACACAGGATTACTAGGACAAGGGAGGCTTGCGCTTCTCTGGTTAGGCTATGGAAAAACCACAGCATAACCAGGAAAATCAAGAATCTGGTGTTCAAAGCTATCATACCATCCACCCTCCTGTACGGGAGCGAGACATGGGCTCTCTCACAACCCCTGATTCAACGACTCGACGTGGCACTCCATGAGTGTCTACGCATGTCGTTGAACATTAGCAGAGCAGACAGAGTTAGAAATGAGGACATTAGACAAAGATGCAACCACAGGGAATATTCCCAGCATCATTAGAGAAAATAGACTGAGGTTCCTAGGACACATAGCCAGGCGACCCGGCTCTCGCATCATGAAGCAAATGCTCTTCGCCACGCACACACCCCTTGCTGAGGGTCAACCGAGGCAAGGAGGACAGACCATCATTCACACCCTTAGGGATGATCTCCAAGCCACCAACATGTCTCCAAATTGGTACCTACTGGCCCAAGACAGGACAAGCTGGAGGGCGGACACCAGAGACGCCTTAGACATAGACACATAGAATGACAATTATAGAAACTAGCACCTTCTGGCTTAATTTGCCTAGATTGGTTTTTGTACGCTTAGATATTTAGATTATTTAGATTATTTCTGGGCTAGAACTGTGCCTTTGGAATTTGTTTCAATCTTTTGATATGGAATGAGTTTTTGTTTTACGGAGGGACCCCCCCCCACCCCCACCCCCCTTCACTAGATCTTAGTTAATTGGCTTACTGTACTTTCTCAATAATAGGGTTGACTAGATGAATTATTCCTAATGATATTTTTGGTGTTTTTGATTACTGTGTGGCTGGACCGCAATTAAATTGTGTAACACCATTAACCAGAGTGTGTGTGTGTGAGAGAGAGAGAAAGAGAGGGAGAAATTTCACGCAACGTCATGATATGGGGCTTAGTATGAGTGAATGGCCTTTTGTAGCATGTGAGTGTATGCGCATGAGACTGTGTGACTGTGTTTCTGTATGTGACTGTGTGTGCCTGTGTTTTAGTGTTTGTGTGTGTGACTGAGTGACTGTGTTTGTGTGTGTTTGTGAGCCTGTGTGCTTATGTGTGTGTTTGTTTTGTGTCTTTGTGTATTTTTGTACGTTTAACTGTGTGTGTTTGCATGACTGCGTCAGTGTGTCTTTGTGTGTGACTGCTTGACTGTGTGAGTGTGATTGTGTGTGATTGTGTGTGATTGTGTGTGATTTTGTGTGATTGTGTGTGATTGCGAGGGTTGTGAGTGGGTGTGTATGTGTGTCATCCAGAATCTAATCCGTAATGACAACCAGATCCTTCACCATGAATATTAAAAAACAAACTCATTTGCATCACACCTGCCAAAATCCATTTCCAATGACCACCACCACCACCACCATCACGACAATCACCACCACACAAGTTAATCGTACATGCCAAATCTTATTGCAACGACCACCACTGCCACCACCATGAGCGACCGCACTACCACCACACCCGTAAATCATACCTGCCTGAATCTCATCACCAATGACGCCCCCCCCCCCCCCCCCCCCCCCCCCCCCCCCCACACACACACACCACCACCCCGTGCGACCACGCTACCACCACACCCCGTTTATCGCACCTGCCAAAATCTCAACACAAATGACCACCCCCACCCCCACCACATGCGACCACGCTACCACCACACCCGTTAATCGTACCTGCCTAAATCTCATCTCACCAATGACCCCCCCCCCACCCCCCACCCCCCACCCCCCACCCTTGTCACCCATGACCAACCCCACCATAATCATCACCACAAGGACCCCATGCACCACCACCACCACCACCACCATCACACCCGTTTATCGTACCTGCCAAAATCTCATCACCCATGACCACCCCCACCATCACCACAAGCACCCCATGTACCACCACCACCACCACAATGACCATCACACCCGTTTATCGCACATGCCAAAATCTCATCACCAATAACCACCCCCACCCCCACCATCACCACAAGCACCCCATGTGCCATCACCACCACCACCACGTGCGCCCGAGCTATCACCACACCCGTTTATCGCACCTGCCAAAATCTCATCACCAATAACCACCCCCACCATCACCACAAGGACCCCATGTACCATCCACACCACCACCACCACGTGCGCCCGAGCTATGACCACACCTGTTTATCGCACCTGCCAAAATCTCATCTCCAATGACCACCCCCACCACCACCACCACCACCACACCCAGTTATCATACCTGCCAGAATCTCATCACCAATGACCACCCCCACCACCACAACAAGCACAAGCACCCCATGTACCACCACCACCACACCCAGCTATCGTAACTGCCTGAGTCTCATCACCAACGACCACCCCCACCCCCACCATCACCACCCCATGTACCACCACCACTACATTTTTTTATAGTACCTGCCAGAATCTCATCACCAATGACCACCCCCACCATCACCACGAGCACCCCATGTGCCACCACCACCACCACCACGACAATCACACCCGTTTATCGTACCTGCCAAAATCTCATCACCAATGACCATGATAGCTGCCCTGGGGAAGGTATCAGGGGATTCCGCAGACGCACTCACATGATTTGCGCGGGTGAGGCTCTGGGTTTAGGAGGCACGTTTTGAGGTTAGATTTAGTTTTGTTTAATGTTGTTTGTTGAGGTTGTTTGTTGTTTGGGTTGATGATTCGGTTTGGTGTGTATGTGTGTGTGTATGTAGGTAGGTATCTGGGGATGCCACAGACGCACTCACATGGTTGGCGCGGGTGAGGCTCTGGGGTTAGGAGGCACGTTTTGAGGTTAGATTTAGTTTTGTTTAATGTTGTTTGTTGAGGTTGTTTGTTGTTTGGGTTGATGATTTGGTTTGGTTGGTGTGTGTGTATGTAGGTAGGTCTCTGGGGATGCCACAGACGCACTTACATGGTTGGCGCGGGTGAGGCTCTGGGTTTAGGAGGCACGTTTTAAGGTTAGATTTAGTTGTGTTTAATGTTGTTTGTTGAGGTTGCTTGTTGTTTGGGTTGATGCTTTGGTTTTAATTGGTGTGTGTGTGTGTAGGCGGGAAGGTATCGGGGGGTGCCACGGACGCACTCACATGGTTGGCGTGGGTGAGGCTCTGGGGTTAGGTGGTGGTGGTGGTGGTGGTGGTGGTCACTGGAGATGGTGGTGGTGGCGATTGGAGATGGTGGTAGTGGAGATAGTCGTGGTGGAGACGGCGGTAGTGGAGATGCTGGTAGTGGAGATGGTGGTGGTTTAGATGGTGGTGGTGGAGATGGTGGTGGTGGTGGTTATTGGAGATGAGGTCTTGGTAGGTGAGATAGCGCATGTGGTGGGATGCCACAGACGCACTCACATAGTTGGCGCGTTGGGGGCTCTGAGGTAAGGTGATAGTGGTGGTGGTGGTGGTGGTGGTCATTGGAGATTAGATCTTGGTAGGTGAGATAGCGCTTGTGGTGGTAGAGGGGGTGCTTGTGGTAATGGCGATGGTGGTGGTGGTACATGGGGTGCTAGTGATGATGGTGATGGTGGTGGTGGTACATGGGGTGCTTGTGGTGATGGTGATGGTTGGTGCATGTGGGCCTCTGCCGTAAGGAGGTACGCTTGGAGGTTAGTTTTGTTTCGGGTCGATGATTTGGTTTGGAGGTTAGTTTTGTTTCGGGTCGATGATTTGGTTTGATTGACGTTAGTGTGCGTATGTGGAGTGTGTGTTCGTATGTATGTGTTTGTATATGTGTGTGTGAGATAGAGAGTGTGCTCATATACATGTTAGTCTATTTGTGTTTGTGTATATGTGTTTGTGTATATGTGTTTGTACATATGAGTTTGTATGTATGAGTTTTTATATATGTGTTTGAACATATCATATATGTGTTTGCATATACATGCTCGTATATACATGTTCGTATATATGTGTTTGCATATACGTGTTCGTATGTACAGTTCGTAGATATGGTGTTTGCATATACGTGCATGTTCGTATATATGTGTTTGCATATACGTGTTCGTATATACATGTTCGTATATATGTGTTTGCATATACGTGTTTGTATATACATGTTCGTATATATGTGTTTGCATATACGTGTTTGTATATACATGTTCGTATATATGTGTTTGCATATACGTGTTTGTATAAACATGTTCGTATATATGTGTTTGCATATACGTGTTTGTATATACATGTTCGTATATATGTGTTTGTATATACGTGTTTGTATATGCATCTTCATATAAACATGGTAGTACGTATGTGTTTGTATGTACATGTTTGTAAATGGGGAAGGATTCAGGGGATGCCACGGATGCACTCACATGGCCCTAATCACTCTCGCCAACACCCCCATATATCACGACAGACAGCTATATATATGTATTTGTATAACAAATTGAGTATATACATTTTAGTATATGTGGGCGTGTTTCTGCCCTGGGGTAGGTATCAGGGGATGCCACGGAAGCATTTACATGGCCCTAATCACTCTCATCAACACCCCCATCTATCACCACAAACACCCTCCCTCACCATAAACCCCAAACAGAAACCTCTCTGCCCATCACCCTTACACCCACCAGAGCATCCCACTCTCTCACAACCACCCCATCTCTCTCTCACCCTGTATCACCTCAGACACCCTCCTTCACCATTCCCCTTATCACCCACCCGATACCAACCCGATATCACCATCACGCTATGTCAGCTCAGATGCCTCCCCTACCATCACCCCATCACCAGAGCATCCCACTCTCTGACAATCGCCCCATGTCACTCTCCCCATCACCCCATGCCACACAGACACCCTCACTCAGTCCCAATCACCCCTTCACTCACCTGAGCATTGCACTCTCTTACGACCACCCCATCTCAATCTGACAATCACCCCATCTCACCACATGCACCCTCCTTCACCATTCCCCCCATCTCTCACCCAATATGAACCCGATATCACCATCAAGCTATGGCATCACATAAACCTCTCTGCTCATCACCCCTTCACTCACCAGAGCATCGCACTCTCTAACAACCACCCCATCTCTCTCTCACCATCACCCCGTCTCACCACAGACACCCTCCTTCACCATTCCCCCCATCACCCACCCGATATGGACCCAATATCACCATCACGCTATGGCATCACAGACACCTCTCTGCTAAACACCCTACACTCACCAGAGCATCACACTCTCTTACAACCACCCCATCTCACTATCACTATCACCACGCATCACCACATACACCCTCCTTCACCATCCCCCCATCTTTCACTCAATATCAACGTGATATCACCATCACGCTATGTCAGCACAAATGCCTCCCCCACCATCACCCCTTTGCTTATCAGAGCATCCATCCCTCTTTTACCTGCCCCATCTCACTCTCACCAACACCCCATATCACCACAGACACCCTCCATCACCATTCCCCCTTCACCCCACCCCCCCCTTCACCAGAGCATCACACTCTCTGACAATCCCCTTATGTCACTCTCCACATCACCACATGCCACACAGACACCCTCGCTCACTCCCCATCACCCCTCCACTCAATAGAGCATCACACTCTCTTACAACCACCCCATCTCAATCTCACCGCCACCCTGTCTCACCACAGACAACCTCCTTCACCATTCCCCCCATCTCTCACCCAACATCAACTGGATATCACCATCACGCTATGTCAGCACAGATTCCTCCCCCACCGTCACCTCTTGTCTTATCAGAGCATCCAACCCCCTTACACCTAACCCATCCCACTCTCAACATCACCATATCTCACCACATGCACATCCCCCACCATCACCCCACCTCCCATCAATCCAAGCCCCCACCACCCTCCACCTTCCACCCCCACCTCCCACCCATCCAAGCCCACCCCATTGCACAAGACATCAACCCTACCATGAGTTCATGAAGTACCTGTCGACCTAACCCCTCTAGATTATCTTGATTATCCGAGGTTGGGCAATTCCTCTTAGCCTCCTTGACTTCCCTTGGACTTGAACACACAGACATAACACTCTAACCATTACCCTATGGCTATGTAGATGCCTTCATCACAACATCACCCCTCCTCTTAGCACATACACAACACTCTAACCATTACCCTATGGCTATGTAGATGCCTTCATCACAACATCACCCCTCCTCTTAGCACATACACAACACTCTAACCATTACCCTATAACTATGTAGATGCCTTCATCACAATATCACCCCTTCTCTTAACACATACACAACACTCTAACCATTACCCTATGGCTATGTAGATGCCTTCATCACAATATTCCCCCTTCTCTTAACACATACATTGCACTGTAACCATTACCCTATGACTACGCATATTCCTTCATCACAGGATCACCCCTTCTCTTAACACATACATAACACTCTAACCATCAACTTATGACTGTGCAGGTGCCTTCATCACAATGTCACTCCTTCTCTCACCGGAGCGTCCCCCCCTCCTACAATCACTCCATCTAACTTCCCCCCCCCCCCCCCCCCCACACCCCCCACCCCCCCCCCCCACACACACACACCTCCTGTCCCCTTCACTCACCCCTATCAGTCCTATAATACCATCACCCTTTGTCAACACAGATGCCTCCCCTAACCTCCCTCCCGATGTCACGATCCCTCACCATCCCCCCTTTACTCACGGCTGACATGAGGCCACTCAAGCGTTTCCAGTGCTGCTGATGTGGGCTAACCACGCCTCGCGAAAACGATAGCATTTAAGACAGCTGTGGTCAACACAAGATCAACGCAGCTCTGGGGTCACGGATACACGATAGGGTGAAATTGACTCGAACCTTGGACTCGGAGCACAGTTTGTGGAAATTTGTCAGAGCCTCACGCGCGCACGGTGTGACACGGTGTAGTTAGATCCTGAGTTTGACCGGTGCGCGCACATGTTCGACCGGTGCGTTGTACATCTTCCAGGCCAGGCTGACGCTGACGCTGCCAGATGTACCACCAAGCCACGCCACTTGTGCTCGCAGACTGGGCCCTCTTTCGGCGTCCAAGTGGTTCAGTCGTCGCTTCCGCCGAGTTGTTTCTTCTCTCCGTTGGATAATAGTTCGAGGGTTTCTAGCTTCGCCCCGTTGCTTTAGCTTAGGGCTATAAAATACGTGATCCCTCGCGCGTTCATTAGCTTCTGCTTGCTGAACTTGCCTGAATTTCCCGGTTCCAGCCCCACCGGCTTTCGAATTGTGTAGTTTGTCAGGCAGATACAGAAGATTGCACCATGGGCGAGTTACCCCGTCGCATCATTAAGGTGAGGACATGGCACCAGATAAATAACTCAGAGGGGTGGGGGGTCTTTGGAGGATGGGGATGAGTTGGGGGGTCGATTTCGGTCTGTCTGTTTGGTGACATGGTCTATCAGCCTGCAGGCCGCTCACCGTCTGCAAGTAGTTATGGAATGAATACGATTATCAGCTCCGCTGCTCCACGCTCCTAGGTGCAGAGTGCAATCACCTAGTGGTTGGGGGCTCACAGATCCGTCTGAGCGGTGGTTCCGTAGTTGTTGAAACGAAGAGCCCCCGAGTGCCGCAGCAAGCGCTTGTCCAAAGACTGCGTTGGCCTGGTCATGCTTTGGCTTATTTTGGCTACATTGTCTATCAGCTCACTGTCTGCGCGCGGAGGATACATGGGTTGTACTTGCTTTCCCCTAGTTTTGTGCACTTGGTTTGTTTGGTAACTCCAGTTTTGATGGCGTCGTCTATCAGCCTTCATGCTGATCACCGGCGGAGTAAACATGGGGAACGAGGCTCGTCAAAGAACTCGATTTGCCTGCTCATGGCTCAGTCGAGAATGATGGGAAGGATAGTCAGACAATCCGATCAAAATCTCGATGCACGCGCCATGATCTAATCCCCTCTCTCAATCCGCCCTATGTGTTGCAGGAGACGCAAAAGCTTCTGAGCGAGCCAGGTAAGGATACGTTGTAGGCACTAAGCAGTGATTACATCGGGCAGACCAGCGGTAAACCAAGACTAGCCCACACCACAACTTTCAGTCGGGGGGCGGGGGGGGCGGGGGGGGGGGGGGGGGGGGGGGGGGGGTCATTCAGCTAATTCCTTTCAATCAGCAAAATGTAGATATATATAGGTATAGGAAACACACAACGTAGGCTATATGCTTAAGCGAATAGCAGGGTTGTTCTACCCCACCCGTGCAACACACATCCTGCAAGTACCTCCAAAGACCCACCTGTAGACCTACCCTCCAGCATACCTGCATGCGTATGCGCATTTGCACACTCACACACACATGCACTGACGCACCTGCGCACTCATACACACACTCACACACACGTCTGCCCCCCCCCCCCCCCCCCCCCCCCCCCCCCCCCCCCAAACACACACACACACACCACCTGCACACACACCTGCACGCACTCCTACTTATGCCACCTGCATCTGCTCTGTGCACATCGCTCCCACACACCTGCACACACACACGCACACACACATGCACATCAGCAAGTACCTGCACACACCACACACACATGCGTGCACACAACAGCAAAGACCTGCACACACACCACACACATCAGCAAAGACCTTCACACACACCACACACACACCTACTTACGCCATCTGCACCTACTCTGTTCCCAGCACCCGGGATCTCAGCCTCCCCCAGTGAAGACAACTTGAGATATTTTAATGTCATGATCCTTGGACCCACACAATCACCATATGAAGGTGGGTGGGTATGGGTGCTGGGTCTGATACATGTAGGCGTGATGGGGTTTGGTGTGTACATGTGCGTATTCATCCCCTCCTGTGACAACAGTTTCGAAATATTTTAATGTCATTATCCTTCGACCCACACAATCACCATATGATGGTGGGTGGGTATGGTGATGGAGTTCGGGTGTTGGGGTGCTGTGGTGGGTGTGCACCATGTGAATTTGTGTAGGGTGTTCATATGGGTGGGTGGATGGGTGGAAGTGGTGCATGTGTGAGTTTGTTTTTCTCCCTTTGTGAAGATAACCTGGAAGTATCTGGTGCAGATGTTGTGGATTTGTGTGATGTGCGTTTTTGTGGGTGGGTGGGTGAGTCGGGGGGGGGGGGGACAGGCATATGGATCAAAAATAGTCTTTTCGTGATACTTCTTTATGATCTTGTTCATGAGTGAATGGCAATATGATATCAAGTCATCATATGATGCTGGCAGTCTGACTAGGCTAAAGATACCATTTATATACAATATCATGTGATGCAATTTGATCAATTCCCGTCCCACCTATTGCTCTGATAGCCAACACTCTCCGCCAATTTTCTGCGTTGATTGCGACGCTCCTAGGACTCCTAGGTCATCTATTAAGCCACTCCATATTAAAACAGATTAATAAAGAAGTACGGTATCCAGACAATCATGAATAGGGACCGGCATATCATATGATGTTGACAAAAGGCGAGTATGATATCATATGATATCATACAAATGGCATCATATGCTATTGTATATAAATTGCAACTTTAACCTAGTCCGACTGCCGGCATCATATGATGACACGATATCATATGATATCATACTGCTGTTCCCTACCCATGCGTGCCTCCATAAAATCCAGGTTGAGTGTTTAAGCTGGAGCTCTTTGTGTCTGAACACTTAAGCGCACACATAGGGATTCAAACTCAGCACCTTCTTCAGTCCAGCAAAATAGCCAACCATTAAACCATTCACCGAACCAGGGTGAACGTGTGGACAGATAATCAGACAACAAGGTGACTCTGGGGGCTCTCACCCCCCACAATCTGCAAAACATATGAAACCTTGTCCAATTCACCCATGCGTTCCTCCATGAAACACAGGTGGAGTGTTTAAGCTGGAGCTTTTCTTGCCTGAGGACTACCCCATGGCGCCCCCCAAGGTAGGTGTGTAGTGCAGATTTGCTTACCTTAGCATAGTATAGTCAAGTAGAATCGAGTAGGGTAGAGTGTACGTAGGTGTGTAGTGCAGATTTGTTTAGCTTAGCATAGTATAGTCAAGGAGAATCGAGTAGGTTACAGTAGAGTGTAGGTAGGTGTGTAGTGCAGATTTG
Source organism: Chlamydomonas sp. ICE-L (assembly GCA_013435795.1). Lineage (NCBI taxonomy): Eukaryota > Viridiplantae > Chlorophyta > Chlorophyceae > Chlamydomonadales > Chlamydomonadaceae > Chlamydomonas > Chlamydomonas sp. ICE-L. The sequence continues at coordinate 11,827,322 of JACBWV010000338.1, read as the reverse complement.
TTGAGCTTAGCATAATGTAGTCAAGTATAATCGAGTAGGATACAGAAAGGTGGAGATTTTATATCAGAGCATAACGTAGTGAAGTATAATTGTTTGTTCGCGTGTTTGATGAGCTGCTGCAGTTTTGCTTCTTGACAAAAGCTACCATCCCAACATACATGGGATGTTGTGCTACTGCAGGTTCGCTTCTTGACGAAAATCTACCACCCCAACATTGACAAGTTGACCCGTATTTGGCTACCCATGGACTGTGACATATATAATCTGCGTTATATGTATCCCCACACCCTGCTGCACCTCATCCTGTCACACCCTACACCCTGCTACACCTCTCCCTGCTACACCCTACTCCATCTCATATCTGGGTGGTATTTTGATGCTGCAGGTTTGCTTCTTGACAAAAATCTACCACCCCAACATTGACAAGTTGGCCCGTATTTGGCTACCCATGGACTGTAACATGCAACTTATGTGCCACATGTATCCTCACACCCTGTTACATTCTACACCCTGCTACATCTGATACATGTGTGATGTGCTGCTGCTGCTGCAGGTTTCCTTCTTGACAAAACATCTACCACCCCAACATTGACAAGTTGGCCCGTATTTGGCTACTCATACCCAAACATTGACAAGCTGGCCCGTATTTGGCTACCCATGGACTGTAACATACAACATCTGTGTCATGTATCCCCACACCCAGTTGCACCCTACGCTCTGCTAGATCTGATACATGAGTGATGTGCTGCTGCTGCAGGTTCCCTTCTTGACAAAAATCTACCACCCAAACATTGACAAGCTGGGCCATATTTGGCTTCTCATACCCAAACATTGACAAGCTGGGCCATATTTGGCTTCTCATACCCAAACATTGACAAGCTGGGCCATATTTGGCTACCCATGGACTGTAACATACAACATCTGTGTCATGTATCCACACACCCTACACCCTGCTACATCTCATACATGTGTGATGTGCTGCTGCAGGTTCGCTTCTTGACGAAACATCTACCACCCCAACATACGTGTGATGTTGTGCTATTGCAGGTTCGCTTCTTGACAAAAATCTACCACCCCAACATTGACAAGTTGGGCCGTATTTGCTTGGACATCCTGAAAGACAAATGGAGCCCAGCCTTGCAGATCCGTACTGTCCTCCTCAGGTAAATACACCCGTGTACATGTATGAACCGCCCATGTATGTGTACCTTGCAGATTCGTACTGTCCTCCTCAGGTAAATACACACATGTGTATGTATGAACCGCCCATGTGTGTGTACCATGCAGATCCGTACTGTCCTCCTCAGGTAAATACACACATGTGTATGTACGAACCGCCCATGTGTGTGTACCTTGCAGATCCGTCCTGTCCTCCTCAGGTAAATACTCACATGTGTATGTACGTACTGCCTGTGTGTGTGTACCTTGCAGAGCCGTACTGTCCTCCTCAGGTAAATACACACATGTGTATGTACGTACTGCCTGTGTGTGTGTACCTTGCAGATCCGTACTGTCCTCCTCAGGTAAATACACACATGTGTATGTACATACTGTCCATGTATGTGTGCCTTGCAGATCCGTACTGTCCTCCTCAGGTAAATACACACATGTGTATGTGCGTACTGCCTGTGTGTGTGTACCTTGCAGATCCGTACTGTCCTCCTCAGGTAAATACACACATGTGTATGTATGAACCGCCCATGTGTGTGTACCTTGCTGATCCGTACTGTCCTGCTCAGGTAAATACACACATGTGTATGTGCGTACTGCCTGTGTGTGTGTACCTTGCAGATCCGTACTGTCCTCCTCAGGTAAATACACACATGTGTATGTACGTACTGCCTGTGTGTGTGTACCTTGCAGATCCGTACTGTCCTCCTCAGGTAAATACACACATGTGTATGTACGTACTGTCCATGTGTGTGTGCCTTGCAGATCCGTACTGTCCTCCTCAGGTAAATATACCCATGTGTATGTACGTACTGTCCATGTATGTGTGCCTTGCAGATCCGTACTGTCCTCCTCAGGTAAATACACCCATGTGTATGTACGTACTGTCCATGTATGTGTGCCTTGCAGATCCGTACTGTCCTCCTCAGGTAAATACACCCATGTGTATGTACGTACTGTCCATGTATGTGTGCCTTGCAGATCCGTACTGTCCTCCTCAGGTAAATACACCCATGTGTATGTACGTACTGTCCATGTATGTGTGCCTTGCAGATCCGTACTGTCCTCCTCAGGTAAATACACACATGTGTATGTACTTTTCATTTTTATGTACCCCCCATGAGTACGTGCCACTAATATTTATTCATCGTGCAGATCCATACTGTCCTCTTCAGGTATTTGCTTAGCCATATGTACTTTGCATTGCTATTTGTGATGTGCTGCTCTTCAGGCAGTCATAACCCCTATGTGTGTGCCTCCGCTTTTTATGCCTGTTGCAGTTCAGTACTGTCCTCCTCCTTACAACTACCCTCCCTACCCCCCCCCCCCCCCCCCCCACACACACATCTCCCTGCAGTATACAAGCACTGCTCAGCTCACCTAACCCCGATGACCCCCTTGCGGAAGACATTGCCAAGGCCTGGAGGACTAACGAGTCTGCTGCTATAGCCACAGGTGGGATTGGCAATCTAGGGCTAGGGAAGTAGTTGTAAGGCTGTGTTGGGGGAGGGGGGGGGGGGGGGGGGGGTAAAAGGGGGGAGGGGGAGGATAACATTAGGTCAGACGGCACTGACAGATTACAAGACTGTTGCTATGCTGCAGGTGGGATTGGGTTGTGGTAGTAAGGCGGGGGGAGGGGGGGGGGGAGTACAGGGTGGAGGGGGAGATAACATTAAGTCAGACGGCACTGTCAGATTACGAGTTTGCTGCTATGGCCACATGCGGGATTGGCAATATAGGGCTGGGGAACTAGTTGTAAGGCTGTGTGTGTGGAGGGTGGAGGGGGGGGGATAACATTAAGTCAGACGCCACTTACAGATTACAAGACTGATGCTATGATGCAGGTAGGATTGGGTTTTGGTTATAAGGCAGGGGGGGGTATAGGGTGGAGGGGGGGATAACATTAGGTCAGGCAGCACTGACAGATTACAAGACTGTTGCTATGCTGCAGGTCGTATTGGGTTGTGTTTGTAAGGCAGGGTGGAGGGGATCACACGAAGTCAGAAGGCACTGAAGGATAACCAGACCACTCTTACCTCAACCTCAACCATCCCAATCCGTCAAACCCCTTCCGTACTTCTTCTCCGCTTGCAGCCAAGGAGTGGACTCGCGCCCATGCGTCGAACTAGTAGACATCAAGAAGTGGAAGTGAGTCTAGACACATAGTCCATGCGTTTATGTTACAGTTCAGGGGTAGCCTGATAATTGGTGTTCAAGCAGGGAGTTCAGTTCATCAGTGCTTTTTCTTTTGAAGCCCTTCCTACTGCGGTTGGGCAAGTCCCTTTCGCCTATTTGGCCTACCCCTGGACTGTAACATACAAACAGGGAGTCCCCTTACCCGCTATGGCAGTTGTATGAGAACAGCATAAGACTGTACCCATACAACTTGGATATCTCATACAGTACATGTACCAGGCAACAACCTGTACAGCCCAGTAAGACCTGAACAGGCCAACATAGTGTAGTAGAGCACCAGTCAGTTCCAGGGTTGTTCAGGGGCGGGGGGGGGGGCAACTATGCTTCTTGCGCCGCGAGGTGCTGCCTGTTTCAAAATCTACTTCTTGCGCCGCGACCAGTTTCAAAAGATGTGTCTGCAACGCAACCAGACCAGGGTACTTCAGGAGGACCTCTAGCTCTGCTGCCCGAGACGCAACCAATTTTATAGCCTGCGTCCTGCGACGCAACTGACCCTTCCTTCTGGTCAACAGGCCCGCCCACGTTGTTCAGGAAGCTGCGTCCTCTGTCGCAAGCGCAACGTACAAGAGTCTGTTGCGTCAGAGGACGCAGTGTGGGGAGGGCCCATTGACCAGAAGGAAGTGTCCGTAGCGTCGCAGGACACAGGCATTTTGTTGCGTCTCAGGCAGCAGAGCTGGGGATCCTCCTGAAGTACCCCTAGAATGTAAGATACACACATGCGTATCGTCACTTTCCGTTGACCTAACTTGAACTTCAACTTGGTTCCATAGCTTCAGCCAGCAATTTGGCTACTCGCCGTCTTCCGCAGTAAAAACAATTATAACCAGGGAAATGTAAGCGCGAACAAATCACATTTTTTCTTTCATTTGTTTCTCCTCTTCTTCTGAACGATGGAAACAGTACACAAAACTAATAATACCTACCAAAAAGGCTTGATCCGATCCCTTCATACGTTCATGGATGAAAAAGTTAATGATAACGCCTGGTGGGGCGTGGTGTTAAGGGAGCCCGTCGTCGGGCGGGTGGGGAGCGGTCTCCTACCTCAACTGGACAAGCTACCATCGCGGTTGACGACGACCTGCAGGGGGAGTCTAACCCCCGACCAGGGTAATTCAAAGCGCGCGCTTTTGAGCGCTGACTTTTTGACCCCCTCTGCGCTTTAAGCGCAGTATACTGCAACTCCCTGTGGGCGCAGCAAGCAGATTTTGCGCTTTTTGCACTAGAAAGCGCAGTTTTCTTTGTCATCAAATGCGCTAAAGCGCTGGCCAATTTGGCAATTTGAAGTACCCTGCTCCCGACTCTTCATTCTTAAAGTCTAAGTCTACCACTTGACCAATGTATATAGTTCATGGATGAACATGCCAAACTGAAGGCGCTCCCTCGATCCGAGTAGGCAAGGCTCCGCCACATCACATATAATTAGGGCTGTCAATACCGTACGGTATTTTCAATTACCGTTCAATATATCGTGATATACCGTACGGTATCGATACCGTACGATATTTGTATACCCTTTTTTGGGAAAATCAGTATAAGACCAAGGGGATATAACAGGAAATACCGTTTACACGTCCATACACTTAAAATCAAGTCAAATGAACCAATACTGAGGGAGATAGAAAAACACGGTAACATCGTGGTCTATGACCAAACGATATATCGTGATATATCGCACGGTATAAGGCGGTATACTAAATTCCCTGGCCCAGACTCAGGTGCTCCTGACGAGAATCGAACCGCCGACCTGCCGAGTGGAAGATATTTTCTTAGACCACAGGACCACAGGATATGGTTACATACGATATATCGGACGGTAAACACGATATATCGTACGGCAATCCCAAAAATACCGTACGCTGGTATCCATCACCCGATACGCATAATATCGGTTCACATAATAAGCTTACCGTACGATATATCGTACGGTACACGGTAAAATAAATACCGGGCGATATAAAGCTTGAGAGCCCTACATATAATCCTTTCAGTCTAGGGCAGTTATGGGGAGACCCGCCCTCTGAGGCGAAAATTCTCCTCGTAGAAAAACAAAAATTGGGCTCATGAGCAGTTATGAGTTATATTCAAATGTGAATTGTTACATGGTTCTTCAGCCAACTCTGGGCCGCTCACGGTCTTCCAATACCCCCCCTCCCCCCCGTTCTATACTTACAGAAACCAGGGAGCCAACTATGCAGATTAATAGATTATGCAGTTTTAAGACTTGCCGCGGTCACTCCTTGTTAAAAACAATGGGCTCGTGAGTTATATGTGGACTCTTGGCAAGTCCTGAACTTGAACTTGGTAACATGGCTCCAGCCAGCAATCCTCAGAGCTCAGATTTTGTTTGTCTATTTTTTGTATTACATGGTCTGTCAGCCTTCAGGCGTGCTCACCAAGGTTGTTCAGGAGGACCCCCAGCTCTGAGTCCTGAGACGCAACAATTTACCTCCCTGCGTCATGCCTGATACGCATCCAAATGTGTTGCATGGCTCCATCCAGCAATTTGGTTGCTCGCCGTCTTCTGCAGGCAGAGAAAACATGATGGTTAGTACACACCTCAGCAGAAAAATTTGTTTTGTCCGACTTATATATCGACATCTTATGGAAGCACACCCCGGGTAGATACCCGGGGACTAGCACACAGACCGTCCCCCCTCTCAGGTTTTGTCTTACCAGCTGTATTGTGCCGGTGCTTCCCAACCGGGGTGAAAAACCCCCGTATTAAGCTGCACTGGTATGATGTGGTTGGTAATTCTTTTTACTGAGATGGTCCTACGGTGACTATAGCTAGCTCCGGCCTACGCTATGGTGTCCTTAACTTCACGTCCTGTGAGTAACGGTTCTACACGGATGTAACCATTTCAATTTCAATTTCAATATCGACATCTGAGTAGGCAAAGTACACAACGTTCCCCGTTCCCTCCAGGGCCCGTGTTGTCTGCCGCCAGGCGCCTAGGCTAGCTATGGCCTACGCGCCTCTGCAGTACGCATTAGATCTTCATGATAAACCGCTCCATTGCGATTAACTCTATCTTCACTCCATTGAGTCTTCGTGTAAACCAGGGTACTTCAAAGCGCGCGCTTTTGCGCTTTTGAGCGCTGACTTTTTGACACCCTTGCGCGCTATAGCGCAGATTTTTGCAACCCCTGTGCGCTTAGCGCGCTGTCTTTTTGAACACCAGTGCGCTTTCTTCTTTTCAGTCTCTCACAGAAAGCGCTGAAACCGCAGTCCCCCTGTGCGCTTTCTCAATTTTTGAATGACAGTCACTGACTCAATGAGTGACTGACTGAGTGACTCAAGGGGTGGGATTCAAATAGTGTGACAGGCAGCCATCCTGACTAGGTAGCACTGTAGCAGCACGCGGCGAGCCGTCGACGGTGCAATTTGAACGCTAACGGAAACAACTGACTGCTAAATACAACACCCGGCGGACTGCGTGTACGTCAAAATCCTATCTCTGGGCTTATTCAACGCTTCCGTTCCTCGCCCCTGCTCATCTGCTGCTCATCTGTTGCCATTTCGTCACAGCTAACTGCTCAAGTCTGATAGGCTCCTTCTAACCCACCACACGTAAGTTCGATTGCGTCTGAATCGACGAGTCGAGTACCCTTTCAGCTTGTTGAGTTGTGACCTGCCAAATTCCTGGAAACGCGCTGACATCAAGTGTCTAAACTTTTCCTGTCCCCCTTGTGCAGTCTTTGTCCTCGACTCCTCGTCGCCCAGTCGCCAAGTCGGAGTCCTCGCTCCTCACCTCTCCTTCGCCACCTCCTTTTCACTCTCCTCCTGCTGCTCCTCCTCTCTCTCTTCCTTTCCGCCTCCTCCTTCCTGATCTACTCGCCTGTCGCCTCTGCTGCTCTCCTAGTCACCCCTACCGCTCTCCTAGTCACCCCTACCGCTCTCCTAGTCGCCCCTACTGCTGCGATGGGCAAGCAGGATAACCCGACGAAGAAGGCCAAGACCGCTGGGGTCCCGACAGCGAAGACCAATAACTACCGGGCCACGAATATGTTCGATTGCTTGGGTACATAATTTGATCGAGCTGTATTTGTGTGTGTTTGCTTATCGAGTTGCGACCTATGTCCTGGAATCTGCTGGATGCCATCATATCTTCTTGGCTAAATCAACTCCTTCCACTTCGTGCAGCCGGATCCGTTGCCTTTTCTGCGTTCCCGACGAAGGGCAAGGGAACCATTGCGGCTGCACTGGATGCTTCAGCCGGTCCTTCGGTGTTCTGTCCCACGAGACACTCCCACTCCATCGGTGCATGCTTCAGCCGGTCCTTCAATTTTTAACAGGTTACCACATCCAATTTGTAACAGGTTTCCACCTCCCCCCCCTCACACCCACACACACATGAGTCTCTCTGGCACCCCACCAGTTCACCAGCAGCGCAGGAAAAGCGCTGGAAAAAAAAACGGTTGCGCGCTTAAAGCGCAGTTTTTTCTTTTTGTGTAGCGCTTTTTTTAGGCTTTTGGAAAGCGCTGCGTTTTTTTTGCCTCTGCGCTTATAGCGCAGATATGTTTTTCTCCAGTGCGCTTTAGCGCTGGTCAAATTGGCCAATTGAAGTACCCTGGTGTAAACTACTTCGACTAAAAAAATCAACATTGTTTTTTTGTTCGCAAAATGATTCTCGCCGTTTGACCCTTGGAAAGGTGGATGGTGTCACAGCTTTCAATCTCAGGTCTGTTCAGGCCCTCGGATAGCGTGGTGTTTGTATTTATGTTACTGTCTAGGGGTAGGCCAAATAGGCTAAAGGGACCAGGGTAATTCAAAGCGCGCGCTTTTGCGCTTCTGAGCGCTGACTTTTTGACCCCCTCTGCGCTTAGAGCGCAGTTTTTTGCAACCCCTTATGGGCGCTGCAAGCAATTTTTGCGCTTTTTGCACTACAAAGCGCAGTTTTTTTGTTCTCAAGTGCGTTAAAGCGCTGGCCAATTTGGCCATTTGAAGTACCCTGAAAGGGACTTGCCCAACCGTGGTAGGAAGGGCTAACAAAGAAAAGGCACTGATGTACTGAACCCCAAACAATCGTTCTACCGACGGGGACCCTGAGTTCGTGCTATAGAGATCATTTAATTCTACAATTGGTGTATTTGTTTGCCTCAACGTGGTACCATGCAGGGGACCAGGGTTTTCAAAGCGCGCGCTGTTGCGCTTTTGAGCGCTAACTTTTTGACCCCCTTTGCGCTTTAAGCGCAGTTTTTTGCAACACCTTGTGGGCGCTGCAAGCAATTTTTGCGCTTTTTGCAGTTCAAATCGCACTTTTCTTGTTTTCAAGTGCGCTAAAGCGCTGGCCGATTTGGCCATTTGAAGCACCATGCAGGGTACTACTTCTTGCCAAATTGGTCTGCGCTTAAAGCGCACAAACGAAATTGGTCAGCGCTTTTTAGTGCAAAAAGCGCAAAACTGCACGCTGCGCCCACAGGGGGTTGAAAAAACTGTGAGAAACGCGCAGAGGGGCTCAAAAAGGCAGCGCAGCTGTGCGCGCTTAGTAGTACCCTGGTACCATGGCTCCAGCCTTTAAGGCTGCTTAACATATTGGCGTCTTCGGCAGTCATATGGATTTGCTTACGTAGAGGAAAAACTTAACCATGGCTCTAGACAAGTAGACAGCAATTACCAGGGGAAAATAAACGTGAACAAAAACAATCAAAAATCTAAGCATCATTATCAAAATATACTGCCGGTAGATCTAATCTCTTCATACATGCATGGATGCCAGGGTACTTCCATAAACCTAATTGGGCAGCGCTTTAGCGCACTTGAAGAAGAAAAAACTGCACGTTGTAGTGCAAAAAGCGCAAAAATGCTTGCTGCGCCCACAGGGGGGTGCAAAAAACTGCGGGAATCGCGCAGTAAGGCTCAAAATGCAGCGCGCCAGCACGTGCTTGGAAGTACCCTGATGGATACACAGAGGTAGCATCGCACGAACACCCACTGCACACTAGATTGCACATAAAATAATATAGGCCGGTGGAGGAATCATTTTTCTCTCAGATTGGGAAACCAGGTTCCAAGTAAATGTAGTATCCTGGTGTAGGGCTAGCGCACGGAGACCATTATTTTACAATAAGGAAGCACCTATGCAGTATGCAACCTTTACTTTGATGCGAAAATCCTTTTTCTGTAATTCAGACAACATTTTTGTATTTTGAATCGGCCTGGGTTATAACATACATACATGGACCTACTAATGAGTCTGGTGACTGTTTTGGTGATGATCATTATATAAATATGATCTGCTGGTGTCGTGGGCTCGAATCCTCCCAGCCCCCCCCCCCAAAGTGCTTACGGTCATGATCTCAGCCACCACTTGGTGCTATGGTGTCAAATTAGGCTCATTTTGCAAGGTTTCTAAAGGCCTACCCATTGGTGCTGGTCTCATGGCCATACAGCATGTTTTAAACTTGAACACTCATCATCAACAATATTACATACGGTTGTTTGGTGGGGCTAAGAGCAGTGATGTTCCTAAGGATTTGAGCATCAACATTAAAAACCGGGCGCCCGATACCCAGGTGTAGCATTCTACAAGATGGAAACCATAAAAATCGTGGCGCCCGATGCCCAGGTGTAGTACTTGAGGTAGAAACATTAAACATCGGGCAGCCTTTTTGGCTTGCCCGATACAAGTATCGGGTAGACAAAAAAAGGCTGCAATTATCTTGTTTCCCTTTCATATTGGCCTTACATATTCCCTTTCATATTAACCGCAGCAGCTGAGCTCGAGCTGTTATATGTTTGAAATTGGTGGACGGTCGTAGCTTGCCCAGTGGCCACCTCACCAACTTGCTGGTGAAAGCGCGCGATGCATTCATACTGTTCAAACGTTAAAAAATTGTGACGCGCGATACCCAGGTGTAGCATTTGAGAAGGTGGAAACATTAAAAATCGTGGCGCGCGATGCCCAGGTGTAGCATTTGGGAAGGTGGAAACATAACCCACACCTGGGGACGCGATGGACCAAAACGGAAATACACATTATATATCGCGCGGTAGTGGTGACAGCCAGGACAGAGGATGGCACTAAATCCTCACGGACAGAGACAAGATGCCAGGGGGGGTAGTGGTGACAGCTAGAACGGAGGATAGCGCTAAATCCTCACGGACAGAAACAGGATACCAGGGGTAGTGGTGACAGCTAGGACGGAGGATGGCGCTAAATCCTCATGGACAGAAACAAGATACCAGGGGTAGTGGTGACAGCTAGGACGGAGGATGGCGCTAAATCCTCATGGACAGAAACAGGATACCAGGGGTAGTGGTGACAGCTAGGACGGAGGATGGCGCTAAATCCTCATGGACAGAAACAGGATACCAGGGGTAGTGGTGACAGCTAGGACGGAGGATGGCGCTAAATCCTCAGGACAGAAACAGGATACCAGGGGTAGTGGTGACAGCTATGCGAGGATGGCGCTAAAATCCTCATGGACAGAAACAGATACCAGGGTAGTGGTTGAACAAGCTTGGACAGAGGATTGGCGCTAAAAAAATCCATCATGGACATACAAAACAGGATAACCAGGGGTAAGTGGTGACAGCTGGACGGAGGAATGGCGCTAAAAAGCTAAATCCTCAAGACAGAACCAGATACCAGGGGTGTGGTTGACAGCTAGGACGGAGGAATGGCGCCTAATGCCTCATGGACAGAAAACAGGGATACCAGGGGTAGTTGGTGAAAGCTAGGACGGAAGGATGGCGCGAAAATTCCTCATGTACAGAAAACGGATACCAGGGTCAGTGGTGACAGCTAGGGGCAGAGGATGCCGCTAACTCCCTCATGGTACAGAAACCGAACCAGGGTAGTGGGACCACTAGGACGTAGGATGGCGCTAAAAATCCTCATGGACAGAACAGGATACCAGGGGTAAGTGGTGGACAGCTAAGGGACGGAGATGGCGCTTAAATCCTCTAGACCAGAAACAGATAACCAGGGGTAGTGGTGACAGCTAGACTGAGGATGGCTGCTAAAACGAAACAAAAAAATCCAATCCTCATGGACAGAAAAGGATACCAGGGTAGTGGTGGACAGACAAGCTAGGACGGATGATGGCGCAAATCCCTCATGGGACAGAAACGATACCAGGGTAGTGGTGACACTAGGACAGAGGTAATGGCGCTACTAAATCCTCCTCATGACAGAAACAAGGATACCAGGGGTAGTGGGTTGACAGCTATGGGGAACGGAAGGATGGCGCTAATCCTCATGGACAGAAAGAGGATTAACCATGGTAGTGGTGACAGCTAGGACAGAGGATGGCGCTAAATCCTCATGGACAGAAACAGGATACCAGGGGTAGTGGTGGACAGCTAGGACGGAGGATGGCGCTAAATCCTCATGGACAGAAACAGGATACAAGGGGTAGTGGTGACAGCTAGGACGGAGGATGGCGCTAAATCCTCATGGACAGAAACAGGATACCAGGGGTAGTGGTGACAGGCTAGGACGGAGGATGGCGCTAAATCCTCAAGGACAGAAACAGGATACAGGGGTAGTGGGACAGCTAGGACGGAGGATGGCGCTAAATCCTCATGGACAGAAACAGGATACCAGGGGTAGTGGTGACAGCTAGGACGGAGGATGGCGCTAAATCCTCATGGACAGAAACAGGATACCAGGGTAGTGGTGACAGCTAGGAGGGAAATAGGATGCAAGGGCTAGTGGTGACAGCTAGGACAGAAACAGGATACAAGGGGTAGTAGTGACAGTCATGACTGGCTAGTGGTCTGGCATGCCCTGCCTTTCCAATGGGTGCCTAATTATGTAGGGACTTCACTATCTTTCTCCCTCAATCCTTGGTGGCGCAGGTTGTGTATGGGGTCCCACTTTCTGGGTTGGAAATGCTTTCAAAACAAGTTCTATGCAGCGTCGCAAGCGATGCTAAAAAAAGGCAGAGAGTGTTCGCAACGGAGCAACAGGTGGCAACGGAAGCCAGTTAGTTACGAGACCATTGGCTGACGTGTAAGGCTTCGTCTCGGTCAGAAGGTCAGACGGTCACACAGACGGACAAATGGGAAACCCTGGGGGCTCCCGCCCCCTTGAAGAGGGGGCTCCACCAAAAAAACCATCACCCAAACAGGATGCCGAAGTGCTCCAATACCTTGGTTCGGCACATGGGGCACTCGCCTGTCTTAGCCAGCACTGCCTCACAGCAAGGGGAGCACATGATGACGTGACTACACGGCAATAAGCACACCTCCCGCTCCATCTCCATACACACAACACACAGATGCCCTTCATCATCCTCATCCTCTGCCCCAAATGCTGCCAGGAGACCTAGCGCCTGGCATTGGGAAGGGTCCCAATGGGGTGGAGACAGCATGTTGCTACCAAGAGGGCTATTAGGCATCATTGCCTCCATGCGACCAAGCATATGGCTCTGGGAAGGATTCCAATCGGGGGGAGACAAAATGTTGCTGCCAATAGGGCTACTAGGCAACATGGCCTCCACGGGACCAAGCCTCTGGCTTTGTGGAGGGTTCCAATGGGGGTGATGCAACAATGTAGAGGGGATTGGTGGTGGTGGGTGCCCGAGCCGATGGATTAAAGTAGGGTTCATGACGGGCCGCATGGCACTGGCACGGCCAACTGTTCCTGGCTGGGTGGCATGTCCAGGGAGTGGGGCAGGGCTAGGAGTAGATGGTTCCATTTGGCTGGTGTTAAGGGGTCCTATGCTGGGCGTTGTAGTGGTGGAGGTGGGTAGAGGCATGGAGGGGTGTGCAGTGGTGGATGGAGGCCTTTGCCTCAGAGGTTGGTATGATCCCACAGGGACAGCTTGCACTTGGGGTCTGGGGAGATGGGTCGGAAGGAAGGGTGCAGGTCCTGCAGCCTCACCACCCGAGGCTAGAGTTTGGGTCTGCTCCTGTGGGGCCTGTCGGGAGGACGGTTGCAACCCCTGAGGCCTAATGACCTGGCGAGGTATCAAAGAAGGCGGTACAGCACTACGAGGTGTCAAAGAAGGCGGTACAGCATGAGGTTGATTGATGCTTGGCTGGTCCTGCGGGGCCTGGAGGGAGTGAGGTTGCAACATGTGGGGCTGATCGCCCTGAGGCGGTACAACCTGAGGTTGAACCATGCTTGGCTGCTCAACTGGAGGCTGTTCTCTCGAAGGTTCTTCATTGATAACAGGCGGTACAACCTGAGGTTGAACCATGCTTGGCTGCTCAACTGGAGGCCGTACTCTCGAAGGCACTTCATTGATAACAGGCGGTAAAACAGGAGGCGGTACAACATGAGGTTGATCCATGCTTGGCTGCTCAACTGGAGGCCGTACTCTCGAAGGCTGCTCATTCATAACAGGCGGTACAACCGGAGGCAGAGGCGGTACAACCTGAGGTATAACCACGCTTGGCTGCTCAACTGGAGGCTGTTTCCACCAACGCTGTTCATTAATGTCAGGCGGTACAACCTGAGGCTGCACAAACTGAGGAACAAAGTTTTGCTGATAAAATGGAGGCTGTGGCTCCACAACCTGTGGCTGCACAACCTGTGGCTGTCCAATCCAAGGCTGCAAATTATTGGAAGGGAGCACACCCTGAGGCTGTCCAATCCAAGGCTGCAAATTACTAAAAGGCGGTACACCCTGAAGCTGTCCAATCCAAGGCTGTCTATTAACTGGAGGAGGCGGAGGCGGAGGCGGAAAAAACTTAGGCTGCACAAACTGAGGCTGCACATACTGAGGAACAACGCTACAATGAACAACTGGAGGCTGTTCAACCCAAGGCAGTTCGAACTGCTGATTCCGTCCATGTTGCTGTTGTTGTCCGTGAGACTGGAAGAGGTTCAGAAAGGGGTGAGCGAGTGAGTGAGTGAGTGAGTGAGTGAGTGAGTGAGTGAGTGAGTGAGTGAGTTAGTGTTAGTAAGTGAGTCAGTGATTGAGTCAGTCAGTGAAGCAGTGAGTGAGTGAGTGAGTGAGTGAGTGAGTGAGTGAGTGAGTGAGTGAGAAAGTGAGTGTTGCTGGTGCCGTCCTTGAGACTGGAAAAGGTTCAGAAAAGGGTAGGTGAGTGAGTGAGTCAGTGAGTGAGCGTGTCCGTTAAGCAGTGTGTGAGTGAGTGAGCGAGCGAGTGAGTGTTGCTGGTGCTGTCCATGAGACAGGAAGATGTTCAGAAAGGGGTGGGTGAGTGAGTGAGTGAGTGAGTCAATCAGTGAGGCAGTGAGTGAGTGAATGAATGAGTGAGTGAGTGAGTGAGTGAGTGAGTGAGTGAGTGTTGCTGGTGCTGTCCATGAGACAGGAAGACGTTCAGAAAGGGGTGGGTGAGTGAGTGAGTGAGTGAGTCAATCAGTGAGGCAGTGAGTGAGTGAATGAGTGAGTGAGTGAGTGAGTGAGTGTTGCTGGTGCTGTCCATGCGACTGGAAGAGGTTCAGAAAGGGGTCAGTGAGTCAGTGAGTGGGTGAGTCAATCAGTGAGTCAGTGAGTGAGCGAGTCAATGAGTCAGTCAGTGAGTGAGAGGATTAAAATTAATTAAGCTCTAAAACGGGTCTGGGGCGGCGCCTCAAGTCGAAGCATCGTGGCGCCCTATGACCAGACACCCCAGCATAGTTTTGCACCTTGTGTACTGCGAACACTTAGACATATTTTAGCTGCATTGAATGTTTTCTATTGACTGAGCCTATGCATCGCAGCAGGACCGCTGTTTAACCGTGTAGAACGTTTTATCTGTGTGAGTGAGTGAGTGAGTGAGTGAGCGAGTGAATCTGCAAGTCAATCAGTCAGTTAGCCAGCCAGTCAGTCTGTCAGTCAGTTATCCAGCCAGCCAGCCAGCCAGCCAGTCAGTCAGTCAGTCAGTCAGTCAGTCAGTCAGGAAGCCAGTCAGTCAGTTAGCCAGTCGGCCAGCCAGCCAGCCAGCCAGCCAGTCAGTCAGTCAGGAAGCCAGTCAGTCAGTTAGCCAGTCGGCCAGCCAGCCAGCCAGCCAGCCAGCCAGCCAGTCAGTCAGTCAGTCAGTCCGTCCGTCCGTCAGTCAGTCAGTCAGTCCGTCAGTCAGTCAGTTGGTTAGTCAGTCAGCCAGTCAGCCAGCCAGCCAGCCAGTCAGTCAGTCAGTCAGTCAGTCAGTCAGTCAGTCTGCACGTATGTATGTATGTGGTCCAAACTTTTTATTTTCGTGCGACGTCACAAATTGAGCGACTTGGTGCGACCCCAGTGCGATGCGCTGCCCCCCCAACCCCACGGAGTGCGAGGCATGGAGCAGGTGTTTTTCTTTAGGGGGGGGGGGGGGGGGGGGGGAATGTAAAATGTATTAAAAAATGCTTTAAGAATCAACAATGATTGATCACTGTAGCACGATGTCAGGGCCTCCGTTGGTAAAACAATTGTTTGGGGTTCAGTTTATCAATGCCTCATTTGTTTAGCGCGAGTGAGAGCAGGGAGGGGGCGGGGGCATTTCTGACTCGTTTAGCCGTACCCATGCGTCGCCATGCAGCGACAGAATGGCGTCGCGTCGCACATATCTAGGGAACGGCAACTAATTAGTGTTTGAAAAACTAATATAAACCTGTATGAACTACTTTATTATAGTGTCACATTAATATTAGTTTTTCAAATAAATTTGAAATTCTGGTGACACGGCTCGTCCGACTAATATTATATAATTAGGGTTGCGAAGCAAACGTATATTTTATTTGTATAAGCCGTATAAACGTATACATATAAACGTATAAAAACGTATATAAAATTAGGCACTTCTTGAGAAAATATTTTTACATGGGTTTAAAGGTATTGCCGCATAGCTAATTTCATTGGCAGCACATATCAAATCTCAGACAAATAATCTGGCAGTTCAGGTTGTCCAAATCTCAGAAAAGAAATCACGACCAGAAGGCGCGTCGGCCAAGAAGTGCGGCGGAGCCAATCTAAGGGAGCCATTAAATGCCAGTTGGTCTATTATGTAACTGTATAAGTTATAATAATATAAGTACATAACGGTATTGCAATATTGTCCATGTTCACATTGCACCAGGCTTGCACCTTCAATCCTTCAAGCCCACGAAGGAGCACAGCTGTGGAATGGAAGGCTACGTGGCGCTCTGATATGTGTGCCATCCTGGCTATCTAGATCAACCTTTGGGCCCAATGGTTATATAATTGTGCATGTGAACGGTGAATTTTTTATTGCATATTGTGATAAAGGAGATCAAAAGCTTTCCAATGAGCTATCTAAATCAAAAATAGAATGAAAACCAAGAAAGTTAAGTGCCGGGACGTGTGCGGTAACTTCTCGACTACAGAAGAGTACAGACTATACGCTTTGTATTCGGCGTATATAGGTTGATTTGTGAAAAAGTATACAGCGTATTTATACGTATAAACGTATATTTATACGTTTATATTGCCGGCCCCAACCCTATATATAATATTATTTATTCACTAATATTATACAACATAGCTGACCCCTACACAAATCAAACAGTGGTTGCCCACCCAGGAATACCTAACACACAATCATTATCATCCGCGGCTTATCTTATCCCAGGAATATTCCCCCGCTATATGTAGCGATAGCTAGCTTCGACCCTGTATTGGAGCTTTTGTGTGTGCCTTAAATGGCCCTAAACGCTGTCCCCTGGAGGAGGCCTAAAACAAACAAGCTAGAAAAACCCCACTTTCAGATTTGAAAAAAAACTGTCTCATCCCATACCTGCGCAAGCTCCCTAATAGCTTATTTGCCTCTTTTCTTGTAGCTTTCTTGTCAGCTAGCTCGGCTGCCACCGCCTCAGCTGAGTCTCTTGGCAGCATTTGTGATAGCTATCACATTAGCTCTGTGGCAGCTTTCAAGGACTCTTTCCTGAGAGCCTCCTTGGGGGTTAAACAGGCTAGCTGCGTTCTCCCTGGCTACTATCCTGGCGGCCTTCAGTACAGCTTTGAAATATGGCTTGATCAACATGTACAGATTTTCTGACCATTGCTGCAGCGATTGGTGTGTGTTGCTGTCAGACATTAATGCCTCCAAAGCAGGCACAATACCTGCTTTAATCATCACTTTTGCGTTAATAACGCCTTTCTGTGCCCTGGCCATGTGTATGAGGCACTCCGCAGCTACCGCCTGGCTGCTTGTTGCAATGCCATCAGACAACAATGCTACCAAAGGGGGAATGATACCTGTGCGCATGTTGGTATATTCTTTCAGTTCAGGGGTTGACCAAATAGGCTAAATATGGGGACCTGCCCAACAATGGTATTTGAAGGGCTAAACAAATGAGGCATTGATAAACTAATCCCCAAATAATCGTTCTACCAACGGAGGCCGTGACTTCGTGCTACAGTGATTAATGAATGTAGCAATTCTTATAGCACTTTTCAATACATTTTACAGCCCCCCCCCCCCCCCCCTGTTTGACTCTTCCAACTTTCTGGGGGGGGAACCATATATATTTCCGTATCTTATCCTCCCGTATGTTGTAAGATATTTCTATTTACCGGCAACCAACATTTAAGCAGGTAAACAGCATTTTAATTCCATTTATTTGCAACCAACAATTTAAAGTTTATAAGATATTCCCATTTACCTGCAACCAACATTTTAAAGTTTTTGAGATATTTCCATTCACCTGCAAACAACATATTAAAGTTTTTGAGATATTTCCATGTACCTGTGACCAAGCATTTCTTCTGCAATTCATTATAATATATAATTAATATAATATATAATTTATTAAGTATGCCCATCTGACGGGTCCTTTGCAATGGTAATATTAATCATTAATTCCATTTACCTGCAACCAAGTGTTTCTTCTGCCTGTCTCAACAATAATAGGACCAAATACCCCCACCCCACCCCCGATTTAGCTTTTGGTCGATGTAGCTTTTGCTTTAGGTCCGATTCTGGTCTGACCAAACAATCTTTTGTAGGCTGGCCTAGTCGATGTCTGGGAAAGGAAAAATTTGACCAAGATTGGCCAAACCAAACACAGTGTATAACACCCCTTCCCTGCAACCAAGCGTTCCTTCTGCCCTCCTTACATTACATTACATTACATTACATTACATTACATGTTAAAGTCTACTTGACACCGCGAGGGTGTATGAGACTCTGTGCTTTAAACAAAAAGAAAAAGCACCCACAAAGCAAAAAACCCCATTACATCGGGGGGGGGGGGGGGGGGGGGGGGGGGTCGAGGACAAACAAACCAAACTCCCAACCACCGTTTTGGTGGCGTAGGTATTAAACCCCCTAGAGCAGGACCCAGATCTCAACCACTTACAGTGGCGGAGGTAAGAAGCTAACAAATGAGAAGTCACAAGAAGAAAAAAAAGGAATAATAAATTATGGTGCCACTAAGCACTCCAGGGCTTCCTGTCTTGCTCTTCTACAAGTAGACAGATAGTCGGCTAGGTTGCTCCAAAAAGTCTTAGTGCCATTTCCATTCATAAAGGTTCTGAATGTGGAATCGCAGAATTCCACATTCCATACGGTTAAGTCGGTATCCTCATGGACATGCCTATAAATATCTGTAAACAGCTTCTGGTAGCGTAGGCGAATATCATTATAAAAAGGGCACTCAAACATATGCATTTCATCCTCAGGTTTTTAGAACCCACACATTTGACAGTGTCTCATTGAACGAGGGATGTGTGCTCTATCCACCACCCTCATTCTTTCTGTGTTCAGCCAATGGGAACCCATTCTAAACTGTGCTATAGAACGAATCTGATCCTGCTTATGTAAGGCGGATGTAAAAGGAATCAAGCCATTCTCATCATTGCTGTTGGCTGCTAACCATTTCTGGTATCGGAGGCGTTTAAAGCCAACCCTTCTCTTATCAGGGATGTCTCTGACTGCATTGGTGTCACTTGGGTACTTAAACCTCCATGACTCAAAAACTTCAGACATAACACCTTCGACATCGACAGCCTCCAAAATGTTGAGGTTTTTACAGGATCCTAGCTTGTTGAGAGAACAACGTAAGTCATGAACCCAGCCAGTGTTGGAATCAAAAGATTCCTCAAGAGCCATTCTAATGAGATCCTCAGGTTCTTTATGTATGGTCTTGTTCCAGAAGCGCAAAGCTTGTTTAAGCCAAGCAAAACACAACGGGGTTCTACCCAGCTCTTCCATGATAATATTAGATGTAGTAGATTGGCAAACACCCAACATTTGTTTAAGTATACCTCTATGCCATTTCTCACAAGCATGGTCATTTGAGATAAGTGTGTTGTTCAGAATAGAAGGAGCCCACACCTTACAGCCAAAATTCAGGATAGGTTGTACAAGAGAATCAAACAGGTGGGTGAGAATATCAATATTGTATATCTCCATAGTATGGCCTCGCCTACGGAGCATTTGGTGTGCCTTTTGGGCCTTAGTGAGCATCCTAGAAAAAGCAGCTTTTGCACTATTGCTTGAGTCACCATCCACAAAGAGGGATCCCAGGTAGATAAAATATAACTTTGTAGAAAGTTGTGCTCCATCATATACAAATTTGTAATCAGGATCCATGCGGGCCTCGTCACAGAATTGCTTGTTGAAAACGACAATCTCAGTTTTCTTTATATTAACAGCCATCTTAGTAGCCTCGCAGAAATCTCTCAGGCCGTCAAGCATCCTCTGCCTAGCATCTCAGGCAGTCAAGCATCCTCTGCCTAGCATCTCAGGCAGTCAAGCTCCTGAACAATAATCAGACCCCCCCCCGATTTAGCTTTTGGTCGATTTAGTTTGGTCTGATTTTGGTCCGACCAAATATATTTTGTAGTCTAGACTAGTTGATGTCGGAGAAAAGCAAAATCAGACCAAAATCAGACCGAAACCGGCCAAACTAAATGCAGTGTCAACCACAACTTACCTGCAACCAATCCTTTAGTCTGTCCGTCTGAACAATAACGAGAGAGACATCCAAGAGCCTTCTCTGCCTGTGCCTTCACACTTGCCACAGAACTGGTGGATAACATTGCTATCAAGGGGGTAACGGCCCCTTCAGAGACAATCAGCTTCTGGTTTCCAAGATTGCTACAGGCCAGATAGAAAAGGGCCGCTGCAGCAGAATCCTGAAGACTTGTCGCAGTGTAAGCGGACAACAATGATCTCAAGCAAGGTATGGCACCTGCAGCAATCATCTGCATGTGGCAGCTAGGATTAGCACCAGCTAGATATGCAAGAGCTTTCGCAGCAGCCACCTTATCACTTGTCGCAGTGCTAGAGGTTGACAATGCGTGCAAAAGGGGGATGGGCCCTGCAGCAACAAACTGCATCCAGGGGTTAGAATGGTTGGTAGCCACATGTGAATGAGCCCTTGCTGCCTCCTGCTGCACATACGGAGTGGCAGAGGATGACAATGCCACCACGGGGGGAATGGTGGCAGCAGGAGCAGCAGTGGCAACAGCAGAAGTTGTGTTGGTGATAGCGATGGCAGCTGAATCAGCTCCAGCCGTAGTAGCAGTGGTGGAACCAGCGGGTTCGGAAGTGGCAACAATGGCAGCAGCAGTAGGAGACGGCATCGGAGGTGGTCCAGTGGT
This sequence comes from Chlamydomonas sp. ICE-L, assembly GCA_013435795.1. Classification (NCBI taxonomy): domain Eukaryota; kingdom Viridiplantae; phylum Chlorophyta; class Chlorophyceae; order Chlamydomonadales; family Chlamydomonadaceae; genus Chlamydomonas; species Chlamydomonas sp. ICE-L. The sequence goes on along the minus strand of JACBWV010000338.1, from coordinate 11,806,514 downwards.
AGCAAGTGGCACAGCCAGGGTCATGCTGCTAGCCGTCACATAGCGAGAAATAGCAGTGGCTGTACCACTCCCACTTGGCTCCCCACCATCACAACCAGAGGCAGTGAGACTTTGATCCTTATCCTCTGCCACTCCCACTGTACCACTTCCACTTGGCTTCACACATGAACCAGCTGAGAAGTCCTGGATGCCTGACATGATCCCACGCCACTTGTCGTGATCGCACTCCGGAGTAGATGTTAAGCCACAACTATTGTTATCGCTTTACTATTCCTGGATGGCCGACGACTACCTGGCAAATACTTGCAAGTTGTCGGCCATGGATGCCCAGCTGCAGGTGCGTGGTGCAAGCCTTGGATGTATACTGAAGGACAGGACAGAGCGAGGCAGCCTTGTCTCACTCGGTGTCGCTGACGTGCATACACGAGGTGTGTTTCGCTGAGCTGCACGAGGTCCCACTTGCTCGAGGTTCCGCTGCACGCACGAGATGTCAAACACGAGAGCGCGAGTGAAAAGAAAAGGTAATAAAACGCCAATCGGCTTGATTTATGATAAGGATGCTCTTCGTTCGGTTGAGTCCTCATATGACTTGACGGCCCCGTAGGAAGTCAGGTACGAAGAACCCACACGCGCGCCCACTGTAGGGCCTGCTACTTTTCTGGCCCTGCCCAATGTGAAATTGACGGAGACAGACAGAAAGCGGGATGCATCCAATCACCCTGTAACACTCAGAGCTTCGCACATAATAACTGCAATTTTCGAGCAGCTAATCGGCAGAGCAGCTTCCGACTGGCGGGAGCTACACACTTTTCGGCAAACCTTGGAGGAACTCCTAGAGGAGCTGCGAAGCCCTTGGAGCGACGCAGCGACGCTGAAGCTTTTGTAAGTAGGTATGCATAAACGATTAGTCGCAGCAGACGCTCGTGCCTACCACTGTCTATAAAATCAATTCTCCGATTGTCCTAACCTCGGACTGTGCTAGGTCCAGAGCCCTGGAAAGAAAGCATTTGGGGGGGGGCCTTGGGCCCATGCAGCCCTCCTGGATATGAACATTTCTTTGGATACCTGGTCCATAGCTTCCACTAGGTGCCTGAAGGCTGTAGCCATGATCTTTGGGGTCTGAGCCAAAATTTGTGAGGCAGCCACAACTTTCGCGATGAGTACTATTGTGTGAAGTACTTTCCATCATTTTTCAGAATTTCCAGTTTTGTTTCGGCGGAGCTTCCCCTTGTGGGGGGGCAAGTAAGCCTACGAAAGAGTACTGGCACTCAGATGATTGGACGCGTCTTGTGCGAGATGAATGGACAGCTAGGAATATATTATACAGTACACAAATGGTACATCTGGCACATGTCTAATATGCTTGATGGCGACCATGGGAAGTGTTTGAATTTGTGTTGATCATGTACAATCACAGTAGGTAGGAGGTAATAATTGCAGTACAATCAAACCCAAGAAATCAGGCATGCATCGAAGTACCATATGCTACCTTTTTCCAACCAGGCAATCCTAGCTAAGAAACAAATGTGTACAGCTACTGGAATGAGGGGCTTTTCAGGAAGAGGGGGGTCGAAGTTAAGGGAACACTCCAACAGTACACCACGCATTCAAAAGAACTGGAAGGGAAATTGAAGTTCCTTTTCGAAAATGTGTTTCAAGTTGTTATGCAGCTCAGAATTGTTCAACTGCATTACATATTCTACATGCATGATTATACACATGGTGCTGCTTGCAACCAGACTGGGATATGAAAGAACTGAACTGTACAACTGCATCACATCTTCTACAACGCAGCCTTATATATACAGGGTGCTGCTTGCAAACCAGGCTGGGATCTGGAAGTGAACTGTACAACTGCATCGCATCTTCTACACGCAGCCTTATATATACAGGGTGCTACTTGCAACCAGGCTGGGATCTGGAAGTGAACTGTACAACTGCATCGCATCTTCTACACCCGCCATTCAGACCTGAAGCTGAAAGTGAACTTAACAACTGCCATGCTCTTGTACACGCAGCCTTACATATACAGGGTGCTGCTTGCAACCAGACTTAAATCTGGAAGTGAAACGTACAACTGTCATCGCATCTTCTACAAGCTGCCTAATATATACAGGGTGCAGCTTGCAACCAGACTTAAATCTGAAAGTGAACTGTATAACTGCATCGCATCTTCTATGTGCAGCATTATATATACAGATTGCTGCTTGCAACCAGACTGGGATCTGAAAGAACTCAACTGTACAATTGCATCGCATCTTCAACACGCAGCCATATGTATACAGGGTGCTATTTGCAACCAGACCTGTATCTGGAAGTGAACTGAACAACTGCATCGCATCTTCTACATGCAGCCTAATATATAAGGTGCTGCTTGCAATCAGACTGCTATCTGGAAGTGAACTGTACAACTGCATCGCATCTTCTACATGCAGCCTAATATATAAGGTGCTGCTTGCAATCAGACTGGTATCTGGAAGTGAACTGAACAACTGCATCGCATCTTCTACATGCAGCCTAATATATAAGGTGCTGCTTGCAATCAGACCTGTATCTGGAAGTGAACTGAACAACTGCATCGCATCTTCTACATGCAGCCTAATATATAAGGTGCTGCTTGCAATCAGACCTGTATCTGGAAGTGAACTGAACAACTGCATCGCATCTTCTACATGCAGCCTAATATATAAGGTGCTGCTTGCAACTATACTAGTATCTGAAAGTGAACTGAACAACTGCATCGCATCTTCTACACGCAGCCTTATATATACAGGGTGCTGCTTGCAACCAGGCTGGGATCTGAAATAAATGAACCTTACAACTGCATCGCATCTTCTGCACGCAGCCTCATATACACGGTGCTGCACTGGTGCTTGCAACCAGACTGAAAGTGAAATGTACAGCTGCATTGCATCTTCTACACACAGCCGTATACCGTATACACAGGTTGCTGCACTACTGCTTGCAACCAGGCTGGGATCTGAGTAACTGAACCTTACAACTGCATCGCATCTTCTACACACAGCCGTATACCGTATACACAGGTTGCTGCACTACTGCTTGCAACCAGGCTGGGATCTGAGTAACTGAACCTTACAACTGCATCGCATCTTCTACACACAGCCAGGCTGGGATCTGAAATAGCCAGGGTGCTGCTTGCAACCAGGCTGGGATCTGAAATAACTCAACTGTACAACTGCATCGCATCCTCTAAACGCAGCCAGGCTGGGATCTGAAATAGCCAGGGTGCTGCTTGCAACCAGACTGGAATCTGAAATAACTCAACTGTACAACTGCATCGCATCTTCTACACACATGATTATATACAGGGTGCTGCTTGCAACCAGGCTGGGATCTGGAATATAGTGAACTGTGATCGGGAAGCTTCTAACATAGATAAAGTTGCACTCGCAGGTTGCATCAAACTAATGTACAAGTGCATCGCATCTTCTTCATGCAGCCTTATATACAGGGTGCTACTTGCAACCAGGCTGGGATCTGAAATAAAGTGAATTGTGATTGGCAAGCTGCACACATAGACAAAGTTGCACTTGCAGGTTGCATCAAACTAATGTACAACTGCATCGCATCTTCTACATGCAGCCTTATATATACAGGGTGCTACTTGCAAACAGGCTGGGATCTGAAATAAAGTGAACTGTGATCGGCAAGCTGCACACACAGGCAAAGTTGCATGTGCAGGTTGCATCAAACTATTGTACAAATGAAACACGGGTATGTGCGAGGCACACTGCGACATGCAGTCTAGCACACACACTCCTAGTCAAAAGCCTTGCCTTGAACTCTTGGGTCGACACCTGTCTATGGCAATGTTATGTATTGCTGTACAGCACAGCAATACAAATGGTGTGGCCTTGTCTTGGACTCTTGGGTCAACACCTGTCTACGGCAATGTAATGTATTACGGTAAAAAGAAAGCAGTACAGAAGCAACTGGCAAAGCAGCGCACAAACAGTTGTTCAGGCAAACTGAAGGTGCTATTAACAATAATGCAAATTGCATGGACCAATCTGCAAATATATGCATACCGGTACCTCAACAAACACCACCACTTGCTACTTATACTTTCGTGTAAGAAGCTGTGAAATATGATGATGCTTAATAATCAGTAAGTAGCTGTGAAATATGATGATGAACTAAGAAACGTAGGGATAGTATCGCGCTGCTTGCTGCACTAGTATCTGCACTGACCCACATTAAACATATGTATTGGCGTATTGGCTGTACTGCCCTCAGTACTCCCTTGAAAACATGATCAATACGGAACCCGGGGGGGGGGGGGGGGGGGGGGGTGATAGTACAAACCAACATTCAACATTGGAGTTATTAGTTTTATTGAGAGGATTCCATTTACTCTTGTAGAAAACGTGATTGACAAAACATGTGTCACTTCATTCCACATTGATTGCAGCCAGTCAGCCACCTCAGAAACAGAACACTGGCTAGGTGTAATCTGCATGGAGAAGAACAGAAAAGGAAATGGCAAAAATACAATAGCAGTCATTAGCTCAGCTTCAACAGCTACAAGGGATTGGGCATTGCGCATTCCCTTATTTTGCAGCAAGGAGCACTCTGCAGCTCAGCTTCAGAAGCTACAAGGGATTTGGCATTACGCAACCCCTTCCTTTGCAGCAGGGAGCAGTCTGCAGCTCAGATAGATTAAGGAGCCAAAAGGGATGGGGAATGCATTACGCCCCCCCCTCCATTTGCAGGAAGGAGCAGTCATCAGCTCAGCTTCAGAAGCTACAAGGGATGGGGAATGCATTACGCCCCCCCTCCATTTGCAGCAAGGAGCAGTCTGCAGCTCAGATTCAGCAGCGACAAGGGATTGGGCATTACACACCCCCTTCTTTTGCAGCAAGGAGCAGTCTGCAGCTCAGATTCAGCAGCGACAAGGGATTGGGCATTACGCACCCCCTTCCTTAGCAGCAGGGAGCAGTCTGCAGCTCAGATAGATTAAGGAGCCAAAAGGGATGGGGAATGCATTACGCCCCCCCCTCCATTTGCAGCAAGGAGCAGTCATCAGCTCAGCTTCAGAAGCTACAAGGGATGGGGAATGCATTACGCCCCCCCTCCATTTGCAGCAAGGAGCAGTCTGCAGCTCAGATTCAGCAGCGACAAGGGATTGGGCATTACACACACCCTTCTTTTGCAGCAAGGAGCAATCTGCAGCTCAGGTAGATTCAGTAGCCACAAGGGATTGGGCATACATTACGCCCCACCTCCCTTTGCAGCAAGGAGCAGTCTGCTGCTCAGATAGATTCAGCAGCCACAAGGGATTGGGCATACATTGTGCCCCCCCTCCCTTTGCAGCAAGGAGCAGCCTGCAGCTCAGATAGATTCAGCAGCCACAAGAGATTGGGCATGCATTACGCCCCCCCTCCCATTGCAGCAAGGAGCAGTCTGCAGCTCAGATAGATTCAGCAGCCACAAGGGATTGGGCATACATTACGCCCCACCTCCCTTGGCAGCAAGGAGCAATCTGCAGCTCAGCTTCAGAAACCACAAGGGATTGGGCATACACTACGCCCCCCCTCCCTTAGCAGCATGTAGCAGTCTGCAGCTCAGATTCAGCAGCTACAAGGTAGTGGGCATACATTACGTACCCCCTCCCTTTGCAGCAGGGAGCAGTCTGCAGCTCAAATTCTGCAGCCACCAGGTATGGGCATGCATTGCGCATCCTCTCACTTTGCAGAATGGGTTCAGGTTCATTGTCGCGTATTATCATGCGATGGACTGATGGCTAGCTGCCCTCTCCCGTTGCGGCGGATTGTGTGTATATGGTACCACAACCCCATGGGTGGTTGTTACAGCAGAAAGAGTGTATTCACTGTCAGGGTTCTAGGCATAGCAGCCTCATCAACAGGCATCCCCAGTCGCAGCAACAGGCGCGTCGACAGCCGCAGCAACAGGCATCCCCAGTCGCAGCAACAGGCGCGTCAACAGGCGCAGCAACAGCTGCATCAACAGGCACATCAACAGGCGCGTCGACAGGCGCAGCAACAGCTGCATCAACAGGCACATCAACAGGCGTCCCCAATCCCCTGTCTCTTTGCAGAGCTAACAATACAGGGTGGCGGAAGGAGACAAGGAGTCCATGCACAACCAGAATTTCACTGCAATTTGGGGGGGTCTGCGACACCATTTGATTTGGCTGAATAGGGTGCATTCTGGGTGGGAAGGGTGCCCTGGAGTTGCACAATCAGGGGATCATGTGCAAGAGTCACATGGGCACCGGGCGCAGGTGGAGGAAGGAGACAAGAAGTCCATGCACAACCAGACACTGCAATTTTGGGGGGTATGAGACACCCTTTGATTTTGCTTACAAGGGTGCTTCTGGGTGGGAAGGGTGATGTAAGGGTGCAGAAAAGGGTGCCAAAGACCCCCCTCCAATTTTCAGTGAGAGGATCAGGTGCAGGGGTACATGCACATCCAGAGGTCCACCGCAAATTTGGGGGGTCTACGGCGGGTCTACGGCGCCGTTTGATTGGGCTGACAAGGGTGTATTCTGGGTGGGAAGGGTACCCTGGGGTTGAACAATCAGGGGATCAGATGCAGGAGTCACATGGGCACCGGGCGCAGGTGGTGGAAGGAGACAAGAACTCCATGCACAACCAGAAACTGCAATTTTGGGGGGGTCTGCGACACCCTTGGATTTTGCTTACGTGGGTGCCTTCTGGATGGGAAGGGTGAGGTAAGGGTGCCGAAGACCCCTCTATTTTTCAGTGAGAGGATCAGCTGCAGGAGTACATTCACAACCAGAGGTTCACCACAAATTTGGTAGGTCTACGACACCCATCGATTTGGCTAAAAAGGGTGCCTTCTGGGTGGGAAGGGTGTCATAGGGGTTCCCTCCAACTTGCAGTGAGAGGATCAGGTGCAGGAGTCGCATGGGCTCCGGGCACCGCTTTTCTTTGCAGCCTCCCAAAGCAGCTTGCAGCTGCGGTGTGCCCTGTGGCCGCAACTCAGGAGCGCTGTCAAGTCGGCAGATTCAAATGCCCGGGCAGGTCTGCAGATTGGGCACGTGTCCCCATCCTCCCTCGAGGCACCAGTTGGGCGAACACTGATCAGCAGACGGATCCAATCGACCTACGCACCATATAGAGAGTTCGACACTTAACTGTAGCCTATGAAGGGGGTATGCGAAAATTAAAGGTTTCATGGGTTTGAATTGATGTTTAGCAGTCGGGTGTGTTAGGCACGTTTAAGTTACCTGTATTCTAAGGGAACTGGCACTGCCGACTGCCGTCACACTGATAATCAATCAGTCTAGAAGGATTGGGCATGTCGTCGCGTGCCACACGTGCTCTGATGACTTCAAAATGATATGGTACAAGTTGTGTGTAATGTTGTAGGGAGGACCCTATACTGCGTATGTGCTTGGCAGGTGCTTGAAGAGTGGATCATCTAGTGATGACTCATGACTAGGGAACGGCAATATGACGTCATATGGTATCTTGTCATCATATGATATCATATGATGCCGGCAGTCTGACTAGGCCAAATTCACCATTTATATACAATATCATTTGATGCAATTTGTATGATATCATGCTCGACTTTGGTTAACATCATAATATATGCCGATCCCTACTCATGACACCACTGATACTGAGCCCTCTCTGTAACTGATAAAAATGAAATTGAGAATTAGTACGAGCTGCCATAGGACGTGAGATTGAAGGAACCCTCCCATTTTCATGTACTGTACATACTGGAGAATGGCTCCTATGTTAATTTTATTTGGTTTCACTGAGTGTAACTGCGTCTGAGCATGGACTACCGCGCGACAGCACGGAGGGAAGGTCTCTACCTCCTCCAAGACGGCAAGTCTGACATTTAGTAAACATGGCCTGGGCCCAAACCGCAGACCCGTCTGATTTATGCTGGGTAATACTATCAGTTATCAGCATTCAGCAATATTGTGCTTATACAATACCACACCACACCACAATCTTCCCACGCCTCACTCCCAAGCCCACACCACATCACACTCACCTCGTACCACTCGCTCTCACAAGCTCACAGCACACACAGCACACTCTACCCTGCTGGTGGGGAACTCCTTCCGTCCACAAAATAAAGTGATATTCCTACTGAAACAAGTTGTGTTGGTGGTTGGATCCAGTGAAAGCAAATAGCCTGGCCCCCTCAACCTCACGCCTCGTAACAAGGCATACTATTTATTTATTTATTTGATATAGGTTGTGGCCATGCCAAAGAAACCAACCTGATATTTGTTACTGTCACCAAAGCGCTCATACTGATCGCCAGCTGTCCGCCAGGTCTTGCGGTCGACCTTCTGGATCTCCTGGGGGTAACTCTTGGAAACCTAGAATTTGAATTTGAATTGTTACTTAGTTTTTCAGCCAACTCGCAAATCCAAAGTCCCCCCTGTGTGATACCCACTAAAACCAGAGATCAAACTAAGCGGATTATAAAGCTTAAATACTCGTCTTACAAACCTAGACATACATACTTAAGCATCAAATATTGAGATGGTGTGCGATGGACAATAATTCAAAACAACAGCTTGAGGCATTACTGCGCGCAAAGAAGAAGCTGCAGGTATTATTGTATAATCAAATGATCACGACCTCAGGGCCCCCACCGGTAAAACAATTGTTTGGGGTTTAGTTCATCAATTCTTTTTCTTTTTAGACCTTCCTATCAGGGTTGGGCAAGTCCCTTTGGAATATTTGGCCTACCCCTGGACTGTAACATAACGAAAAGAATGTCACTTTGGCATTGTGCATGTCCGGTGTCCTCAGCAGGTCAGAATATGAACAGGCGTTTGCAAGCTGTTGGTTGGTTGAATCCGCATCATGGTCTGTACCCCCTTTGTCTTTTTGCATGATCCAAGCCCACAGATTAACTTAAGGGGGGGAAGCAGGGAGGAAGGCAGTACTTTTGTGTGGGTGGGTGTGGGTGGGGAGGGAGGGTCGAGGGTGGGGATGGCTGGGTGGGGTAGGGGAGTGGAGGGATGAGAGAGAGAGAGAGAGAGAGAGAGAGAGAGAGAGAGAGAGAGAGAGAGAAGGGGGGGGATCAATACACAAATGCGCCACCTTCTTGCCATTATCACCTTGATTCCACTGTAGCGCCACTTGCAGTTGTTGAAAGCATAGGTCTTGGGTGCAACATGTAGTCCACATTCAGGGCACTTGCACTTCTCAGCGTCCAGGATTAGGTCGAACAAACCCATGCCCTGGTTCATGATCACCATCTGTATGTAGGGTAAGGGGAAGCTGGTTAGCACTTAGCTGGTCAGCACTTGAGTGAAAGTGGTCTAGGTGTAAATGGTTTGGGTTTTAGGTGGTTTAGGGTTTATGGGGGTTAGGTGGTGTAGGTTTAGGTGGTTTAGGTGGTTTAGGAAAATAAGTGCTGACAAGTTAAGTGCTGACCATTTCCCCCCTACCTGCAAGCCTTGCATTGTGTGTTACGGCATGTGCTCTCCACACATAGACCATAGCTTGCCTTCCACCAGTTGGGGGCGCCTTCTACACTCCACTGCTGGACATGCAAGTTCCTCTCATCAGAGATGTCAACAAATGGGACTTTGTAGCCACCACGAAGAACCATCACCATGTGGATTGTGTTCTCCTTTTGGATCTTGTAGTCTGCCAATGTCCGGCCGCCAGTCGGCCACCGATTCGGCCGCTCGTCTGTATGGCGTAAAAATGTAAAAACCAGTGTGAGTAAATCTGACAGGATGTGTGCGACACAATCATTCACACATAGATAGCCCGACACAACCGATTGCTGTAAAAATCAGCATCACAACCACACATCTATCCACGTATATATCCGGATGTCCACCAAATTCTTTTTGACAAAATGAAAATTGAACCTGAATTGGTGGATAAAAACTCCAGCATGAAGCTGGTCATGAATCCTAATTCCTTTGAAGGATGGAATTACTTAATACGTTTTTTTTAAATGAGAGGAATCGCACAATTAAATTGTCACCCCAGATGAGATGATGATTTAATTATATTGTAGAATTCAATGATCACTGGAGCACGAACTCAAGGCCACCGACGTTAAAACAATTGTTTAGGGTTCAGTTCATTAGTGCTTTTTCTTTTTAAGCCCTTCCCATCTCGGCTGGGCAAGTCCCTTACTTTAGCCCATTTGGCGTACCCCTGGACTGCAACATACATATATGCCCGCATGTCCATCTATACTTCCCCTCCACACACATACCCGCACGCACGCACGCACACACACACAGACGCACACACACACACACACACACACACAGAAACACAGCCACACAATCACACAACCATCCCCCGCAACCCACATCGTGTTGGGTCCAGTCACATATTAGCAGCCTATATATACCACTACAAATGCGTGTGTGTGTGGGTGGGTGGGTGTGTCTGTGGGTGGGTGGGTGGGTGGGTGGGGGGTGGGGGGGAGGGGGGGGGGGGGTCACCCCCCTGTTTAGTACCCTAATGGTGAGCGTCCCAGCCAGAATGCACCCTTAAAAGCCAAATTGAAGGGTGACGTAGACCCCACAAATTTGCAGTGGATGCTCACCTCTCCTCTCATACCAAACTGTGGCACTGAAGACCAGGGGTAGGCCAAACAGTGAGTAGTAGTCCAGCTCAGTAGTGTCGTCTTCACAAGGATCTCCCCTAAAACTCAGTTGGCTCAGTATGATCTCTCCTGAAGCAAACTCGCCAACGATGTCCACCAATTTTCCCAAGGCCTGAGCTTTGGGTTGGGGGAAGCTGGTCAGCACTTCGCACTGGTAAAATGGGACAGAAAGAACAACCGTTTACACTCCAGAATCCAGATAGGCCCTTGTGCTAACGGTATATGTGTGTGAGCACCCTTGTTGGCCCTTAACCGTTAGTTCCACTCGTCCTTGTTCCAAGAAATCCGGGACGCGTACCGTTGTAGCTGAACTATTGATCTAGGGTCTCTTATTCGACTCAGAGCTCTGAACTCATAAGAAAGGCCGCTCGACCGCTTAATTGGAAGTCGCACTATAGAACTCCCGCATCATTTGATTTCCCTCTGATTATTACAATCTCCGCAGAACAATACTCTGCTCCAGATAGCTCGAGCGACCTGCCCCAATTCCCGTAGCGAATGGTGATTTCTATCTGTCAATCTTGAGAAAAGAGCAGGAGAATCTACTGACGAGTACGTTGAGAACTTCGTCAGGAAAGTGGGGGACGGCTGCAGCGAATAAAACGAACCCTCGGCCAGATGCTGAGCTAGTGGCCTGCCTTTACGACAAGGGCTTTCCCCGGAATGGTTCCTGCAACTTCTTTCTACAAGGAACTACACCTGCCTTGAAGACCTCAAATGCTCATGTATGTATGTTACAGTCCAGGGGTAGGCCAAAAAGGCTAAAGGGACTTGCCCAACCGTATAGGAAGGGCTTAAAAAGAAAAAGCACTGATGAACTGAACCCCTAACAATAGTTGAACCGACGGGGGCCCTGAGTTCGTGCTACAGTGATAATTGAATTCTTCAATATAACTATATGTAACGAAGTATGGAGGATCCCCTGTAGTGGCTAATGATTTAGGTTGGCGGATTACTTATATGTTCACATTTGGAGAGCAGAAAGAGCACATTAGGTTGAGCGACCTGCTATCCCTTGTATGTACAAGTTCTTGGTAGATGCTGGCATTCTTCTCAGGAATATTAGAACGCGCACTGAAGCTGCTGCTGATGATGAAGCAGCCAGTAATACTGGAGCAGCCAATGATGATGAAGCAAGCATTGATGATGAAGTAGATAATGTTGATGAAGTAGCAGCCAATGATGAAGCAAATTTACCAGTATAGCTGGTCAGCACATATTTTCCTTAACCACCCAAACAACCTCAATCAAGACCACCTGAACCTGAACCACCTGTACCTAAACCACCTAAAACCAAGTGCTGACCAGCTTCCCCCTACCTGCGCTTTTAACTCTCCCACTGTTGTGAGGCAATCTTCCACTTGCAAAGTTAGTGGTAGCATCACATTCCCATTGCTTTTCATGAGAGGCGCTGGCAGATAGCATTGCAAAATTACAGATGTCGCATTGGGTGAGGATGTGTCTACCATGGGAGCTTCAACCCACGGGCCTGCATGTTTGTGACGGGCAGTGGGATCAGGGGGGGGGGGGGGGGGGGGGGGGGGGGGGGGGGGGTGGGGGGCGAGAAGGTAAAGGGGGTAGGCGGCATTGAAGCATGATGGATGTGTATGCCACCTTGGATGGGTATCTGATGCGTAAGCTTCTACCAATGGCTTGCATGTGTGACAGGCAGTGGACCCAGGAGGAGTAGGGGGGATAATATAGGTAGGGGGTGAGTAGGTAAGAGGGAGTAGGGGGAGTATGTAGAGGGGATAAGGAAGGTAGGGGGGGTGAATAGTTAGGGGGGTAGGGAAATAGTGTGTTGGGAACAGTTAGGGGGGGGCAAGTAGCTATAGGATAGGTTGGGGGAGCATGGGGAGTTTCATGAGGGATTCAAAGAAATGGTATAGCATTCCTTTGAAAACCCATGACACTGACATAGTATCTCGAAGCCTTGAATGATAAGAACATAGCAGCTGACTTGTTAAATTGTGTATGGTTTGTAAGTCATAATTATGACTTGGATTTCCGAGGGGTGTAAATCGCCAGCTAGACAGATGGGACAAGCAGATTTGTTTTTGTGATGTTCATAATCCCCCTCACGATTGACATAGGAACAAATGATGGATGCTATTTTATATACTAATATAAGTATAACAAATATTGATTGATTGGAACTTTTACAGTTAAATCCAATGATCAACAAGGAAATACCGGTACAATTAAAACTGTCACCTCTGCAACTTGGATGAGACATGCCGCTGGAAAAGATAGTACGTCCTCGTATGCCAACTTGTTGAATAGTAATAAAGACGTACAATAATGATGATGACGATAACATATTTCCTAGTGCCCTACTACTGGACTCCAAATGTGCCTTCGGCTTGAGAGTTTGACAGAGTCCAGAGAGACTTATGAATATCATACGAATATCATGCACATAGAAGAAAAGAAAAAGAGAACACAATTCATGCAATGCTAGATTGCGTCTCCGTGATCGCGGCTTGATTGTTGAATACGGTAATAAGACGGACATGCAATGCATTGCTAGATTGAGTCTTCGTGATCATAGCTTAATTGTTAAATCTGACTAGTGAGTGGGCTGGGTGGTGAGCGGTGTGGGGGTATGGGTTGGGCATCACTGGACCTTATCCCCACCCCTGAAAGAATCCTTAATTGTTGAATCCGAACTGTGGATACGTTGGTTCAGGGTAAGAGAGTAATAGAGGATAAAATGCACTTTGTGACGGAATGTCCTTTTCACTCTCGAGACGAATGGCTTATTTCGAAAGTAGGAATCGAGCATTTGAGCATGATTTAGTTGTCATTGACTACATTACTTTAATTTAATGAGCCCTGACCCATTCACAGGATGGAAACAACTTGTTATATTTAGCAATCCATGTGACAGTAAAGTTTAGTTAAAATATCTGCATAGCTCAAGCCCCCCCCCCCCCCCCCCCCCCCCCCCCCCCCCCCCGTGCGTTTTTATAATTTGGTGGGTTCAGTTCATCAGTGCTTTTTTTAAACTGCCTTTCCTGTATTTAAGGTCTGGCAAGTCCCTGAAGCCTATTTGGCTACCCCTGGACTGTACAAATACATGTAAGTACCCTTTGACTCTCTCAACTGTCCAGTTGAGGGCACAGCTGGAGTAGTGGAGTCTGGTTGGGCATCAGAATATTGCAACAATCAATATTACTAATTAATTGACACCAAGCCATTGTTCAGTAGTATAGTACAGCAGGCAAACATAACCTTTGGAAACGCGGTCCTTTGTACACAAGCTTTACTCCTTTCTTTTGCTTCTTTTCGGGGCTATTCTTTACAGCTTCTAGACACCTCTCTTTCCCTGACCTGGGTCCCCCCCTCCCCCACACCCACACGCACACCCACCCCACCCCACCCCACCCCACACACACGCACACGCACGCAAAAAAACATAGTAGGCTAATATGCGTCTCTGATCACTTGGTTGGCGACGAGGAAGCCTGATACTACCGGTATTACCTTTGGAAACGCGGTCCTCTCCCGGGCACACAGTCCGAAATTTCTCGAGTCGTCTCCCGGCAAACATGAGACGATGCATGTCAGGGGGGGTGCCCTCCTTTTCCCCTTTTTTGTATGCGACATGTTCAATGGTGTCCGATGATTCGCCCTCCAAGGTGAAATTGAAATTGAAATTTTTACATCCGTGTTAAACCCTAAACCCTAAACCCTAAACCCTCCAAGGTGATAGTCTTCCCTGTCGCAGGCTTGACAAAGATTTGCATATAAATTAATACCGGCAGTGGGCCTGATTGGCTGTGTCTGCCAATAAAATGCTGCGATGCAAGCCTGAAGCAATGAGACTTCGTTGATTTTTCTTAGGAACAAATCTGCAAGCTTGGAAGAGGTAACAAGGGCGTGACCGCCCTTGTGTTGGCAATGGGATCCGCTGGAGGTATGAGGAAGCCTCGCTGAGCCCCGCTGTCACTAGGGTTGTTTTGTGAGCGGTGTGCAATGTGCGGTGTGTGCAACCTTGTTGCTGCCCTCGTAAACCTTGTTGCTGGCCTCGTGGCTGTTCTTGCGGAACGTGTGTCTCGTATACCGCGCTTTGGTATACAGTTGCGCGTTACCTCTTAAACTGGGGCTAAGCACCCTCCGGCTGTGACTAGGCAGTCTCCTTCGGGATTACTTGACTGTCGAATCCCAACGTCAAGTGGTTCGGGGCGCAGTTTGACTTAAATCTACCTGAAAGATGAGGTGACGTGACCGAAGAGACAACTTGTCTGAAATTTGCTTCGAGTCGGAGAATAGGTGGCTGTATTTGCGAGTTTATCAAGCTGCCTGCCGTTTGAAAAGGTCAGTTGGTGCGGTCTAAATGCACTTTGCGGGGCGAACCCTTAGGGTCCCTAGCGCATCCGTTTGGCGCATCCGTTTTGGTCGCCCGTTTTGCTCGTCCGGCAGTACGGCTGATGTACCGAAGTCGCCACCCATGGAGGGGCGGTAATCAAAAGGGGAGGCGGTAAGGGAGAACAAATCCGAACACGAGTTACACAGCAGAGCAATCAGTTAGTAGAATTGTTACAATGAGAAGAAATAACGAAAGAAACTGAACAAAGAGATGGCAAATCCGAACGCGAGTCCGTCCTGCTGAACTGCTGGAGTCTATATGCCCGTCTGTACCGTACCGAACTCGTGTCTCATCTCGTCATCCATCATACAAGGCCCCCATGATTGACGGGGTCCCAATCAGGGTTGTTGAAGTGTTTCAAGATCTACGTTTCCAACCTATTGCCCTCCAAAATATTCGCTTGAGACGTGAAACGTAACATTTGAGGAACCCTGGTCCCGATTCCCAGATCCTCTGAATCCTCAGGTAGTTAGCGCGTTTGGCTAGCGCTAGCTAAGTGCCGCAGGGGCCCCTACTATGTGGGCGGTTTGGGGGATCCTGTCAATCATAGCTAGGTTTTCGGAACCCTAGCTTTGTCGGCGGTTTTGGGAAGTGGGGACCATGTCAAGCAGATACTCTCTGATGTCAAGCAGGGGCCTTTAAATACGGTAGATGGAACCTCTCATTACGACCAGTGTATTGAACGGGTCATGGTTTCATACCCACACCACAGTTTAGTATTTCGTGGTTTCACAGGGATATGCAAACAAGTCCATCAGGCAATGCTCGTACTCCTCGTATTCTCGATTATTCTTCCACACCGACTAAAATTTTGCTTGTCTCCTAGGAGCTTGTCTATTTTTCCTAAGAAAGTTCTCTTCGCTACAACCAGGCTTGAATCGCAGCATCTGCTTGGAAGGACATAGCCAATCAGGCACACTACCGGCATTTGTTTCAGATGCAAATCTTTGTCCTGACCTTGACGGGGAAGACAATCACTTTGGATGTCGAGTCGTCCGACACCATTTATGAGATCATTTACAAAATTCAAGAGAAGGCGGGCATCCCCGCTGATCAGCAACGTCTCTTATTTGGTGGGAGACAACTCGATCAAAGGGCTATGTGCCGAGGGACGGGCCCCCTTTCCACAGGTTATGTTTGTTTTGCTTCAATGTACTTAATGTATTGAATTGCTCTGTGCCCATGTTTGTTTTTTACATTCATTGTTTTCTTACAATAATTGTTTTTGCCTCAAAGGTTTGGTCTCCGTGCCCTAGTTCTAGACTCGAGGATTTGTCGGCGTGATCGGCGAAGTCGCTCCTACGTAACGAGGGAGTGGTAATATGTTTTTCCATCACGATTAAATTCTGAAAGGGACCAATATCCGAGCCGTCGAGCTGAGCCAGGGTCATGGACTGGTTATTGGGTTATTTGGTTCAGAATTGGGTCAGGGCCTCAGGGGGAGAGGACCTGGATATACAGATATACTATGTCTTGAAACTGTCTATCGTATACTGTTGAAGTGGACAGGCTTCCCTCCGTGCTGTAGCGCGGTAGTCCAAGCTCAGGCGCAAAGGGTCTGCGAAACCAAATAAACCCAACATGGTAGCTATTCTCCAGTATGCACACATGCATGCAAACGGGAGGGTTCCCTCAATCTCACGCCTGCTGTGGCAAGGTGCACTAATGTTCAATTTCCATTTTTTGAAGTGGACAGTGGTCCCCGTGGCGAGGTGTAGTTCATTCCTGCGCCACTGTTTACTTTAACATATACCAAGCTGGTTTCTCAAAGGAAAGCTGAGCGATTTTCTTGGAGCTCTCATGCTGACCGGGGGGCAGCGGCTGATAATTGAGATTAAATATGCCTCAAAGAAAGTTACTTAACACTTCGTTCACTAAAGAAGGCTACCTGAAAAATATAACCATAGTAGCAGCAGCAGCAGCAGCAGCAGATACAAATGCAAACATTGAACTATCTTGTGCTTGTTATTTATCACCCAATTCATCACATTGTCATCTACAATCCATTGTTGACCGAAGATGTGTGAGACACGGCCTATTTTACAGTCCAGGGGTAGCCAAAAAGGCTAAAGGGACTTTCCCAACCTTACAAACAGGAAGGCATTTTTTAACACAAGCACTGGTGAAATGAAACCCATTAACCCTACAAATTGTAAACGACACCGGCCTAGAATTTGTGCTGTATCTAACAAGTTGAGCCTGATCCACCATGGCTTTTCCTTTCAGCTACAGGGAGCAGCTTCTAGGCAGCTCCCTAAGTCAGCCACTGGGCTAAGCCCAAAGAGTTCGAAGTTCCGGTACTGGAAAGAATATTGTATCAGCTTCCAGATGCATTACCTGACTTCAGGTTTGGCTGGGTAGAAATCCAGGGGATCTGCCTAGAAGCTGCTGCTCGTAGCTGAAAACAAATACAGGCAGACGGAGGATGGCGCTAAATCCTCATGGACAGAAACAGGATACCAGGGGTAGTGGTGACAGCTAGGACGGAGGATGGCGCTAAATCCTCAAGGACAGAAACAGGATACCAGGGGTAGTGGTGACAGCTAGGACGGAGGATGGCGCTAAATCCTCATGGACAGAAACAGGATACCAGGGGTAGTGGTGACAGCTAGGACGGAGGATGGCGCTAAATCCTCATGGACAGAAACAGGATACCAGGGGTAGTGGTGACAGCTAGGAGGGAAATAGGATGCAAGGGCTAGTGGTGACAGCTAGGACAGAAACAGGATACAAGGGGTAGTAGTGACAGTCATGACTGGCTAGTGGTCTGGCATGCCCTGCCTTTCCAATGGGTGCCTAATTATGTAGGGACTTCACTATCTTTCTCCCTCAATCCTTGGTGGCGCAGGTTTGTGTATGGGGTCCCACTTTCTGGGTTGGAAATGCTTTCAAAACAAGTTCTATGCAGCGTCGCAAGCGATGCTAAAAAAAGGCAGAGAGTGTTCGCAACGGAGCAACAGGTGGCAACGGAAGCCAGTTAGTTACGAGACCATTGGCTGACGTGTAAGGCTTCGTCTCGGTCAGAAGGTCAGACGGTCACACAGACGGACAAATGGGAAACCCTGGGGGCTCCCGCCCCCTTGAAGAGGGGGCTCCACCAAAAAAACCATCACCCAAACAGGATGCCGAAGTGCTCCAATACCTTGGTTCGGCACATGGGGCACTCGCCTGTCTTAGCCAGCACTGCCTCACAGCAAGGGGAGCACATGATGACGTGACTACACGGCAATAAGCACACCTCCCGCTCCATCTCCATACACACAACACACAGATGCCCTTCATCATCCTCATCCTCTGCCCCAAATGCTGCCAGGAGACCTAGCGCCTGGCATTGGGAAGGGTCCCAATGGGGTGGAGACAGCATGTTGCTACCAAGAGGGCTATTAGGCATCATTGCCTCCATGCGACCAAGCATATGGCTCTGGGAAGGATTCCAATCGGGGGGAGACAAAATGTTGCTGCCAATAGGGCTACTAGGCAACATGGCCTCCACGGGACCAAGCCTCTGGCTTTGTGGAGGGTTCCAATGGGGGTGATGCAACAATGTAGAGGGGATTGGTGGTGGTGGGTGCCCGAGCCGATGGATTAAAGTAGGGTTCATGACGGGCCGCATGGCACTGGCACGGCCAACTGTTCCTGGCTGGGTGGCATGTCCAGGGAGTGGGGCAGGGCTAGGAGTAGATGGTTCCATTTGGCTGGTGTTAAGGGGTCCTATGCTGGGCGTTGTAGTGGTGGAGGTGGGTAGAGGCATGGAGGGGTGTGCAGTGGTGGATGGAGGCCTTTGCCTCAGAGGTTGGTATGATCCCACAGGGACAGCTTGCACTTGGGGTCTGGGGAGATGGGTCGGAAGGAAGGGTGCAGGTCCTGCAGCCTCACCACCCGAGGCTAGAGTTTGGGTCTGCTCCTGTGGGGCCTGTCGGGAGGACGGTTGCAACCCCTGAGGCCTAATGACCTGGCGAGGTATCAAAGAAGGCGGTACAGCACTACGAGGTGTCAAAGAAGGCGGTACAGCATGAGGTTGATTGATGCTTGGCTGGTCCTGCGGGGCCTGGAGGGAGTGAGGTTGCAACATGTGGGGCTGATCGCCCTGAGGCGGTACAACCTGAGGTTGAACCATGCTTGGCTGCTCAACTGGAGGCTGTTCTCTCGAAGGTTCTTCATTGATAACAGGCGGTACAACCTGAGGTTGAACCATGCTTGGCTGCTCAACTGGAGGCCGTACTCTCGAAGGCACTTCATTGATAACAGGCGGTAAAACAGGAGGCGGTACAACATGAGGTTGATCCATGCTTGGCTGCTCAACTGGAGGCCGTACTCTCGAAGGCTGCTCATTCATAACAGGCGGTACAACCGGAGGCAGAGGCGGTACAACCTGAGGTATAACCACGCTTGGCTGCTCAACTGGAGGCTGTTTCCACCAACGCTGTTCATTAATGTCAGGCGGTACAACCTGAGGCTGCACAAACTGAGGAACAAAGTTTTGCTGATAAAATGGAGGCTGTGGCTCCACAACCTGTGGCTGCACAACCTGTGGCTGTCCAATCCAAGGCTGCAAATTATTGGAAGGGAGCACACCCTGAGGCTGTCCAATCCAAGGCTGCAAATTACTAAAAGGCGGTACACCCTGAAGCTGTCCAATCCAAGGCTGTCTATTAACTGGAGGAGGCGGAGGCGGAGGCGGAAAAAACTTAGGCTGCACAAACTGAGGCTGCACATACTGAGGAACAACGCTACAATGAACAACTGGAGGCTGTTCAACCCAAGGCAGTTCGAACTGCTGATTCCGTCCATGTTGCTGTTGTTGTCCGTGAGACTGGAAGAGGTTCAGAAAGGGGTGAGCGAGTGAGTGAGTGAGTGAGTGAGTGAGTGAGTGAGTGAGTGAGTGAGTTAGTGTTAGTAAGTGAGTCAGTGATTGAGTCAGTCAGTGAAGCAGTGAGTGAGTGAGTGAGTGAGTGAGTGAGTGAGTGAGAAAGTGAGTGTTGCTGGTGCCGTCCTTGAGACTGGAAAAGGTTCAGAAAAGGGTAGGTGAGTGAGTGAGTCAGTGAGTGAGCGTGTCCGTTAAGCAGTGTGTGAGTGAGTGAGCGAGCGAGTGAGTGTTGCTGGTGCTGTCCATGAGACAGGAAGATGTTCAGAAAGGGGTGGGTGAGTGAGTGAGTGAGTGAGTCAATCAGTGAGGCAGTGAGTGAGTGAATGAATGAGTGAGTGAGTGAGTGAGTGAGTGAGTGAGTGAGTGTGTGTTGGTGGTGCTGTCCATGAGACAGGAAGACGTTCAGAAAGGGGTGGGTGAGTGAGTGAGTGAGTGAGTCAATCAGTGAGGCAGTGAGTGAGTGAATGAGTGAGTGAGTGAGTGAGTGAGTGTTGCTGGTGCTGTCCATGCGACTGGAAGAGGTTCAGAAAGGGGTCAGTGAGTCAGTGAGTGGGTGAGTCAATCAGTGAGTCAGTGAGTGAGCGAGTCAATGAGTCAGTCAGTGAGTGAGAGGATTAAAATTAATTAAGCTCTAAAACGGGTCTGGGGCGGCGCCTCAAGTCGAAGCATCGTGGCGCCCTATGACCAGACACCCCAGCATAGTTTTGCACCTTGTGTACTGCGAACACTTAGACATATTTTAGCTGCATTGAATGTTTTCTATTGACTGAGCCTATGCATCGCAGCAGGACCGCTGTTTAACCGTGTAGAACGTTTTATCTGTGTGAGTGAGTGAGTGAGTGAGTGAGTGAGTGAATCTGCAAGTCAATCAGTCAGTTAGCCAGCCAGTCAGTCTGTCAGTCAGTTATCCAGCCAGCCAGCCAGCCAGCCAGCCAGTCAGTCAGTCAGTCAGTCAGTCAGTCAGTCAGGAAGCCAGTCAGTCAGTTAGCCAGTCGGCCAGCCAGCCAGCCAGCCAGCCAGTCAGTCAGTCAGGAAGCCAGTCAGTCAGTTAGCCAGTCGGCCAGCCAGCCAGCCAGCCAGCCAGCCAGCCAGTCAGTCAGTCAGTCAGTCCGTCCGTCCGTCAGTCAGTCAGTCAGTCCGTCAGTCAGTCAGTTGGTTAGTCAGTCAGCCAGTCAGCCAGCCAGCCAGCCAGTCAGTCAGTCAGTCAGTCAGTCAGTCAGTCAGTCTGCACGTATGTATGTATGTGGTCCAAACTTTTTATTTTCGTGCGACGTCACAAATTGAGCGACTTGGTGCGACCCCAGTGCGATGCGCTGCCCCCCCAACCCCACGGAGTGCGAGGCATGGAGCAGGTGTTTTTCTTTAGGGGGGGGGGGGGGGGGGGGGGAATGTAAAATGTATTAAAAAATGCTTTAAGAATCAACAATGATTGATCACTGTAGCACGATGTCAGGGCCTCCGTTGGTAAAACAATTGTTTGGGGTTCAGTTTATCAATGCCTCATTTGTTTAGCGCGAGTGAGAGCAGGGAGGGGGCGGGGGCATTTCTGACTCGTTTAGCCGTACCCATGCGTCGCCATGCAGCGACAGAATGGCGACGCGTCGCACATATCTAGGGAACGGCAACTAATTAGTGTTTGAAAAACTAACATAAACCTGTATGAACTACTTTATTATAGTGTCACATTAATATTAGTTTTTCAAATAAATTTGAAATTCTGGTGACACGGCTCGTCCGACTAATATTATATAATTAGGGTTGCGAAGCAAACGTATATTTTTATTTGTATAAGCCGTATAAACGTATACATATAAACGTATAAAAACGTATATAAAAATTAGGCACTTCTTGAGAAAATATTTTTACATGGGTTTAAAGGTATTGCCGCATAGCTAATTTCATTGGCAGCACATATCAAATCTCAGACAAATAATCTGGCAAGTTCAGGTTGTCCAAATCTCAGAAAAGAAATCACGACCAGAAGGCGCGTCGGCCAAGAAGTGCGGCGGAGCCAATCTAAGGGAGCCATTAAATGCCAGTTGGTCTATTATGTAACTGTATAAGTTATAATAATATAAGTACATAACGGTATTGCAATATTGTCCATGTTCACATTGCACCAGGCTTGCACCTTCAATCCTTCAAGCCCACGAAGGAGCACAGCTTGTGGAATGGAAGGCTACGTGGCGCTCTGATATGTGTGCCATCCTGGCTATCTAGATCAACCTTTGGGCCCAATGGTTATATAATTGTGCATGTGAACGGTGAATTTTATTGCATATTGTGATAAAGGAGATCAAAAGCTTTCCAATGAGCTATCTAAATCAAAAATAGAATGAAAACCAAGAAAGTTAAGTGCCGGGACGTGTGCGGTACTTCTCGACTACAGACAGAGTACAGACTATACGCTTTGTATTCGGCGTATATAAGGTTGATTTGTGAAAAAGTATACAGCGTATTTATACGTATAAACGTATATTATACGTTTATATGCCGGCCCAACCCTATATATAATATTATTTATTCACTAATATTATACAACATAGCTGACCCCTACACAAATCAAACAGTGGTTGCCCACCCAGGAATACCTAACACACAATCATTATCATCCGCGGCTTATCTTATCCCAGGAATATTCCCCCGCTATATGTAGCGATAGCTAGCTTCGACCCTGTATTGGAGCTTTTGTGTGTGCCTTAAATGGCCCTAAAACGCTGTCCCTGGAGGAGGCCTAAAACAAACAAGCTAGAAAAACCCCACTTTCAGATTTGAAAAAAAACTGTCTCATCCCATACCTGCGCAAGCTCCCTAATAAGCTTATTTGCCTCTTTTCTTGTAGCTTTCTTGTCAGCTAGCTCGGCTGCCACCGCCTCAGCTGATCTCTTGGCAGCATTTGTGATAGCTATCACATTAGCTCTGTTGGCAGCTTTCAAGGACTCTTTCCTGAGAGCCTCCTTGGGGGTTAACAGGCTAGCTGCGTTCTCCCTGGCTACTATCCTGGCGGCCTTCAGTACAGCTTTGAAATATGGCTTGATCAACATGTACAGATTTTCTGACCATTGCTGCAGCGATTGGTGTGTGTTGCTGTCAGACATTAATGCCTCCAAAGCAGGCACAATACTTGCTTTAATCATCACTTTTGCGTTAATAACGCCTTTCTGTGCCCTGGCCATGTGTATGAGGCACTCCGCAGCTACCGCCTGGCTGCTTGTTGCAATGCCAGCAGACAACAATGCTACCAAAGGGGGAATGATACCTGTGCGCATGTTGTGTATATTCTTTCAGTTCAGGGGTTGACCAAATAGGCTAAATATGGGGACCTGCCCAACAATGGTATTTGAAGGGGCTAAACAAATGAGGCATTGATAAACTAATCCCCAAATAATCGTTCTACCAACGGAGGCCGTGACTTCGTGCTACAGTGATTAATGAATGTAGCAATTCTTATAGCACTTTTCAATACATTTTACAGCCCCCCCCCCCCCCCCCTGTTTGACTCTTCCAACTTTTCTGGGGGGGGAACCATATATATTTCCGTATCTTATCCTCCCGTATGTTGTAAGATATTTCTATTTACCGGCAACCAACATTTAGCAGGTAAACAGCATTTTAATTCCATTTATTTGCAACCAACAATTTAAAGTTTATAAGATATTCCCATTTACCTGCAACCAACATTTTAAAGTTTTTGAGATATTTCCATTCACCTGCAAACAACATATTAAAGTTTTTGAGATATTTCCATGTACCTGTGACCAAGCATTTCTTCTGCAATTCATTATAATATATAATTAATATAATATATAATTTATTAAGTATGCCCATCTGACGGGTCCTTTGCAATGGTAATATTAATCATTAATTCCATTTACCTGCAACCAAGTGTTTCTTCTGCCTGTCTCAACAATAATAGGACCAAATACCCCCACCCCACCCCCGATTTAGCTTTTGGTCGATGTAGCTTTTGCTTTAGGTCCGATTCTGGTCTGACCAAACAATCTTTTGTAGGCTGGCCTAGTCGATGTCTGGGAAAGGAAAAATTTGACCAAGATTGGCCAAACCAAACACAGTGTATAACACCCCTTCCCTGCAACCAAGCGTTCCTTCTGCCCTCCTTACATTACATTACATTACATTACATTACATGTTAAAGTCTACTTGACACCGCGAGGGTGTATGAGACTCTGTGCTTTAAACAAAAAGAAAAAGCACCCACAAAGCAAAAAACCCCATTACATCGGGGGGGGGGGGGGGGGGGGGGGGGGGGTCGAGGACAAACAAACCAAACTCCCAACCACCGTTTTGGTGGCGTAGGTATTAAACCCCCTAGAGCAGGACCCAGATCTCAACCACTTACAGTGGCGGAGGTAAGAAGCTAACAAATGAGAAGTCACAAGAAGAAAAAAAAGGAATAATAAATTATGGTGCCACTAAGCACTCCAGGGCTTCCTGTCTTGCTCTTCTACAAGTAGACAGATAGTCGGCTAGGTTGCTCCAAAAAGTCTTAGTGCCATTTCCATTCATAAAGGTTCTGAATGTGGAATCGCAGAATTCCACATTCCATACGGTTAAGTCGGTATCCTCATGGACATGCCTATAAATATCTGTAAACAGCTTCTGGTAGCGTAGGCGAATATCATTATAAAAAGGGCACTCAAACATATGCATTTCATCCTCAGGTTTTTAGAACCCACACATTTGACAGTGTCTCATTGAACGAGGGATGTGTGCTCTATCCACCACCCTCATTCTTTCTGTGTTCAGCCAATGGGAACCCATTCTAAACTGTGCTATAGAACGAATCTGATCCTGCTTATGTAAGGCGGATGTAAAAGGAATCAAGCCATTCTCATCATTGCTGTTGGCTGCTAACCATTTCTGGTATCGGAGGCGTTTAAAGCCAACCCTTCTCTTATCAGGGATGTCTCTGACTGCATTGGTGTCACTTGGGTACTTAAACCTCCATGACTCAAAAACTTCAGACATAACACCTTCGACATCGACAGCCTCCAAAATGTTGAGGTTTTTACAGGATCCTAGCTTGTTGAGAGAACAACGTAAGTCATGAACCCAGCCAGTGTTGGAATCAAAAGATTCCTCAAGAGCCATTCTAATGAGATCCTCAGGTTCTTTATGTATGGTCTTGTTCCAGAAGCGCAAAGCTTGTTTAAGCCAAGCAAAACACAACGGGGTTCTACCCAGCTCTTCCATGATAATATTAGATGTAGTAGATTGGCAAACACCCAACATTTGTTTAAGTATACCTCTATGCCATTTCTCACAAGCATGGTCATTTGAGATAAGTGTGTTGTTCAGAATAGAAGGAGCCCACACCTTACAGCCAAAATTCAGGATAGGTTGTACAAGAGAATCAAACAGGTGGGTGAGAATATCAATATTGTATATCTCCATAGTATGGCCTCGCCTACGGAGCATTTGGTGTGCCTTTTGGGCCTTAGTGAGCATCCTAGAAAAAGCAGCTTTTGCACTATTGCTTGAGTCACCATCCACAAAGAGGGATCCCAGGTAGATAAAATATAACTTTGTAGAAAGTTGTGCTCCATCATATACAAATTTGTAATCAGGATCCATGCGGGCCTCGTCACAGAATTGCTTGTTGAAAACGACAATCTCAGTTTTCTTTATATTAACAGCCATCTTAGTAGCCTCGCAGAAATCTCTCAGGCCGTCAAGCATCCTCTGCCTAGCATCTCAGGCAGTCAAGCATCCTCTGCCTAGCATCTCAGGCAGTCAAGCTCCTGAACAATAATCAGACCCCCCCCCGATTTAGCTTTTGGTCGATTTAGTTTGGTCTGATTTTGGTCCGACCAAAATATATTTTGTAGTCTAGACTAGTTGATGTCGGAGAAAAGCAAAATCAGACCAAAATCAGACCGAAACCGGCCAAACTAAATGCAGTGTCAACCACAACTTACCTGCAACCAATCCTTTAGTCTGTCCGTCTGAACAATAACGAGAGAGACATCCAAGAGCCTTCTCTGCCTGTGCCTTCACACTTGCCACAGAACTGGTGGATAACATTGCTATCAAGGGGGTAACGGCCCCTTCAGAGACAATCAGCTTCTGGTTTCCAAGATTGCTACAGGCCAGATAGAAAAGGGCCGCTGCAGCAGAATCCTGAAGACTTGTCGCAGTGTAAGCGGACAACAATGATCTCAAGCAAGGTATGGCACCTGCAGCAATCATCTGCATGTGGCAGCTAGGATTAGCACCAGCTAGATATGCAAGAGCTTTCGCAGCAGCCACCTTATCACTTGTCGCAGTGCTAGAGGTTGACAATGCGTGCAAAAGGGGGATGGGCCCTGCAGCAACAAACTGCATCCAGGGGTTAGAATGGTTGGTAGCCACATGTGAATGAGCCCTTGCTGCCTCCTGCTGCACATACGGAGTGGCAGAGGATGACAATGCCACCACGGGGGGAATGGTGGCAGCAGGAGCAGCAGTGGCAACAGCAGAAGTTGTGTTGGTGATAGCGATGGCAGCTGAATCAGCTCCAGCCGTAGTAGCAGTGGTGGAACCAGCGGGTTCGGAAGTGGCAACAATGGCAGCAGCAGTAGGAGACGGCATCGGAGGTGGTCCAGTGGTAGCAAGTGGCACAGCCAGGGTCATGCTGCTAGCCGTCACATAGCGAGAAATAGCAGTGGCTGTACCACTCCCACTTGGCTCCCCACCATCACAACCAGAGGCAGTGAGACTTTGATCCTTATCCTCTGCCACTCCCACTGTACCACTTCCACTTGGCTTCACACATGAACCAGCTGAGAAGTCCTGGATGCCTGACATGATCCCACGCCACTTGTCGTGATCGCACTCCGGAGTAGATGTTAAGCCACAACTATTGTTATCGCTTTACTATTCCTGGATGGCCGACGACTACCTGGCAAATACTTGCAAGTTGTCGGCCATGGATGCCCAGCTGCAGGTGCGTGGTGCAAGCCTTGGATGTATACTGAAGGACAGGACAGAGCGAGGCAGCCTTGTCTCACTCGGTGTCGCTGACGTGCATACACGAGGTGTGTTTCGCTGAGCTGCACGAGGTCCCACTTGCTCGAGGTTCCGCTGCACGCACGAGATGTCAAACACGAGAGCGCGAGTGAAAAGAAAAGGTAATAAAACGCCAATCGGCTTGATTTATGATAAGGATGCTCTTCGTTCGGTTGAGTCCTCATATGACTTGACGGCCCCGTAGGAAGTCAGGTACGAAGAACCCACACGCGCGCCCACTGTAGGGCCTGCTACTTTTCTGGCCCTGCCCAATGTGAAATTGACGGAGACAGACAGAAAGCGGGATGCATCCAATCACCCTGTAACACTCAGAGCTTCGCACATAATAACTGCAATTTTCGAGCAGCTAATCGGCAGAGCAGCTTCCGACTGGCGGGAGCTACACACTTTTCGGCAAACCTTGGAGGAACTCCTAGAGGAGCTGCGAAGCCCTTGGAGCGACGCAGCGACGCTGAAGCTTTTGTAAGTAGGTATGCATAAACGATTAGTCGCAGCAGACGCTCGTGCCTACCACTGTCTATAAAATCAATTCTCCGATTGTCCTAACCTCGGACTGTGCTAGGTCCAGAGCCCTGGAAAGAAAGCATTTGGGGGGGGGCCTTGGGCCCATGCAGCCCTCCTGGATATGAACATTTCTTTGGATACCTGGTCCATAGCTTCCACTAGGTGCCTGAAGGCTGTAGCCATGATCTTTGGGGTCTGAGCCAAAATTTGTGAGGCAGCCACAACTTTCGCGATGAGTACTATTGTGTGAAGTACTTTCCATCATTTTTCAGAATTTCCAGTTTTGTTTCGGCGGAGCTTCCCCTTGTGGGGGGGCAAGTAAGCCTACGAAAGAGTACTGGCACTCAGATGATTGGACGCGTCTTGTGCGAGATGAATGGACAGCTAGGAATATATTATACAGTACACAAATGGTACATCTGGCACATGTCTAATATGCTTGATGGCGACCATGGGAAGTGTTCGAATTTGTGTTGATCATGTACAATCACAGTAGGTAGGAGGTAATAATTGCAGTACAATCAAACCCAAGAAATCAGGCATGCATCGAAGTACCATATGCTACCTTTTTCCAACCAGGCAATCCTAGCTAAGAAACAAATGTGTACAGCTACTGGAATGAGGGGCTTTTCAGGAAGAGGGGGGTCGAGTTAAGGGAACACTCCAACAGTACACCACGCATTCAAAAGAACTGGAAGGGAAATTGAAGTTCCTTTTCGAAAAATGTGTTTCAAGTTGTTATGCAGCTCAGAATTGTTCAACTGCATTACATATTCTACATGCATGATTATACACATGGTGCTGCTTGCAACCAGACTGGGATATGAAAGAACTGAACTGTACAACTGCATCACATCTTCTACACGCAGCCTTATATATACAGGGTGCTGCTTGCAACCAGGCTGGGATCTGGAAGTGAACTGTACAACTGCATCGCATCTTCTACACGCAGCCTTATATATACAGGGTGCTACTTGCAACCAGGCTGGGATCTGGAAGTGAACTGTACAACTGCATCGCATCTTCTACACACCGCCTAATATATAGGTTGCTATTTGCAATCAGACCTGAAGCTGAAAGTGAACTTAACAACTGCAATGCATCTTGTACACGCAGCCTTACATATACAGGGTGCTGCTTGCAACCAGACTTAAATCTGGAAGTGAAACGTACAACTGCATCGCATCTTCTACACGCTGCCTAATATATACAGGGTGCAGCTTGCAACCAGACTTAAATCTGAAAGTGAACTGTATAACTGCATCGCATCTTCTATGTGCAGCATTATATATACAGATTGCTGCTTGCAACCAGACTGGGATCTGAAAGAACTCAACTGTACAATTGCATCGCATCTTCAACACGCAGCCATATGTATACAGGGTGCTATTTGCAACCAGACCTGTATCTGGAAGTGAACTGAACAACTGCATCGCATCTTCTACATGCAGCCTAATATATAAGGTGCTGCTTGCAATCAGACTGCTATCTGGAAGTGAACTGTACAACTGCATCGCATCTTCTACATGCAGCCTAATATATAAGGTGCTGCTTGCAATCAGACTGGTATCTGGAAGTGAACTGAACAACTGCATCGCATCTTCTACATGCAGCCTAATATATAAGGTGCTGCTTGCAATCAGACCTGTATCTGGAAGTGAACTGAACAACTGCATCGCATCTTCTACATGCAGCCTAATATATAAGGTGCTGCTTGCAATCAGACCTGTATCTGGAAGTGAACTGAACAACTGCATCGCATCTTCTACATGCAGCCTAATATATAAGGTGCTGCTTGCAACTATACTAGTATCTGAAAGTGAACTGAACAACTGCATCGCATCTTCTACACGCAGCCTTATATATACAGGGTGCTGCTTGCAACCAGGCTGGGATCTGAAATAAATGAACCTTACAACTGCATCGCATCTTCTGCACGCAGCCTCATATACACGGTGCTGCACTGGTGCTTGCAACCAGACTGAAAGTGAAATGTACAGCTGCATTGCATCTTCTACACACAGCCGTATACCGTATACACAGGTTGCTGCACTACTGCTTGCAACCAGGCTGGGATCTGAGTAACTGAACCTTACAACTGCATCGCATCTTCTACACACAGCCGTATACCGTATACACAGGTTGCTGCACTACTGCTTGCAACCAGGCTGGGATCTGAGTAACTGAACCTTACAACTGCATCGCATCTTCTACACACAGCCAGGCTGGGATCTGAAATAGCCAGGGTGCTGCTTGCAACCAGGCTGGGATCTGAAATAACTCAACTGTACAACTGCATCGCATCCTCTAAACGCAGCCAGGCTGGGATCTGAAATAGCCAGGGTGCTGCTTGCAACCAGACTGGAATCTGAAATAACTCAACTGTACAACTGCATCGCATCTTCTACACACATGATTATATACAGGGTGCTGCTTGCAACCAGGCTGGGATCTGGAATATAGTGAACTGTGATCGGGAAGCTTCTAACATAGATAAAGTTGCACTCGCAGGTTGCATCAAACTAATGTACAAGTGCATCGCATCTTCTTCATGCAGCCTTATATACAGGGTGCTACTTGCAACCAGGCTGGGATCTGAAATAAAGTGAATTGTGATTGGCAAGCTGCACACATAGACAAAGTTGCACTTGCAGGTTGCATCAAACTAATGTACAACTGCATCGCATCTTCTACATGCAGCCTTATATATACAGGGTGCTACTTGCAAACAGGCTGGGATCTGAAATAAAGTGAACTGTGATCGGCAAGCTGCACACACAGGCAAAGTTGCATGTGCAGGTTGCATCAAACTATTGTACAAATGAAACACGGGTATGTGCGAGGCACACTGCGACATGCAGTCTAGCACACACACTCCTAGTCAAAAGCCTTGCCTTGAACTCTTGGGTCGACACCTGTCTATGGCAATGTTATGTATTGCTGTACAGCACAGCAATACAAATGGTGTGGCCTTGTCTTGGACTCTTGGGTCAACACCTGTCTACGGCAATGTAATGTATTACGGTAAAAAGAAAGCAGTACAGAAGCAACTGGCAAAGCAGCGCACAAACAGTTGTTCAGGCAAACTGAAGGTGCTATTAACAATAATGCAAATTGCATGGACCAATCTGCAAATATATGCATACCGGTACCTCAACAAACACCACCACTTGCTACTTATACTTTCGTGTAAGAAGCTGTGAAATATGATGATGCTTAATAATCAGTAAGTAGCTGTGAAATATGATGATGAACTAAGAAACGTAGGGATAGTATCGCGCTGCTTGCTGCACTAGTATCTGCACTGACCCACATTAAACATATGTATTGGCGTATTGGCTGTACTGCCCTCAGTACTCCCTTGAAAACATGATCAATACGGAACCCGGGGGGGGGGGGGGGGGGGGGGGGTGATAGTACAAACCAACATTCAACATTGGAGTTATTAGTTTTATTGAGAGGATTCCATTTACTCTTGTAGAAAACGTGATTGACAAAACATGTGTCACTTCATTCCACATTGATTGCAGCCAGTCAGCCACCTCAGAAACAGAACACTGGCTAGGTGTAATCTGCATGGAGAAGAACAGAAAAGGAAATGGCAAAAATACAATAGCAGTCATTAGCTCAGCTTCAACAGCTACAAGGGATTGGGCATTGCGCATTCCCTTATTTTGCAGCAAGGAGCACTCTGCAGCTCAGCTTCAGAAGCTACAAGGGATTTGGCATTACGCAACCCCTTCCTTTGCAGCAGGGAGCAGTCTGCAGCTCAGATAGATTAAGGAGCCAAAAGGGATGGGGAATGCATTACGCCCCCCCCTCCATTTGCAGGAAGGAGCAGTCATCAGCTCAGCTTCAGAAGCTACAAGGGATGGGGAATGCATTACGCCCCCCCTCCATTTGCAGCAAGGAGCAGTCTGCAGCTCAGATTCAGCAGCGACAAGGGATTGGGCATTACACACCCCCTTCTTTTGCAGCAAGGAGCAGTCTGCAGCTCAGATTCAGCAGCGACAAGGGATTGGGCATTACGCACCCCCTTCCTTAGCAGCAGGGAGCAGTCTGCAGCTCAGATAGATTAAGGAGCCAAAAGGGATGGGGAATGCATTACGCCCCCCCCCTCCATTTGCAGCAAGGAGCAGTCATCAGCTCAGCTTCAGAAGCTACAAGGGATGGGGAATGCATTACGCCCCCCCTCCATTTGCAGCAAGGAGCAGTCTGCAGCTCAGATTCAGCAGCGACAAGGGATTGGGCATTACACACACCCTTCTTTTGCAGCAAGGAGCAATCTGCAGCTCAGGTAGATTCAGTAGCCACAAGGGATTGGGCATACATTACGCCCCACCTCCCTTTGCAGCAAGGAGCAGTCTGCTGCTCAGATAGATTCAGCAGCCACAAGGGATTGGGCATACATTGTGCCCCCCCTCCCTTTGCAGCAAGGAGCAGCCTGCAGCTCAGATAGATTCAGCAGCCACAAGAGATTGGGCATGCATTACGCCCCCCCTCCCATTGCAGCAAGGAGCAGTCTGCAGCTCAGATAGATTCAGCAGCCACAAGGGATTGGGCATACATTACGCCCCACCTCCCTTGGCAGCAAGGAGCAATCTGCAGCTCAGCTTCAGAAACCACAAGGGATTGGGCATACACTACGCCCCCCCTCCCTTAGCAGCATGTAGCAGTCTGCAGCTCAGATTCAGCAGCTACAAGGTAGTGGGCATACATTACGTACCCCCTCCCTTTGCAGCAGGGAGCAGTCTGCAGCTCAAATTCTGCAGCCACCAGGTATGGGCATGCATTGCGCATCCTCTCACTTTGCAGAATGGGTTCAGGTTCATTGTCGCGTATTATCATGCGATGGACTGATGGCTAGCTGCCCTCTCCCGTTGCGGCGGATTGTGTGTATATGGTACCACAACCCCATGGGTGGTTGTTACAGCAGAAAGAGTGTATTCACTGTCAGGGTTCTAGGCATAGCAGCCTCATCAACAGGCATCCCCAGTCGCAGCAACAGGCGCGTCGACAGCCGCAGCAACAGGCATCCCCAGTCGCAGCAACAGGCGCGTCAACAGGCGCAGCAACAGCTGCATCAACAGGCACATCAACAGGCGCGTCGACAGGCGCAGCAACAGCTGCATCAACAGGCACATCAACAGGCGTCCCCAATCCCCTGTCTCTTTGCAGAGCTAACAATACAGGGTGGCGGAAGGAGACAAGGAGTCCATGCACAACCAGAATTTCACTGCAATTTGGGGGGGTCTGCGACACCATTTGATTTGGCTGAATAGGGTGCATTCTGGGTGGGAAGGGTGCCCTGGAGTTGCACAATCAGGGGATCATGTGCAAGAGTCACATGGGCACCGGGCGCAGGTGGAGGAAGGAGACAAGAAGTCCATGCACAACCAGACACTGCAATTTTGGGGGGTATGAGACACCCTTTGATTTTGCTTACAAGGGTGCTTCTGGGTGGGAAGGGTGATGTAAGGGTGCAGAAAAGGGTGCCAAAGACCCCCCTCCAATTTTCAGTGAGAGGATCAGGTGCAGGGGTACATGCACATCCAGAGGTCCACCGCAAATTTGGGGGGTCTACGGCGGGTCTACGGCGCCGTTTGATTGGGCTGACAAGGGTGTATTCTGGGTGGGAAGGGTACCCTGGGGTTGAACAATCAGGGGATCAGATGCAGGAGTCACATGGGCACCGGGCGCAGGTGGTGGAAGGAGACAAGAACTCCATGCACAACCAGAAACTGCAATTTTGGGGGGGTCTGCGACACCCTTGGATTTTGCTTACGTGGGTGCCTTCTGGATGGGAAGGGTGAGGTAAGGGTGCCGAAGACCCCTCTATTTTTCAGTGAGAGGATCAGCTGCAGGAGTACATTCACAACCAGAGGTTCACCACAAATTTGGTAGGTCTACGACACCCATCGATTTGGCTAAAAAGGGTGCCTTCTGGGTGGGAAGGGTGTCATAGGGGTTCCCTCCAACTTGCAGTGAGAGGATCAGGTGCAGGAGTCGCATGGGCTCCGGGCACCGCTTTTCTTTGCAGCCTCCCAAAGCAGCTTGCAGCTGCGGTGTGCCCTGTGGCCGCAACTCAGGAGCGCTGTCAAGTCGGCAGATTCAAATGCCCGGGCAGGTCTGCAGATTGGGCACGTGTCCCCATCCTCCCTCGAGGCACCAGTTGGGCGAACACTGATCAGCAGACGGATCCAATCGACCTACGCACCATATAGAGAGTTCGACACTTAACTGTAGCCTATGAAGGGGGTATGCGAAAATTAAAGGTTTCATGGGTTTGAATTGATGTTTAGCAGTCGGGTGTGTTAGGCACGTTTAAGTTACCTGTATTCTAAGGGAACTGGCACTGCCGACTGCCGTCACACTGATAATCAATCAGTCTAGAAGGATTGGGCATGTCGTCGCGTGCCACACGTGCTCTGATGACTTCAAAATGATATGGTACAAGTTGTGTGTAATGTTGTAGGGAGGACCCTATACTGCGTATGTGCTTGGCAGGTGCTTGAAGAGTGGATCATCTAGTGATGACTCATGACTAGGGAACGGCAATATGACGTCATATGGTATCTTGTCATCATATGATATCATATGATGCCGGCAGTCTGACTAGGCCAAATTCACCATTTATATACAATATCATTTGATGCAATTTGTATGATATCATGCTCGACTTTGGTTAACATCATAATATATGCCGATCCCTACTCATGACACCACTGATACTGAGCCCTCTCTGTAACTGATAAAAATGAAATTGAGAATTAGTACGAGCTGCCATAGGACGTGAGATTGAAGGAACCCTCCCATTTTCATGTACTGTACATACTGGAGAATGGCTCCTATGTTAATTTTATTTGGTTTCACTGAGTGTAACTGCGTCTGAGCATGGACTACCGCGCGACAGCACGGAGGGAAGGTCTCTACCTCCTCCAAGACGGCAAGTCTGACATTTAGTAAACATGGCCTGGGCCCAAACCGCAGACCCGTCTGATTTATGCTGGGTAATACTATCAGTTATCAGCATTCAGCAATATTGTGCTTATACAATACCACACCACACCACAATCTTCCCACGCCTCACTCCCAAGCCCACACCACATCACACTCACCTCGTACCACTCGCTCTCACAAGCTCACAGCACACACAGCACACTCTACCCTGCTGGTGGGGAACTCCTTCCGTCCACAAAATAAAGTGATATTCCTACTGAAACAAGTTGTGTTGGTGGTTGGATCCAGTGAAAGCAAATAGCCTGGCCCCCTCAACCTCACGCCTCGTAACAAGGCATACTATTTATTTATTTATTTGATATAGGTTGTGGCCATGCCAAAGAAACCAACCTGATATTTGTTACTGTCACCAAAGCGCTCATACTGATCGCCAGCTGTCCGCCAGGTCTTGCGGTCGACCTTCTGGATCTCCTGGGGGTAACTCTTGGAAACCTAGAATTTGAATTTGAATTGTTACTTAGTTTTTCAGCCAACTCGCAAATCCAAAGTCCCCCCTGTGTGATACCCACTAAAACCAGAGATCAAACTAAGCGGATTATAAAGCTTAAATACTCGTCTTACAAACCTAGACATACATACTTAAGCATCAAATATTGAGATGGTGTGCGATGGACAATAATTCAAAACAACAGCTTGAGGCATTACTGCGCGCAAAGAAGAAGCTGCAGGTATTATTGTATAATCAAATGATCACGACCTCAGGGCCCCCACCGGTAAAACAATTGTTTGGGGTTTAGTTCATCAATTCTTTTTCTTTTTAGACCTTCCTATCAGGGTTGGGCAAGTCCCTTTGGAATATTTGGCCTACCCCTGGACTGTAACATAACGAAAAGAATGTCACTTTGGCATTGTGCATGTCCGGTGTCCTCAGCAGGTCAGAATATGAACAGGCGTTTGCAAGCTGTTGGTTGGTTGAATCCGCATCATGGTCTGTACCCCCTTTGTCTTTTTGCATGATCCAAGCCCACAGATTAACTTAAGGGGGGGAAGCAGGGAGGAAGGCAGTACTTTTGTGTGGGTGGGTGTGGGTGGGGAGGGAGGGTCGAGGGTGGGGATGGCTGGGTGGGGTAGGGGAGTGGAGGGATGAGAGAGAGAGAGAGAGAGAGAGAGAGAGAGAGAGAGAGAGAGAGAGAGAGAGAGAAGGGGGGGGATCAATACACAAATGCGCCACCTTCTTGCCATTATCACCTTGATTCCACTGTAGCGCCACTTGCAGTTGTTGAAAGCATAGGTCTTGGGTGCAACATGTAGTCCACATTCAGGGCACTTGCACTTCTCAGCGTCCAGGATTAGGTCGAACAAACCCATGCCCTGGTTCATGATCACCATCTGTATGTAGGGTAAGGGGAAGCTGGTTAGCACTTAGCTGGTCAGCACTTGAGTGAAAGTGGTCTAGGTGTAAATGGTTTGGGTTTTAGGTGGTTTAGGGTTTATGGGGGTTAGGTGGTGTAGGTTTAGGTGGTTTAGGTGGTTTAGGAAAATAAGTGCTGACAAGTTAAGTGCTGACCATTTCCCCCCTACCTGCAAGCCTTGCATTGTGTGTTACGGCATGTGCTCTCCACACATAGACCATAGCTTGCCTTCCACCAGTTGGGGGGCGCCTTCTACACTCCACTGCTGGACATGCAAGTTCCTCTCATCAGAGATGTCAACAAATGGGACTTTGTAGCCACCACGAAGAACCATCACCATGTGGATTGTGTTCTCCTTTTGGATCTTGTAGTCTGCCAATGTCCGGCCGCCAGTCGGCCACCGATTCGGCCGCTCGTCTGTATGGCGTAAAAATGTAAAAACCAGTGTGAGTAAATCTGACAGGATGTGTGCGACACAATCATTCACACATAGATAGCCCGACACAACCGATTGCTGTAAAAATCAGCATCACAACCACACATCTATCCACGTATATATCCGGATGTCCACCAAATTCTTTTGACAAAATGAAAATTGAACCTGAATTGGTGGATAAAAACTCCAGCATGAAGCTGGTCATGAATCCTAATTCCTTTGAAGGATGGAATTACTTAATACGTTTTTTTTAAATGAGAGGAATCGCACAATTAAATTGTCACCCCCAGATGAGATGATGATTTAATTATATTGTAGAATTCAATGATCACTGGAGCACGAACTCAAGGCCACCGACGTTAAAACAATTGTTTAGGGTTCAGTTCATTAGTGCTTTTTCTTTTTAAGCCCTTCCCATCTCGGCTGGGCAAGTCCCTTACTTTAGCCCATTTGGCGTACCCCTGGACTGCAACATACATATATGCCCGCATGTCCATCTATACTTCCCCTCCACACACATACCCGCACGCACGCACGCACACACACACAGACGCACACACACACACACACACACACACAGAAACACAGCCACACAATCACACAACCATCCCCCGCAACCCACATCGTGTTGGGTCCAGTCACATATTAGCAGCCTATATATACCACTACAAATGCGTGTGTGTGTGGGTGGGTGGGTGTGTCTGTGGGTGGGTGGGTGGGTGGGTGGGGGGTGGGGGGGAGGGGGGGGGGGGTCACCACCCTGTTTAGTACCCTAATGGTGAGCGTCCCAGCCAGAATGCACCCTTAAAAGCCAAATTGAAGGGTGACGTAGACCCCACAAATTTGCAGTGGATGCTCACCTCTCCTCTCATACCAAACTGTGGCACTGAAGACCAGGGGTAGGCCAAACAGTGAGTAGTAGTCCAGCTCAGTAGTGTCGTCTTCACAAGGATCTCCCCTAAAACTCAGTTGGCTCAGTATGATCTCTCCTGAAGCAAACTCGCCAACGATGTCCACCAATTTTCCCAAGGCCTGAGCTTTGGGTTGGGGGAAGCTGGTCAGCACTTCGCACTGGTAAAATGGGACAGAAAGAACAACCGTTTACACTCCAGAATCCAGATAGGCCCTTGTGCTAACGGTATATGTGTGTGAGCACCCTTGTTGGCCCTTAACCGTTAGTTCCACTCGTCCTTGTTCCAAGAAATCCGGGACGCGTACCGTTGTAGCTGAACTATTGATCTAGGGTCTCTTATTCGACTCAGAGCTCTGAACTCATAAGAAAGGCCGCTCGACCGCTTAATTGGAAGTCGCACTATAGAACTCCCGCATCATTTGATTTCCCTCTGATTATTACAATCTCCGCAGAACAATACTCTGCTCCAGATAGCTCGAGCGACCTGCCCCAATTCCCGTAGCGAATGGTGATTTCTATCTGTCAATCTTGAGAAAAGAGCAGGAGAATCTACTGACGAGTACGTTGAGAACTTCGTCAGGAAAGTGGGGGACGGCTGCAGCGAATAAAACGAACCCTCGGCCAGATGCTGAGCTAGTGGCCTGCCTTTACGACAAGGGCTTTCCCCGGAATGGTTCCTGCAACTTCTTTCTACAAGGAACTACACCTGCCTTGAAGACCTCAAATGCTCATGTATGTATGTTACAGTCCAGGGGTAGGCCAAAAAGGCTAAAGGGACTTGCCCAACCGTATAGGAAGGGCTTAAAAAGAAAAAGCACTGATGAACTGAACCCCTAACAATAGTTGAACCGACGGGGGCCCTGAGTTCGTGCTACAGTGATAATTGAATTCTTCAATATAACTATATGTAACGAAGTATGGAGGATCCCC
Organism: Chlamydomonas sp. ICE-L; assembly: GCA_013435795.1. Classification (NCBI taxonomy): domain Eukaryota; kingdom Viridiplantae; phylum Chlorophyta; class Chlorophyceae; order Chlamydomonadales; family Chlamydomonadaceae; genus Chlamydomonas; species Chlamydomonas sp. ICE-L. The sequence goes on along the minus strand of JACBWV010000338.1, from coordinate 11,768,468 downwards.
TGTAGTGGCTAATGATTTAGGTTGGCGGATTACTTATATGTTCACATTTGGAGAGCAGAAAGAGCACATTAGGTTGAGCGACCTGCTATCCCTTGTATGTACAAGTTCTTGGTAGATGCTGGCATTCTTCTCAGGAATATTAGAACGCGCACTGAAGCTGCTGCTGATGATGAAGCAGCCAGTAATACTGGAGCAGCCAATGATGATGAAGCAAGCATTGATGATGAAGTAGATAATGTTGATGAAGTAGCAGCCAATGATGAAGCAAATTTACCAGTATAGCTGGTCAGCACATATTTTCCTTAACCACCCAAACAACCTCAATCAAGACCACCTGAACCTGAACCACCTGTACCTAAACCACCTAAAACCAAGTGCTGACCAGCTTCCCCCTACCTGCGCTTTTAACTCTCCCACTGTTGTGAGGCAATCTTCCACTTGCAAAGTTAGTGGTAGCATCACATTCCCATTGCTTTTCATGAGAGGCGCTGGCAGATAGCATTGCAAAATTACAGATGTCGCATTGGGTGAGGATGTGTCTACCATGGGAGCTTCAACCCACGGGCCTGCATGTTTGTGACGGGCAGTGGGATCAGGGGGGGGGGGGGGGGGGGGGGGGGGGGGGGGGTAGGGGGCGAGAAGGTAAAGGGGGTAGGCGGCATTGAAGCATGATGGATGTGTATGCCACCTTGGATGGGTATCTGATGCGTAAGCTTCTACCAATGGCTTGCATGTGTGACAGGCAGTGGACCCAGGAGGAGTAGGGGGGATAATATAGGTAGGGGGTGAGTAGGTAAGAGGGAGTAGGGGGAGTATGTAGAGGGGATAAGGAAGGTAGGGGGGGTGAATAGTTAGGGGGGTAGGGAAATAGTGTGTTGGGAACAGTTAGGGGGGGGCAAGTAGCTATAGGATAGGTTGGGGGAGCATGGGGAGTTTCATGAGGGATTCAAAGAAATGGTATAGCATTCCTTTGAAAACCCATGACACTGACATAGTATCTCGAAGCCTTGAATGATAAGAACATAGCAGCTGACTTGTTAAATTGTGTATGGTTTGTAAGTCATAATTATGACTTGGATTTCCGAGGGGTGTAAATCGCCAGCTAGACAGATGGGACAAGCAGATTTGTTTTTGTGATGTTCATAATCCCCCTCACGATTGACATAGGAACAAATGATGGATGCTATTTTATATACTAATATAAGTATAACAAATATTGATTGATTGGAACTTTTACAGTTAAATCCAATGATCAACAAGGAAATACCGGTACAATTAAAACTGTCACCTCTGCAACTTGGATGAGACATGCCGCTGGAAAAGATAGTACGTCCTCGTATGCCAACTTGTTGAATAGTAATAAAGACGTACAATAATGATGATGACGATAACATATTTCCTAGTGCCCTACTACTGGACTCCAAATGTGCCTTCGGCTTGAGAGTTTGACAGAGTCCAGAGAGACTTATGAATATCATACGAATATCATGCACATAGAAGAAAAGAAAAAGAGAACACAATTCATGCAATGCTAGATTGCGTCTCCGTGATCGCGGCTTGATTGTTGAATACGGTAATAAGACGGACATGCAATGCATTGCTAGATTGAGTCTTCGTGATCATAGCTTAATTGTTAAATCTGACTAGTGAGTGGGCTGGGTGGTGAGCGGTGTGGGGGTATGGGTTGGGCATCACTGGACCTTATCCCCACCCCTGAAAGAATCCTTAATTGTTGAATCCGAACTGTGGATACGTTGGTTCAGGGTAAGAGAGTAATAGAGGATAAAATGCACTTTGTGACGGAATGTCCTTTTCACTCTCGAGACGAATGGCTTATTTCGAAAGTAGGAATCGAGCATTTGAGCATGATTTAGTTGTCATTGACTACATTACTTTAATTTAATGAGCCCTGACCCATTCACAGGATGGAAACAACTTGTTATATTTAGCAATCCATGTGACAGTAAAGTTTAGTTAAAATATCTGCATAGCTCAAGCCCCCCCTCCCCCCCCCCCCCCCCCCCCCCCCCGTGCGTTTTTATAATTTGGTGGGTTCAGTTCATCAGTGCTTTTTTTAAACTGCCTTTCCTGTATTTAAGGTCTGGCAAGTCCCTGAAGCCTATTTGGCTACCCCTGGACTGTACAAATACATGTAAGTACCCTTTGACTCTCTCAACTGTCCAGTTGAGGGCACAGCTGGAGTAGTGGAGTCTGGTTGGGCATCAGAATATTGCAACAATCAATATTACTAATTAATTGACACCAAGCCATTGTTCAGTAGTATAGTACAGCAGGCAAACATAACCTTTGGAAACGCGGTCCTTTGTACACAAGCTTTACTCCTTTCTTTTGCTTCTTTTCGGGGCTATTCTTTACAGCTTCTAGACACCTCTCTTTCCCTGACCTGGGTCCCCCCCTCCCCCACACCCACACGCACACCCACCCCACCCCACCCCATCCCACACACACGCACACGCACGCAAAAAAACATAGTAGGCTAATATGCGTCTCTGATCACTTGGTTGGCGACGAGGAAGCCTGATACTACCGGTATTACCTTTGGAAACGCGGTCCTCTCCCGGGCACACAGTCCGAAATTTCTCGAGTCGTCTCCCGGCAAACATGAGACGATGCATGTCAGGGGGGGTGCCCTCCTTTTCCCCTTTTTTGTATGCGACATGTTCAATGGTGTCCGATGATTCGCCCTCCAAGGTGAAATTGAAATTGAAATTTTTACATCCGTGTTAAACCCTAAACCCTAAACCCTAAACCCTCCAAGGTGATAGTCTTCCCTGTCGCAGGCTTGACAAAGATTTGCATATAAATTAATACCGGCAGTGGGCCTGATTGGCTGTGTCTGCCAATAAAATGCTGCGATGCAAGCCTGAAGCAATGAGACTTCGTTGATTTTTCTTAGGAACAAATCTGCAAGCTTGGAAGAGGTAACAAGGGCGTGACCGCCCTTGTGTTGGCAATGGGATCCGCTGGAGGTATGAGGAAGCCTCGCTGAGCCCCGCTGTCACTAGGGTTGTTTTGTGAGCGGTGTGCAATGTGCGGTGTGTGCAACCTTGTTGCTGCCCTCGTAAACCTTGTTGCTGGCCTCGTGGCTGTTCTTGCGGAACGTGTGTCTCGTATACCGCGCTTTGGTATACAGTTGCGCGTTACCTCTTAAACTGGGGCTAAGCACCCTCCGGCTGTGACTAGGCAGTCTCCTTCGGGATTACTTGACTGTCGAATCCCAACGTCAAGTGGTTCGGGGCGCAGTTTGACTTAAATCTACCTGAAAGATGAGGTGACGTGACCGAAGAGACAACTTGTCTGAAATTTGCTTCGAGTCGGAGAATAGGTGGCTGTATTTGCGAGTTTATCAAGCTGCCTGCCGTTTGAAAAGGTCAGTTGGTGCGGTCTAAATGCACTTTGCGGGGCGAACCCTTAGGGTCCCTAGCGCATCCGTTTGGCGCATCCGTTTTGGTCGCCCGTTTTGCTCGTCCGGCAGTACGGCTGATGTACCGAAGTCGCCACCCATGGAGGGGCGGTAATCAAAAGGGGAGGCGGTAAGGGAGAACAAATCCGAACACGAGTTACACAGCAGAGCAATCAGTTAGTAGAATTGTTACAATGAGAAGAAATAACGAAAGAAACTGAACAAAGAGATGGCAAATCCGAACGCGAGTCCGTCCTGCTGAACTGCTGGAGTCTATATGCCCGTCTGTACCGTACCGAACTCGTGTCTCATCTCGTCATCCATCATACAAGGCCCCCATGATTGACGGGGTCCCAATCAGGGTTGTTGAAGTGTTTCAAGATCTACGTTTCCAACCTATTGCCCTCCAAAATATTCGCTTGAGACGTGAAACGTAACATTTGAGAAACCCTGGTCCCGATTCCCAGATCCTCTGAATCCTCAGGTAGTTAGCGCGTTTGGCTAGCGCTAGCTAAGTGCCGCAGGGGCCCCTACTATGTGGGCGGTTTGGGGGATCCTGTCAATCATAGCTAGGTTTTCGGAACCCTAGCTTTGTCGGCGGTTATGGGAAGTGGGGACCATGTCAAGCAGATACTCTCTGATGTCAAGCAGGGGCCTTTAAATACGGTAGATGGAACCTCTCATTACGACCAGTGTATTGAACGGGTCATGGTTTCATACCCACACCACAGTTTAGTATTTCGTGGTTTCACAGGGATATGCAAACAAGTCCATCAGGCAATGCTCGTACTCCTCGTATTCTCGATTATTCTTCCACACCGACTAAAATTTTGCTTGTCTCCTAGGAGCTTGTCTATTTTTCCTAAGAAAGTTCTCTTCGCTACAACCAGGCTTGAATCGCAGCATCTGCTTGGAAGGACATAGCCAATCAGGCACACTACCGGCATTTGTTTCAGATGCAAATCTTTGTCCTGACCTTGACGGGGAAGACAATCACTTTGGATGTCGAGTCTTCCGACACCATTTATGAGATCATTTACAAAATTCAAGAGAAGGCGGGCATCCCCGCTGATCAGCAACGTCTCTTATTTGGTGGGAGACAACTCGATCAAAGGGCTATGTGCCGAGGGACGGGCCCCCTTTCCACAGGTTATGTTTGTTTTGCTTCAATGTACTTATTGTATTGAATTGCTCTGTGCCCATGTTTGTTTTTTACATTCATTGTTTTCTTACAATAATTGTTTTTGCCTCAAAGGTTTGGTCTCCGTGCCCTAGTTCTAGACTCGAGGATTTGTCGGCGTGATCGGCGAAGTCGCTCCTACGTAACGAGGGAGTGGTAATATGTTTTTCCATCACGATTAAATTCTGAAAGGGACCAATATCCGAGCCGTCGAGCTGAGCCAGGGTCATGGACTGGTTATTGGGTTATTTGGTTCAGAATTGGGTCAGGGCCTCAGGGGGAGAGGACCTGGATATACAGATATACTATGTCTTGAAACTGTCTATCGTATACTGTTGAAGTGGACAGGCTTCCCTCCGTGCTGTAGCGCGGTAGTCCAAGCTCAGGCGCAAAGGGTCTGCGAAACCAAATAAACCCAACATGGTAGCTATTCTCCAGTATGCACACATGCATGCAAACGGGAGGGTTCCCTCAATCTCACGCCTGCTGTGGCAAGGTGCACTATGTTCAATTTCCATTTTTTGAAGTGGACAGTGGTCCCCGTGGCGAGGTGTAGTTCATTCCTGCGCCACTGTTTACTTTAACATATACCAAGCTGGTTTCTCAAAGGAAAGCTGAGCGATTTTCTTGGAGCTCTCATGCTGACCGGGGGGCAGCGGCTGATAATTGAGATTAAATATGCCTCAAAGAAAGTTACTTAACACTTCGTTCACTAAAGAAGGCTACCTGAAAAATATAACCATAGTAGCAGCAGCAGCAGCAGATACAAATGCAAACATTGAACTATCTTGTGCTTGTTATTTATCACCCAATTCATCACATTGTCATCTACAATCCATTGTTGACCGAAGATGTGTGAGACACGGCCTATTTTACAGTCCAGGGGTAGCCAAAAAGGCTAAAGGGACTTTCCCAACCTTACAAACAGGAAGGCATTTTTTAACACAAGCACTGGTGAAATGAAACCCATTAACCCTACAAATTGTAAACGACACCGGCCTAGAATTTGTGCTGTATCTAACAAGTTGAGCCTGATCCACCATGGCTTTTCCTTTCAGCTACAGGGAGCAGCTTCTAGGCAGCTCCCTAAGTCAGCCACTGGGCTAAGCCCAAAGAGTTCGAAGTTCCGGTACTGGAAAGATTATTGTATCAGCTTCCAGATGCATTACCTGACTTCAGGTTTGGCTGGGTAGAAATCCAGGGGATCTGCCTAGAAGCTGCTGCTCGTAGCTGAAAACAAATACAGGCACGGCTCCACACATCCGGGGAGGGGGGGGGGGGGGGGGGGGGGCTTCTAACCACACCACATAACTACTCCCACATGCACTTCCCAATCTCACCCGCCTAGGTATCTCCAAAGTAGCCGCCCTCAAGCTCTGCACCAAACTTCACCTCCCTGCCACCGTCTCCATTCAGTTCATTGTAAAAAACAATGTGGCGTGCAGACGACATGGAACAGCCCCCCCCCCCCCCCCCCCCCCCCTCTATTGGCCCCAGTGAAAGCAAACGGGCTGGCCCCCTCAACCTCACCCCTCGCAATAAGGCGTACTATTTACTTATTTAACAACTCCCGCTATTCCCACTAAATCCACTGTATCAAATTCAGGCCGTGGGTAAAAGCCAACCTATGGTATCTACTCCCTCTTTAGGAGTAGGAGTGACTCCGCCGATCACATCTAATCCTTTGAGTCTAGGGCTAGCATAGGGAGACCCACCCTTATAAGCGAAAATCCTCATTGTTAATAAAACATCCACTGCCTGCCACACGCAGACCAGTGGGTAGAAGCTCCCATGAGAGATGCTTACTCATCCAAGGTGGCACATACATCTGTCATTTTGCAATGCCGCCTACCAGCCCCTCTCTACAAAAGCGATGAGAATGTGATGCTACCACTATCACTGCAAGCCGAAGATTGCCTCACTACAGGTAGGTGGAGGAAGCTGGTCAGCACTTAATTACCTGGTCATCACTGATCTGGCCAGCACTTAGCTGGTCATCACTGATCTGGCCAGCACTAAGCTGGTCAGCACTGATCTGGCCAGCAAGTAGCTGGTCAGCACTTAGCTGGTCAGCACTTATCTGTTCAGCACTGAGCTGTTCAGCACTTAGCTGGTCAGCACTTAGGTTTAGTTTTTTTATGTTCAGGTGGTTTATGTTTAGGTGGTTTAGATGATTAAGGTTTAGGGTGTATTCAGTTTAGTTTTAGGTGTTTAGGTGGTTTAGAAAAAGGAGTCGACCCAAGTGCTGACCAGCTTCCCCCTACCTTCACCACAGTGGGAGAGCTCAAAGCGCAGGCCGCAGATAAATTGATGGACATTGTCGGCTCATCTGCTGACAGAAACATCAGACTGGGCCAACTGAGTCTATGGGGAGATCCATGTGAAGATACTGTAACATTGGACTACTACTCACTGTTTGGCCTACCCCTGGTCTTCAGTGCCACAGTTTGGTATGAGGAGAGAGGTGAGTGTATGTGTATTTTTCGTGAAGTCCATAAGTCCACCTTGACACTGTCAAGGCGCAGGCATAATTGGAGTCCAGTAGTTGGGCACCAGGATTAATGCCATCCTCCTCCTCCTCCTCCTCCCCCTCCTCGTCCTTGTTGTATCTACATGATGCTGCATATTGTTTGCTTCTTTGCCTTCTTGCTCGTACACTTTGCTTCTTGTTTTATATTATGATTGGTTGTAAGACCCCTACTGATGTTATGCAACAGGCTTGCGGGCTTGTCTTGAGTCAACAATGGCCTGCAACAATGGCCTGCAACAACAACAATATAGGAAAATGCAATGTGATGTAAACATACAATTTGTCGATGGAACCAAAACTCTGTGGGTGCGGTTTGTACTGGTATGTGTGTGGTTGTGGCTGAGTGTGGAGGTGTGGGTTGGGGTGAGTTGGGGTGGGTTTGGGGGGTTCGGGAGGGTCGAGGGGTTTGGGGGTTTGGGCTTGGGGGGCCGGGTTGGGGGACCGGCAGACAGGTGAGAGGGATGATGATTTACTCACACTGCTTTTTTCGATACCCTCCAGACCCTCCAACTCACTGCGAACAACTCGATCTTGGCCGAACACTGGCAGACTACAACATCCAGAAGGAGTCTACTATCCGCCTGGCCTTGAGGCTTCGTGGAGGCTACAAAGCCCCATTTGTTGACATCTCGGATGACAACAACTTGAGGGTTCAGCAGTGGTGTCAAAACGCCCCCACCTGGCGCAGGTACTGCTACTGCTGCTGCTATGCTTTGCTGCTCTCGCTACCCCATGTATGTACGTATGTATGTATGAATGTATGTATGTATGTATGTATGTATTGTATGTATTGTATGTATTGTATGTATTGTATGTATTGTATGTATTGTATGTATTGTATGTATGTATTGTATGTATGTATTGTATGTGTATGTATTGTATGTATAGTATGTATTGTATGTATTGTATGTATGTATGTATGTATGTATGTACGTATGTATGTATGTATGTATGTATGTATGTATGTATGTACGTATGTATGTGCGTAAGTACGTACGTATGTATGTATGTATGTATGTATGTATGTATGTATGCATGTATGTACTAGTACGTTAGCCTGTGTGGCAATTGGCCACCCCCCACCCAGGCCCTGGGTTCTGGTCTGGGTAACAGAACAGGTTACGTCCTTGTATGTACCCCCCTACCCATATGTATCACACACATACCATTCCAACTCAACCCAAGCCAGACCCACAGCGCCCACACATTTCTCGATCTCTCCTTGCACCCCATGTACACACTTTATATTTCTCCCCCCTCCCCTCACCCCAGTCATTCCCACCCAGGGTGGGTCACCCTAGACCCTCCCCCCCCACTCTCTCTTTCTCCAACCACCGGCACGCATGCGTCATCGCCTTCTCCTTACCTCATCCCTTTCACTCTAGCTGTGGGCCTAGATCATGCAGAAATACGAAGTGGGTAAGGAGCAGGCTGTAGATCCAACCTGCCAACAACTTGCGAAAAGCCGACCCCGCTGAGAATACCGGGCGTGCGCAATCGCAATTCACAAAGCGACATACCTGCACCCTCTTCTTTGCGCGGAACATAGTTGGGTCTGCAGCTGTTGCTGTGGCCAGGAAATTTCAGCCTGTCTTCTATTGCAACATGCTAAGCAACCGATGTATCAATACTTGAAACAATGAGAAGAGATTGGATGAGGGGTGCAAGGGCCATAACGCGTAGGGTAGGTAATGCCGGTAGAGGTCTCAAAAAGTTCAAACATATCTAGCAATAATTGCCTGCCAACCAGGCAATGCGATGACATGAAAATTGCGAAATGAGCATGGCAGCCTGCCTGGCTGCATGAGGTTCACGTCTTGTCTGATTATTCACCTGGCGTTGATTTCCAGGACTGGTTGCATGAGCTTCCCGCCTGGCCTGGTTGTAAGTCGCGCGCTGCTATGGGTTAGCAGCATCTGCTAAAAGTCAACGCTGGTTTGCATTGCATCGCTCCTGTCCTCGTCGTTCTGAAGAGCTCGCCTTTCACGCTGATGAAGAGCTCGCCTTTTGCTGGCTGGCTGATTTCGCTACCCTTCTGTCTAAATTTGGTTGGTTGTGCGCTTGCCTGGTGGCCTAAAGAAGCAACAGATTATATACGATGAGTCTGGGCGCCATAGCTTATCTGAAGAGGCGCTCAGAACGAAAGCTTAAAAATGAAGGTACAGATATCGACACGAAATGAGCGTGTGCGCAATGCTTAGCGCATCCGCTCTGTCGACATTTTGAATTTTTGCTGGGTGGGGAGTCGGTCGTACAGTTAAAGCTACGGTAGGTTCCCTAAACCCTAAACCCGGCTTCACAAAAATCCGATAGCCAGCCAGCGCTAGCTCGCGTATGTTAACATATGTATAGATGTATGCAGGATCGGATGTATATACGTATGTATGCATGTATGTACGTGTATGTATGTATGTATGCATGCATGCATGCATGTATGTATGTGTGTGTCTGTGTGCATGTATGTCTGTTACAGTCCAGGGGTTGGCCAAATAGGCTTAAGGGACTTGCCCAGCCGCAGTGAGGGAGAGTGGATATATCAGTGTTTTTCTTTTCAGCCACGAACAGCAACTCACAGGCAGCATCCCTGACTGGCTATTCAGCCAAACTTGCGCAACCTCGGGCACCTTGAGGCTGACATAATCAGCTTTCCAGAACTGGCAAAGTAGTTCTGTGTAGCCAAGTGGGCGGCGCAGGGAGCTGCCCAGAAGCTTCTTTACAAAGCCAAAGATACAAATCCTGGTATAGAATTGCTTCTGTTGATTTTCACTTCTTTCCCTCAAACTTTTGCAGCGCGGGTCCTGGGCTATGTGTGGAGGGCAGATGTATCAACACAAGATGTGCGGCCTACAGGGAGATGGTGATCAGCAACCAAGGCATGGGTTTGTTCGACCTGATCCTTGACGCTGGGAAATGCAAGTGCCCCCAATGCGGACTGCGTGTCACCCCCATGACCTGTGCTTTCAACAACTGCGAGTGGCGCTACCATGGCATGAAGGTGAATGATAATGGCAAGATATTTGCGCTGTGTATTGATCCCCTCTCTCTCTCTCTCTCTCTCTCTCTCTCTCTCTCTCTCTCTCTCTCTCTCTCTCTCTCTCTCTCTCTCTCTCTCACTCACTCACTCACAGACACACACACACACACACCAGACACGCAAATACATATGCACACAACCTCTCGTATAACTCCACCTCAACCCACCCACCCACCTACCCATGCAAACATTAAAAACGTCCCAGCTATTGTGCCTGAACTGTCTTGTGCATAAATAGGAACGTCTGTTGCATTGATCTGCCTGCATGTCTTTGGAGACTTATTACAGGCAGGTGTTACCAGGACTGTTTAAATACTTATGATAATGGCATGAATTTCCCACTGGAAAGACTTAAGCTTTAGCGTTCAAATAATCTGTTATATATAGCAATGTTGTCGAATGTCAAATGTCAAATGAAGCTGCCACAACTATTGTATCTCAATAATGGATATTCATGCTTCTAACATAAATATATGGTTCCCAACTTCCACATTTGTATTATTTATTGAGAAGAGGATAGTTGTCAGATCCCCGCCCCCCCCGTAATTGTGGTGAGGGCTTGTCTTGGTTCATCAATGGCCTGCCTATGACAATATGTGGATGATGATGATGATGACAACGACGTCAACGAAGATGATGATGATGATGGTGATCGGTGGTTGGCTTCATTCGGTAAAAATTGGCTTCATTCGCTGGCCTTCTCAACTTTGCAACTCATCATAAGGCATAACACTAATTTATTTATTAACATGCTTATTTACATATTTTATTAAATAGATGTATAACTTGTTTGATTACATGGTGCAACGAAAACAAAGCGCACATAACAAGTGTTCCATTTTTGAACAATCCATTTATTAATTGATTACATATTATTAGGCCCTTACCAACCCTGCTGCACCCTCCCTCTAAGAACTCATGCACATGTTTAATACTCTGTATGCACATGTTGCTGCTTATACTACCGAACAGAGTAAGCTGTGCCCTTTCTTGGCTATCTCATGCCCTATGGGAATTTGACACACACCATTGCATGTCTAGGTTCTCAGGCAACCCTTACAATATACTTGCTTACATTATACATCACCTTACCAACCCAGATGCGCCCTAGCTCTAAGAACTCATGCATCTATAGGGAACGGCAATATGGCATCATATGATATCATGGCATCATATGATATCATACGATGACGGCAGTCTGACTAGGCCCAAGTTACAATTTATGTACAGTATCATATGATGCAATTTGTATGATATCATATGATATCATACTCGCCTTTTGTCAACATCATATATTATGCCGATCCATATGCATATGTTAAATACCCATATGCACATCTTGCTGCTTATACTACCGAACAAAGGTGTTGCAAGTTGTGCCCATTCTTGGCTATCACATGCCCTTTCGGAATTTGATACACACCATTGCATGTCTAGGTTCTTAGTCAACCCTCGTGAGATTACGCTTACATCATATACCACCAAGTTTTAATTGACTCACACCATTCTATTTGGAATACATTGATTTTTATTTTTAATATTTGCATTTCATTTAATTTATATTTGTTTTAATTTGTACGCACCATAGCATGTCTAGGTTTCCAAGGGGGACCCCCAGGAGATCCAGGAGGTCAGCTTGAAGACCTGGAGGACAGCTGGCAAGCAGTATGAGCGCTTCAGTGACTCTAAAAAAGATCAGGTTGGTTTCTTTGGCATGGTCGCAACCTGTATCAAAATAAATCAATTAATAAATAAATAAATAAATGCATAGATAGATAGATAGATAGATAGATAGATAGATAGATAGATAGATAGATAGATAGATAGATAGATAGATAGACAGACAGACAGACAGACAGACAGACAGACAGACAGACAGACAGACAGACAGACAGACAGACAGACAGACAGACAGACAGACAGACAGACAGACAGACAGACAGACAGACAGACAGACAGACAGACAGACAGACAGACAGATAGATAGATAGATAGATAGATAGAGAGCGAGATAAATAGATTAAAAAGTGAATAAATATTACACCTTGTTACGAGGCATGAGGTTAAGGGGGTATGAGCGTTTCAGTGTCTCTAAAAAACGATCAGGGTGGTTTGTGTGGAATGCGCTTTGACTTTAACATTGCTATATGTTTGAACAATCAAGATTAAGATGAGGCCACAAGTCTACTACAGTAGCCTGGTAGTGCTATTTCTTTTTTAAGTTGTGAAAGGTGTTTCACCCCAGGAGGTGGGTTTCCCGACACAAACCAGTGGCACTGAGGATTCAGTTGTATGCCATATATCATCTTCAAATCCCCAAGGGAGCGGTTCAGTGTTTGCGAACGCTGTCAACCGCCAAAGTAGCACGCACTGCCCAGGTAAAGTAGCAGCCCGTACTCTACCGCCGTTAGACAGGGCTCCCTTAATAGCATGCCCCACCAGACATTATCATAACTTTGTATGGAATGGTCAGAGCTTGTCTTCATTGCGTAGGATATCACTTTTCCACCCTAGAGTGCGGTGCGGGCTTGGCTTGAGTCAACGCCAGGGTTGCTCCAGACACTGCGAATTGCGTCACAGTCAAAGTTTTTGTAGGGTCCGTTGCATCTTCGAGGGTCTGCGTGCATCGCACACATCTTCTGAAACTGGTTGGGTCTCATGCTGCAGATGTTTGATTACCCCCAGAACAGCCCTGCTCAAGACTGTGCTTCTGGCCACAATGCGATAACATTCAAATATTCAGCGGGCTTCTTTAAAATTGGTTTTTTATTTATATTCAATTGGCTCCTTTTAAATTAAATTTAAATTAAATCATGTGCGTAGCACAAATTCCGGGCCCCCGATGTTCACAATTTGTTGGGGTTCAGGTCACCAGCGCCAGTTTTACATACAGCCCTTCCCAATAGTGAGGACGGGCAAGTCTATTTAGCCTATTTGGCTACGCCTTAACCAGCTGGACTGTAAATAACCAGGGTGCTACATTTGTCAAATTGGTCAGCGCATAAAGCGCACAAACGTCAAATTGGTCAGCGCTTTATAGTGCAAAAAACACCAAAAATGCGCGCTGTGCCCACAGGGGGTTGAAAAAACTGCGCGAAACGCGCAATGAGGTTCACAAAGCCTGCACAAAATTGCGCTGCCGCGCATGCTTTGTAGTGCGCTGGTAATTACACACACATACACATTCAGCACGCTTTTGCTTGATGCCGCTATTGAAGTAATCATTGTAAGTTGCGGAGAGGGTTAAGTATCGAGGGTGTAATGAATAGATGACATGATCCACTATTTAAGCACCTATCACATCACCAATCACGTTTCGAAGAATGGCTCAATGGTAGAGCTTGTCAAAACAAGAAGGTGTGGGGTTTGCAGTTCTGAAGCCGATCATATGACTATACAAACATACACATACAAAACAAAACAAGCACAGCCGATTATATGACTATACAAACACACACACAAACACAAACAAACACAATTTTCACCTACCACATCCTACCACCTCATCAGTACAGGCTTCTAACTGCTCTACAGCATCTATGCATGTTGTTACAGTCCAGGGGTAGGCCAACTAGGCTGAAGGGACCATGATATCGCGTAGCAGCTTCTAATCAGCTCCTAGCTTAGGGCCAAACCCGAGCTAGCTAGATTGTCTTACAGCCATGTGGCACCTTTTGTTTCGGGCTAATGAAGTTGGTAGGAAGCTTCCCTGCGTAGCCCCCCAAAAAGGAAACAGTGATCAGATATAGCATGCATGAGACACGTCATACATGACCATTGTTTATGAAAAAACTTAATGTTTTTTTCTTTTTCTTTTGGGGCATGATGTTCATAAAATTCCCCCTTGGATCCATCAAGCTGCAGGCACATTTGGAGTCCAGTAGGGCACCAGGAAAATGTTATTCATCATCTAACTGATGATTATGGTTAGGAGGGTGTGTGTGTTCGTATGTGTGTGTGTGTGTGCGTGTGTGTGGGGGGTGGGTGGGTGGGGGTTGGGGGGGCGTTTAGCGCTACTAGCGCTCTAATAAATCCCGTAATTATAGCGCTAGTTAGACGTGAAGAGAAGAGAAATAGCCCGTCGTCGTACGTAGCCCTACGTAACCCGTCGTAGGTATCCTATGTAGCTCATTGTAGCCCTACGTAGCCCGTGGTACATAGCCCTACGAAGCCTGTCGTAGGTACCCTACGTTGCCCAACAAATTAACAGTGGTATCGAGTTTGGACAGACCCATCCAGGATTTTGCCATATTCTGTTATGTACTTATATACTTATTTCCCTCCAACGTAATGAGTTGATATAATAATACGGCGATCTCCGTTCGCTCTGGCAGTTATGAGTTACTTCATTATGAACTCATGATGGTCAGATCACACGAAATGCCACAAAGGTCAGTAGGATGCATAACAACACTCTCCTAGACACATGGTACTTTTCCTGGGTTGTTTTATTTGGCGAAGTTTAGCTATGTTTGGCTGAATTAGTTGTGCACTATTAGGGCTAATTTGGACCGTGGTTAGTCCTAAGCTCTGAACCCTACTGATAATGAATGTCTCTGGATTAATGCAACCCAAACAAAAATTTAGCATTTGTATAAGACGGCGAGGAGCCGTAAAATCAGGAGCCATGTAACGAAGGTCAAGTTCAATCAATATATTACTATATACCAGGTTTGTTCAGGACCCTGCATCAACCGTCGTAGACGCAACGTCAAAGGATCCGGTGCGTTGTAGGACGCAACGTTGGGAGGGTCCCCGTTGACCAGAAGGAAGGGTCCGTTGCGTCGCAGGACGCAGAGCGGGGGGGCCTCCTGAAGTACCGAGGTACACACACAACTCTCCATATGATACTTCTCTTACTCTTTTTAGACTAACACGTGCCTGGCACACCCAACTGCTCGAGATGAATTATAACCCATGAAACCTTATAGTTTTCGCATACCCCCTTTATGGACTACAGTAAAATGTATTTGCCAAACTCTCCAAATGGTGTGTAGGTCGATTGGGTCCGTCTGCTGATCAGTGTTCGCCCAACTGGTGCCTCGAGGGAGGATAGGGACACGTGCCCTATCTGCAGACCAGCCCGGGAGTCTGAGTCTACTGATTTGACAGCGCTTTTGAGTTGCGGCCACAGGGCACACCGCAGCTGCAAGCTGCTTTGGGAGGCTGCAAAGAAAAGTGGTGCCCGATGCCCATGTGACTCCTGCACCTGATCCCCTGATTGAGCAACCCCAGGGCACCCTTCCCACCCAGAATGCACCCTTTTCAGGCAGGTGTTGGCCCAAGAGTGCAAGACAAGGCCACACCATGTGTATTGTTGTGCTGTACAGCAAGACATTACATTGCCATAGGCAGGTGTCGACCCAAGAGTCCAATGCAAGGCTTTTCGACTAGCTAGGAGTGTGTGTGCTAAACTGCCCGCCGCAGCAGTCTGCCTCGCACATTCCCGTGTTTCATTTGTACAATAGTTTGATGCAACCTGCACATGCAACTCTGTCTGTGTGTGCAGCTTCCCGATTACAGTTCATTTTATTTCAGATCCCAGCCTGGTTGCAAGCACCAGTGCAGCACCGTGTATATGAGGCTGCGTGCAGAAGATGCGATGCAGTTGTAAGGTTCATTTATTTCAGATCCCAGCCTGGTTGCAAGCACCAGTGCAGCACCGTGTATATGAGGCTGCGTGCAGAAGATGCGATGCAGTTGTAAGGTTCATTTATTTCAGATCCCAGCCTGGTTGCAAGCACCAGTGCAGCACCGTGTATATGAGGCTGCGTGCAGAAGATGCGATGCAGTTGTAAGGTTCATTTATTTCAGATCCCAGCCTGGTTGCAAAGCACCAGTGCAGCACCGTGTATATGAGGCTGCGGCAGAAGATGCGATGCAGTTGTAAGGTTCTTTAGTTCAGATCCCAGCCTGGTTGCAAGCACCAGTGCAGCACCGTGTATATGAGGCTGCGTGCAGAAGATGCGATGCGATGCAGTTGTAAGGTTCATTTATTTCAGATCCCAGCCTGGTTGCAAGCACCAGTGCAGCACCGTGTATATGAGGCTGCGTGCAGAAGATGCGATGCAGTTGTAAGGTTCATTTATTCAGATCCCAGCCTGGTTGGCAAGCACCAGTGCAGCACCGTGTATATGAGGCTGCGTGCAGAAGATGCGATGCAGTTGTAAGGTTCATTTATTTCAGATCCAGCCTGGTTGCAAGCACCAGTGCAGCACCGTGTATATGAGGCTGCGTGCAGAAGATGCGATGCAGTTGTAAGGTTCATTTATTTCAGATCCCAGCCTGGTTGCAAGCACCAGTGCAGCACCGTGTATATGAGGCTGCGTGCAGAAGATGCGATGCAGTTGTAAGGTTCATTTATTTCAGATCCCAGCCTGGTTGCAAGCACCAGTGCAGCACCGTGTATATGAGGCTGCGTGCAGAAGATGCGATGCAGTTGTAAGGTTCATTTATTTCAGATCCCAGCCTGGTTGCAAGCACCAGTGCAGCACCGTGTATATGAGGCTGCGTGCAGAAGATGCGATGCAGTTGTAAGGTTCATTTATTCAGATCCCAGCCTGGTTGCAAGCACCAGTGCAGCACCGTGTATATGAGGCTGCGTGCAGAAGATGCGATGCAGTTGTAAGGTTCATTTATTTCAGATCCCAGCCTGGTTGCAAGCACCAGTGCAGCACCGTGTATATGAGGCTGCGTGCAGAAGATGCGATGCAGTTGTAAGGTTCATTTATTTCAGATCCCAGCCTGGTTGCAAGCACCAGTGCAGCACCGTGTATATGAGGCTGCGTGCAGAAGATGCGATGCAGTTGTAAGGTTCATTTATTTCAGATCCCAGCCTGGTTGCAAGCACCAGTGCAGCACCGTGTATATGAGGCTGCGTGCAGAAGATGCGATGCAGTTGTAAGGTTCATTTATTTCAGATCCCAGCCTGGTTGCAAGCACCAGTGCAGCACCGTGTATATGAGGCTGCGTGCAGAAGATGCGATGCAGTTGTAAGGTTCATTTATTTCAGATCCCAGCCTGGTTGCAAGCACCAGTGCAGCACCGTGTATATGAGGCTGCGTGCAGAAGATGCGATGCAGTTGTAAGGTTCATTTATTTCAGATCCCAGCCTGGTTGCAAGCACCAGTGCAGCACCGTGTATATGAGGCTGCGTGCAGAGATGCGATGCAGTTGTAAGGTTCATTTATTTCAGATCCCAGCCTGGTTGCAAGCACCAGTGCAGCACCGTGTATATGAGGCTGCGTGCAGAAGATGCGATGCAGTTGTAAGGTTCATTTATTTCAGATCCCAGCCTGGTTGCAAGCACCAGTGCAGCACCGTGTATATGAGGCTGCGTGCAGAAGATGCGATGCAGTTGTAAGGTTCATTTATTTCAGATCCCAGCCTGGTTGCAAGCACCAGTGCAGCACCGTGTATATGAGGCTGCGTGCAGAAGATGCGATGCAGTTGTAAGGTTCATTTATTTCAGATCCCAGCCTGGTTGCAAGCACCAGTGCAGCACCGTGTATATGAGGCTGCGTGCAGAAGATGCGATGGCAGTTGTAAGGTTCATTTATTTCAGATCCCAGCCTGGTTTGCAAGCACCAGTGCAGCACCGTGTATATGAGGCTGCGTGCAGAAGATGCGATGCAGTTGTAAGGTTCATTTATTCAGATCCCAGCCTGGTTGCAAGCACCAGTGCAGCACCGTGTATATGAGGCTGCGTGCAGAAGATGCGATTGCAGTTGTAAGGTTCATTTATTTCAGATCCCAGCCTGGTTGCAAGCACCAGTGCAGCACCGTGTATATGAGGCTGCGTGCAGAAGATGCGATGCAGTTGTAAGGTTCATTTATTCAGATCCCAGCCTGGTTGCAAGCACCAGTGCAGCACCGTGTATATGAGGCTGCGTGCAGAAGATGCGATGGCAGTTGTAAGGTTCATTTATTTCAGATCCCCAGCCTGGTTTGCAAGCACCAGTGCAGCACCGTGTATATGAGGCTGCGTGCAGAAGATGCGATGCAGTTGTAAGGTTCATTTATTTCAGATCCCAGCCTGGGTTGCAAGCACCAGTGCAGCACCGTGTATATGAGGCTGCGTGCAGAAGATGCGATGCAGTTGTAAGGTTCATTTATTTCAGATCCCAGCCTGGTTGCAAGCACCAGTGCAGCAACCGTGTATATGAGGCTGCGTGCAGAAGATGCGATGCAGTTGTAAGGTTCATTTATTTCAGATCCCAGCCTGGTTGCAAGCACCAGTGCAGCACCGTGTATATGAGGCTGCGTGCAGAAGATGCGATGCAGTTGTAAGGTTCATTTATTTCAGATCCCAGCCTGGTTGCAAGCACCAGTGCAGCACCGTGTATATGAGGCTGCGTGCAGAAGATGCGATGCAGTTGTAAGGTTATTTATTTCAGATCCCAGCCTGTTGCAAGCACCAGTGCAGCACACCGTGTATATGAGGCTGCGTGCAGAAGATGCGATGCAGTTGTAAGGTTCATTTATTTCAGATCCCAGCCTGGTTGCAAGCACCAGTGCAGCACCGTGTATATGAGGCTGCGTGCAGAAGATGCGATGCAGTTGTAAGGTTCATTTATTTCAGATCCAGCCTGGTTGCAAGCACCAGTGCAGCACCGTGTATATGAGGCTGCGTGCAGAAGATGCGATGCAGTTGTAAGGTTCATTTATTTCAGATCCAGCCTGGTTGCAAGCACCAGTGCAGCACCGTGTATATGAGGCTGCGTGCAGAAGATGCGATGCAGTTGTAAGGTTCATTTATTTCAGATCCCAGCCTGGTTGCAAGCACCAGTGCAGCACCGTGTATATGAGGCTGCGTGCAGAAGATGCGATGCAGTTGTAAGGTTCATTTATTTCAGATCCCAGCCTGGTTGCAAGCACCAGTGCAGCACCGTGTATATGAGGCTGCGTGCAGAAGATGCGATGCAGTTGTAAGGTTCATTATTTCAGATCCCAGCTGGTTGCAAGCACCATTGCAGACCGTGTATATGAGGCTGCGTGCAGAAGATGCGATGCAGTTGTAGGTCATTTATTTCAGATCCCAGCCTGGTGCAAGCACCATTGGCAGCACGTGTATATGAGGCTGCGTCATAAGAGTTCGATAGTTGGTAAGGTTCATTTATTTCAGACCCAGTGGTTTCAAGCACGAGTGCAAGCACCGTGTATATGAGGCTGCGTGCAGAAGATGCGATGCAGTTGTAAGGTTCATTTCTTTCAGATCCCAGCAGGGGGGGAGGGGGGGGGGGGGGGGGGGGGGGGGGGGGGGGGGGGGGGGGGGGGGGTTGCAAGCACCATTGCAGTCACCGGTAGATGAGGCTGCGTGCAGAAGTGCCGTGCAGTTGTAAGGTTCAATTTATTTCAGATCCCGCCCTGTGCAAGCACCATGCAGCCCGTGTATATGAGGCCTGCGTGCAGAAGATGCGACAGTGGTAGCGGTTAAACCTCATCGTGGACAGAGTAGCTAGTAGCTAGTAGCTGACAGTGGTGGCGGTTCAACCCCATCGTGGACGGATGTGGCTCAAGTTCATAACTCCCAGGTAGACCCCAGTAGCTAGTAGCTAGTAGATGACAGTGGTGACGGTGTGGCTCAAATTTATAACTCCCGGGTAGACCCCTGTCCGTTCATGAGACCAATCCATCAAGGGTAATAAATACTCGCTACTTTCACGCAGCATGGAACCGATTGAATAAGTGTGGTTAAAACGTAGAATCAATCTATCTGCTGAATTTTGAATTTGATTTTGAAAACGTAGAATCAAAGTAAATGTTGAACAATCGAGCTGAGGTTCTCCGCCGATTGCAACATGCAATTTATGCTTCCGATTTATTAAGGGACAATCCAGCAAGTGTTTATTTCATCGAGCCCCTCCTGTAAATCTAGGTTTTATCTTTTTGTTTGAGAATTTGGACTTCGTTACATTATATTGTCATCGAC
>JACBWV010000338.1:11707258-11744422 GCA_013435795.1 Chlamydomonas sp. ICE-L | reverse complement strand
CATCTTCTGCACGCAGCCTCATATACACGGTGCTGCACTGGTGCTTGCAACCAGGCTGGGATCTGAAATAAATGAACCTTACAACTGCATCGCATCTTCTGCACGCAGCCTCATATACACGGTGCTGCACTGGTGCTTGCAACCAGGCTGGGATCTGAAATAAATGAACCTTACAACTGCATCGCATCTTCTGCACGCAGCCTCATATACACGGTGCTGCACTGGTGCTTGCAACCAGGCTGGGATCTGAAATAAATGAACCTTACAACTGCATCGCATCTTCTGCACGCAGCCTCATATACACGGTGCTGCACTGGTGCTTGCAACCAGGCTGGGATCTGAAATAAATGAACCTTACAACTGCATCGCATCTTCTGCACGCAGCCTCATATACACGGTGCTGCACTGGTGCTTGCAACCAGGCTGGGATCTGAAATAAATGAAACTTACAACTGCATCGCATCTTCTGCACGCAGCCTCATATACACGGTGCTGCACTGGTGCTTGCAACCAGGCTGGGATCTGAAAAAAATGAAACTTACAACTGCATCGCATCTTCTGCACGCAGCCTCATATACACGGTGGCTGCACTGGTGCTTGCAACCAGGCTGGGATCTGAAATAAATGAACCTTACAACTGCATCGCATCTTCTGCACGCAGCCTCATATACACGGTGCTGCACTGGTGCTTGCAACCAGGCTGGATCTGAAATAAATGAACCTTACAACTGCATCGCATCTTCTGCACGCAGCCTCATTACACGGTGCTGCACTGGTGCTTGCAACCAGGCTGGGATCTGAAAAAATGAACCTTACAAACTGCTCAGCTACAAGCTACTAGCCACATCCGTCCACGAGGGGATTGACCGATGGGGTCCATCCAGGAGTTGTAAACTTGAGCCACATCCGTTCAAGATGGGGTTGAAACCGCCACCACTGTCAGGTACTAGCTACTAGCTACTCTATCCACCTGGGAGTTGTGAAGCATTTGTGAGTCCAACTAAAAACACAACAACATGCAACAAGGTGAACCAAGCATGCAACAACATGCAAGTCAAACCAAGCATGCATGCCGGAAAACATACTGCTACTACATACACCTCAACCGGAAAGACTGTGAAAAGACGCCCACACCCACACCCACCCACACCCACTAGTCTATTTAGCCTATCTGGCTACGCCTTGACCTGTTATCATTACGAAGATAGTATGACACCTCCAGCCAGCAACTTGGAGTTGTGAAGCATTTATGAGTCGGGTTTAAGGTTTGGGGTTTAGGGTCACCAAAACCCTAAACCCATACCAAGATAGTATGATACCTCCAGCCAGAAGTTTGGAGTTGTGAAGCATTACTAAGATAGTATGACACCTCCAGCCAGCAATTTTGAGTTGTGAAGCAATCGTGAGTCGGGTTTAGGGTTTAAGGTAACCTTTAACCCTAAACCCATACTATGATAGTATGACACCTCCAGCCAGCAATTTGGAGTTGTGAAGCATTTGTGAGTCGAATTCCAATGCTGAGCTGGCCCACAATTGGCTTAGGAGGAGGTAGCAGGCCCGGTCTATGTATAAGGGCTTGCCCCTGCAACGGATGAGAGAGGGCGGTAAGAGAGTTGAGCATAGTGGTAGAGAATCTGAGTACCACACACACATGCATCAAACAAATCCATCCACACACGCACATCCTCCCATCCAACCATACACATGCATCCATCCATACACACACACATGCATTCACACACACATATCCATCTACACACGCACATCCTTCCATCACCCCCTACCCACACATTCATCCACCCACACCTATCCATCTGCACACCCACACCCATCCATCCAACCATACCTGCGCGTGTCAGTGTCCTCCTCCCCATCCAACCACACACACACACGCATGCATCCATACATACACACCCATGCATCCACACACCCACATCCATCCACACACACCTCCACACCCATGCATCCAACCATACCTGCGCACACACACACATTCGTCCACACATCAATACACACATCCAACCATACCTGCGCACACACAAACATTCGCACACACCTCCACACGCACACATCCAACCATACCTGCGCATGTCAGGATCCTCCTCCCCATCCATCCAACCACACACACACATGCATCCATCCACACACACCCATCCACACACATACATGCATCCATCAATCCATAACACACATCCATCCACCCACCCACCCACATCCATCCATACACCCACGCACATGCATCCACACACAGACACACATCCAACCATACCTGCGCATGTCCGGATCCTCCTCCCCATCTAACCACACAAACAAACAAACAAACACATGCATCCACGCACACACAAATCTATCCACACACCCGCACCCACACACACATTTAACCATACCTGCGCATGTCAGGATCCTCCTCCCCATGGGAATCCAGGAAGGGCGACTGGCCATCCGCCTTCCTGCTGTGCCTGATTGATAGTACCTGAAATTCAAATTCAAATTCGAATTTAGATGAAAGGGATCATCCTAGAAGAGGGACGGTCTGTTGGTGTTGTGGCTGTGCTAGAGAGCTGGTGCCTTTGACCAAATAGGAATTCAAATTAAAATTCGAATTAAGACGAACGTGGATCATCCAGGAAGGGGAACTGTCTAATGGTGATGCGTCTTTGCTAGAGAGCTGGGGCCTTCGATCAAATACGAATTCAAATTCAAATGTAGATGAACGTGGATCATCCAGGAAGGGAGACTGTCTGATGGTGATGTGGCTGTGCTAGAGACCTGGTGCCTTACGTCAAATACGAATTCAAATTCAAATTCCAATTTAGATGAACGTGGATTATCCAGGACGGGGGACTGTCTGATGGTGATGCGTCCTTGCAAGAGAGCTCGGGCCTTCGATCAAATACGAAATCAAATTCAAATTCTAATGTAGATGAACTTGGATCAACCAGGAAGGGGGACTGTCTGATGGTGATGTGGCTGTGCTAGAGAGCTGGAGCCTGATATCAAATATGAATTCAAGCAGATCTCCAAACTATCTTCGAAAAATAAGCAAGGAAGCTAGGAGGGGAGGGAGGGACGGAGGGAGGGAGGAGGGGTGGGAGAAGGAGGGAGGGAAGAAGGAGGGGGGTGAATAAGGAGGGGGGGGGAGGGGAGGGAGGGGAGGGGAGGGGAGGGGAGGGAAGGGAGGGGAGGGAGGAAGGGGAGTGAGGAAGGGAAGGAAGAGGGGGGGAGGGAGGGGAGGGGAGGGGAGGGGAGGGGAGGGGAGGGGAGGGGAGGGGGAGGGGAGGGGAGGGGAGAGGTGTGAGCGAGTGAGGAAGGGAGGAAGGGAGTGAGGAAGGGAGTGAGGAAGGGAGTGAAGAAGGGAGTGAGGAAGGGAGTGAGGAAGGGAGGAAGGGAGTGAGGAAGGGAGGAAGAGAAAGGAATGAACGAATGACTTTGTCATAGACATGCCGTAGTTAACCAAAACACGCCTGCTACATAGCATCCAGGGGGGGCCCTAAACAACCCTAACCCTCCCTCCCTCTTACACTGCTATCCCTCCCCATGCAGGTAGACCCCGCCTTCGCAGGTGCTCAGCTGCCATGTTCAATGTGTGAGAGAATGACACCGAATGACACCAGTCATATAACTCTGACAATGTGTTCACACCCCACCCCAACCCCACCCCCACACCACACCCCTCCACGCCACACTGCTTTTCTTTTCAGTTACCGGCATCAGCTCCTAGGCAGCTCCCCAATGCAGCTCCCTGAGACTACCACTGGACCAAACCCAAATATTCCAGGAGCACTGGAAAGCAGCTGCTATCAGCTTCCAGGAGCACTAGGCTGATTCAGGTTTGGGTGAAGGGAGAGCTCTGGGAGCTGCCTAGAAGCTGCTGCTCGTAGCTGAAAAGAAAAGCTATACTCCCCTCCCCCTATTCCCCTTACAAGCTACACACATACACAGGTACCCCCCCTGACCAGCTAAACACACACCTTCTCACCCTCGTTGATTTGAGGGACAGGATGACCTACAAGTTGCCTCCACAGTGCTCCACGGTGTGAAGGTATCCCCCCCCTCCCCCCCTGACATGTACACTTCCACAGCTACAAACACACACAGGACCCCCCCACCCCCCAACACACCACACATCTTTCCCCACCCTTGTCGATTTGAGTGACAGTATCATGCTGTTGCCTACACAGTGTTCCACGGTGTGAAGTATCCCCCCCCCCCCCTCCCTCCCCCCTCGCCCCCTGACATGTACACACACACACAGGTATCCCCCCCCCCCCCCCCACACACACACACCCACCCACCCACCCACCCACACCCACACACTCACACTCCCACACATATTTCCTCACCCTAGTCGATTTGAGTGACAGTATCATGCTGTTGCCTACACAGTGTTCCACAGTGTGGAGGTATCCCCCCCCTCGATCATCAACACAGCCACCCCGACAGCTGCATAGCAGCTTCCCAGTGATGAGGCAAATGCCAGGCTGCTCAGGCTTGCGGTGGCACTTGGGGCAGACCTGTGGTGGTTGTGGTGGTTAGGTTGGTTAGGTTGGTTGGGGTGGCACTTAAGGCAGACCTGTGGTGGTTGTGGTGGTAAGGTTGGTTGGGGTGGTTGGGGTGGCAATTGGGGCAGACCTGTGGTGGTTGTGGTGTTTTTATTTGTTGTGGTGGTTGTGGAGGTTACAATGGCACTTGGGGCAGACCTGTGGTTGTTGTGGTGGTTGTGGTTGTGAGGTGCTGATGAGAGTTTAGGTTTTCCGAGGCCAGGTGGAGGTACTGATGAGGGTTTATGTTTTCCGAGGCCAGTTGGAGGTACTGATGAGGGTTTATGTTTTCCGAGGCCAGGTGGAGGTGCTGATGAGGGTACAGGTTTTCCGAGGCCAGGTGGAGGTGCTGATGAGGGTACAGGTTTTCCGAGGCCAGGTGGAGGTGCTGATGAGAGTTTATGTTTTCTGAGGCCAGGTGGAGGTGCTGATGAGGGTACAGCAAGTAAACAACCGACTGTTCACCTTCCATTCCCACACCCACATGCACACAAACTCACACGCCCACTCACACACTCACTCAAATACACCCACACACCCACACACACTCACTCACTTAAACACACCCACATGCACACACACTCACACCCACCTACTCACTCACTCACCTACATGCACACACACTCACACACAAATTAGAAAGCATATAACACATACACCAACAACCTCACACACATGAAAAACTGATCCAGAGCTGTTCTCATTCTCGGCCCCCACCCCCCCTCCCCTCAAAATGGGAACGCCTGTCAGCACCAGCAAGCGGGAGCCAGAATTTGAGTCACCATTTCCCTTACCCTCCACCCACCCCCTTTCACCCTCCCTGCACCCTTCCAGCCATCCAACCACCCACACTCTCTACTAAGGGCCGAGAGCTGTTCTGAGAGCAGATTTGTCGCCATTCCGTTGCTGCATGGCAACACTGCATCGGAACTGCATAGAGTAAGAACAAACGTGAGGGAGCAGTAATATGGGCACAGGCACTCTTGGCCCCCTAAATGTGCCCCCCCCCCCCCCCCCCCCCCCCCCCCCGCCCTTACCCGGCCCCGACCACGGCCCTTAACCCCCACTTCTACCATCAGCATCAGCATCACCACCACCACCGCACGCATGCATCAGCATCACCACCTCTACCATCAGCATCAGCATCACCACCACCACCAAATGTAGCAGCAGCCACCCACCTGGTCAGTGAAGTGCAAGTACACCAACACCCTAACACCAACTCAATCCCCCCACCCACCCACCCCCAATGCCAGCACCACTACTACCAGCACCACCGCCAGCACCACCTGAACTACCAGCACCACTACCACCACCACCGCCACCACCACTACCACCACCACCTGGACTACCGCCACCACCACTACCACCACCACCACTACTACCACCACCACTACTACCACCACAACTACAACCACCACCACTACCACTACCACCACCACCACGACAAGGAGCAGCCACCCACCTGGCCAGTGAAGTGCAAGGACACCAACACCCTAACGTCAACTCCCCCCCCCCCCCCCCCCCCCCCCCAACGCCAGGACCACCTGAACTAAAACCACCACCACTACTACTACCACCACCACTACAACCACTACCGCCACCACCACCACTACCACCACCACTACAACCACTACCGCCACCACCACCACTACCACCACCACCACGACAAGGAGCAGCCACCCACCTGGTCAGTGAAGTGCAAGGACAACAACACCCTACCCCCCCCCCCCCCCCCCCCCCCCCCCAACGCCAGCACCACCTGAACTACCACCACCACCACTACTACTACCACCACCACTACAACCACTTCCGCCACCACTACCACCACGAAAAGTAGCAGCCACCCACCTGGTCGGTGAAGTTCAGGTACAGATCCTGGAAGAGGTCTGGGAGAGCGATGAGGGACAGGGGGTTGAGGGGGTATGACAGCCTGGCACTGGCAGAGCTTGTCTGCGCTAGCTGCTGCCCGGCCTGGTCCTGCTGCTGCTGATCGAGGCCCCAAGCCAGCTGGGGACACCATCTGGCCACCAGGTGGTCAGGATCAGGGTGTGCAGCTATACCCCGGGTGGCCTCAAGGACACCTGGCAGTGACAGCTCATGCGCCAGCAGAGCAACAAGGCGAGTGGCCGAGGGGTATGCCAGGCTCTCATCTGGGTTCGGAGCATCCTGGCTCGAGGAGGGTGGAGTTCTAGGTTCCTGCTGTACCGCACTGCACCGCAGTTTGCGATACATGTGCATCAGACTCAGCGACGGCTGTTGACCTTGCAGCAGGCAGTACAAGCAGTACGACCTCACGAGGAAAGGTAGGACCTGGGTGGAAGCTACCTCCCTTATTTCTGACGTGGAAGGAAGCTGAGCAGAAGCTGAGACATCAGTCGGATTACTAAGGCGAGCCTCTAGTAGCTTTAGTACACGCACCAGCGCCCGGATTGGGTGCGGTGAGCTAGGCTCCCCCACTGCAGGGGCCAGGGGTCCCAGGGTCAGGGTCCATAGAGAGGCTTGGGATGAGGCAACGGCATAAACCACCTGCACGCATTTTATGCATTTCAAATGTTAAAATTTGGATTCAAACAAATTTCTTGGGACGAGACAAGGCATATACCTCTTGCATGCATTTCAGGCATTTCAAATTTTCAAATCTGGATTCAAACACTTGGGATGAGGCAACAGCATATACCACCTGCATTAATTTTATAAATGTTCAATTTTCAAATATAGATTCAAACAAATTTCTTGGAACGAGGCAACAGCATACACCGAGTGCATGAATTTTATTAATTTCAAATTTTCAAATTCAATTCAATTCAAACAAATAATAATAAGTCGTCATCATCGTTCAAATTTAGCTTATATCAACCCAACTGCAAAATGTGTGTGTGTGTCGGGGACGCTCTCTAACGTGTGTCGGCTTGGGCGAATATATTTGCCCCCGGCCCCCGACAGGCCGTCGTACCGCCAAGTCCTGGCGACACTGGAGCATTTCTGTCGAGCCTCCATTGGCCATCGCGCTTTCAATTAAACTACCTCTACATGTTTCCGCATGGCTCCCATTAAGCTAGTCTACCCAGTGGGCTCGAGGCCGCCTGGAGTCCAGCTTCAATTCCAGGTCGAAGGCCAGACCATCTTCAAAGTGCCCTTCGGTAGGAGCCTTCCAGATACAGTTCCGGGATGGGGTAGCTTCTACTCCAATCTAGCAGCAGCTCTGGGCGCTTCGGAGGAGGTGGCATTCCGCGACATCACTTTTGGATTCCAGCCTGTCGCGACTTTTTTAAAGACCGAGCCAGTTGCGCGCTTGGACCTCGCTGTCGAGCTAGTCTCTTTCTGGATGCAGGCAGGTGGTGCGACCACCTGGAATGCCCTAAGTGTGGGAGTCATGACGTTTAAGACAAATCCTGGAACACGAATGCCATCTCAAACATGAGTGCTGGCCACTGCCACACTGCCTCCTTATGCAGCTAGAGGCACATTTTTTCTAGTGTGGGGGTGGGGGGCAGAATGTATCTGTGTGTGGTGGTGGGTAGGAGTGGAGGATGTGTGTGTGTATGGTTGGGGGGGAGGGGGGCAGGATGTATCTGTGTGTATGGTGGTGGGTAGGAGGGGAGGATGTGTGTGTGTATGGTTGGGGGGGAGGGGGGCAGGATGTATCTGTGTGTTTGGTGGTGGGGAGGGGGGGAGGATTTATGTGTGTATGATGGGGGGAAGGGGGGCAGGATGTGTGTGTGTATGGTGGGTGGGAGGGGGGCAGGATATATGTAAGTGTATGATGGGGGGAGGGGGGCTAGATGTATGTGTGTGTATGGTGGGTGGGAGGGGGGCAGGATGTATGTATGCATGTGTGTGTATGGTGGGGGGTAGGGGGGCAGGATTAATGTGTGTTTATGGAGGGGAGGAGGGGGGAAGGATGTATAGGTGTGTGTAGAGTGTGTAGAGGGTGGGGGGAGCGGTAGGGGGGAAGTCTAGGGTGGGGGTGTATGGGGGGTGGGAGGTGACGGGAAGGATGGTAGGAGGCGTGTGTAGGGTATCGGTGGGGAAGGGGGGGGGGAGGATGGGATGTGTGTTTTGTATATGGTTTGTGGGGAGGGGGAAGGGTGTATGTATGTAAGGTTGTGTGGGGTTGCAGTGGTGTGGTTGGTAGGGGGGGGGGTGGGGGGGGGGGCCGGGGGGGTAGAAACGAGTTGGGAGATAGCGGTTAGGTTAGGGTAGCTAGGTAGAGGGGTGTGTCGGTGGGGTAAGAATATAAGAATGTGGTGTGTGTATGGTGGTTGTGGGAGGGGGCAGGATGTATGTACGTGGGTGTATGTGTTGTCGTGCCATATGGGGAGGGGGGCAGGATGTACAGGATGTAGTGGTGCGATGGTGGTAGGGCGGGGGGCAGGAGGTATGTGGGTGTGTATGATGGTGGGGATGGGGGGCCAGGATGTGTGTGTGTGTATATGGGTGGGGCGGAGCGGGCAGGATGTCTGGGGGAGGGGGCAGGATTGTATCTGTGTGTATGAGGTGGGATGGGGGAGAGGATGTGCTTTGCTGTGTGTGTGTATATGGTGGGGGGAGTGAGGGGGCCAGGACTGTATCTGTGTGTATGGATGGTGGGAGGAGGGAGGATGTTGTGTGTTGGTATCTGTTGAAGGTGAGGGGAGGGGGGGCCAGGATGTATGTGTGTAGTGTGGTGGGGGGAGGGGGGCAGGATGTGTGTGTGTATATGGTGGGGGGGAGGGGGGCAGGATGTATCTGTGTGTATGGAGGTGGGGATGGGGGGGAGGATGTGTGTGTGTATATGGTGGGGGGGAGGGGGGCAGGAATGCATCTTTGTTGTAAGGAGGTGGGGAGGGTGGGGAGGGGGGGGGGGAGGATGTGTGTGTGTGTATATGGTGGGGGGGAGGGGGGCAGGATGTATGTGTGTATTATGGTGGGGGGGGGGAGGGGGGCAAGGATGTATCTGTGTGTATGATGGGGGGAGGGGGGCCAGGATGTATGTGTGTGTATGGTGGGTGGGTGAGGGGGGGAGGATGGGAGGATGTATCAGTGGTATGTTGGGAGGAGGGGGGGGCCAGGACGGAGGTTGTGTATGTATATGCGTGGGGGGCTGAGGGGGCGCCAGGATTGGGCCCGGGAGGGGGGAGGATGTGGGTGTGTGTATATGGTGGGGGGGAGGGGGGAAGGATGTGTGTTGTGTATATGGTGGGGGGGGGAGGGGTGGCGGCAGGGATAATTGTTTGTGGTTGATGTGTATATGGTGGGGGGGATGGGGGGGAGGGCAGATGTGTGTGTGTAATATGGTGGGGGGGGGGGGGCAGGATGTATGTGTGTAATGGTGGGGTTGGGAGGGGGGGAGGCTGTATCTGTGTGTATGGAGGTGGGGAGGGGGGGGGGAGGATGTGTGTGTGTGTATTATGGTGGGGGGGAGGGGGGCAAGGATGTATGTATCTGTGTGTATATGGTGGGAGGGGGGCAGTGATGTATGGTGGTAGGTGGGGTGGGAGGGGGGGGGAGGAGTGTATCAGTGGCGTATTTATGGTGGGGGGGAGGGGGGCAGGATTGGGTGTGTTTGATAATGAGGTGGGGGGGAGAGGGGGGCCAAGGATGTGTGTGTGTATATGGTGGGGGTGAGGGGGGGCAGATGTGTGTGGGCTATGATGGTGGGGGGGAGGGGTGGCAAGGATTGTATCTGTGTTGTATATGGGGGGGGGATGTGAGGGGGGCAGGAGGTATCGGTGTGTATGGGATACGGGGGGGATGAGGGGGGGAGGAGGGATGTGTGCCTGTGGTATATGGTGGGGGGTGAGGGGGGCAGGATGGGTGTGGGTATATGGTTGGAGGGGAGGGGGGCAGGACGGGGCAGGATGTTTGTGTGTATATGGTGGGGGGAGGGGGGCAGGATGTGTGTGGGTATATGGTTGGGGGGGGAGGGGGGCAGGAAGGGGCAGGATGATGGTGGATATGGTTAGGGGGGGAGGGGGGGCAGGATGTCTGTTCTGTGTGTATGGAGGTGGGGAGGGGGGGGGGAGGGGAGGGGACTGTGTGTGTGTGTATAGGTGGAGGGGAGGGGGGGCAGGAGGTATCTGTTGTATGATGGTGGGGAAGGGGGGGCAGGATGTGTGTGTTATAATGGTGGGGGGAGGGGGGCCGGATGTGATGCTGTGTTGTATATGGTGGGGGGGAGGGGGGCAGGCTGTGTGTGGTATATGGTGGGGGGGAGGGGGGGACAGGATGTAGTGTGTCTATGGTGGGGGGAGGGGGGCAGGAGTATCTGTGTGTTATGGAGGTGGGAAGGGGGGGGAGGATGATTTTGTGTGTGTGATATGGTGGGGGGTGGGGGCGAAGGATGTATCTGTGTGTATGATGGGGGGGAGGGCTGGCAGGAGGTAGGTGTGTGTATGTGGGTGGGAGGGGGGGAGGATGTATCAGTGCGTATGGTGGGGGGAGGGGGGCAGGGATGTGTGTGTGTATAGGTGGCGGGGGAGGGGGGGCAGGACGAGGGGGGCAGGAGTGTGGTGTATATGGTGGGGGGAGGGGGGCAGGATGATGTGTGTGGTTATATGGTGGGCGGGGAGGGGGGCAGGATGTGTGTGTGTGTATGGAGGGTGGGGAGGGGGGGGGGGAGGATGTGGTGTGTTGTATATGGTGGGGGGGAGGGGGGCCCGGATGTTGTGTGTGTATATGGGGAGGGGAGGCGGGGCAGGATGTTGGTGTATATGTGGGGGGGGGTGGGGGGCCCAGGGGGCAGGATGGTGTGTTGTATAGGTGGGGGGGAGGGGCAGGATGTATGTGTTGTTATATGGGGGGGGGGGAGGGGGGTGAAGGAGTATCTGTGTGTATGGAGTGGGGGAGGGGGGGGCGGAGGGAGGATGTGGGTGTGGTATATGGTGGTGCGGGTGGGGGGAGGGGGGAGGATGTATTGTGGTTGATGGTGGGGAGGGGGGCAGGGGGCAGGATGTATGTGTTGTATGGTGGGTGGGGAGGGGGGGAGGATGTATCAGCTTGGCGTATGGTGGGGGGGGGGGGAAGTGAGGGGGTTTTGGGAGGGGGGAAGGAGGGCAGGAATGTGGTGGTATAGTGGGGGGAGGGGAGGGGGGCCAGGATGTGTGTGTGTATATGGTGGGGGGGAGGGGGGCAGGATGTGTGTGTGTATATGGTGGGGGGGGAGGGGGGCAGGATGTATGTGTGTATATGGTGGGGGGGGAGGGGGGCCAGGATGTATCTGTGTGTATGGGGTGGGGAGGGGGGGGAGGACGGGGGAGGAGTGGGTGTGTATATGGTGGGGGGGAGGGGGGCCGGATGTATCTGTGTGTATGATGGTGGGGAGGGGGGCCAGGATGTATGTGTTGTGTATGGTGGGTGGGAGGGGGGGGATGTCTCAGTGCGTTTATGGTGGGGGGGAGGGGGGCAGGATGTGTGTGTGTATATGGTGGGGGGGAGGGGGGCCAGGATGTGTGGTGGGTATATGGGGGGGGTGGAGGGGGGCAGGATGTGTGTGTGTTGCTGGTATATGGTGGGGGGAGGGGGCGGCAGGTTGTATCGTGTGTTATGGAGGTGGGAGAGGGGGGGGGAGGATGTATGTGTGTGTGTATGGTGGTGGGAGGGGGGCAGGATGTGGTGTGTGATATATTGGTGGGGGGGAGGGGGCAGGGGATGTATCTGTGTGTGCATTGGTAGGTGGTGGTGGGGGTAGGGGGGGGGGGGGGGGGGGCCTTCGTGGGGGTAGGGGGGGGGTAGGGGGGGGGGCGGTATAGGAGGTAGTGTTTGGATGTATGGTGGTGCTATGCGTGGTTTAGGGGTTGGGGTGGGCCATGGATGTATGTAAGAATGAGGCCTTAAAAAAAATGAAATAGTTATGAAGGATAGTTTTTATGGTTTTATGTAGAACTTCAGTTCGATACATATGATATATAAGTGATTCAGGCACGAAGAAAGTGATTTGGTTATGTTCTACACACTTATGAGTATGCTTCAGTTTGCCCATTTTGCCCCAAATTTGCCCCCACCTGAAAAATGTAACTTCCCATATCTTTTGATTTTTGCAGCCAAACCTTTCCCTTTTTTCACCCCCTCTTCCTTTCTCCCTTTTTTCACCCCTTCCCAATTTTCCCCCCCCCTCCCCCCTCCCCCTGCCTTCCACAAATTTGCCCCCGTGGCCTGACACACGTTAAAAATATTCGCCGAGTGTGTGTGTGTGTGGGGGGGGCATGTGGGTCCCAATGGGTTCCAATGGGTGCACTCTTTACATGACATGACTCCGGCCCTGAAAAATCATGTCAACACTCATCAACTCACTTCTTTGCTTACTTTTCAGGTGGGCCAATACCGCAAGAACGCAGTATAGGAAACCTTACAGGAAGATGGGTGTGGGGTGGGTGTGGGTGCAGGGGGGTGTGGGTGGGTGAGGGTGTGGGATGGGTGGGAGGTGGGAGGTGTGTGTGAGTGTGTTTGTGGGTGGGTGGGTGGGGGGCATGTAGGGCCCAATGGGTGCACTCTTTGCATGACATGACTCCAGCCCAAGCCCGTTTCAGTGATTCGATTGGTCTAGTGGTACACCAAATCGCTGAAACGAAGAGGGGTCGGGGGTTCGATTCCTCCTACGGTCACCCTGAGCGTTGCAGGTTGTCGTCAACCGCGATGGTCCAGTCAAGGTGGTAGACCGTTCTCTGCCAGCGTACGACGGGTTCCCTTAATACCACGCCCCATCAGGCGATATCATTACTTTGACTCCAGCCGCAAAGCATCATGTCAACACTCATCAACTCACTTCTGTGCCATTCCAATATCAACCCAACTATCCCGGTTCAAAGAATGGATCTTTTGCAGAGCTCCCTGAACGACTTAGGTGCCGGGTGCGAATCCCTTCGGGTGCGCTTTAGTGTTCGCAGTTCCTGTCAACCGCCATGGTAGCTTTGTCCAGGTTAAGTAGCAGCCCGTTCCCTACCGCCGAAAGACGGGGCTCCCTTAATACCACGCCCCACCAGGCGTTATCATCATTCCAATATCAACCCAACTGCAAGTCCTACCTGGCAGTGGACTGCCCCCCCCCATAGTTTCAGGGGGGGGGGGGGGACATCCGACTAGTTTAGCCGGACCCATGCGTTGCTTGTATCAACTGCAAGTCCTATCTGGAGTTTCGAGTCATCATCATTCCAATTCAGCTTATATCAACACAACTGCAAGTCCTGTCTGGCAGTGGACTGCCCCCCCCATCGTCGGGGGGGGGGGGGGGGGGGATATCTGACTAGTTTAGCTGGACACATGCGTCGCTTGTATCAACTGCAAGTCCTATCTGGAGTTACGAGTCATCATCATTCCAATTTAGCTTATATCAACACAACAAGTCCTACCTGGCAGTGGACTGCCCCCCCCCATCGTCGGGGGGGGGGGGGGGGGGGGGGGGGGGGAATATCTGACTAGTTTAGCTGGACCCATGCGTTGCTTGTATCAACTGCAAGCCCTATCTGGAGTTTCGAGTCATCATCATTCCAATTCAGCTTATATCAACACAACTGCAAGTCCTGTCTGGCAGTGGACTGCCCCCCCCATCGTCGGGGGGGGGGGGATGGGATATCTGACTAGTTTAGCTGGACACATGCGTCGCTTGTATCAACTGCAAGTCCTATCTGGAGTTTCGAGGCATCATCATTCCAATTTAGCTTATATCAACACAACTGCAAGTCCTACCTGGCAGTGGACTGCCCCCCCCCATCGTCGGGGGGGGGGGGGGGGGGGGGGGGGGAATATCTGACTAGTTTAGCTGGACACATGCGTTGCTTGTATCAACTGCAAGCCCTATCTGGAGTTTCGAGTCATCATCATTCCAATTTAGCTTATATCAACCCAACTGCAAGTCCTACCTGGAAGTGGAATCCTGTTGGACCCTAGCTAGCCATGACGGTAAGATCATGTGTATGGACGTCTCTTCTGAGTAATGAGAACGCCTGGTGGGGCGTGGTATTAAGGGAGCCCTGTCGTACGGCGGTTGAGAACGGGCTGCTACTTTACCTGGGCAAAGCTACCATGGTAGTTGACAGCGACCGCGAATACTAAAGCGCACTCGTAGGGATTAGAACGGGCTGCTACTTTACCTGGACAAAGCTTAGTTTATAGCGACCGCGAACACTGAAGCGCACCCGTAGGGATTAAAACTCCGCACCTTCTTGTTTCTTCGAGCTCTACCATTGATCGACGATGGGCTCAATGGTGCTAAAAGCAGCGCCTTCCAAACAAATCCTAGACGCGTCACAAGCGACGCGGAAACTTGGAGGAGAGTGTTGGCTATCAGAACTACAGATGGCACCGGAATCGATTTCAGCATACCGAGGCCAGGGTTTAGGACAGGGCCAGGGGCCAGTAAGGCCCAGGGTTGGAACTTGCGGACAGATAGACAGATAGACAGACAGACAGACAGACAGACAGACAGACAGACAGACAGATAGACAGACAGACAGACAGACAGACAGACAGACAGACGGCAGGGCGACTCTGGGGGGCTCCGCCTAAACCCTGCACAGCTCCTACAGCCCATACTTACTTACTGTGTTAAACTTAATGGTTAATTTACATTTTAGTTAGTTCAGCTCATGCCCTGTTCATGCACTTAATTTTCATGCAGGTTTTTAGAACCTTGAATAAAAGCCTGTGCCCCCCCCCCCCCCCCCCCCCCACCCACACCCACACTCACTCACTCATCCCCCCCCCCCCCCCCCCCCCCCACCTCCAAACAAAAAGACTGACCAACCTCTAGGTGTGAGTGTGTAGGTTTAAGAACCCTTAATCATAAACCCTAAACCTTGCAATGTGAGGCTACCTGTAGCAGTTGGAGGAGGAGCTCCCCTGCTGTTGATGGGAGCGCTGAGCTGGCACTGGCAGTACCGGATGGCGGTACAGTGTTGGGCACAGGTCCAAATGCTGAGAGACCAACTGCAGCGGATGGTGGGGTGGAGGTGGGGTAAGGGTGGGTGCATGTGGTGTTTACACTAGCATACACACATTGCTTTCACGCTCAGATTCTCCCCCCAACCCCAACCCCAACCCCCACACCAACCAACCCCAACCCAACCCCGACACCAAAACCACACCCAAATGCTGAGAGACCAACTGCAGTGGGTGGTGGGTTGGAGGTGGGGTAAGGGTGGGTGCGTGTGGTGTTTACACTGGCATACACACATTGTGTTCACACTCTGATTCTACCCCCAACCCCCAGCTCCCTTGCCCTCAGCTCCGGCAGTGACTGCAGGGAGTGAGAGAGAGAGAGAGAGAGAGAGAGAGAGAGAGAGAGAGAGAGAGAGAGAGAGAGAGAGAGACACGATCTCACCTGCCAAGAGTTCTAGTAACAAAAGAAAAGGGTCTGCCACCAGCTGGCTCCACCGCTTCAGCTCCCTTGCCCTCAGCAGCGGCAGTTCCGTTGCCTCAAGGGATTGCTCCTGGTCAACCTCCTCTGCCTCTTGCCGCATCAGGTGCTCGGCATGGTCGGCAAAGTAGGAGGGCAGCAGGCCCTCAGCGATGCACACGGGGAGTGAGTGAGAGCCTGCGAGCAGGTCTCCCTGTGAACGGGGTTGGGGTAGGAGGTAGTTGGGGTGGCTAGGTGTAGGAGGGTTGTGTTTGAGGTAGGTGGAGTATGGGGTATCAATTGGTTGGTTTGCGTTTGTGTGTGGCAGCAGGTTCCCAGCAATGCACACGGGGAGTGAGTGAGAACCCTGTGGTGGGGTTGGGGTATTGTGGGGATTGGGTAGGTGGGGTGGGTAGGAGGTAGGTGGTGTTAGAGTATTGTGGGGATTGGGATTGGTGTAGGAGGTAGTTGTAGGAGGGTTGCGTTTGAGGTAGGTGGAGAATGAGGTACCGATTGGTTGGCTTGTGTTTGTGTATGCGTACTGTGGGGATTGGGTAGGTGGGGTGGGTAGGAGGTATTTCCGTATTTGGAGTTGGGGTTATTGTGGGGATTGGGTAGGTGGGGTGTGTGGGAGGTAGGTGGGGTCGGGGCAGGTGGGTTCAAAAACCGATACTGTGAGGGCCTGTT
The DNA here is from genome assembly GCA_013435795.1 of Chlamydomonas sp. ICE-L. Lineage (NCBI taxonomy): Eukaryota > Viridiplantae > Chlorophyta > Chlorophyceae > Chlamydomonadales > Chlamydomonadaceae > Chlamydomonas > Chlamydomonas sp. ICE-L. Next base: position 11,727,880 of record JACBWV010000338.1, on the reverse strand, counting down.
CATGGTAGGCCCCAGGGCAAGCAAACAGGCTGGCCCCCTCAACTTCACGCCTTGTAATAAGGCGTATTATTTATTTATGTATTTATTTTATTTACTGAATCATGACATAGCTACCTACCAGCCCTATCCCTCTCTGTTTGTATGTGTGTGTGTATGTATGTGTGTGTATGCGTGTGTGTGTGTGTGTGTGAGTGAGTCTGTGTATGTGTATGTGTGTGTGTGTGTGAGTGAGTGAGTTTGATTGTGTGTCTGTGTGAGTGAGTTTGATTGTGTGTCAGTGTATGTGTGTTTCTGTGTGTGTGTGAGTTTGTGTGTCATGCCATAGCCACCTACCAGTATTATCCCTCCAGCTAAAAGTGTCTGTGTGTCAGTGAGTCTGCCTGTGTGCGTGAGTCTGTCTGTGTGTATGTCTGTGGGTGTGATGTCATAGCTACCTACCAGTCTTATCCTTCCAGCCAAATGTGTGTGTGTGTGTGTGTGTGTACATTTGTGTTTGTGTGTGTGTGGTGTGTGTGTGTGTGTGTGTCATAGCTACCTACCAGTCCTATCCCTCCAGCCAACCACTGAAGAGTGTCACGCAACTCCTGGGCAGACTCCAGGGGGCTAAGCCCCCCCGTGCCCAAGGCAGAACACAACCCTGTAAGGCCCTGCAGCGCCCTCCAGTGGGCAAGCTCCACAATAGGCAGGCCTGTCACAGATCTTAGGTTGGAGTCGGAATTGACTGATGAGGAAGTGGTCATTGGCTGCAAGATACCTGCAAGCATTGGTAGGTTCGGTTTGGTTGGTTGGTTGGTTGGTTGGTTGGGGGGTGTAGTTGGGGTTGGTTGGTTGGTTGGTTGGTTGGTTGGTTGGGGGGGTTAGAGTCGGAAGTGGCTGATGAGGAAGTGGTTATTGGCTGCCAGATACTTGCATGCATTGTTTGATTGTGGTGGTTGTGGTGGTTGGAGTCGGATGTGGTTGATGAGGACGCGTTTGTTGCCTGCAAGTTACCTGTGTGCATTGGTAGTTGTGGTGGTTGTGGTGGTTATGGTGGTTGGAGTCTGAAGTGCCTGATGAGGACGCAGTAATTGGCTGTGATTTACCTGCAAACATTGGTTGGTTGGTTGGTTGGTTGGTTGGTTGGTTGGTTGGTTGGTTGGGGTAGGTTGGTCGGTTGGTTGATCGGTTGGTTGATTGGTAGGTTGGTTGGTTGGTTAGGCGGGTTGATTGGTTGGTTGGTTGGGTAGGTTGGTGCTAGTGGGGGAAATGATGAAGCAGGTGCAAATCATAGCTTGTTGGGGTACGTAGGTTGGTTGGTTGGTTGGGGTAGGTTGTTACTAGTGGGAAAATGATGAAGCAGCCTCAACGCACCTCCAGTGGTCACACTTCTGCTACCCTGGCTTGTACTTGCAGAATTGTACTTCGTCTCCTGGCTGCCCCCCCCGCTGACTGTCCCTGGGGCCATCCCCGAAGGACACTTGGGGGGGGCCTCTGCAGGAGCAGTACAAAGCAGTACTTCTGAAGTACAACTGGGCCGCCGAAGTGCTTCATAGTGTGCTATATTATGAGCAAGTAGTGCCCACATGAAAGACGGACACAATTGCTGACGGTCATCGTACTGCTGCTGTACCTCGGAAACCGATTTTTCCAGGACCACAAGGGGGTCCCAGGACATGTGGGGGGCGGAGGGCAGGGGGGCCTCGCCTGCATCCCCATCTAGCGACTCATCATCTTCCATGGTAGTTAAATCCATTAGTGCGTGAGACATAGGTTTTGTCTGAATGCTGGCCTCAGCTGGAGCAGCGTTGGCGGCAGGGGCAGCGCCAACTGACGTTGCATCATTACCTGAGGTGTGTGTGCCCCCCACAGGCTGGGCTAGGCCCCCCCCGCTTCTCCCCTCTGCTTGCTCAGCCTGTGAGGATGCGCCTTGATTAGCTGTCCTGCCTGTAGTGCCTGCGGTAGGGTCATTTAAGGTACGAAGTACAATGTGGTTTCGGGCCTCTACTGCTCGCTGCAAGGCGTTGATGTACACATCAGACTCAACTGCAGACTGACGATCCAGGATCAACGCTACTTGACCGTACTGCTTACCGAAAAGGTACAGCGCCCGCTCACCCCCTTCCCTTTGGGACATAGGAGGGGAGCTGCTCAGGGCTGCGCCAGCTAGGGCTAGGGCTAGGGCTGACATTTCAGTGGGCGGCTGAGCGTTCAGCTCTGTGGCAGTGGAGGGTTCTCCTAAGCCCCCCGTACTGCTCTGGCCCCCTTGGCCCCCGCTTTGAGTACTGACAACGGAGTCCAGGGCTTGGAGGAGGTTAGTTGTTGAGATATGGGTGGGGGGCTCAGTGCCGGCAGCAACGGCTGGTTGCTGACCTGGACCAGATGGCTCCGAAACCAGTCTGCCAGGCTGGAGTGTGCCTGGCTGAGGAAACACCATTGGGTGTAGCCCCCCCCCAGGGCCGGGTTCCAGTCCAGGTGTTGCATGTGAGTCATCTAGCTGGCCCGCGCTCCTGGGCAGTGTGCGGGACGCAAGGAGGGCCTTGCCCAAGGTCCCCCTCCAAGCGAAATCAGCAGCTGGAAGCAGGGTGTTTGCAAGACGACGACAGACGGGGCAGAGGAACTCGTTACGGGCCACGCTCACTATCTGCGGATGGGAACAGGGAATTGCAAAAATGGAATACGACGACGACAGACGGGGCAGTGGAACTCATTCTGGGCCACGCTAACTATCTGTGGATGGAAACAGGGAATAGGGAATATGGAATATGACGACAGACGGGGCAGAGGAACTCGTTACGGGCCACGCTCACTATCTGCGGATGGGAACAGGGAGTATGGAAGGGGGTATAGAGAACAGGAAATATGGAATAGAGAATAGGGAATAGGGAATACGAAATAGGGGGTAGGGAATAGGGAATATGACGTCAGACAGGTCAGAGGAACTCCTTATGCACCACGCTCACTATCTACGGATGGGAACAGGGAATAGGAAACAGGGAATATCGCAGGGAGCACAATAAAACAGTGGGAAAGGATCACGTGGCCTGCCTCCTTTCGTATGTTTTATGCAGTGCGGTGTGTGTGCGTGTGGAGGTGAGGGTGGGGATGGGTGGGGGTGGGGGTTCCATTCAAACTGAATCCTCAGTGTCGCTGGTTTGTGTAGGGAGACCCACCTCCTGGGGAGAAATTCTTTTCACAACTAAAAAAAAAAAAAAAAGACAAACCCACACCCCTCTTGACCCACCTGAGTGTGCCTGTTCATGACAGCCTCTCTTATATTTTGGTGATGCTTATAAAAGAAGCAAAAGAACAAGTCATATGCAGCGTCGCAAGCGACGCGGAAAATTGGCGGAGTGTGTTGGCAACGGAACGAAAGGTGGCAATGATGGAGCTGACCGAAGCGAGTTAGTTACACCACCGTTGCCTGACGTGTCAGGCTTCAAGTTTTTTTTTCTTCGGTCAAACGGACAAACGGGTAAACATGGGGGCTCCCGCCCCCTTGAAGAGGGGGCTCCACCAAAAAAAACTCCTGAACCACCTGAGCGTGTCTGGATGTGCCCGCCTCTCCTGGGGGCAAATTCCTTTCACAACCTGTCACAACTAATGAGAAGAAAAGAAAAAGACCCACCTGAGTGTGTCTGGTAGTGAATCGCTCTCTTACATTTTAACGATGCTTCTGACAGCAACAACTACAAATTAAAAAAAACATCTGAACCACCTGAGCGTGTCTGAATGTGCCTGCCTCTCCTGGGGACACCTTTCTTTCACAACAGAAAAAATTAAAATCCTGACCCACCTGTGTGTGCCTGTTGGGGACTGTCTCTCTTATGTTTTGGCCATGCTTCTCAAAGCAACAACTAAAAAAACAGAAAGAGGCCTGGCCCACATGGGCTTGTCTGGATGTGCCTGCCTTTCATGAGGACGTATTCATTTCACAACTAAAAAAAAAAAAAAAAAAAAACCTCCTGACCCACCTGAGTGTGCCTGTTGGGGACTGTCTCTCTTATGTTTTGGCGGTGCTTCTCAAAGCAGTGAGAATGGATCACGTGGCCGCAGCAGTGGACGTGCAAGCCAGGCTGTATGTCCAGCTCAGACACGCTGACGCCTTGGTTTCGTGGCAGATCATTCCAGGGTTTGGTTGGGCTGGAGCAAGCTGGGCCACAGGAGTGGGATTCAGAGAGAGAAGCCTGGGGAGGTGTGTGTGTGTGTGTGTGTGTGTGTGTGTGTGGTGGTGGTGGTGGTGGGGGGTAGGGGGGGAGTTACCCTCCGTCAGAAATTTGTGAATGGTTATTGGTTGAGCTGGAGCGAGCTGGGCCACAGGAGTGGGACAGAGAGGGAAGCCTGGGGAGGGGTGTGGGTGTATTGTGTAGTGTGCAGTTTGTGTGTGTGCAGTGTGAGGTGTGTGTATTGTGTAGTGTGTGTGTGTGTGTGTGAGGGGTGTGTGTGGGGAGTTTGTGTGTGTATGTGTGTGGGTGTGTGGGTGTGTGTGTGGGGGGGGGGGGGAGTGTGTGGTTGTGTGTGAGGGTGGGGGCGGGGTTGGTTGGGTTGGATTGTGTGTAGTGTGTGTGTGTGTGTGTAGTGTGTGTGTGTGTGTGTGTGTGTGTGTGTGTGTGTGGGGGGGGGGGGTCTCTCAATGCGCACCTGGTTCCACTTGCCCTGGTGGGAGGTGGCGGCTGCCATGGCACCACAGATGCCAGCATGCGCCAACATACACAGCGCACCATTAGCATCGTCTTGGTAACCCTCTAAACAGCCGTGTTCATGGCAGATGACACACGACCCTACGTCCTCCCTCCGTTGGACAAAGACCCCCGTGGCAGGCTGTACGCTGCGGGTACGGGTCTTGGGGGCGGGGATAGGAGCGGGGGGGTCTACCACTCCCTCAGTTTCGGAGACAGCAGCACTTTGTGTGGTGGGGGGCAGGCTGGGGGGGCCCGGGGGGGCTGTGGCCAGTAGGGGGGGGCGGTATGACAGTGGAAGAGCTAGCCGTCACATTGGTGTCGGGCAAGGCCCCCCCCAATGAGGGGGGCGGGGAGAGGGCGGGGGGGACTAAGCTCGTAGAGGCAGTACCGGTAGCACCACTGGTTGGGGGCAGTACACCACCAGGGGAGGGGAGCAACCCCCCGGCACCACTGGCCTCACTACCACCAGCAGCACCACGACTTGTGCTATCGCCACCACCACCACCAGCTCTAGTACCAGCCGCACCATCAACAGCAGCAGCAGCAGCAGCAGCAGCAGCAGCAGCAGCAGCACAAGCATCACAAGCAGCATCAACAGCACGATAAGCAGCAGCAACAAGATCAGTGCTAACACCAGAACCAGCAGCAGCACCAGATGCAGCTGCACCATCATCAGTACTATCACCAGCACCAGCACCAGCACCAGAAGCAGCTGCACCATCACCACCACCAGTGCTGTCACCAGTAGCAGCAGCATCACAAGCAGCATGAAGAGCACGAACAGCAGCAATTAAACGATCGGTGCTAACAACTGCATCAGCATCAGCATCAAAAGCAGCTGCACCATCACCAGCACCAGTGCTATCACCAGCACCACCAGCACCACCAGCAGAAGCATCTTCATTAGCAGCAGCAGCAGCAGCAGCAGCACGAGCATCACGAGCAGCAAGAATAATAGCAACAGCACGATCAGTGCTAACACCAGCACCAGCAGCACCACCACCACCACCAGTGCTATCACCAGCACCACCAGCAGCAGCACCTGCAGTAGCAGCAGCAGCAGCAGCAGCAGCAGTAGCAACAGCACGAGCATCATGAGCAGCAATAGCAGCACGAGCAGCAAGAACAGCAGGATTTGTGGTCGGTGCAGAGCTTATTGCTGCCGTGCCCTGGGCTTGAGCGTCACTCCCTGAAGGAGGGTCCATTTTGAGAAAAGCAGCCTGTTGAGCTCTCATTTTAGCCATGATATTAGCCTGCCTTTGCTTCGCCTTCACCTTCCTGGACGCTTCCAGGTCGCTGACCCCCACCTCTAGGGCGTTCTTGTCGGTCGACGTGGGCGAGGCCCCCCCTCGGGTTCCGTTGCCGCCCGGGGGGACGGCACAGGGGTCCCCGCCTGAGCACACCTGCAGTACATACTTACAGCGCGCCGCCAGGTGGGAGCAGCAGTCGAGAATGTCCTCAGAGAAGGAGGGCGAGGAACGGGGGGGCGTGTCCCGTTCGGCTTGGGCTAGGCCCCCTGAGCCAGAGGCGGAGCGCACGATTGTCTCTAAGAAGTACACCAGTCCTGCAGTGATTGTGGAAGGGGATGGTGATACATATGATTAGGGACCGGCATATCATATGATGTTGACCAAGGGCGCGTATGATATCAAATGATATCATACAAAATTGCATTTTATGATGTTTTACATAAATAGTAACTTGAGCCTACTCAGACTGTCGACATCATGTGATACCATCTTGTCGTTCGCTGCATTTGATGGAAGTGGATGGCCAGCCTAGTTGGCTACCCCTGACCAGGAACATGCATACTTACATACATGCATACACACACATACATACATACATACATACATACATACATGCATACATACATACATACATACATACATACACACATACACACATACTGACATACATACATACATACATACATACATACATACATACACACATACATACATACATACATACATACATACATACATACTGACATACATACATACATACATACATGCCTACATACATACATGCATACATACATACATACATACACACATACACACATGCTGACATACATACATATGTACTGGTAGTACTGCGCACACCTGAACAGTGATGAGGTACACCACTCCTGCGGAAGTGGATGGTGATACATATAATGGAAGTGGATGGATAATAAACAAGTCCTATGCAGCGTCGCAAGCGACGCGGAAAATTGGCGGAGTGCGTTGGCAACGGAATGACAGGTGGCAACGGACTGGAGCTGGCCGAAGCCAGTTATTTGTGAGACAGTTGGCTGACGTGTCAGGCTTCAATTTTTTTACCGGTCGGTCGGACAGACGGTCGGACGCACAAACGGACAATGGGGTAACCCTTGGGGCTCCCGCCCCCTTAAAGAGGGGGCTCCGCCAAAAATTATACCGGTAATACAAAACAAAGTACTACTACTACTTATAATGATGATAATAACTGATAATAATGATAATGAATAAAAAAGAGGCGCACCATTTTTAAAGGAGTACCCAGCTGCTGAGGAGGACCCAGCCAAGACAGCGACTGCCAGCTCAGCATGCGCAGCTGCCATCTTGGAGGGCTCCCCTCTGTTGGTGCTAGCTGAGGCAGTGGCCCCAGCAGCTCCTGCTGTGTTGGCGCTAGCTGGAACGGGACCAGCCGTGTCTCCTGTCAGACCCATGTCAGATAGGCAATGCTGCAGTTGCAGGGATAGTAGGTTTAGGGCTGAGAGTAACATCTCCTCCGGCAATTTAGGGGGGCCTCCCACCGCTGAGGTGGAGATGATGTACCACACGAGGCGGTACAGGCTTGGCGTGGCCAGGACGCCAAGCATGGGGCGAAGGGAGGGGGGGAGCGGGTAGGGGGGAGGGAGGAGTTGGTAGTGTGGTTTGTACATGTTGGTGGACATAGCCCTCTCCCAGGCCCTCGATAGGATCCGCTGACTGAAGTGCTGGAAGTGGGGGTCAAAGTACCGCCAGTACTCGCGCCGCAAGATGTACATCCCCCCGCGGTTGAGGGAAGGTGCCCGGTAGGTGGCGATCTCGTCCAATACCTCCTCAATTTGCTTGGTTTTGTTTTGGAGGTCGGAGGGGAGGAATTCTAGCAGCTGGGTATAGCCCCAGTCCTCGATGCACAACCAGTGGAGGAGGATGTGGCGGAGGCGGTCTTGGGGGGGCAGGCCGCACACAGAGCGCTCCCTCAGAATGCACACCTGTAGGGTTTAGGGTTTAGTGATGAGGTCATTGTAGCTTTTAAACTTGATACCGATAAATTGTGGTATCAATTTTTCTATCAAAAGTAGGCCACACACAGCCTACAGCCTACAGAGGATGTGGCGGAGGCGGTTTTGCGGGGGCAGGTTACTCAACAAGTCGCTTCAGCCTATTCAACAATCTCTGGACTATTTCATACACACACACACATGATCCAAGGATGTACTGTTACCTTCAGTAAATTAGGCTACCCCTGGACTATATCACCATTACCTATCCTTTTGTTTTTAGCTATCCTTTGCCTACATTTGCATGATATTTGCTATGTTTTGTCTACTATATTACATTACATTACATGTTAAAGTCTACTTGACACCGCGAGGGTGTATGAGACTCTGTGCTTTAAACAAAAAGAAAAAGCACCCACAAAGCAAAAACAACATTACATCAGGGGGGTGTCGAGGACAAACAAACCAAACTCCCAACCTCCGTTTTTGGTGGCGCAGGTATTAAACCCCCCAGAGTCTTATTTGCTATTTGCCTTGCATGCTATTTGCCTTGCATGCTATTTGCCTTGCATGCTATTTGCCTTGCAAGCTATTTGCCTTGCATGCTATTTGCCTTGCATGCTATTTGCCTTGCATGCTATTTTGCCTTGCTTCTAACTGCCCTTGCATGCTATTTGCCTTGCATGCTATTTGCCTTGCATGCTATTTGCCTTGCATGCTATTTGCCTTGCATGCTATTTGCCTTGCATGCTATTTGCCTTGCATGCTATTTGCCTTGCATGCTATTTGCCTTGCAAGCTATTTGCCTTGCATGCTATTTGCTTTGCATGCTATTTGCCTTGCATGCTATTTGCCTTGCATGCTATTTGCCTTGCATGCATTTGCTTTGGCATTCTATTTGCTTGCATGCTATTTGCCTTGCATGCTATTTGCCTTGCATGCTATTTGCCTTGCATGCTATTTGCCTTGCATGCTATTTGCCTTGCATGCTATTTGCCTTGCATGCTATTTGCCTTGCATGCTATTTGCCTTGCATGCTATTTGCCTTGCATGCTATTTGCCTTGCATGCTATTTGCCTTGCATGCTATTTGCCTTGCATGCTATTTGCCTTGCATCTATCTGCCTTGCATGCTATTTGCCTTGCATGCTATTTGCCTTGCATGCTATTTGCCTTGCATGCTATTTGCTTTGCATGCTATTTGCCTTGCATGCTATTTGCCTTGCATGCTATTTGCCTTGCATGCTATTTGCCTTGCATGCTATTTGCCTTGCATGCTATTTGCCTGCATTCTATTTTCCGTGCATGGCTTTTGCCTCTGCTGCTACTTTCTTTCCTTGCATGCCTATTGCCTTGCAAACGCTATTTGCCTTGGCATGCTTAGTTGCTTTGGCATGTATTTGCCTTGCATGCTATTTGCCCCTTGCATCTATTTGCTGCATGCTATTTGCCATGCCTGCTATTTGCCTTGCATGCTATTTTTGCCTTGCAAGCTATTTGCCTTTGCATGCATTTTGCTTTGCCTGCTATTCTGCCTTGCATGCTATTTTGCGCTTGCATGCATGTGCCTTGGCAACTGCTATTTGCTTTGCATGCTATTTGCCTTGCATGACTATTTGCCTTGCTGCTATTTGCCCGTTGCATCTATTTGCCTTGCATTCTATTTGCCTTTGCATGCTAATTTTGCCCTTGGCATGCTATTTTGCCCTTGCAAGCTATTTGCCTTCATGCTATTTGCATTGCATGCGATTGGCCTTGCAATGCTATTTGGGCCTGCTGCTATTTGACCTTGGCATGCTATTTGCCTTGCCTGCTATTTGCCTTGTCAGCTTATTTGGCCTTGGCATGCTATTGCCTTGCCTGCGATTCTTGGCCCTGCATGCTATTTGCCTGCATGCTATTTGGCCTTTGCATGCTATTTGCTTGGCATGCTATTTGCCTGCAAATGCTCTTTGCCTTCATGCTATTTTTTGCCTGCAAGCTATTTGCCTTGCATTCTATTTGCCTTGCATCTTTGCCCTTGCATCTATTTGCCTTGCATGCTTATTTTGCCTTGCATGCTATTTGCCTTGCAGCTCTTTGCCTTGCATGCTATTTGCTTTGCATGCTATTTGCCCTTGCATGCTAGTTGCCTGCCTCTATTGGCCTTGCATTCTATTTGCTTGCATGCTTATTTGCCCTTGCTGCTATTTGCCTGGCAAGCATTTGCCTTGATGCTATTTGGCTTTGGCATGCTATTTTTTGCCTTGCATGCTATTTGCCTTCATGCTATTTGCCTTGCACGCTTTTGCCTTGCATGCTATTTGCCCTTGCATGCATATTTGTCCTTGCATGCCTATTTGCCCTTCATGCATTTGCCTTGCAAGCTATTTCTTGCATGCTATTTGCCTTGCATGCTATTTTTTTGCCTTGCCATTTATTTTGCCTTGCATGCTTATTTTGCCTTGAAATGCCTATTTGCCTGAATGCTATTTGCCTTGCATGCTATTTGCCTTGCATGCTATTTGCCTTGCATGCTATTTGCCTTGCATGCTATTTGCCTTGAATGTTATTTGCTATATTTTTTTCTATGTGCAAAATGGCCGGTTTGCTATGTTTTGCCTTCATCATCATAATCATCATAAACTAATGCTAACATACAAAAAACGGAAACCCTCAACTGGCCAAGCAGATTTCCGAACCCATAGTTGAAAATAAAACACTTTTGACATGATCTGGTCCCCAAACTTCGAGAAAACCCAAATCTGTGTGTTTCTATGTCGAACTGATGCTGTTAAGCAACTTTGCTGCATTTTGTTTTCACTGGACTGAAGTTCATGGGTATAAACCATACGCCCCAAAAGTCCAACGATTAGCTAATAAAGAGACATATTAGGGATTTAGGGTATAAAAACCGAAGCTATACAAAAAAGGTTGGCCTTAAATGGCCCTAAAAAGCTATTACAAGGTATAAAAACGCTGTCCCTAGAACCATGAAGCTAGAAAAAAGCCACTTTCAGATTTGAAAATAGAATCCCTGGTACATACAAACAAACGTGAACAAAAAACATAAACATAGATGCATACGAGGGGGGGGCAAGAATACAGTTTGCAGACTGCGTGCAGGACAGTATAACAAAGTGAAAGAGGGGTCCATGAGCATCATCTCGTCAAGGCCTTTCCAACCATACAACCAAAAATATCAAGTTTGGACATTCAGTTTTTAGTATTTTTACAAATTTCTTGGGTGGGTGGGGGGGCTAGACCCCAGGCTCGACTGCTTTAGGAACCTCTTCAGTGACCAGAATTCAGAACACGCATACGATTGCGCGTTTTTCAGCCTAATTGCCGCTCGTGCGACGATGGGCGCTAAGGTGTAGGTGACGTCCAGCCTGGCGTCCAGCCTGGATGTGCCTTCCAGGGCACCCACCAATTACACACTGGGTGTACCGACTAGCGGTTGCAGATTTGTACTTGTCTTGTCGATCCCTTCACGATGGTGTACTTAACGCTCAAAAATTCGCACTGGCAAGAAAGTTGCACTAAGTACAAATAAAGTTGGGAAATCGGTCGGACCCCCTCCCCCCCCCCCCCCCACCCTCTATCTCAGCCGCCCGTGGGTGCATCCATATGATTTATTTTGTATCAACTATTGCTTGTGGTTCCCCATCTATATAGAACATGAGGTACGGAATATTTTTTCTTGCCCCCCCCCTCGGATACGTACCAAAAAACGTAAACCCACTACTGGCCCAAGCAGATTTGTGCCATCCTGCAGCTCCAGTAGTGGCGACTGCTGGCCTGGTGGCCCGGACCGTATGCCAGCTGCTCGCAGCAGAGCTTTTCCGTTGAACTCAGTGAACAGCGCGGTCCAGGCCTGGTGAGGCGGGGAGGCAGCTAGGGCCGCCATCATGATAAGGACATCCATGTCCAAGATAAACTCCCTCCAGTTTTGGAACAGCAACTGCAGTGTGGGGTAAGGACTAGGTCTGAGATAGGGCAGGGAAGCAGCTAGGGCTATCACCCCACCAGTTGTGGAACAGCATCTGCAGTGTAGGGTAAGGACTAGGGCTGAGAGGGCAGGCAAGCAGCTAGGGCTTCACCCTCACCAAGTTGAAACAGCAATGCAGGTGGTAGGGTAGGACTAGGTGAGAGGCATGGCAAGAGATAGGGCATCACCCCACCAGTTGTGGAACAGCATCTGCAGTGTAGGGTAAGGACTAGGGCTGAGAGGGCAGGCAAGCAGCTAGGGCTATCACCCACACGTTGTGGAACAGCATCTGCAGTGTAGGGTAAGGACTAGGTCTGAGAGGGCAGGCAAGCAGCTATGGCTATCACCGCACCAGTTGTGGAACAGCATCGCAGTTGTAGGGTAGGGACAGGGTGAGAGGGAGGCAAGCAGATAGGGCAGCACAGCACAGTTGTGGAACAGCATCTGCAGTGTAGGGTAAGGCACTAGGGCTTGCAGCGGGGCAGGACAAAGCAGCTAGGGCTATCACCCCACAAGTTGTGGAACAGCATCTGCAGTGTAGGGTAAGACCTCGGGCTGCGCGGGCAGGCAAGCAGCTAGGGCTATCATCCACCAGTTGATGACAGCAACTGCAGGTAGGGGAAGGAATAGGCTGAGGGAGGGCAGGGAAGCAGCTAGGGCTATCATCCCACCAGTTGTGGAACAGCATCTGCAGTGTAGGGTAAGGACTAGGGCTGAGAGGGTAGGGAAGCAGCTAAGGGCTATCATCCCACCAGTTGTGGAACAGCAACTGCAGTGTAGGGTAAGGACTAGGTCTGAGAGGGCAGGGAAGCAGTTAGGGCTATCATCCCACCGGTTTTGGAACAAAAACTGCAGTGTAGGGTAAGGACTAGGTCTGAGAGGGCAGGGAAGCAGCTAGGGCTACCATCCCACCAGTTGTGGAACAGCAACTGCAGTGTAGGGTAAGGACTAGGGCTGAGAGAGGGCAGGGAAGCAACTATGGATACCATCAAACAGAACACCAACTTACATTACACCAGCACTGCAGCGGGTCACCCCCATTCCTAATCCACAGTCGAGACTGCATATGTCCCATGAACACTTATGAGCCACACTGACGCCACTAATATAACAGGCACCAGCTCACCTCCAACTGGTCACCCCCATTCTTAATCTACAGTCACGACTGCATCTGTCCAATGAACTCTCATGAGCCACACTAACGCCACTCGTATAACAGGCACCAGCTCACCACCAACTGGCCACCCCCATTCCTAATCCACAGTTGTGACTGCATCTGTCCCATGAACTCCGATGAGCCACACTGACCCCACTAAAAGAACAGGGACCAACTGTCCAGGTAAAGTAGCAGCCCGTTCTCTACCGCCGAAAGACAGGGCCCCCTTAATACCACGCCCCACCAGGCGTTTTCATTACTTTAACAGGGACCACCTTACCTCAAACTGTAGCAGGCCATCTCCGTTCCTAATCCACAGTCGTGACTGCATCTGGCCTATCAACACTTGCAGCACAAACAAAATAAACAGTGACCCGCCAGTGACCTCACCTCCAATTTTAACAGGTCATCTCCATACCTAATCCACAGTCGTGACTGCATCTGTCCAATAAAATCCCATGAGCCACACTGACGCCACTAATGTAACAGGGACCAGCTCACCTCCAACTGCAATAAGTCATTTCCATTCCTAATCCACTGTCGTGACTGCTTCTGGCCAATGAACGCTTGCAGCACAAACAATACAAGCTGTGACCTGGCAGTTACCTTACCTCCAACTGTAACAGGTCATCTCCGTTCCTAATCCACTGTCGTAACTGCATCTGGCCCATGAACAATACAAGCAGTGACCTGCCAGTTACCTTACCTCCAACTGCATTAAGTCATTTCGGTTTCTAATCCACTGTTGTGACTGCATCGGTCCGATGAACCCTTGCAGCACTAGCAAAATAAGCAGTAACCTACCAGTGACCTCACCGCCAATTGCAGCAGGTCACACCCATTCCTAATCCACAGTCGTGACTGCATCTGTCCCATGAACTCCCATAAGCCACTGACGCCACTAATATAACAGGCACCAGGTCACCACCAACTGGTCACCCCCATTCCCAATCCACAGTTGTACCTGCATCTGCCCAATGAACACTTGAGCCACACTGACGCCACTACAAGTACAGGGACCAACTGTCCAGGTAAAGTAGCAGCCCGTTACCTACCGCTGAAAGACAGGGCTCCCTTGATACCACGCCCAACCAGGCAATATCATTACTTTAACAGGGACCACCTCACCTCCAACTGTAGCAGGCCATCTACGTTCCTAATCCACTGTTGTGACTGCATCTGTCCTATCAACACTTGCAGCACAAACAATACAAGCAGTGACCTGGCAGTTTCCTCACCTCCAACTGTAACAGGGCATCTCCGTTCCTTATCCACTGTCGTGACTGCATCTGTCCTATCAACACTTGCAGCACAAACAATACAAGCAGTGACCTGGCAGTTACCTCACCTCCAAACGTGTAACGGGCATCTCCGTCCTAATCATGTCGTGTGCATATCTGTCCTATTCAAACTTGCCGCACAAACCAATACAAAGCGTGACCTGGCAGTTACCTCACCTCCAACTGTAACAGGGCATCTCCGTTCCTAATCCACTGTCATGACTGCATCTGTCCCATGAACTCCCACGAGTCACACTGACACTACTAAAACAACAGGGACCAGCTCACCACCAACTGGCCACCCCCATTCATAATCCACAGTCATGACTGCATCTGTCCCATGAACTCCCACGAGCCACACTAGTACCACTAAAACAACAGGGACCAGCTCACCTCCAACTGTAACAGGTCATCTAACTTCCTAATCCACAGTCGTGAATACATCTGGCCAATGAAACCCGATGAGCCACACTGACCCCACTAAAAGAACAGGGACCAACTGTCCAGCTAAAGTAGCAGCCCGTTCTCTACCGCCGTAAGATAGGGCTCCCTAAATACCACGCCCCACCAGGCGTTCTCATTACTTTAACAGGGACCAGCTCACCTGCAACTGGTCATCTCCGTTCCTAATCCACAGTTGTGACTGCATCTGTCCCATGAACTCCCATGAGCCACACTGATGCAACTAAAACCAGTGACCCCACCTCCAACTGCAATAGGTCATCCCCATTCCTAATCCACAGTCGTGAATGCATCTGGCCAATGAACGCTTGCAGCACAAGGATGAAAAACGAGATGGGCTGCCAGCTACACATGGGCACCCCATTAATGCCTCCCTCCCCCTCCTCGCCGGCGGCAGCTTCCAGGCAGCTGCTGTCGTCCAGTGGTGCGCGGAGCAGCTCAAGCAGGCCCTCCATGTGCTTGGTAGCTGTCCCGCCGGTGCCATCCACGCCTAGGGACTCAAAGGTCAGCAGCGCTTGCATAAACATGGCAGCTGTGAATTAATAGCAGTTGGTGTTAGTGTTGGTGTTGGTTTTTTTGTTGGTTTTGGTGTAGGTGCTGGTGGTGTAACAGCGGTAAGTAGCAGAGTTTCCTTTTCAGCTACCAGCAGCAGCTTGCATAAACATGGCGGCTGTGAATTAATAGCAGTTGGTGTTAGTGTTGGTGTTGGTGTTGGTGTTACTGTTGGTTTTGGTGTTGGTGTTGGTGCTGGTGGTGTAACAGCTGCAAGTAGCAGTGTTTATTTTTCAGCTACCAGCAGCAGCTTGCATAAACATGGCGGCTGCGAATTAACAGCAGTTGGTGTTAGTGTTGGTGTTGGTGTTATTGTTGGTTTTTTGGTGGTGGTGGTGGTGGTGGTGGTGGTGGTGGTGCAACAGCGGTAAGTGTTAGTGTTTCCTTTTCAGCTACCAGCAGCGCTTGCATAAACATGGCAGCAGTGAATTAATAGCAGTTGGTGTTAGTGTTGGTGTTGGTGTTGGTGCTGGTGGTGTAACAGAGGCAAGTAGCAGTGTTTCTTTTTCAGCAACCAGCAGCAGCTTGCATAAATATGGCGGCTGTGAATAAACAGCAGTTGGCGTTGGTGTTAGTGTTGTTGTTGGTGGTGGTGGTGGTGTAACAGCGGTAAGTGGCAGTGTTTCCTTTTCAACTACCAGCAGCAGCTTGCATAAACATGGCAACTGCGAAAAAAAGTTGTTGGCGTTGGTGTTAGTGTTATTGTTGGTGTTATTGTTGATGTTAGTGTTTGTATTTGTGTCATTGTTTGTTTTAGTGTTGGTGTTAAGGCGTGAGGTTGTGGGGGCCAGCCCGTTTGCTTGCACTGGGGCCAACCACCTAACAAACTAGATTGTGAATGAATGCATACATAGGTAGTATGCCTTACTACAAGGTGTGAGGTTGTGGGGGCCAGCCCGTTTGCTTGCACTGGGGCCAACCACCAAACAAACTAGCCTGTGAATCCATTTATTCGTATCAGTCACCATCAGATCCCTTCCAAATGCAAAATCAGGCATTTGGGGAAAGCACTGCTCCCTACATGTTTCCAAATATTTCTGGCTGTTCTGACTAGCCTGCTTGTGTGTGTGTGTGTGTGTGTGTGTGTGTGTGTGTGTGTGTGTGTGTGTGTGTGTGAGTGTGTGTGTGTGTGTGGTGTGGTGTGGTGTGTGTCCTGACTAGCCTCTGTAGTGTGGTAGATCCTACTGCGCACTTTTTTTTATAAGCTTCTAGGCAGCTTCCCTGACTGGCTGTTCTGACTAGCCTGTAGATGGACTGTATCGTACAAACATACATTTGCATGTACGTACATGCAATTGCATTTACATACATGCATTTGCATTTACATACATACATTTTCATTTACAATACATACACTTGCATTTGCAAACAAACATTTGCATTTACAAACATGCATTTGCATTTACAAACATACATTTGCATTAACATACACTCGTCCAACATACAGACATCATTCGTGTAACCCATATAAATGCTAGAATAAAAACGCACTGACAAATCCCCGTTCAACGAATGGCTCAATGGCAGGGCTCCTTGAACGACCAAAGACGGGGCTCCCTTAATACTACGCCCAACCAGGCGTTATCATTACTTTTTCATTGCATACTGACAAACCTTTGCGGTGGAGGGGTAGGTAAGTGTGTATGTGTGTGTATGTGTGTGTGTATGTGTGTATGTGTGTATGTGTGTGTATGTGTGTATATGTGTATATGTGTGTGTATGTGTGTGTGTGTGTATGTGTGTGTATGTGTGTATATGTGTGTGTATGTGTGTGTGTGTATGTAGGTGTGTGTGTATGTGTCCACACCACAAACACACACACCCCCAGTCCCCCACCAAAGCACTCCTCCCAGTCCCTGACAAACCTGTGCGGTGGAGGGGTAGGTAAGTGTGTATGTGTGTGTGTGTGTCCACACCACAAACACACACACCCCCAGTCCCCCACCAAAGCACTCCTCCCAGTCCCTGACAAACCTGTGCGGTGGAGAGGTAGGTGAGGGGACACCTGGAGGCTGCCAGACAGCAGGCGCTGCCATATGTTTGACGAAGCCAAGCCATCGGTGAATTCATTTGACAGGGTGCCCAGCTGGTGGGAGCACCACTCACTGGTGGCCTCGAGGGAGTAGCTGCAAGGACGGTGGAGTGGAGTGATGTTGGTTGGATTGGGTTGGGTTGGGTTGGGTTGGGTTGGGTTGGGTTGGGTTGGGTTGGGGTGGGGTGGGAATGTTGGTTGAAGCCAAGCCATCGGTGGATTCATTTGACAGGGTGCCCAGCTGGTGGGAGCACCACTCACTTGTGGCCTCGAGGGAGAAGCTGCAAGGAAGGTGGGTGGGGTGGGGTGGTGGGAATGTTGGTTGAAGCCAAGCCATCGGTGGATTAATGCAACAGGGTGACCAGCTGGTGGGAGCACCACTCACTGGTGGCCTCGAGGGAGAAGCTGCGAGGAAGGTGGGTGGGGAGGGGTGGGTTGTGTTTTTGCGTGTACCTTTTCGTGTGTTGTGTCTTGTTGTGTTATGTTGTGTTATTTTTGCTTGTGCTTTTTTGTGTTGTGTTGTGTTGTGTTAAATCCTGTGGTGTTGTGTTGTGTTATTTTTGCTTGTGCTTTTTTGTGTTGTGTTGTGTTGTGTTAAATCCTGTGGTGTTGTGTTGTGTTATTTTTGCTTGTGCTTTTTTTGTGTTGTGTTGCATTGTGCTGTGTTGTTTTCGTTTTTGTGTGTGTTGTGTTGTGTTGTGGGATGGAGTGTGTGTGTGTTCGTGTGTGCGAGCGTTGTTGTTGTTGGTGGTGTGCTTGTAGTGGTGGTGTGTGGGGGGGGATATGGAGCAGTAGAACAACACAGTCTTCAGATTGTCAACCACCAGCCCCTCGAACCACCTCCACCACCACCACCACCACCACATCATAGTGGTGAACGTTCGTTTGGTCGAGGGTTAGTATCTCCCACCGCCCCGAAGTGCACCTACCCTTACCCTTACCCTACCTAGGAGTGGCAACGCCTGACTCCTTGGTGCCGGTGGTTTGTGTAGGGAGACCCACCTCCTGGGGTGAAATACCTTTCACCACTTTAAAAAACGAATCATACCCACCCTCACCCCAGCCACACCTACCTTGTTCATCCACACATGCAGACACATGCAGACAGTCACCACAGCCACGAACACCACCACACACAAACCCCACTCCCACCTACCCACCCCGGCCTACCTACAGAACCACCCACCTACCCCCACCTACCTTGCAGCTTTGGCCAACAGCTCCATCTGCTCATACAGAGTTACTTAGGAGCCATCCTGCCGATCAGACATGACACCCGCAGACACAGTCACCACCACCACCACCACCACCACCACACACAAACCCCACTCCCACCTACCTACCCCGACCTACCTTGCAGCTTTGCCCAACAGCTCCATCTGCTCATCCAGAGGAACTTAAGAGCCATCCTGCCGATCAGACATGACGTCCGCAGACACAGTCACCACAACCAACACGCACACCACACGCTACCAACAGCCCACGCTCACTACCTACCACTAAAAAAACCTTCGTCCCACTACATACCTCCGATGCCGTACCGCTGTGCGTTGGACCAACAAGCTCCTCTGCTCATGCAGGGCTAGCGGAACATCCTGCGATCAGACATGGACACCCCGCGACACAGACATGGCACAACCACCACCACAACCACACACAACCCCACTCCCACCTACCTACCTAACCACCCACCAAGCCCCCGCCGACCTACGAACCACCCACCCACCCCCACCTACCTTGCAGCTTTGGCCAACAGCTCCATCTGCTCATGCAGGGTTAAGCAGGAGCCGTCCTGCCGATCAGTCATGACACCCGCAGACAACAGTCAGCACAACCTCAGACGCGCATATGGCCAAGTTGACCTCCATGTTTGTCGCTGTGTAGACTGAGGAGTGGGTGTCCAGCATATCACCGGCAATCTTGCGTGTATGTGGCACCACGTTCTGGATCTGGCGCACGCACCCTAGGAATGTGATCTGGAAGAGGCCTGAGGGGGGGGGGGGGGGGGGGGGTAGGTGGCGGTGTGTGTGTGGGGGTAGGGGTGGAGGGTGGGGGGAGGGTGGGGGGGCAATCTTGTGTGGTGTGTGGCACCACGTTCTGGATCGGGGGCGACGCGCCTAGGAAGTGGTATTGGAAGAGGCCTGAGGTTGGGGTGGGTGGGGGGTAGTGGCGGTTTTGTGGGGGTGGGGTGGGGGTGGGGGCAGCCTTGCATGTGTGTGGCACCACGTCCTGGATCTGGCGCACGCAGCCTAGGGGAGGTCTTGGAAGAGGCCTGAGGGTGGGTGGGGGGTAGTGGCGGTTTGTGGGGGTGGCGGTGGGGGTGGGGAGCAATCTTGCATGTGTGTGGCACCACGTCCTGGATCTGGCGCACGCAGCCTAGGAAGTGGTCTTGGAAGAGGCCTGAGGGGGTTAGTGGCGGTGTGTGTGTGTGTGTGTGTGCGTGTGTGGTGGTGGTGGTGGTAGTGGCGTTGTGTGTGTGTGTTAGTGTGTGTGTGGCACCACATCCTGGAGCCGGTGCACGCAGCCCAGGAAGTGATATTGGAAGAGGCCTGAGGGGAGTGGTGGGTGTGGGTGGTGTATGGGGTGGGGGGGGGGGGGGGGCAGGGCAGGGGGATAGGACCTGCCCAACCGTGATTGGAAGGGCGTAAAAAGAAAAAGCATTGGTGAACTGAACTCCAAAGCAGCCCAACGTGGGTCCCAGCTAAGGAACGGCAGTGTGATATTATATTGGTCCGGCATTCTGAGTAGGCTAAAGTTAGCATGTATATACAACAATAGCATATGATGCAGTTTGTATGATTTCATAAGATATCAAACATGCCTTTGGTCAACATCATATGATATTCCAGTCTCTTGCAAGGGTTAAATGCAGCACTCACCACCACCACCACCACCACCACCACCCACCCCATTGCAATGCAGCCCAATGTGGAACCCAATTCACCCGCGTTTCAAACCCAACCCTAAACCCCGGAACCCAATTCTCCCGGGGTTTCAAACCAAACCCTAAACCTGAAACCTATCTCATCCGGAGTTTCAATGACATGCTTCACCCTGGAAACCATATCACCTGGTGTTTCAAACCAAACCCTGAACCCTGAACCCTGAAACCCATCTCACCCGGAGTTTCAATGACATGCTTCACCACGGCTTGATGGTGGAACACAGTGCTCAGGTCACCCATCACTCTTCTGTAGCAGTTGAGCAGCACCTAGGGGATAAGGGATACGGGGGTAGGGGTAAGGGTGGGGTGGGGGGTAGGGGGTAGGGGGTAAGGG
>JACBWV010000338.1:11502211-11706758 GCA_013435795.1 Chlamydomonas sp. ICE-L | reverse complement strand
GATGTATTATCCTTTCCTGCGCAGACACAATACAGCGGTGCTTAGAAGACTGTGTTGGGAAGTTGTATAGAAGCTGCATGGAAGTTGTATAGAAGCTGTGGTTGCTATAACCCCCTCCCGCTGCACGAATCCTCCTGATGGCAAACTTTACTGCGCAGACACAATACAGTGGTGCTTAATGGACTGCGTTGGGAAGCTGTATAGAAGCTGCATGGAATCTGTATGGAAGCTGTGGTTGCTATAACCCCCTCCCGCTGCACGAATCCTCCTGCATGGGCAAACTTTAACTGCGGCAGCACATATATAGTGGTCGCTTAATGGACTCGCGTTGGTGGCCACAGCCATGTATGAATGCTGGGCATTGAATCGTGTAGGAAGCTGCGGTTCTATACACCCCTCCCGCTGCACGAATCTCCCTATCGACAAACTTAAACTTGGCTGCAGGACACACAAGTACGTGGTCTGCTTATATGGATCGTGGAAGTCAGGTTAGAAGCCTGCACATGGAATCTTATGGAGCTGACGGTTTGCTAGAACCCCCTCCCGCTGCACGAATCCTCCTGATGGAAAACTTTCCTGCGCAGACACAAGACTGAGGTGCTTAGAGGACTGCGTTGGGAAGCTGTTTAGAAGCTGCATGGATACTGCGCCTGCTATAACCCCCGCCCTCTACAAGAATCCTCATGATGGATGATTTTCCTGCGCATGCACAAGACAGTGGAGCTTAGAGGACTGTGATGGGAGGTTGCATGGAAGCTGTACATAAGCTGTATGGAAGCTGTATAGAAGCTGTATGGAAGCTGTATGCACACCCTCCTAACTTGTACCCCTACCTATATCCCAACACTCACCAGCTCTGCTAGTTCCAAGTACCAATATTAGCCTCCTTGCCCCCCCCCACCTCCCATCCCCCGTAGTCCTTGCCCCCCCCAAACCCCTCTCCCCCCCCCCCTCACCCCCTGCCCAACCCACTCCCACCCCCCCCCCCCTAGTCCACGCCCACCGCCACTCTCACCCATACCCCCCACCCGCAGGCCACGACCACACCACCATCTCTTGGGGCGCCTAGGATTCCAAATCTTAGCATTCCAAGGAACAGGCCAATTCTCCAACACACCCCCGAAAGCTTTTACGCCCGCCACATCCCAACAGCTCACCACTCTTAGTCCAAGGACCAATATTACCCTCCTTGCCCCCCCCTCCCCCCCGCCTCCCCCCCCCACCCCGCCCCCCGCTCCAACCCCCCTCCCTATCCCCCTCTCCCCATCCCATTTAGTCAATGTCCCCCCTCCCCCTCTCCCACCCCCCCCCCCCCCCCCCTCCCCCCCCCCCCCCTCCCCCCTGTCAACCTCCCTCCCCCTCCTGCCCCCCCCACCTTATTCACTTCCCCGACGTCCCCCCCTCCCCCCTCTCCCCCCCACCCTCCCCCCTCTCCAACCCCCCTCACCCCCTCCCCCCCCTTATCCATGGCCCCCTCACACCCTCGCCCCCCCCCGCGCGCACGCCTCGCCAACCCCACTCCCACCTAGTCTAGTGCCCAACCCCACTGCCACGCCTGCCCCCCCCCCCGCCCCCGAGCCGCCCCACCCACACCGCACCCATAGCCCATCCCTCACCTCAATCCCACACCACACGGACCGGCTCCGTTGGCTCCTATGATACAATCTTAGCGTCCAAGGTAATCCCAAGTGGACTGTTCGTCCAAGGGTATGTGCCCTGCCCAGTGGCTCGTTGTCCTGGCAATGGGGGGAGGGGGGTGGAGGGGTGGGGGTGGTACCGGCACAGCACCGTGGTGTGTGTGTTGGTGTGGTGTGTGTGGGGGGGGGGGGGGGGGGGGGTGGGTGGGGGGGAGGGGGGGGGTGGCACGTTTTTGTGGTGGTGAGAGTGATTAGGTGGGTGGTGGTGGTGGTTGGGGTCGTTACGTGGTGGTGGTGTGATTGTGATGATGGTGGTCGGTGGTATGGTGATTGTGTACAATGACCAAGGTTGATTGTTCTTTAAGGATATCCTTTCCAGGGGGGTACCCTGGCAAGGGGAAGGGGGGTGGTGGGGGGGTGGGGGGTGTCCGATGGGGGGGGCACAACTGTGGTGTGTGGTGGTGTGGTGATGAATCCGTGAGGTGGTGGTGGTGTCGTATATATCAACTATATATATCCATAATGATCAGTTCCTCACATCTTATTCACTTCTTCTATCACCCTTTCTGATCTTGTCCAGGATAGGCTGACAGCTTGCGAATCATCTGGTGTAGGCGCCTCCACCCCGCACACTCCCTTCCCCCTCCCACAGTTGCTTGCTTACATTGACTCCATTTGTTTCCCGATGCCCCATGTGGGATGCAGCAAAGTGAAACACACTTAGTGGATTAGTGGGTAGTTAGCGTCAGTGGGTGGGTTTGTGGGTGGTTGAGGTTGGGGGAGGCTTGGGTTATAGTGGGTGGGAGCCTCCGCACAGTCTGGGTAGCTTAGATGGACTCGGACTAGTGAGCTTTAGACAGTAAGGCGTAGTGGCGTTGGATAGGGTTGGTAAGGTGGGTGGGATTAGAGCTTGGTAGGTGGGCTGAGGCCTGGGAGCTCGCTGGAGTTAGGTAAATGGGTGAGTTGGGGTGCGTGTATTATAGTGGATGGGCTAAGAGTGAGTACTGGATGGGCTGAGCGAGCTGAGGTTAAAGTAAATGAGTGGGTGGAGTAGGTGGGTTAGAGTGGGTGGGTTAGAGTGGGTAGGTGGGAGGGCTGGAGTGGGTGAGTCTCTTGAGTGTTTGCGCCTCCACCCCGCACCTCCTTCCCAGTTTGCTTGCTTACATTGCGCACCACTTTGTTCTCTATGGGACACGTCAACAGGAAAACACACTGTCAGGGATCATGAGCAGTGAATTAAAGCGAGTGCTGTATCCTGGGTGGTTTGTCGTGAATGGGTCAGAGCTGGAGTGGACTCTAGCGTGGACGGATGGGTAATAGTGGGTAGGTGGGTTTGCTTGGGAGGTGATGGGATCAGAATGGGCGGATGAGAATAAGTGTATGGTAAGGGGTGGGTGGGTGGGCTCTAGTGGGTGGATTGGAGTGGGTGGGTGGGAATCCTGGGTGTCTCCGCCTCCAGAACTCATATCCTCCCGGGTTGGCTTGCTCTCATTTGTCATAAATAAATATTATAATTGTTGAAAGGTAAAAGATATACACTTTTGACAGACTTGTTTTTAACCAGAAAAAGAAATCCGGACAGACGCACAGACACACGCGATTAACCCCAAATCCCTTTTTTATAACATTCAAGTACATAGCCTCCTGAGAAATGGAAAAGTAATCCGGACGGACGCAAGGACAAACACAAGTTTTTGACCCCCAAAACCCTTTTTACAAAAACAAATGCCCCCCTGAGGAATGGGCAAATAATCCGGACGGACACACGGACACACGCAAGTTTTTTGACCCCCTAATCCATTCATGAAAAAAATCTTCAAGTATATAGCCTCCTGAGAAATGGAAAACTAATCAGGACGGACGCACAGACACACACAAGTGTTTGAGCCCCTAATGCCATATTTGAACAAAACGTTCAAGTACATGGCTTCATGAGAAATAGAAAAATACCCAGGATGGACCCACGGACACACGCAAGTTTTTTGACCCCCTAATCCCTTCATGAAACAAATCTTCAAGTATATAGCCTCCTAAGAAATGGAAAAATAATCAGGACGGACGCACGGACACGGACAAGTGTTGAACCCCCTTATACCTTCTTCAAAAACAATATTCAAGTAAGTGGCCTCCTAAGATATGGAAAAATACTCTGGACGGACCCACGGACACACACACATGTTTGACCCCCTAATACCTTATTTAAAAAAAAACTCCGAGTACATGGCCTCCTGAGAAATGGAAAAGTAATCCGGACGGACGCACGGACACGGGCAAGTTTTTGAGCCCCTAAAACATTTTAAGCAATTCAGGGAATGAACTGGACAAAACGTTTCTGCGAGACCTCGTACTCCGTAATTTGACGAAAATTTTGGCCTGGAAATCCGAGAATTCTCGACCATTTGGCCAGGAATTCTCAACAATTCTCCACAAAGTACGATACGCTTGTCCAGTGCATCCCCTGAATTGCTTTAAAAAAGGAACCTCTAAGTACTTAGCCTCCTGAGAAATGGGGAAAGTAATCCGGTCGGACACACAGAAACATACAAGTGTTTGACCACCTAATCCCTTCTTTAAAGTACAATATTCAAGTACATGGCCTCCTGAGAAATGGGAAAAGTAATCCAGACAGACACACGGACTCATGCAAGTTTTTGGACCCCCTAATCCCTTCTTTGAAAACAATATTATAACAATACAAGTACAAAGCCTCCTGAGATATGGAAAAATAATCTGGATGGACTCACTCACTGACACACACAAGTTTTTGAGCACCTAATCCTTCTTAAAAAAATAAAACAATCAAGTAAATTGCCGCCCGATAAAAATACTCTGGATGGACCCACTGAAACACACAAGTTTTTAAGCACCTAATCCTTCTTCAAAAAAGAAAAATCAAGTAGATGCCGCCCGAAATATGGAAAAATACTCCGGACAGACACACGGACACACACAAGTGTTTGACCCCCTAATCCCTTATTAAACAAAATAACATTCAAGTACATAGCCTCCTGAGAAATGGAGGAAATAATCCGGACAGGTGCACGGACACACACAAGTGTAAGACTCCCTAATCCCTTATTTGAACAAAACATTCACGTACATGGCCACCTGAGAAAAGGGAAAAGTAATCCAGACGGACACATGGACACATTCAAGTGTTTGACCCCCCCAATCCCTTATTTAAGCAAAACATTTCAGTACATGGCCTCATGAGAAATGGGGTAAGTAATCCGGACAGACACGTGGACACGCACAAGTGTTTGACCCCTAATCCCTTATTTAGTCAAAACATTCAAGTGCTTAGCCTCCTGAGAAATGGAGAAATAATCCAGAGATGCCAGACACACACAAGTGCTTGACCCCCTAATCCCTTATTCAAAATAAACATTCCAGTACATAGCCTCCTGAGAAATGGAAATATTAACCGGAAAGGGGGGAAGGACTTAGATGGAGGTGGTGTTGAACCATCCTACTAAACCCCATGTACACTGCTCTTTCCCACAATGTCACTTCTATCTGCTGCAAAAAAATTTAACCAAAGGGGGGAAGGACAAGGGGGACGAGGAGGGGGGGGGGTGGGGGGTGGGGGGGGGGGGTGGGGGTGGTTTGGGCGGCGAGGGACCATCCCTACTACACACCACCACCCCGCAACCGTCATGCCTGGTGCAGCTTGACTAGTGAAAGAAACCATCGTATCCCGACCATTCCTGGTGACAACCCGAGAGACAACCTTCCATAGTACAGTACGTATCGCGCGTCACATCGCCTGCAAGGGAACGGATGATCGGGTGGTTCCCGTGTTCTCTCACACTGTCGTGTGGCAGTCGCATGCCTTACCTACTGTGCCTCTCTGGGCCCCCCCCCCCCCCCCCCCCCCCCCCCCCGCCCCCCCCCCCCCCCCACCCCGCCGTCGAAAAAACACAACCATCACGCCACAGACGAGTCTACGCCTAGGGCCTACTTAGTACGGAATACGCAATGCGAAGAGCTCTCGGACGCTGTTCGATTTGCTATCTGAAAAGCATCCGGGCGAGGGATAGGCGAAGCTCTCGGGGGCATGCAGTGTGGGTACGGATTGCTTGATTGCTAATTGAAGCTCACAATTACTTGATTGTCCCCTTACCTCCTCCACCTCCTCCTCCACCTCCTCCTCCACCTCCTCCTCCTCCTCCACCACCACCAGCAGCACCACCGCCCTTCTTCTTCTTAGCGGCCTCGACGACGACAGTTGTACGCCTGGACTGAATGCCAAGTGAGGTAATGGGTCTGACGGGTAGCGATCGTTGGGAAGGGAGGGGGCGATTAAGCCTGGAGCCGACGGCTTTCAAAACCATGGCGAAAATTGGGATATGGATAGGGGCTGCAGAGTTTTGTAGAAGGTCGACCTGGCGAGGGTTGTGAGGATGATGAGGTGTTGGGGGCTGACGAGGTGTTGGGGGCTGGAGGCAGGCTGGAGGGGGAACCCCCAACTTAACGGGGGGCGTGGGCGGGGGCTGGAGGCATCAGGGGCTGGAGTTAGGCCGCGAGAGTCATACACTGACTCGCCCCCCATTCTCCGAGGCCCACCCCACCCCCAAGACCCTTCCAACCATCCTCAAAATCACAGGCTAAACGTTATGAAGCATCGGCAAAAATGTGACAGTTCGACCCAACGAAGCATGGGGCGTAGATTAGTTGCCGTGTACTCGCAATGTCCGGACAACGGTGGCCTAAGAGGTCGTAAGCCCCGAAAGCCATCGAATAAAGTCGAAAATGTGGCGGGCCGCGGGGCCCCCGCACCCGCCACATTTGAGTTCTTCACCGAAATTATATTTGTCATCGCCTGGAATTGACATGGATGTAATGTGCAATATTACACTTTCTAAAAGTATATAATTACATATGGGTACATAATCGATGTCTGAATTATTAACTCGTAATTGAGTAATTGACCGAATTTTATTATCACCCATATATTTAAACTCTCTACGCAATAGCCTACTCGTTTTGAAGTTCATCTATGTTTTTATAAGAACGCGGAACAAAGCGGACCCGCCCTTTGGTTGGCAATTGAATGGGGATCCGGTGGAGGTTGAGTGAAGCCTCGCGGTAGCCCTGCTGTCACTAGTGTTTTTTTTGTGTCTGTGGTGCAATTGCGGTCGTTGCAACCTTGTGCGCCCTCTGCTGGTTCATGATGCAGAACATGTTCATCTATCCCGCGTATCTTTGGTACACAGTTACGCGATACTCATAAACTGGGCTGTGGCCAACCCTCCGGCTGTGACTAGCAGTCGTCCTTCGGATGACTTGACTGTCGAAATCCCCAACCGTCAAGTGTTTCGGGGCGACAGTTTTAACTTAAATCTACACTGCGAAGACGAGGTGACGTGCACTGAAGATACAAACTTGTCCTGAAATTTTCATTCGAGTCGGAGAATAGATGTCTGTTTTGCGAGCTTTAGTCGAGCTCTCCGTTTCAAACGTCAGTTGGTGCGTCTAAAATGCACTTTTGTAGGGCGAACCCTCTGTGTCCCTACGCCATCCGTTGGCTCGTGGGCGCCTAAGCTCCGTTTGGCGCCTCCGTTTTGGCCACCCTTTGGCCAAGCCCTGCAGTACGGCTTTTGTACCGAATTCGCACCCTTTGGAGGGGCGTAACAAAAAATTGTGACTAACAAAATTGATATTCTATAAAATATTACATTGTCTGTTTTATTAACGAATCATTACACAAAAATGGTACCTTTTTGTTGCCTTATCTTTTTCCAGTCCACTTCATTAGGTTTTTGATTGCTGATTCATTTTCCTTCGTGAGGACACATTTTTTTTAATGTAATCCAATGCAAGCTCGGCACCATCGTAAGAAGAAAGCATGCTGGTCTTGAAATCAGGATGCTCACAAGAAAACAATTCTTGGATTTTATTTTGGAAGGGGTAGATATTGACCCCGCCAAACCTGGAAGCTAATTTCCCTCGGGGAAAATGCCGGCAGTCTACATTGCATTCGCAACCTTCACTTGTCACATCCCTAAACTTTCGCAACTTGCTCCAATCCTCCACATGCTCAAAACAAGTCGAATCAAACACATCTGTTACTTCATACAAAGCAGGGTAATTGAAAGCGCACGCTTTTGCGCTTTTGAGCGCTGACTTTTTGACCCCTCTGCGCTTTAAGCGCAGTTTTTAGCAACCCCTTGTGGCGCTGCAAGCATTTTTTGCGCTTTTTGCACTACAAAGCGCAGTTTTTTTGTAATCAAGTGCGCTAAAGCGCAGGCCAATTTGGCCATTTGAAGTACCCTGATACAAAGAAGGACCTTTAAGCTGAAAGTAGGCACTGCAGTCTTTCACAGACTCAGCTACAACCGGTTACAAATATACACAGACCAACTACCTGGAGTGGTCTCAAGCTGGATCCCTAATCCGATTTGGCAAAGGGTCGTTTGCCAAACAGTTTGCCAATACAGCGCATACTGTTGTTCACCGGGTTTCACCGGCTCACCTAGAGTGACTTAGAGTGCACAGGACTACCTCCCTGTGGGACTGTACTGCGATGCCGCTGCCAGCTATGGCACGGACTCTGATGCCGGTACCCTGAGGTGCCGCGCCATCTCAGTACTTCCTCCTAGCGCATTGATCCAAGGCTTATCTAACTGTACAGATCTTATCCTTACCGTCTTCCCCTCGTCTCTGTGCTCTGCACATACTCCGGAAACTCACAGGTTACGGTTCCATTCGCTTTAGATTGTCCTTGCTCGACGGTATTCAGAGCTGAAGGGCATTTTGATTGTTGTTGCGCGGAGTGAATCAATTGAAAGGATCGAGTAAGGCTCTCCACCCGACAAGAACCTCCCCGCTGGGACACCACTCTTGTGCGGTATATCATCCGCGTATCCGGATTGATCCTGCTCCATTGAGCATCAAGCTTCGTCCAGCACACACAACCCTCCCCCCCCCCCACCCCCCCCCCCCCCTAACAACCATCTCTACCTACCCTCCACTGCGCCCCCACCACCCCCTTCCCATCTCCCACGTCCCGTTGCTTACCAACCTCAGCCGGCTCTCAACCACCTCCTGACCTATCATCTCTCAAGATCTCTCCCCAGTTGGCCTTCACCACCAACCCTTCCTTCCCCAAACCCTCCTCGTACCCCACCCCGTTGCTTGCAACTCCCTCCAACCCTTTACTCCCTAATCCCGCCTTTCCCATCAACGTGTGCTTTGCCTTGCCCCGGAACATTGCCATGGACGCGCCGCAATACCCCAAGTTCGACGGTAAGGGAACACTTGAAACCTTTGCTACCTGGTACAAGGACATGACCAGCCCAATGCTAGACCACATCTGCAGGCACTCCGTGCTTGATGGAGACCGAGACTTCATCCCGTTATCAGAGCCGAAAGACGGCATGCACTATTTTACCTCGCCCGGCAGTAATATCACTGCCATCAGCAACTTTATTGCTATGGACCACATTTGCGACTCAGTCCACTCATCCATCGCTGCTGTTCTTCGTGCCCGTACTAACAATGCGGCATCTGCTTTGCGCTACCTGAGAACCGAGTATGGATCAGGTTTCATGCTAGATCCTCCTATCCAAACTCCAATTCCCACAACCCTCAGATCTCTAAACTTCTCCCGCCACTCCATCCATCGCAATGCAGCACTTCCCATCCGCCGAGCATCCAGGTCCTCCTCTGACCGGCATACGCCACCCCCACCGCCATTCGTGGATGCTCCTCCTCCACCACCGAAGATGCCTCTGTGTCCCAATGATCCTCTTGCCCTCTGCCCCTTGGACGACGCCAAACTCAAGGCCAGCCTCCGCGCGAGCGCGCAGAAGATCCTGGAGAAGGACCCTAACTGGTTCAAGGACATCCAAGAGGGTCGCTACAAAGAGCGACCTCAACCTCCTCCAGGCCCATCCAGGCCGATTCCTGTAGACCAGCCGACTGCGACTGGTGTCCCATCATCAGCGGGCAAGGAATTCTGGATTGGTGAGGATGACCCTGCTGGATCATCTGATCAATCTGAAGACCAGGCATCTGCTGCACCTAAGGTGCCACCTGTCCACCCAGATGCTCATCTCCCTGGATGGTATCCAGAGTGGAAAGAGGACATGCTCAAAGAGCGGGATGCCATGCTTGAGGGTAAGATCCCTAGTATCCTGCCCTATCCTGCTGATAAACCTGTCCTGCACACTGTCTCAGAGATAGGAAACTCCCCCACTCTGCAGAATACCCACAGTAGTGGGGACCAACAAGACCAAGACCCTACTCCTAAGCCTGACCCTGTCCTGCACACTGTCTCAGAGATAGGAAGCACCCCCACTCTGCAGAACACCCACAGTAGTGGGGACCATGAAGATGCAACTCCTAATCCAGATTCCTCTGAGCACCCATCTGGCAATACGATCATGTGCTTCTATCCCTCCCAACCCATGGCACATGACTGGGTACTCAGCTCTGATTCAATTCATCACCTTACCTACAACAAGCATGCACTCATCAGAATCATACCTCTATCTCCTCCAGTACCAGTGTTCTTCCCAGGACATCCCCATCCACGTATGTGCTCCTCCACAGGCACAGCTGTAGTCCAAGCACACAATGGCTTGGTCCTAACCCTCAAGGATGTTCATATATGTCCCATTGATAGTGACCCCATGCCACTCATCATTCCACACAATGGCATTCCAATGCAACTCATAAGCATCCCAGCTATGATGAGACAAGATGATGCCCTTACTCTTTCTTTGGATGACTCCCAGGCTACCCTATGCCTCCCTTTCCAAGAGGACATAGGACAGGACGATGAGCCTGGACCATCACTCCAGCCTGTCCTGGTCTGCCACAACAATGCAAGGGGGGGAGTCTATACCACAGATGTATTCTACCCCAAGCCTACTGATCACCCAGATCAAGAGAGCCCAGTTGACCCATGGTACCTGAACCCTAACGTCATGGTACACTATTTATGCTCGGCAGGAAGAGCTAAGTGGACTCATCGGTTCAAGGACTCTGCAGACCGCCTCAATGAACTGGCATCTCTTCCTCCTCCTCCTTCATCGTCATCTCCAGATCAGGGTACTTCAATTTGCCAATTTGACCAGCGCTATAGCGCACTGGAGAAAAAAACGCAGCGCTTTCCAAAAGCCTAAAAAAAAGCGCTACACAAAAAGAAAAAACTGCGCTTTAAGCGCGCAACCGTTTTTTTTCCAGCGCTTTTCCTGTGCTGCTGGTGAACTGGTGGGGTGCCAGAGAGACTCTTGTGTGTGTGTGTGTGTGTGTGGGGGGGGGGGGGGGGAGGTGGAAACCTGTTACAAATTGAAGGACCAGCTGAAGCATGCACGGATGGAGTGTGAGTGTCTCGTGGGACAGAACACCGCAAGGCCGAAGGACCGGCTGAAGCATCCAGTGCAGCCGCAATGGTTCCCTTCCGCTTCGTCGGGAACGCAGAAACGGCAACGGATCCGGCTGCGCAAAGTGGAAGGAGTTGATTTAGCCAAGAAGATATGATGGCATCCGGCAGATTCCAGGACATAGGTCGCAACTCGATAAGCAAACACACACAGATACAGCTCGATCAAATTATGTACCCAAGCAATCGAACATACTCGTGGCCCAGTAGTTCTTGGTCTTCGCTGTCGGGACCCCAGCGGTCTTGGCCTTCTTCGTCGGGTTATCCTGCTTGCCCATCGCAGCAGTAGGGGCGACTAGGATAGCGGTAGGGGTGACTAGGAGAGCGGTAGGGGTGACTAGGAGAGCAGCAGAGGCGAGCAGAGGCGAGCAGCAGAGGCGACAGGCGAGTAGAGCAGGAAGGAGGAGGCGGAAAGGAAGAGAGAGAGGAGGAGCAGGAGGAGGAGAGTGAAAAGGAGGTGGCGAAGGAGAAGTGAGGAGCGAGGACTGCGACTTGGCGACTGGGCGACGAGGAGTCGAGGACAAGGACTTCACAAGGGGGACAGGAAAAGTTTAGACACTTGATGTCAGCGCGTTTCCAGGAATTCGGCAGGTCACAACTCAACAAGCTGAAAGAGTACTCGACTCGTCGATTCAGACGCAATCGAACTTACGTGTGGTGGGTTAGAAGGAGCCTATCAGACTTGAGCAGTCAGCTGTGACGAAATGGCAACAGATGAGCAGCAGATGAGCAGGGGCGAGGAATGGAAGCGTTGAATAAGCCCAGAGGTAGGATTTTGACGTAACCGCACTCTGCCGGGTGTTGGTTTTAACAGTCCAGAATACGGTTGTTTCCGTTAGCGTTCAAATTGCACGGTCGACGGCTCGCCGCGTGCTGCTACAGTGCTACCTAGTCAGGATGGCTGCCTGTCACACTATTTGAATCCCACCCCTTGAGTCACTCAGCCAGTCACTCAATGAGTCAGTGACTGTCTTTCAAAAATTGAGAAAGCGCACAGGGGACTGCGGTTTCAGCGCTTTCTGTGAGAGACTGAAAAGAGGAAAGCGCACTAGTGTTCAAAAAGACAGCGCGCTAAGCGCACAGGGGTTGCAAGAATCTGTGCTATAGCGCGCAAGGGTGTCAAAAAGTCAGCGCTCAAAAGCGCAAAAGCGCGCGCTTTGAAGTACCCTGCTCCAGCTCCTCCTCCTCCTCCTCCTCCATTGCCACCACCAGCTTCTGCTCCTCCCTCTCCACCAGCTCCTGTCTCCTCCCCTCCCTCCACCTCTGCTGACCCTGCTGAGCCTCCCTTAACAAGTCCTATCCCTGCTTCCCCCAGCCATACCAGGAAAAGAGATAAGAGAAAGCCAGATATGACATGCTGGAACTGTGATGGATTTGGACATTCCTCTACACAGTGCCCCTCACCAGGCACAAACTTGGCTCATAAACCACCCATGGACACCCTTCTCAAGCCCAAGTCTGCAGGTCCTCCTGTACCAGTGCCTCCAGCACCCCCTAGAGCTCCTGCCACTGTCCAGTACCAGAAGAAATCCAATGGTGAGCCTTCCCCAGACTGCCTGTACTGGTCAGACTGTCACAGAGAAGCAGGATATGTAGAGGTCATGCCAGATAGTGCCCCTAGTTGTAGCCAGGATGATGATGCCATAGATGTTGCCCAACAGCTGGCCAACATGAAAGCATCAATGCTGGAGATCTATAAGAAGAGGTATCCATCTGTAGCCAGCCAGCAGACTATCCAGCCAGTAGAGCCACCAGTAGAGCCACCAGTAGAGCCACCAGTAGAGCCACCAGTAAAGCCACCAGTAGAACCACCAGTAGAGCCACCAGTACAGCCAGCAGTTGAGCCACCAGTAGAGCCCCCAGTAGAGCCAGCAGTAGAGCAACCTGCAGATAAACCTACACAGTTGGCCACTGCCATCCTATCCCTATTCCAAGAGGACATACTCCTCCAGACCATGGTCCCCACTGGCATCACAGACTTCTCTCCAGGTAGCACACCTCCCACATCAGAACCAGGTTCCCAAACTGACATACAGAACAATGCCCACATGCTTGCTGTCAGCTACACCCTTGAGAACCACAGGGAGGGATACTATCCCTTGGGGGAACTGATGGAAATATTAGATCACATGATGCTCTTGCCCACCCCGCCCACCCTGCATAGTCAACATGCTCAGGGTCCCCTTATACACCTTGATCCACGAATTCTATGCAAGGTACAAGCACCTGAGGTCCCTTCCAAACCAAGTCTGGAGAGAACAGGATATGCCCACCAATCCTGCACCAGTTATTACCCCTATCCACTTGCACTCTAAGCTTCTAGCCACTCTCATATATAAGTATGACACCTGCTCAGCCAGCATGAAGGATAGATTGAAGTGGACCATCTGCCTGCAGGCAGCCATGGTCAGTGCCTACTGCAATGCAGCCCACAAGCAGCCAGGACTCCTCATGCAGTCCCATCAGATCAGGACAGATGGAGAGCCCAGTCCTATCCTGATCTACGTTGATGATGCCATCATGCCCTGGAATCAGCAAGACTGTTTCATCCTCAACTTCTGCCCTCCTGCCTTCCACTCTGACCCTACAGCTGACCTGTGGGATGACCTGCACCAGGCCATCACAACTAGGCTTAAGAGAGATGGGTTCTACCAGATCCCATACCCAGTTGATGACACCTGATCTCCTGATCCAGTAGCTAGCCAGCAGTTGATAGATGATAAGTTTACATGGCATCCCTTGTAGTCTTTCAGATTTGACTTTCCACCAGTCACCTCTATCACCTCAATTCTAGACTCCATGACACCAAGGAACAGACTTTTCCTAGATATTGATTGATTGCAACTTGATTGTCTGCTTTCTTCTATTTTAGATTTGACCTGAGCAGACATCCTGTCCCACAGGATATTCCTGTGCCTGCTCTCCTTGCACCTGTTAAGCCAGCCTGCCAGTCAGCCCAAGTTTATCTTTCAAAGCATAAGTTGCTTATAAATATTTAAAGTCCCTCTAGTTTTCTTTTAACTCCTCTAATTCCCGGAATTCTCCAGAATGAAGAATACCAGGAATTGGGGGGGATGTTGTTCACCGGGTTTCACCGGCTCACCTAGAGTGACTTAGAGTGCACAGGACTACCTCCCTGTGGGACTGTACTGCGATGCCGCTGCCAGCTATGACACGGACTCTGATGCCGGTACCCTGAGGTACCGCGCCATCTCAGTACTTCCTCCTAGCGCATTGATCCAATGCTTATCTAACTGTAAAGATCTTATCCTTACCGTCTTCCCCTCGTCTCTGTGCTCTGCACGTACTCCGGAAACTCACACATACGGTGTTCGAAATGAATACTTGGTGTCGCTATTTTATGTCAGTAGACCGACCTCCAGGGGTGAAAGTCCTTTCAAACTTTTTAAAAAATGCTCCGATACCAAGACACCGTGAAAGCCTCCAGTTATGTAACAAAGTCCGACTCATTCGATATGTCTGGTCAAGTACAACCATTTTTGAAATGTTTGTGTGATGTATGCATGAACTCGTGTGTAACACATTTTTAATAACACAAATGGAAGCAGCGCAATTGACGTCCGTTTGTTTGTTTGTGCTACTGATGACCGTGACCAGGTACCAGGACGTGAGGGAAACTAGGTCTTCTTACAAGGTGCTATCTAAGTTGGTAAGGGACCCAGCCCCACGTGAGCAACGTGAAGGACCTCTCGACCCCGTTCTGGCGGAGTGAAGCCGGGTGTACCGCCAGCCTCTTATTAATCTTATGGGACCTCTTGAAAAGAAAGAAGTGTAAACGCCAAGTCGGCGTGGCTTGAGGAATAGGAGTCTGGTCTTCTGCGCCCATTGAAGAGCAAGCCGCACTGAAGCGATCAGTACCGCTCCTTGAGCCCGTTGGCGGAGTGAGCTCGAGTGTACCGCCAACCTGTCCGCCCGAATCCACTATCTTCCCGTCAGGGCCCCCCGGGGGGCCCTGCTTCCCTCCGCCCGTTGCCCTCCGCCCACCTGCACCTGGCCGCCCGAGCCTGGTCCACGCCAGCAGCTGGCGGGAGGCATGCCCAAGCCTGGTGTGAGGAATTGATCTGTCCCAGCTGGGATGCAACCGATTTAACCGCCATCAACTCCTATGTCGTCTGTGTGGTCGAGGAGCCTCATATCCTCTAACGTTCGTCACCAGGTACTATCTCACACCCATCTTCGCATCATTAGCAATAATACTTACCCCTCCTGCGCTGCCACCTTAGTCTTTAGGCGTCTCTTACTTCCTTTTACCCGCAGCAGTGCTAAATTTGGTAAATCCGGACATTACTCAAGATGCATGGATCCACGATGATTCGAGGACCTAAGGGCTCGATGCAGACAGCCCATGCAAGCGGTGCAAAACTCTCCATCCCTTGTGCCGGTCGCGTGAGGGCATCTAACAGGAAGCAGCAGCAGCAGCTTTCTGAGCCCGTTGCTTCTAGGAGGTCTCTCATCGCCACGGCGCAGCGTGACTCTGGTGTCTCTAGAAGCGCGGCTGTTGCTGAGAGCAGCACCGCATCACCTTTGGGCAGTGCAGGTGAATTAAAATTACGCGAGCCATGTGCATATGCGACCTAACAAAGTGCGGCAAAAGCCCACCCACTACACCTAGTGCCAGCGTACGCTACGAACTTTGCTGACAAGGCCAACCTGTGTGCGAGTGCTGACGCCGCGCTTGTGCTGCTGATGGAAAATGCGTTATGAACAAGGCAGTCTGCGTGATGTTGGCAGGCCGTTCATGGGTTGTATCTGGAGACAGGAGGCATCACTAAGCATCAACCCCCCATAGCTCTGCACTGACTCCCCTACAACTGTGCTTCTCTGCCTGCCCATGCATCTGTCCCTAGGTTATCAGCGGCAAATAGCCGTTCATGCGTCCTGTCCAGTCCGAGTCCGAAGCGGACCGGCCATGGACCTAAACGAATCCACCTCTGGTACTGTTGCGAATCCAATCGGACAGGCCCACCCCGACCCCCTCCGCCCCTCTCCAGGTTTCCAACTGAATTCGGAAGGCCTTTCTCGTGTGGAATCGCCCAGACGTTCCCTCGGATTCACTCAATCGCTCCCTGTAGGTCTAAAGCTGACGTTCCCTGCGGCCATGGACCATGGATGGAGAGCATCGCGAACCCAATGCGAATCTCCTCCCCCCCTCCCCCCCTCCCTCCTCCTCCTCTTCCCTCCTCCCTCCCTTTTTTCCTCCTGCTTGCATTTCGCCGTTCGACTTTCGACCAGATCTGAATCCAGCGAGCGAAACATCCCCATCTCTATCTTCCTCTCTAACCCCCCCCACCACACTTTTCCTACTACAACCAAATCGAATATCTTGATACGTCTCTTCGCTCTGTACTACCTTGCCGCGATGCGATGTGATCTCTGAGACGGTGTCACTACTTCGCGTTGACGCTAGCCAGAAACCTACAACCCATCCATCCATCCTGCATGCATGCCCCCCCCCCCCCCCCCCCCCCCCCCCCCCCCCCCCGTCATATCTGGCAAGGCAACACATTGACACCTGTCAGGAATCTACTACCCTTCCACCAACCCACCGCTCATGCATGCATGCATGCCCCCCTCTTCCCTCAAATCTGCCAACCCAACACACCTACACTTGTCAGAAGTGTACTACCACCACGCCACACCACCCATTCTGCATTTGTGCATGTCCCCTCTTAAAATTAAGCACAATGATAGCGTAAATAACATCCCCCACCACCACCACCCACCCTCACCACCCCCACCCCACCCCACCACCCGACCCACCCACCCACAATGATCGCGTTAAGCATCTACTCCCCCCAACCACGATCACAACCACCCACAATGATTGCGTTAAGCATCTACTCCCCCCACACACAACCTCAACCACAACCACAACCACCCACAATGATGGCATCAAGGATGTCCCCCCCCCCCCCCCACCACCACCACCACCACCACAAACACAAACACACACAATGATCGCATAGGTAATCTACTCCCCCCCCCCCTCCCCTCCCCCCACCACACATTCACACACACACAGGCACACACGCAATGATCGCACACACAATCTACCACCCCGTCCCTACACTAACACTCATAACACACACACACACAAACATAATGATCGCACAAATTATCTACCACACCCACACACACACACACCCACACACTTGCACGCACACACACAATGATGGCATAAATAATCTACCCCCTTCCCCTTCCCCTCCCCCCTCCCTACACTAACACACAAACACACACACACAAACACAATGATCGCATAAACAATATACTCCCCCCCCCCCCCCCCCCCCCCCCCCCCCCCCCCCCTCCCCCCCCCCCCCCCCCCCCCCTCCCCTCCCACACCCACACGCACACCCACACAATGATGGCATAAATAATTTACCCCCCTCCTTACACTAGCAACACACAAACACAATGATCGCATAAATATTACCCCACCCACCCACCCACCCACCCTCCTACACCCATGCTAACCTCCCATTCATTCATTCCCCCCCACGTTTGTGGTGTGGGCATGTCTTAGGGGGCCTGCCCATACCGGCACTGTAAACACCAGATGTCTCTCAAGACAACAGTAGTTACAGGGATGCACACCTGTTGTGATGGTGCTGCTGGTGATGATGTTGCTGGTTATGGTGTTGCTGGTGATGGTGCTGCTGCTGCAGATGATGGTGTTGCTGCTGCTGCTGCTGCTGCTGGTGATGGTGCTGCTGGTGATGGTGTTGCTGGTGATGGTGTTGCTGCTGATGGTGTTTCTGGCGATGTTGCTGCTGGAGATGGTGCTGCTGGTGATGGTGATGGAAGTGGTGGTAAACAGAGCATGGGTCGCAGGGACGCACACCTGTAGCTATAGCTTTTGTTGACCAACACTACCAGCACCATCACCAGGGACACAATCACCAGCATCACCATCATTTCCATCACCAGCAACACCATCACTAGGAACCGCAGCTACAGCAAACAGCAACAACATCACGAGCAGCACCACCACCAGAAACACCATCACCAGCAGCACCATCACAAGCAACACCATCACCAGCAGCACCATCACCAACAGCACCATCACCAGCAGCACCATCACAAGCAGCACCATCACCAGCAACACCATCACCACCACCACCATTGCCATCATCACCATCATCACCACCACCACCATCGCCATCATCACCACCACAACCACCACCACCATCGCCGATATCACCATCATCACCACCACCGCCATCATCACCACCACCACCACCTTCATCACCACCATCGCCGTCGTCACCATCATCACCACCATCAACACCGTCGCCGCCACCATCACCCCCACCATCAACACCAACACCAGAACCACCATCACCAACATCAGAACCACCATCACCACCACCACCACCATCACCACCACCATCACCACCACCATCACCACTGCCATCACCACCATCACCACTTCCATCACCACCAACAACACTATCACCGCCATCACCACTACCATCACCACTACCATCACCACCACCAACACTATCACCACCATCACCACTACCATCACCACCATCACCACCACCACCACCATCACCTCTACCATCACCACCATCACCACTACCATCACCACCATCACCATCACCATCACCACCACCACCACCATCACCCCTACCACCATCACCACTACCATCACCACCATCACCACCTCCACCACCACCACCATCACCACCATCACCACCATCACCACCACCTCCACCACCACCACCATCACCACCACCATCACCACCATCACCACCACCATCACCACCACCATCTCCGCCACCACCGTCATCACCATCACCACCACCATCGCAACAATGAATTTAATGACCATAATATGCCAAGCTGAATCCTCAACCTTGCTTCACCCCTATCAGAGCAGGTAATGACCATCACCACCACCATCACCGCCATCATCACCATCACAACCACCATCATCACCACCACTGTCACCGCCATCATCACCATCACAACCACCACCATCACCACCATCACCACCACTGACCTGTCATCATTACTTCCACCTAACAGAGCAAGTCATTGAGAACTGTGTTGTGGTCGGCTCAGGACCTGCAGGCTACACCGCTGCCATATATGCAGCTAGGGCCAACTTGAAGCCTGTGGTGTTTGAGGGCTTCAAAAGTGGACAGGGTGGACAGCTCATGGTGAGTCCTAGGGGCCGGGCACACACCACCCCCTACACCCCTTTGAATTTGAATTTAAATTTGTGTGTAGGGCACTGCCTCCTTTCTGAACTTGCCTGGCGTTCCCGA
This sequence comes from Chlamydomonas sp. ICE-L, assembly GCA_013435795.1. Taxonomy (NCBI): domain Eukaryota; kingdom Viridiplantae; phylum Chlorophyta; class Chlorophyceae; order Chlamydomonadales; family Chlamydomonadaceae; genus Chlamydomonas; species Chlamydomonas sp. ICE-L. The sequence continues at coordinate 11,687,433 of JACBWV010000338.1, read as the reverse complement.
GGGTGTGACTGGCCTCGAGCTGACCAAACGCCCCTGGTGTGAGTGTGACTGGCCTGGTGTGAGAGTGACTGGCCTCGAGCTGACCAAACGCCCCTGGTGTGAGTGTGACTGGCCTGGTGTGAGAGTGACTGGCCTCGAGCTGACCAAACGCCCCTGGTGTGAGTGTGACTGGCCTGGTGTGAGAGTGGCTGGCCTCGAGCTGACCAAACGCCCCTGGTGTGAGTGTGACTGGCCTGGTGTGAGTGTGACTGGCATCGAGCTGACCAAACGCCCCTGCATCCACACTCACACCTCCACTCACACTTACACCCCCACCCTGCAACCCTTTGAATTTTAATTTTAATTTTGTGTGTGGGGCACCACTATTGTTGATAACTTCCCTGGCTTCCTCAAGGGTGTGACTGGCCCCGAGCCGACTACACGCCCCTACACCCACACTCACACCACCACTCACTCTTACACTCCCCCCCCCCACCCCCCCACTTCCCCCCACCCCCCATACACCCCTTTGAATTTGAATTTGAATTTTGTGTGTAGGGCACTACTGAGGTTGAGAACTTCCCTGGCTTCCCTGAGGGTGTGACTGGCCCCGAGCTGATGGAGCGCATGAGAAAGCAGGTGAGATAGTCTAGCTTCAAAAAATGGTGGTGATGGTGATGGCAGTGGTGTTGCTGGTGTTGGTGATGGTGATGTGTCTGGCTTTCCTGAGGGTGTGACTGGCCTCAAGCTAATGGAGCGCATGAGAAAACAGATGAGACTGTCTAGCTGCAAAAAATGGTGTCGCTGGTGATGGTGATGGCAGTGGTGGTGTTGCTGGTGATGGTGCTGGGTCTGGCTTCCCCGAGGGTGTGCCTGGCCCCGAGCTGATGGAGCGCATGAGAAAGCAGGTGAGAAAGTCTAGCTGCAAAAAATGGTGTTGCTGGTGATGGTGATGGCAGTGGTGGTGGTGGTGGTGTTGCTGGTGATGGTGATGTGTCTGGCTTTCCCGAGGGTGTGACTGGCCCTGAGCTGATGGAGCGCATGAGAAAACAGGTGAGGCAGTCTAGCTGCAAAAATGTGGTGTCGCTGGTGATGACAATGGTGGTGTTGCTGGTGGTGATGGTGATGGGTCTGGCTTCCCCAAGGGTGTGACTGCCCCCGAATTGATGGAGCGCATGAGAAAACAGATGAGACAGTATAGCTGCATGTGTGTAGGTGGGCATTTGCCACACAACCCCACCCCTCCCATCCCATCCCACCCCTCCCCTCCCCACCCCACCCCACCCCACCCCACCCCACCCCACCCCACCCCACCCCTCACCACCCCTCACCACCCCACCCCACTGATGGAGGGCATGAGAAAGCACGTGATACAATCTAGGTGCATCACAACCACCTACACACCACCCCTCACCCTCCCCCCCCTACACCCCACCACCTAACACCACCCCCTTCCCCCCCCCCTATAACCCACCACACCCACACCCCCACTCACCCCCCACGCCCCCCCCCCCCACGCCCCCTGCAACCCCTGCAGGCTGAGCGATGGGGTGCAGAGCTGTACACCGAGGATGTTGAGTTCATCGATTTGACCACACGGCCCTTCACCATCCGAAGCACCGACCGTGAGGTTAGGGCCCACAGCATGATCATCGCCACTGGTGCCACAGCCAGGCGCTTGAACCTACCTAATGAAGAGTTGTACTGGGGCAAGGGCATCAGCGCGTGCGCTATCTGTGACGGCGCCAGCCCTTTGTTCAAGAACGGCTGTGTGGCTGTGGTCGGTGGTGGTGATTCCGCCCTTGAGGAGGCCGTGTACCTGACCAAGTACTGCAACCAGGTAGGTGCAGGGGCACTCTCATACACAACTAGCACACACACACACACACAGACTAGCGCACACACTCACACACACACACTAGCACACACGCTCACACTAGCGCACACACTCTAGCACACACACACAAGGGCGGACACACACACACTAGCGCGCACACTCACACACACTAGGACACACACTCACAGACACACTCACACTAGCGCACACACACTCACACTAATGAAGAGTTACACTGGGACAAGGGCATCAGCGCGTGCGCTATCTGTGACGGTGCGAGCCCTCTGTTCAAGAACGGCTGTGGCTGTGGTCGGTGGCGGTGATTCCGCCCTGGAGGAGGCGGTGTACCTAACCAAGTACTGCAACCAGGTAGGTGCAGGGGCACTCTCACACACACTAGCACACACACTCACAGACACGCACAAGCGCATACACCCAACACAATCGACGCCCACAGGGAACCCCTCAGCAGACACACCAAGCGGTCAGACACACACCACACAAGCTGCACACGCACTCACACTACTAATTAGCACACACACTCACAGACACACACAACCGCGGAGCACACCGCACACAAAAGGCTCACACCTCACTCACACTAGCACACACACTCACAGAAACACACAAGCGCAGACACACACAGACAAGCGCACACACACTCACACTAGCACACACACTCACAGACACACACAAGCGCAGACACACACACACAAGCGCACACACATTCACACTAGAACACACACTCACATACCGCCCCACCCACCCCCGCCCCCACAACCACCACCCACACATAACCACCACACACACTCACGACTAGCAACACACACTCACATACACCCACAACGCAGACAACACACCACCCCAATCCCCCCCCACCCCCAAACCCCCACCGCCCCACACACTCACCCTATCAAGCATACCACAACACACCACTATCGCACCACAACACTCGACCAATGAAAGTTGTAACGTGGGCAAGGGTATCAGCGCGTGTGCTATATGTGACGGTGCCAGCCCTCTGTTCAAGAACGGCTGTGTGGCTGGGGTCGGTGGTGGTAATTCCGCCCTGGATGAGGCGGTGTACCTCACCAAGTACTGCAACCAAGTAAGTGACGGGCAATCTCACACACACTAGCACACACACACACTAGCACACACTCTAGCACACACACACACACACACACCACCACACACACAAACAAAAACCCCACACACACACACACTAGCACTCACACAGCACAACTATCACACAACCACACCACACACACTAGCACTCACACTAGCACCCCCTAGCACACACACACCCCACACACTCCACGCACACTCCCACACACACACACACTACACTCCCACACACACACACACACACTAGACCCACCAAACACACCCACAATAGCACACACACTAGCCCACACACTAGCACACACACAAACACTACCACTCACACTAGCCCACACAGTAATTCACTCACACCACACTAGCACACATCCAATCCCACGCACTCACACCCACTATCACACTCACACACAGCAACTAGCCCACACGCTGCACATACACACTTAACTATCACACCACATGTAGACTCACACTCACCCCTATACAAACTCCACTAGCACCCACACTCACACCACATCACCTGACATCCATATCACACACACACGCCTAGCACACCACCCCACTAGCACACACATGCACTCACACCCACACTAGCACACACATCACACCACTCACACACACATCCACACACTCTAGCAGCACTAGCACCATCGCTCCCACACACTTACTATCACCCCATTCGCACTCACACACACCCTAGCACACAGCATACAGCTCACCCAACACACGACTCACACCCCAATTCACCACACTAGCACACAACGCACTGGCACATCGCACTCACACACCCCCTATCAGACACCACTCACACCACACACACACCCAGCACACACACTCACAACACAAACACCCCCAAACTAGCACACAGCAATCACCCGCACTCACCCCCACTACCACACACTCTAGCACACCCACTCACACACAACTAACCCACTCACAACACACACACTACACGACCTCTATCACACACACTCACATCCACCCTAGCACACACACAGCTCAAAGCCCTAAGCACACACACTCAGCACCCACTCACAAGACACGCACTAGCACCCACTACATAGCACTACCAAAGCACACACACTATCACACACCCGTCACACACACACTACACTTTTCACTCTATGCACACACACTCACACACGCTAGCACACCACTCAACTCTCGCTCTCACAGCAAGGGTAATCAGGACAGACACATAACAACCCACCACTGCTCCTCCCTCCGACCACCTACCACAAACCACACACACACACACACACCTCTCTCATATCACAGCACACAAACACACACCACACCACACATCCCCCCACTAACCACACACACACACACTCCTCATACACACACACACCACACACTACACTGGCTGGTGAACTTGCTTGTGGGCTTGGTGCATAAGATGGCGCTAGCAATGCTATGCACACAACACATGCACGTCTTTCTCACACACACTCTCACACATCCACACCACATCCACACTGCAGGTGAACTTACTGTGTGCATGGGTGAAGAAATGTGGCGCAGCAGACTATAGCGCACTCTCTCTCTCTCTCTCTCTCCTCTCCTCATCCCTCCCTCTCCTCTCTCCTCCCCTCTCTCTCTCTCATCTCTCTCTCCTCCTCCCTCCCCTTCTCTCCATCTCTCTCTCTCTCGTCTCCTTCACTTCTCGCTCTCCTCTCCTCTCTCTCTCTCCCGTCGCGCTCGCTCTGCCCTCTCACCTCTCACCTCACCGCACACACCCCCATATCCCACTGCAGTGAACTTGCTTGATCAGTGGGGATAAATGCGCGCTAAGCAAGACTATTATGCGCACTCTCTCCTTCTCTCCTCTCTCTCTCACATCGCTCTCGCTCTCTCACGCACACACCACATCCACACTGCAGGTGAACTTGCTTGTGCATGGTGATAAGATGCGCGCAAGCAAGACTATGCGCACTCTCTCTCTCTCTCTCTCTCACTCGCTCTCTCACACTCTCACGCACACACCACATCCACACTGCAGGTGAACTTGCTTGTGCATGGTGATAATAAAAGGTGCGCATCAAGAATATATGCGGCTCTCCCCTCGCCTCTTGCTCCTCTCTCACCTCTCTCTCTCACCACTCATTCGTGCTCACTCTCTCATCACACAACTCTTGCGCTCTCTCACTCTCTCTCTCATCCGTTCTCCTCTCCTCTCCATCTCTCTCTCTCTCTCTCTTTCTCTCACCACTAATCTCGTCGCACACTCTCACGCACCACAATTTCCCACATCCACCTGCAGGTTACTTGCTTGTTGCGGTTGTGATAAGATGCGCGCTAGAAAGCAGGAGGGCCATGCAGGAACAGGCTGCTGTCCACCAAAAATTAATCCACTACAACCCGGATGCTCGACGGAATCCCGTGGTGATCATTCCGTCCCACACGGAAAGGTCTCAGATTGTCAAAACTTACAGTGAATTGGCTTTGTTATGAATAGATACCGCACACACCACCACACAATCACACACATTCCACATACACTAACCCGGGTCGGATGTGGAGTGGTACGGTCTAGGTGCCCGGCTTGGGCTGCGGGCGTCTATAGGTCGCGCGACTCCATCAAGATTGTCAATCAACGAAAAGTAAGTAGTGTTATGAATAATAACACCACACCCAATCAACCCACACACCACACTGGAGTGGAAGTGAGGATGCCGTCGGGCGCGGTTTCCCGTGCTGCGGATGTGCTCTAAGCATTACACTCAACAAATGAACAGGGAATGAATGTCTTGGAACAATACACACAACGCACTGTATGGATCATGGCCCATGGGGGTTCCGTGCTAGAGGTCTCAAGATTGTCAACAACACGGAAACAGGTGAAATGATTGTGATAATAATAACAAAACCCCCACACCACACACAACACACGTCACTGGAGTGGAGGATGCCGTGGGTGGTTCCGTGCTTAGGAAGGGTCTCAAGATTGTCAACAAAGGAACAGGTGAATGATTGTTATGAATAATAACACACACACACGCACTGGAGTGGAGCATGCCGTGGGTGGTTCCGTGCTAGAAGGTCTCAAGATTGTCAACAGTGTAACAGGTGAAGTGAGGATCCTGTTTTGGGAGGAAAATAGGGAGGAATAAAATAAAAAGGAAGAAGATTTCCTCTTTTTGATTTGAAAAAATATCCCTGATGGTGCTTAGGCATCAACCCAAGGATGCGTGGGGTATTATCATGCAGGCCGTTGTCTGTTGGTGAACAGGCACCCTACATCTGCAGTTGGAGTGGGGGTGGAGATGGGTGGGGTGGGGGGATGTTGGAGTGGAGGTGTTGGGTGGGGGGGCGGAGGGAAGGGGGCTGTGTGTATGTATCCTTAGGGGCATTATCCTTAAGGCCATTGTCTGTTGGTGAACCGGCACCCTACATCTGCAGACAACACAACCAGGCCTCATTGATACGAGCACCTTGGGCGCATACCTGCTTTGTGCATTCTGTTGCACTGTCTGATCTTGTTTGCAACTTCCATGTATGTTGTTACAGTCTTCTGCGTGAGCCGCAGACAGTAGCACCATGGGCACCGCGTTATACCATGGGCAACGGACGTATAGGCCAGGTCTTGTCAACAGGAGCACTCCAGGATTCATTCATTTTTGTTAGGCTCACATTGCACTGCTCACCGTGTGTTGTTCTGCCTATTCAAATGTATGTATTTTGTTGCAGTCCAGGGGTAGTCCCATCGAATCCCATCCGATCCCGTTCCATTCTTCAGGCGAGAAGAAGACTTAAGATGTGGTTGGACTGTTCTATGGCATCCCATCCAACCCTATCCAATCCAGTCCCATTCCTCCCCATTCTTCAGGGGAGAAGAGGACTTTAGATGTGGTTGGACTGTTCTATGGCATCCCATCCAACCCTATCCAATCCAGTCCCATTCCTTTCCATTCTTCAGGGGAGAAGAGGACTTTAGATGTGGTTGGACTGTTCTATGGCATCCCATCCAACCCTATCCAATCCAGTCCCATTCCTTCCCATTCTTCAGGGGAGAAGAGGACTTTAGATATGGTTAGGCTGTTCTATGGGGGGGGGGGCAGAAGAGAAGAAAATAAAGCAGAGCAACCCTATTCCAAATCAAATCCCATCCAATCAAATCAAATCCTATTCCATTCTTCAGGCGAGAAGAGGACTTTAGATGTGGTTGGACTGTTCTATGGCATCGGTCACCAGCCCAACAACAAACTCATCAGTGGGCAGATTGATTTGGATGCCGCCGGTTACGTGAAGCTGGGGCATGGCGTCTCTACCAACGTGGAGGGCGTCTTTGCAGCCGGTGATCTGCATGACCCAGAGTGGAGACAGGTGCGAGTGGAAACTGAAAAAATAGAATAAAATAAATGTCAATCAAATCTTATCAGTGGGCAGATTGAGTTGGATGCCGCCGGTTACGTGAAGCTGGGGCATGGCGTCTCTACCAACGTGGAGGGCGTCTTTGCAGCCGGTGATCTGCATGACCCAGAGTGGAGACAGGTGCGAGTGGAAACTGAAAAAATAGAATAAAATAAATGTCAATCAAATCTCATCAGTGGGCAGATTGAGTTGGATGCCGCCGGTTACGTGAAGCTGGGGCATGGCGTCTCTACCAACGTGGAGGGCGTCTTTGCAGCCGGTGATCTGCATGACCCAGAGTGGAGACAGGTGCGAGTGGAAACTGAAAAAATAGAATAAAATAAATGTCAATCAAATCCCATCAGTGGTCAGATTGATTTGGATGCCGCCGGTTACGTGAAGCTGGGGCATGGCGTCTCTACCAACGTGGAGGGCGTCTTTGCAGCCGGTGATCTGCATGACCCAGAGTGGAGACAGGTGCGAGTGGGAACTGAAAAAATAGAATAAAATAAATGTCAATCAAATCTCATCAGTGGGCAGATTGAGTTGGATGCCGCCGGTTACGTGAAGCTGGGGCATGGCGTCTCTACCAACGTGGAGGGCGTCTTTGCAGCCGGTGATCTGCATGACCCAGAGTGGAGACAGGTGCGAGTGGAAACTGAAAAAATAGAATAAAATAAATGTCAATCAAATCCCATCAGTGGTCAGATTGAGTTGGATGCAACCGGTTACGTGAAGCTGGGGCATGGCGTCTCTACCAACGTGGAGGGCGTCTTTGCAGCCGGTGATCTGCATGACCCAGAGTGGAGACAGGTGCGAGTGGGAACTGAAAAAATAGAATAAAATAAATGTCAATCAAATCCCATCAGTGGTCAGATTGAGTTGGATGCAACCGGTTACGTGAATGTGGGGCGTGGCGTCTCCACCAACGTGGAGGGCGTCTTTGCTGCTGGCGACCTGCATGACCCAGAGCTGAGACAGGTGCGAGTGGGAACTGGAGAAATCAAACCAAATCGTAGCCAATCAACCATCCCGTTGATTTGGGTGAGCATGGCTACGTGACAGTGGGGCATGGCGTCACCACCAACGTGGAGGGCGTCTTGGCAGCCGGTGATCTGCATGACCCAGAGTGAAGACAGGTTCGAGTGGGAACTGAACAAATCAAACCAAATCAAATCAAGGTCATTCAAATCAAATCAAGGTTAATCAAGTCAAGGTTAATCAAATCAAGGTCAATCAAATCAAGGTCAAGGTCAATCAAATCAAATCAAGGTATATCAAATCAAATCAATGGTCAAATTGAGCTGGATGCCGCCGGCTGCATGAGGGTGGGACATGGCCTCTCAACCAACGTGGAGGGTCCAAACCAAACCAATACAACATAAATCTCACTTCGAAAACAACACAAGATGAGACAAACCAAACAATTTTAATCAAAATCTCACTCCGAAACAACACAAGACGAGACGAACCATACCAAACAATTATAATCAAAGTCTCTCTTTAAAACACACTAGGCGAAACAAATTAAATCAAACCAAACCAACCCTGTGCAGGCCAAACCAATATAAATAAATACAAACCTAACCAAGCCAATAGAATGTGAAGACAAACCAAACCAAAATAATGTCAAGACAAACAAAACTAAAACAACACTGTGCAGGCCATCACAGCAGCTGGTAGTGGATGTATGGCGGCCAAACCAAACGAATATAATATGAATTTAAAGACAATCCAAACCAACCCTGTGCAGGCCATCACAGCAGCCGGGAGTGGGTGTATGGCTAAAGTCAAGCCAAGCCAAGCCAAACCAACCCTGTGCAGGCCATCACAGCAGCCGAGAGTGGATGTATGGCTGCCCTCTCTGTGGAGAAGTACCTGAGCTCCACTGGATTGGCTAGGGAGTTCAGACAAACAAAACCAAACCAATATAATACAAAGACAAACAAAACAGAAACAAAACCAACCCTGTGCAGGCCATCACAGCAGCCAGTATAATCTAAGTCAAACCAAGCCAAACCAAGCCAAATCAAACGAACCCTGTGCAGGCCATCACAGCAGCCGGTATAATCTAAGTCAAATCAAACCAAGCCAAACCAAGCCAAACCAAACCAAACCAACCCTGTGCAGGCCATCACAGCAGCCGGTAGTGGATGTATGGCTGCCCTCTCTGTGGAGAAGTATCTAAGTTCCACTGGCTTGGCTAGGGAGTTCAGACAAACCAAACCAAACCAAGCCAATATAATATAAAGACAAACAAACAAAATAAAAACAACCCTGTGCAGGCCATCACAGCAGCCGGTTTAATCTAAATCTGAAGTCAAATCAAACCAAGCCATACCAAGCCAACCCTGTGCAGGCCATCACAGCAAACCAACATAATACAAAGTCAAACCAAGCCAAGCCAAACTAAACCAACCCTGTGCAGGCCATCACAGCAGCCGGTAGTGGATGTATGGCTGCCCTGTCCGTGGAGAAGTATCTGAGTTCCACTGGCTTGGCTACGGAGTTCAAGACTAAGGAGTATGTTCCTGATGAGGTGGGTGGGGGATGATTTGTGGGTTGGTGGGTAGGGTGTGGAGGATGGTGTAAGGGTTGGCGGGGGGGGGGGTGGTGGTGTGTGTGTGGGGGGGGGGGGGGGGGGGGGGTAAGTTGGTAAGTTGGTGGGAAGGTGAATAGGTGGGGATTTGGGTGGGTTGGGGGGGGGGGGGGGGAGAGTATTTGGTTAGAATGATTTATGGGTGGGTGGGAAGGTGAACAGGTGGGGTTAGGGTGGGTGGGAAGGTGTGGAAATACCGGGGTAGAATGATTGGTGGTTGGGCGAAGAGTTGTGGTTTTGAGCAGGTAGGTGGTTGGGTGTGTGTGTGGGGGGGAGGGGCCTGGAGTAGGTCGGGTGGGTGGGTTTTGTAGGATTGGGGCAGGTATGGGTGGTGGGTGGGGAGATATATTCAGTTGAGGGCCTGTGATGTCAATGATGGCAAGCAACCAGACAAATCATATCCAAACCAAATCGAAGCAATCTAGAATACGTATATATGTAGGGGGGGGGGCAGGAAGACAGATTTTGGGCTGCATGTTCAAACCGGTGTCCGATTTAGATGGGAGTTGGAAGTTTGGAAGTTTGAAAAAAAGGAAGGGAAAAATTAAGTTGAAAACGATTTTTATCCCCCCACCCCACCCCACCCTAAAACCCCTTACCCCACCCTATACCACCTAAAATGGGGACCATTCGAAAGATCTTTTCTTGCCCTATCCATTCATGCTCTTATATCTTTCATGGGGTTGCCCAAACATGGTCTATCGCCAGGTTAAGATTGGGGCCAAAAAGACTTGGGAACCCTCAAACTTCTTGTTCAACTTTTTCTGGGGTGAAAAGTCCTAAGATCGTGTCGCAAGCGACACGGAAAATCGCTTTAGCAGTCACCGGCAGGGAGTTTCAGAAGTAGAGGAGAAAGTAGCTACTGGTAGCCGAAGAGAGCTACAAACATTGAACAACTTTTGCGAAGGATTTTGACTGCTGCGATGCTGATAACTCTAGTCATGCGCACTCCAACTATGAGTAAAAATTGTGGGTGTGGAGGTGGTCAGAATCGTTCAAACGCCTGGACATCTGTCGGACAGATGGATAGATAGACAGACGGCGGAGAGAGACACGGGGGAACTTGGGGCTTCAGCCCCGGGACCCCTGGGGGGTCCAGAGGGGGCTAAAGCGGAAAAAAAATTCGTAATCTGATACTGAGGATAAGCTCTATTTAAAGTGTAGCTGAGGTGCGGCAGCATTTTTCCTGCCCCCCCCCCTGCATATATATACATATATGTATGTACATATATGCATGTATGTATGCATACATACACTCATTGTGTGAACTCAATGCATCAACTACATCTCCGACAGGTCAAAGAAGCTTCCGAGGAGGAAGCGGCCCCTCCCCCTCCTGGAGAGGAGGCCTTCGACGTCAACGATGACAAACACTTTGGTCAGTTTGCGCTTCGTAAGCTATACCATGAGAGCACTCGCCCGATTGTGGTCCTCTACACCTCCCCTTCATGCGGCCCCTGCAGGTACGCATATGGTGTGAGTGTGTGTGAGGTGTATCCGCAGCGGGTGTCTGAGGGTACATGTGCGGTGTGTGTGGTGTACATGTGCGGTGTTTGTGTGTGGTGTGTGTGTGGTGTACATGTGCGGTGTGTGTGTGTGGTGTGTGTGTGTGGTGTACATGTGCGGTGTGTGTGTGGTGTGTGTGGTGTACATGTGCGGTGTGTGTGTAGGAACGTCGATGTGAAGGCACTAGCCCACTTGTGGTCCTCTACACCTTGACTTCATGTGGCCCTTGCAGTTAGCATAGCTTTTCTTTTTAGCTTCAAGTCGCAGCTTCTAGGAAGCTTCCCTGGCTTGCTACCCAGCCAAACCTAAAGCAAGCTATCGCATCTGGAAGCTGATAAAATCAGCTTTCCAGCACTGTTGAAATCTTGGAGTTTAGCCCAGCCCAGGGCTAGGCCCAATTTCCCCCCTCCCCCCTCCCCCCCACCCCCCCCCCCCCCCCCCCCCCCCCCCCCCCCCCTCACGACCCCTCCCCCCCACCCACTGACCCTCATTCCCCATCCACTGCCCCCCCTCCCCCACCCACTACCCCATTACCATCACCCTGACTCTCCTTCCCCCCCCCCCTACCCACTACCCCAGATCCCTCAAACCCATCCTCGGCAAAAGTGGTTGCGAGTTTCCAGGAAGCTTCACTATACGTCTTGATTCGACATTGAGGCCGGACCCTGAGATTGCCGAAGCAGGCTGGAGGGTAAGTAGGTTTTGTATTCGCATACCTACGCCCTCTTATCACCCTCCCCATTCACCAACCCACTCAACCCCCCATCACATACTCAAACTCCCGCCATCAACCCCTCCCATCATCAAACTCTACCCACTAACCCCCACCATTACACTACTGCTCCAATTTAGCCCCGCCATTAAACCCTCGCACGTTCCCTCACTAACCCAAACCTGCAACTTCATCCCAAACACGTCCGCTAACCCAACCCCTCACTCGCTCCGACCCCTTCCCACTAACCCGTCGCACTTCCCCCTCCACGCAGCCAATTCTCCCAACGCCCGCACGCCCCCTCCCTCCCCACCCACCTCCCCTCACAACCCCCCCCACTCCCACATCCACCCCCACGACAGCCACGCATACTCTACCTCGTACGCCATCCCAGCCACGCCCTTAACCGCCCCGTATATTAATCAGCCAACTTCCACCCCACTACACCACTCCCTACGCCCGCCACGCACACGCCCACAACCACCCCACCCCCACTCAACCCCTCCACTCACCTACTCACCCCATCCCACTTACCACCTCCACTCACCCAACTCCTCCCACTCACACCCTCCACTCACCCAACTCCTCCCACTTAACCCCTCCCCACTCACCGAACCCCTCCCACTCAAGCCCTCTCACCCGACCCCTCCCACTCAAGCCCTCCCACTCACCCGCCCCACTTGCTGTAGTGAACGGTACCTCCACCCTGCAGCTGTTCAAGGACCAGGCTTTGATGACGAAGCTGACTGGGTGGAGATGAAGAGATAATACTGGGCCACCACTCACCCCCTCCACTCACCCAACCCCTCCCACTCACCCAACCCCTCCCACTTACCCACCCCACTTGCCGCAGTGAACGGAACCCCCACCCTGCAGCTGTTCAAGGACCAGGATTTGGTGAAGAACCTGCCTGGAGTGAAGATGAAGAGCGAATATCGGGCCATGCTGAGCGAGCTCCTGGTCAAGTAGAGAGACACTTTTTTATTCCAAGCTTTATGTAGACCGCTCCATCAGCTAGCCACTGGGCCAATTCAAGGCAGCTCCCCAAGCCAGCCACTGGGCTAAGCGCAAGTACCTCAAGAGTGCTGGTTTGTCGTTGTTAAGAGTGAAGTTGCTGGTGCTGGTGCACTGGTGGTGGTGCTTGTGTACAGTTATTGACAGTGCTACCACCTCTGGGTGGGTGTGGGAGGCTCAGTGGTCCTTGGTAGTGACAAGGACTGAGTGAGAGCATATTTTTTCTATTCAGCTAAATACGAGCAGCAGCTTCTAGGCAGCTCCCTGGGCTCTCTCTTCATCCAATCCTTAAGCAACCTAGGCACCTGAAAGCTGATATCGTCAGCTTTCCAGTGCCCCTGGAATCTCCGGTTTTGGCCCAGTAGCAGTCTCAGGGAGCTGCCTAGAAGCTGGTGCTGCCATCCTAAAAGAAATACAGTGAGTGAGAGATAGATAACTTATAGGAGAGAGTGGCTTGAGTTCAGTGCCTTTATTTTCGGCTTTTCTAAGCAGCTGCTAGGCAGCTCCCTGAGCCAGCCACGAAGCTATATCGAAGTATTCCAGCAGTTCTGAGCCAGTGTTTTTTATTTCAGATTTCTGTAGTCCTGCTTGAGTAGCTACATGGGCTACTCAACCCTGATTCCAGGAAAGTTGCGTAGCCATTGCATGGCAGAGCACGAAGCGCGGAGCCTGGTGGGGTCGGGGGGCAGCGCGTCCCAATATCGGGGGGTCCGGGGGGCGTAGCATTCTACGGAATGGCGACGGAATGGCGACGCATCGTCGAAAAATGAAACACTGAGTTCTGAGCAGCTGATTGTGTGGGATTCCTGGTGCACTACGCTGAATAGCCAGTCAGGTGAGCTGCCTAGAAGCTGCTGCTGAAAAGCACTGCTCGAGTGGTTTTTATTTTCATTGGCATGGACTGTAGAGTGCTTTTGTTGGATTGGGTCAGATTGAATGGTTACATGGTTTTCCAGTCAACTCTGGGCTGCTCACCGTCTTACAATTCCAAGTCCCCCCCCCCCCTGCAGTACCATTGTTGACCGGGGTTGTGTTGTGACTACTTCTACTCGTGTATGTCCTAGCAGGTTAAATTTTCACTGTAGGACGAAGTCTTGGCCCCCATCGGTATAACGATTGTTTGGGGTTCATTTCATCAGTGCTTTTTCGTTATAGCCCCTCAGGTCATGGTTGGGCCTATTTCGCCTATTTGGTCTACCCGTGGTCTGTAACAACTAACTAAGTAACTATCGAAGGTGCATGGACATCACATTTGTGTCCTTTTTATCCCACTGTGATTCTTTTCGATACCAGCACCAGCTCCAAGGCAGCGTCTTGAGACTGTCACTGGGCCAAACCCAAATATTTCAGTATCACTATAAAGCTGATCATATCAGCTTCCAGGGGTGGCTTCTTGAGAGTACGGTGGCTTCTTGAACGTGCAGTGGCTTCTTGAGCATGTGGTGGCTTCTTGAACGTGCAGTGGCTTCTCGAGCATGCAATGGCTTCTTGAGCGTACAGTGGCTTCTTCAGCCTACAGTGGCTTCTTGAGCGTACACTTCCATGTCAATCTGCAAATGCTCATAGCTTCTATAGGCTATAAGCCTATAACTCCTATAGGGCAGATATTGTTCATGCGTACCCTAGTGACATTCCAAATGATTTTGCCATACACGTTCAAAATCGGGCTGCATGATGCCAGGCGTAACATTTGGGATGGAAGAAATGTTTTTAATCGGGCTGCACTATGCCCAGGTGTAACATTTGGATATTGAAAACGTTTACAATCGGGCTGCTGTTTTGCCTGCCCGTTTCGAGTATTGGGCTGCGCTTACCCTTACATTCGAAAGTTGGCATTCCTGCACACAAAATTGAACCCAGATCAACTTCTAAAAACATGGCACACTTGAAACCATGTCAACTAGTCAAAAAATGGCATATGTGAACCCAAGTCAACTAGGCAAAAATGGCACACTTCAACCCAGATCAATTAGTCAAAAATGATGACAGTGGTATGACATGGATACGAAGAACCACATGGATATGAAAGATATGAACAGGATATGAACAACCACATGGGTATGGACGATATGAACAGGATATCAACTAACACCTTAAATGATGTCACCCCTAGTTATGTAAGTTATGCAACCCCGGAGAACGTGAGGGTCAATTGGAGGTCTACTCCATCACGTGGCGTCGCAAGCACTTTTTCATGCACTTTTTTCCATCCACTCTGTCCATATGTACCAGTTTTTATTTTCAGCTATGAGCAGCAGCTTCTTGGCAGCGCCCTGAGCCAGACAGCCAGTCACTGGTCTAAGCCCCAAGATTTTGACTGTTCTGGGCAGCGATTTCTGTCAGCTTACAGAAATTCTGGGCTGCATTAACTTTGGCTGAATAGCCAGTCAGGGGAGCTGCCTAGAAGCTGCTGCTAGTACCAGTAGCCGAAAAGAAAACAGTGCAGTCCAGTGGTTGAAGGCTTCCTTGAAGTTGAAGGTAACGCTGGGGAACAAGCCCCGCATAGAGAAGCACCACACTGTCCGGTTCAGATGCTCCTCATAGCCTGAAATAGCCTGGGAGACGGTGAATTAACGTGCGAGGATCGATGAAAAGCCTGAAGTAGCCTGAAATAGCCCGAAATAGCCTGGGAGACGGTGAAGTATCGGGCAAGATCCAACCTGTTCTTGTTCAGGGACTTCAGGAATTCATCGTCAAGAAGGACCGCTCCTCCTCAACAGATCCCCCCGCCATCGTGAGGGCAATCTTTGCCAACATGATCCATTGGGGGTAGGCTGCATGGCCAAGAGGACCTGGAGATAACTGTTGGTGACCAGCGCACGATGCCAGCCGATGTTCGTAGTGTCAAAACGTTTATCATCGGGCTGTCCGATGCCCAAGTCAAGCACCTGTAATCTTCAAGTCTTGGACATTCGATGGGATGAATGGATGGCCGAAAAGGACAGAAATGAGAAATGAGAAATGAGGCAAAGCTTCGCCGTTGACTCTGAGATATACAATTATCTCAGAAGAACGGCTGAATCGGACGCGCGTCTATTTGTATACCCATCGAAATCATACTTCAGGGTTAGGGTTGCAGGTACAACCATGTTTACCCTAACTGTCCAGCTTCCTCTGGGTTCCTCCGGCTTCTCACCAACTTCCTTGTAACTTCCATCACCTTCCCTTCAATCAGGAAACATTTATAATCGTGGCAGCCAGATGCTCAGGCCAAGCATGTACAATACAGAAATGTTTAATATCGTGGTTGCCCGATGCTCCCCCAAGAGATCTGATATCTGGAAACGTTTCGCACACATGGGAGCCCGATGGACTAAAACGGGAATAAACAGGAATAATCGGGCAAGGAGTATCCCTGGCATCCCTGGGATCCCCGGGATATCCCCGGGATCCCCGGGATATCCCCGGCATCCCCGGGATATCCCCGGCATTCCCGGGATATCCCTGGCATCCCCGGGATAAATCGTGTCAAGGAGTATCCCTGGCATACACTACATAAACTGTCCGAGGGTGCCTGTAGGGTGGGCAGGGTAGGCAAGGGCGATGGCAGGGTCTTCTTGAGCGTACACTTCCATGTCAATCCGCACATACTCATAGGTGCTGTTAGCTATAAGGCGGAGATTGATGCGGCCGTTGTGCTGTTTGTTGAGGTATTGGCAGCTTGCTTCCAGTGCTTTTATCATGGGGCCGTGAAACTGCAAGGGAACAAGGGCAAACCAAATTCATAAATAAAAATATAATCAGTTTTAATTATGAATGGTGCCATACAGTCATGTACTGTACGCGCCTTAAGTATTGGCCAACAGTTTGGCAAACGACCCTTTGCCAAACCGGATTAGGGATCCAGCTTGAGACCACTCCAGGTGGCTGGCTTTTGCCAAGTTACGGTTACCATGGTACTTTGCAGTTTGCACCGGTTTGAATTTGTTAACCTCTCTCATGGAACAGATGGGCACATACAATTCCCCGTGTGCTGGAAAAAGAACTCGTAGCTCTAAAGAAAAAAGGGTCCATGATTCCCATCCCCTCATGACAGTCTATCATTTTCTTTTTTGTACATGGCTCCAGCACTTCAGCTGGCTGAAGCCATGTACTGAGCTGTCTACTGAAGCCCTAGCAAGTTAAATGTCCCTGATTTGAATTGCTACATGGTTTTATTTTCAGCAAGCTAGGGCAGACTACTTGGTGAACACGTACTTGACCTTGACCTTGAACTGGCTGGAGCCATGTACCGGTCTGGCTCCAAAGCCCTAGCAAGTTTAATGCTCCTGATTTGAATAGGTACATGGTTTCACAGCTTCGTCAGGCTACTCCGTAAACATGTGTCTAGGAAATGTAACAATGACATGTAAGCAAAAAGACCCTTTGCCAACTGGATTTCAGGTCTGAACTTGAGTCAGTCAAAGCCATAGACCCCTTTGCCAAGCTAGTTTTGCCATGCTTTTCTGAGACCCACTTTTAGGGGTAAAATGACATTTTCCAATACTTAATCTTGCCAATACTTAAGCTGCGTATGGTAATCATCAACCACTGGGTGTGGGTGTGGGGTGGGGCTGATTGGGTGGGCGGTTGCTGGGTGGGGTGGGGTGGGGTGGGTGTGTGTGTGGGGGGGGGGTGAGCTTCTAAGCTGCTCCTTCTAGTACAGCTTCTAAGCATCTCCCTACATTTGCTTTAATGGTAATTCTTAAGCTGATCATATGGCAGTGTGATAAAACCATAGCTTAATGTGTTTAGGGGTAATGGTGACCCTAAACCCTAAACCCTAAACCCTAAACCCTAAAACCACAGCTTAATATGTTCAGGGGTAATGGTGAATGTTCGTTTGGTCGAGGGTCGGTATCTTCCGCCGACCCTAAGTAAGCCTACTCCGTCGTAGGAGTGGCAACGCCTTTCAACTTGAATCCTCAGTTCCGCTGGTTTGTGTCAGGAGACCCACCTCCTGGGGTGAAATACCTTTCACAGCTTAACATGTATATTCAGTTATATAACCCAAACCCTAAACCCTAAACCCTATATAGATACCTGGCACCCTGTTTTTGCCAAACCTTCTGCTACCATGAGACTTGAATCTCGGGCCTGCCCCCCGAACTCCCCGGTCCGGCCCTTCAGGCTGCCTAACCAGATCTCTACCTTGAGCCCAACCTTGAAGGACACCAAGTTCCTGATCGTTACCAGAAGTTAACCGTGCACGAGAGGCACATGAGCATGCATGTATATATATATATGACAGCCCTACGACATATGTCAAATATATAAATATGCCTGCATTAGATATTGACCACCTTCTGGGGTGGAAAATCCTTTCAAACAAAAAGTCGACCGTCAGGTCCAAGTCTGTCTACCTTGTTCTTCATGTAAAACATGGTGCAGATCCCCGTGCATGGGAAGCACATGAGCATGCATGTATATACATGAATACATGATCTACATGTGACAGCCCTACTACATATGCAGTATAGATGTATGCCTGCATGAGATATTGACCACCTTCTGGGGTCAAAATCCTCTCAAACAAAAAGTCGACCGTCAGGTCCAAGTCTGCATACCTTGTTCTTCATGTACAGCATGGTGCAGATTCCTGTGCACGGGAGGCACATGAGGACATAGCTAAAGCCATTGATGGAGGGACCATGTTCCTTTGCTGCGGCATTCAGCTCGGCGACAATGGCATCGTACTCGTGCCTCTCCAACTTTCCCGTTAGAGCCAGGGAGTATTGACCTGCAAAGTTCAAGTCCAAGTTCCAGGTAAAGTTCAGGTTTAGGTTCAAGTCAAAGTCCAAGTTCAAGTTCAAGTTCAAGTTTAGGTCCGAGTTCAAGTCCAAGTTCAAGTCCAAGTTCAAGTCCGAGTTCAAGTTCAAGTCCGAGTTCAAGTCCTAGTCCAAGCCCAAGCTCACGTTCAAGTTCAAGTTTAAGATCAAGTTCAAGTTTGAGTTCAAGTTCAAGTTCAGGATCAATTTCAATTTCATGTTGAAGTTGAAGTTCATGTTCAAGTTAGAGTTAAAGTTTAGAGCTAGGAAAATAGTACTGACTTGAGAATTGGAAGTGGCTGCCCTGCTTCTGCAGCATGAGGGGCACGGTGGTGATGTTGCCGGTCTGGGTGATGGGAGGGGTGGCCATGGCCATCCCGGCTCCGTAGTCACGACGCTGCTGCCTGTTGCGGTCGTGAGAGCTGGGCATGGTGGAGCCGAAGGGGGCCGACATGGGGACCGAGGAGTTCATTGGAGCGAAGGGGTCTCCCCCCATGTAGATCTGTCCATTGTACGGGTTTATCTGGCCTGGAGCCAGACCGCCCTGTGTCGGAGCTCCCGTAATGGGGTCCATGCTGACGAGCTTGGAGCTTGAACCAAAGAAGACGAGGCTGGCTGTGGATAGATTGACGCGCCGCTAGATGGCTGTTCGGTTCAGATGGTGTTTTACTGCGCGAGTTGCAATCTAGTTGTAGCAATGTACGGTTCTTGCTGGGAGTCGCGCGAGTTGTATTGTAGATGCTGGGGGGGCAGGCTGCTTATGGGGTTCGATTCGACTTGTGTTGAGCGTGTGGGGGATTGGAGTAAGTCGCGCAAGTTTAGGGATGTAACAGTGGTTGCAATGCTTTATATCGGAAGAAAGTGCCACTCTCACTCGTTTCAAGCGCCACTTGTTGAGTGATGAGTGATGAGTGATAAGTGTGAGAGGGGTTTAGAAACGCCTCGTGACGACACGTCAGCC
This sequence comes from Chlamydomonas sp. ICE-L, assembly GCA_013435795.1. NCBI lineage: Eukaryota > Viridiplantae > Chlorophyta > Chlorophyceae > Chlamydomonadales > Chlamydomonadaceae > Chlamydomonas > Chlamydomonas sp. ICE-L. The sequence goes on along the minus strand of JACBWV010000338.1, from coordinate 11,667,606 downwards.
AGCGGTCTCGTAACTAACTCGCTTCGGTTGCCACCTGCGTATCTGATCCGGGCCTGCCTTTGGTTTCGGGGCCATCCTTAATCCCACAAGGGCGAGGAACCTTTCGGAACAGCTTCTCGCGAGCTTCGATTAATCGAGGTTGCAAACAAATCTTCGTCGCTTTCGACCAGCTCCCCCCCAGAAACTCATTTCCCGGCCTTCTGATCATCTGACCCTCCTAGGTTTCGGTCTGAAAGTGGCCAGCCAACGTGTTTCGGCCCATGGTGCTTCGTGCCGTTACTTGCTGTTGCGCAAAACCTGCGAAGGCTGTAGGCAGGAGCCTCATGCGGCCCCTAATATGATTTTTGTTGATCAGACAGATTCATTTCGTCACCGGCTAGTATTCGCGCACGGGTGGGTGGGTTTCCCTGGTAGACAAGGCAGCCTCACCAAGGCAGGGCTCAGGCTCATTGCCAGACTGGCTTGCTTCATGCCCCCCCCCCCCCCCCCACCCACCCAACCCCCAACCCCCCAACCTCCCCCCCCCCCCCCCCCCACCCCCCCCCAACCCCCAACCCCCAACCCCCAACCCCCAACCCCCAACCCCCAACCCCCAACCCCCAATCCCCAAACCCCAACCCCCAAACCCCAACCCCCAAACCCCAAAACCCAAACCCCAAACCCCAAACCCCACCCCCAACCCCAACCCCAACCCCAACCCCAACCCCAACCCCAACCCACCCACTCGGTGATTCAGGCAGCTAGCTGTCCCACAGTCGAAGGGGATCTCAAAGCAGGGTGGCAAGCGAGGACTCAATCAAGGCAAGGAGGGAGAGAAAGAGAGAGGGGGTATTGGTTACACCATTGTTTTGGACCAATTGAGGCATTGTTCTCTCCCCATTATTATGAATCCCTTGCTTTGTTGGTGGTTTAGTTTATTTTGTTTCCTGCTGCCGACTTCGTTTGTCCGGGATTTAATTTGAAAAGCTGTAAAACAGATTAATATGCACACAAAACAATGCCATTATCATCACTTAGCTACGGTACTTCAATAAAAAAAGGTGTGTCATCGCGCATTGCGTGGGCAAAAGTCTCACATATCAGAGGGCCACCTATAGTGATACCACATTTGTAGAGACATATTTCGTGCTTTCAGATTCATATTTGCCTAACAAGACCCTAGAGACAAGTTCAAGTTCAAGTTCAAGTTCAAGTTCGAGTTCAAGTCCAAGTCCAAGTTTAAGTTTGAGTTCAAGTTCAAGTTCAAGTTCAAAATTTAAACTATTTTCCGTTCGCACGGGACCGATTATCGTACACTCCGAGATCTCTGGTCGTGAACCAGGGGCATGGGGCGGGCAGGGCCTGGGGCAGGGGGCGGGCAAGGGCGGGCAGGGGCCCCTGCCCCCTGCCCCTGCCCCAGGTCGTGACCAGGCCGGAGTCGACCGAAGACTAGCGTTTCATTCAATCGACCGCCTTTTTATTCATTCATTCGATCGCTCATTTATTTATTCACCCATTCATCCGTCCGTCCATCCATCCATCCATCCACCCATCCACATCATAACGTTCGGTGCTCGTAGACCTAGGCTTCGCTCTCTCCAGCCAGCATGAACCGTCGAGGGGGGTATCGGAGCCCGGGGATTGACGTGCGAGGGGGACGCAGGCCGACTGCGCCCAGTGGAGGAAGGGAGGCACGATCCGAAAACCCTGCGGAGTCTAACAGGACGAAGGTGGGTCCCGCATGGGGCATAATTGTGCCCCCAGATCCCCCCCCCCCACACCCACACCCACACCCACACCCACACACCCACACCCACACCCACACATGCACAGGGAATCGTATTTCCATGCGTCTGTGTGTAACTACCATTCAGGTATTTGCACTTGCCACTGGTAAAATAAAAACAAATATCTACCGGTTGTGGTCGCTTTTAAAGGGTAAGGCGCTAGTCCGTTTACCATGCATCTGTGTGTATTAACCATGCACTTATTTGCACTTGGCAACCCTGTGGAAGCTAGCAGTTCTGTGTGCAACTACCATGCATGCATTTGCGCTTGCCAGTGGTAAAATAACAACAAACATCTACCAGTTGTGGTCCCTTTTAAAGGCTAAGTCGCCAGTCGTTTTACCTTGCGTCTGTGTATAACTGCCATGCCTCTGTGTGTTACCACCATGCATGCATTTGTACTTGCCACTGGTAAGATAACAACAAACATCTACCAGTTGTGGTCCCTTTTAAAGGCTAAGTCGCCAGTCGTTTTACCTTGCGTCTGTGTATAACTGCCATGCCTCTGTGTGTTACCACCATGCATGCATTTGCACTTGCCACTGGTAAGATAACAACAAACATCTACCAGTTGTGGTCCCTTTTAAAGGCTAAGTCGCCAGTCGTTTTACCTTGCGTCTGCGTGTAACTGCCATGCCTCTGTGTGTTACTACCATGCAGGCATTTGCACTTGCACTGGTAAAATAATAACGGATAGCTCTCAAGCCAACTGCTCCCTTTGGAGGAAGGGAGGCACGGACTGGAAACCATGCAGAGGCTAACAGAACGATGGTGTGCCCCCCAGATCCCCCCCCACTCCCACCCCCACCCCTTCCCCTCGCTACAGGCCCCCCCCCCCCCCCCCCCCACACACACACACACATACACACGCACACTCAAACACATGCACATGGCATCGTTTTACCTTGCATCTGTGTGTAATTACCACTGAGAAAATAACAACAAACATCTACCGGTTTCTGTCGCTTTTGAAGGGTAAGCCACTAGTCGCTTTTGAAGCGTAAGCCACTAGTCGCTTTTGAAGGGTGAGCCACTAGTCGATTTACCATTTTTGTTGTTATTAGGCCCAAACAAGGGTTTAATTGTTGTGGTTATTTTACCAGTATACCTCTTTACCATGAATCAGACAAACAGAGGGGTAGGACGGGCGCTGGGGTACACATGGAGGGATGGGAGGGGTGGGAAGAGGGTGGACATTGTTTTGCCATGCATATATTGTTACTTACAGTGCATCTGGCAAACAAAGGGGGTGGACAGCGCTGGGGTACACATGGAGGGATGGGAGGGGTGGGAAGGGGTGGGGCATCGTTTTGCCATGCATCTATTGGTACTTACTGTGCATCTGGACAAAATAACAACATCTACCGATTGTGGTCGCTTTTAAAAGGTAAGCCACTGGTTGATTGGCCGCTTTTGTTGTTAATAGGCCATCACAAGGGTCTAACTGCCGTGGTTATTTTACCAGAATACCACTTTACCATGAATCAAACACATGAATAAAATGGATGGGCTCCGTGGTACCCATGGAGGGATGGGTGGGGTGGGAGGGGGTGGGGGGGTGGGGGGTAGGGGGTGGTGGTGGGGGGGGGGGCATTGTTTTCCATGCATCTATTGGTACTTCCAGTGCATCTGGCAAAGGGGGGTGGACGGGCGCTGGGGTAACCATGGAGGGATGGGTGGGGTGGAAAGGGGGGTGGACATCGTTTTGCCTTGCATATATTGTTACTTACAGTGCATCTGGCAAACCGAGGGGGTGGACGGGCGCCTGGGTACCAATGGAGGGAGGGAGACACGACCAGAAACAATACTGTGGAGCCAAACGGAGGAAAGGTGGTCCCTAATAAATTGATGTATGGGAGGGAAAGAGGAAAAATAAATGGCGTGGACGGGCGCCTTGGTACCCATGGAGGAAGGGAGACACCTACACCTACACCTACTGTGGAGCCAAACAGAGCAAAGGTGGTCCCTAGTAAATTCATGCATGGGAGGGGGGGGGGGGGGGTAGGGGGGTAGGGGGGGGGGGGGGGGGGGGGGAGGGAGGTAGGGAGGGGAGGGAGGGAAGGGGGGTCGTTTTCCATGTGTCTATTTGTGACTTCCTGGGTCGAACAGGACTGGAGGTGGCCCCCTTGTTCATGCATGGGAGGGAGGGGAGGGAGAGAATGGGAGGGGGGGTAGCGGAGGGGGGGGGGGGGGGGGGGGGAGGGGGGGAGGGAGGGGGGGAGGGATGGAGGGGAGGGTCGGGAGGGAGGGGGGAGGGAGGGAGGGAGGGGGGGTCGTTTTCCATGCGTCTATTTGTGACCTGCTGGGTCAAACAGACCTGAAGGTGGCCCCCCCTGGTTCATGCATGGGAGGAAGGGGAGGGAGGGGGAGTGGTGTGTGTGTGATGGGGGGGTAGGGAGTTGGGTTGGGTTGGGTTGGGTTGGGTTGGGTTGGGTTGGGTTGGGTTGGGTTGGGTTGGGTTGGGTTGGGTTGGGTTGGGTTGGGTTGGGGGGGTAGGGATAGAGGGGGCATCGTTTTATGATGCATCTATTTGTGACCTGCTGAGCCAAGCAGAGCGAAGGTAGTCCCTGGTACATGCACTGGTGGGGACTGAGGAGAGCGGGAGAGGATGGTGAGGCGGGAGTGGTGGTGGTGGGGGGACACACACACACAACAAACAGCACAACACACACAGACAACCATAACACCACAAGCAACCACACACAACACGATCTCGCGCGAGCGATAGTCTCTCGCTCTCTCTCTCTCTCACACACAACGCACCCACACTAACACCAAACGCACACCCACACAAACACACACACACACACACACACGCGGCGAGCGCGCGCGCTGGCGTCGCGCGTCGCGAGCGCCGCGCACAACACACAACACACGCACACCCACCCCACACACACCCACACACACACATACACACACACCACACATGTTCCCCCAGGCACCGGCTGCTGATCACTTGAAGCTATTAACCAGTTGGCGGAGGTTCAGCACAGAGGGAGCTGCTTAGACACACACACATACACCGCACACACCACACACACACACCACCACCCATGTACCCTCATACATCCGCTGTGGATACACACCACACACCACGCACACACTACACACACACACCGCACACACCACACACACACACCACCACCCATGTACCCTCAGACATCCGCTGTGGATACACACCACACACCACGCACACACTACACACATACACTGCACACACCACACACAACACCACCACCCATGTACCCTCAGACATCCGCTGTGGATACACACCACACACCACGCACACACTACACACACACACCGCACACACCACACACACACACACTACACATTTGCCCGCAGGCGCCGGCTGCTGATCACTTGAAGCTATTAACTAGTTGGTGGAGGTTCAGCACAGAGGGAGCTGCTCAGGTGCGAGGCTTATGTTGGTATAAATGCATTTTGTTTGTTATGTTTGATGTGTTTATGTGTTTATGTTTTACGTTTTTATTTTTTTATTGTTTATATGTTAATATATTTATGTGTTTATGTTAGTATGGTGTTTATATATGTGTGTGTTTGTGTGTTTGTATGTGTTTATCTATATGTGTGTGTTTACAATATAGTCGGTAAAGGCGTAGCCGTATCGGCTAAATAGACTTGCCCAACCTCAATATTGGGAATGGCTGTATAAAAAAACTGTATAAAAAAACAAGCACTGGTGAACTGAACCTCAACAAATCTTAAACAGTGAGGGCCCGGAGTTCAAGCTATGTGTATGTGTATGTGTATGTGTATCTTGTTGTGTATGTTGTTGTGTATGTGTGTGTATGTGTATCTTGTTGTGTATGTTGTTGTGTATGTGTGTGTATGTGTATCTTGTTGTGTATGTTGTTGTGTATGTGTATGTGTATGTGTATGGTTATGTGTATGTTGTTGTGTATGTGTGTGTATGTGTATCTTGTTGTGTATGTTGTTGTGTATGTGTATACGCATGTGTGTCTTCTTGTGTGTGTTGTATGTTGTGTTGTATATGTAGGGGATCTTGTTGTTGGATGGGGAGGGGGTGTGGGGAGGTGTTGGGGATGCTGTGGAGATGTGGTTCATGTTAGTAGAGAAGCGTGAAGCTACAAGGTGCAAACACCCGACCACCCAAGCACCCACCCTACACACCCACACGCGAAGCGGACCCACGCCACGCACCCCACCAACCCAGGCCGCACCCACCCACCCACCCACACGCGCAAACCCGATCCACCCACGCACCACACAAAACTGCCACGCAACCCACCAATCCCACGAACTCCACCCCACCCACCACCGCGCAAAAACCGAACACCAACGCACCCACAACCGCACGCATCCCCACCACCCACCACACGCGCAACAGATCCCACACACGACACCACCAATCACCCACGCTAGCACACCCACCCACCCACACGCGCAACCGACCCACAACCAACCCACCAACACCGCACGCAACCAAAACTCCACCCACCCACCACTGCTCACCACCCAGCCACCCAGACACCAGCCCCAGCCCACTCACACACTCACCCTCTCAACCACTCACCCACCCACCATCCACACCCACGCACCCACGCACGCCGCACCCACGCACCACGCACCCACGCACAATCACACAGGCACCCACGCACCCCCCCATCCGCGCACCTCGCGCACACTCGCAAACGCGGACCAACGCACCGCACGCACCCGCGACGCGAGCACCACGCACCGAGACCCCCCCACCCCCCCCCCCAACACACACCCATATCACCCCACCCCGCCCACCCCCCCCCCCCCCCCCCCCCCCCCCCCCCCCCACACACACACTCACCCCGCCCACTCACCCACCAGTAGTGATCAGTGAGACCAACACCGACTACCGGGTGGTTGGCATCCGGGGCACCCAAGGTGTTGCAAGGTCCAGGCTGACCAACCTCTCATGTGCAGAGAACTCTTACCCACGCACCCACTCACCCACCCACCCACCTAGTTGCTGAGTGAGACCAACACCAAGTACCCACCACCCACCCACCCACCCACCCACCCACTCACCCCTCCATAATCACCCCACCCACCCACCCATGTAGTTGCTGAGTGAGACCAACACCAAGTACCCACCACCCACACACACACACACTCACCCCTCCATAATCACCCCCCCCACCCCCACCCCCACCCCCCACCCCCCACCCATGTAGTTGCTGGGTGAGACCAACACCGACTCCGGGTGGTTGGCATTCTAGGCACCCAAGGCGTCGGCAAGTCCAGGCTGGCCAACCTCTTATGTGTACATTACTCTCGCCCACGCACCTACTCACCCACCCTATCATGCCCCCATCCACCCTCTCAACAACCCACCTACCCACTCCCACCCACGTAGTTGCTGAGTGAGATCAACACCGACTACCGGGTGGTTGGCATCCTAGGCACCCAAGGCATTGGCAAGTCCAGGCTGGCCAACCTCTTATGTGAAGAGAACTCTCACCCACGCATCCACTCACTCCCCCCCCCCCCCCCCCCCCCCCCCCCCCCCCCACACACACATACACACGTAGTTGAGACTGAGTGAGACCAACACGGACTCTCCCACCCACGCACCCATCCACCCACCCACCCACCTACCGACCCACCTAGTTTCTGAGTGAGACCAACACCGACTACCCACCACCCACCACCCACCTACCGACCCACCTAGTTGCTGAGTGAGATCAACACCGACTACTGGGTGGTTGGCATCCTAGGCACCCAAGACGTGGGCAAGTCCAGGCTGGCCAACCTCTTATGTGAAGAGAACTCTCACCCACGCATCCACTCACTCCCCCCACCTCACCCCACCCCACCCACCCCCCACACACACGTAGTTGCTGAGTGAGACCAACACCGACTCTCCCACCCACACACCCACCCACACACCCACCCACACACCCACCTACCCACCCACCCACCTTGCCACCCACCTAGTTTCTGAGTGAGACCAACACCGACTACCCACCACCCACCCACCCATGTAGTTGCTGAGTGAGACCAACACCGACTACCCACCACCCACCACCCACCCATGTAGTTGCTGAGTGAGACCAACACCGACTACCGGGTGGTTGGCATTCTAGGCACCCAAGGCGTCGGCAAGTCCAGGCTGGCCAACCTCTAATGTGTAGAGCACTCTCACCCACGCACCCACTCACCCACCCTATCATGCCCCCATCCACCCTCTCAACAACCCACCTACCCACTTCCACCCTCGTAGTTGCTGAGTGAGACCAACACCGACTACCGGGTGGTTGGCATCCTAGGCACCCAAGGCGTCGGCAAGTCCAGGCTGGCCAACCTCTTATGTGGCCTGCCTCTAGCCCCCTCTGCCTCCAGTCTCGACCCAGCTGCCAGCCTGGCCTTCGAGGAGCGGCCTACAAGACCAAGTCCAGCTAGCGCCTCACCCCAGCCACCTTTTAGCACTCAGCAGCAGGAACAGGTGGAGCTCTGTCGGCATGCAACCTCAGGGATTGACATGCGGGTTAACTTGGTTGATAGAGTTATCGTTCTGGATACCCAGCCCTTGTCTTCCTCCTCAGGTGTGAGTGGGTGGGGGTGGGTTGTGGGGGTGGGTTGTGGGTGTGTGTGGGGGGGGGGTGGGGGGTGGGTTTGTGGGGGTGGGTTGTGGGTGTGTGTGTGGTGGGTGTGTGTGGGGGGGTGGGTAGGGGATAGGAAGGGTGTGGGGTGGGGGTGGGGTGGGGGTGGGGGGGCGGTATGTGTCTGTGTGTGTGAGTGTGTGTGTGTGTGTGGTTGGGTGGTTGGGTGGTTGGGTGTGTGTGGGTGGGTGGGGGGCGTGTGTGTGTGTGGGGTGGGGGTGGGGTGGGGTGGGGGGGGGGGGGGGTAGGTTGGTGTGGGTGCATGGGGGGTGGGGGGGGGGGGCACTCAACAACAGGAATAGATGGAGCTCTGTCGGCATTCAACCACGGGGATTGACATGAAGGTTACCTCGGTCGATAGAGTTATCGATCTGGATACACAGCCCTTGTCTTCCTCCTCAGGTGTGTGTGTGTGTGTGTGTGTGTGTGTGAGGGGGGGGGGCGGGGGCGGGGTGAAAAAAAACGCAAGCTAGGTGCTGACCAGCTTTCCTCTGACCTTGTTTTGTCCTGAACCCTTAACCCTAAACCAACAACTAAGTGCTGACCAGCTTCCCCCTACCCTTGTCTTTGTCCTGAACCCTAAACTCTGAACAACCAGCTAAGTGCTGACCAGCTTCCCTCTAACCCCTTGCCTTTGTCTTGAACCCTAAACTCTAAACGACCAGCTAAGTGCTGACCGGCTTCCCCGTAAAACCCTAAGCCCTAAACCCTAAACCCTGTCTTGGCCCTGAACCCTAAACCCTAAACCCTAAACCCTAAACCACCAGGTAAGTGCTAAGCAGCTTCCCCCTACCCTTGTCTTGGTCCCCAGTTTTAGCAGACCTATGCAACACTGAGCACCCAAGTGGCCTCATCCCCCCCCCCCACACCCACACACCCACACACCCACACACCCACATACACAACCCTCTGTACCCACCCGCCCTCTCACCCACCCAACACCCCCCCACACACACACCCTTGTCTTGGTCCCCAGTTTTAGCAGACCTATTCAGCACTGAGCACCCAAGCGGCCTCAGACACCCCGCTGGTGTTTCATCGATGAGTGGAGAGGCAGTACAACACCTCCAGGAGCTACAGCTCGCCACCTTCTTGCTAGCTACCTGCCATGTGGTAAGCAACAAGAACATTGCATTGCAGTACAGTACAGTACAGTACAACTCGCCACCTTCTTGCTAGCTACCTGCCATGAGGTAAGCAACAAGAATATTTCATTGCAGTACAGTACAGTACAGCACAGTACAGTACAGTACAACTCGCCACCTTCTTGCTAGCTACCTGCCATGTGGTAAGCAACAAGTACATTGCATTGCATTGCATTACAGTACAGTACAGTACAGTACAGTACAGTACAGTACAGTACAGTACAGTACAGTACAGTAAAGTACAGTACAGTACAGTACAGTACAGTACAGTACAGTACAGTACAGTACAGTACAGTACAGTACAGTACAGTACAAATTGCCACTTTCTTGCTAGCTACCTGCCATGTGGTAAGCAACAAGTGCATTGCATTGCAGTACAGTACAGTACAGTTCAGTACAGTACAACTCGCCACCTTGCTAGCTACCTGCCATGTGGTAAGCAACAAGTACAGTGCATTGCAGTAAAGTACATGACAGTACAATTTGCCACCTTCTTGCTAGCTGCCTGCCATGTGGTGAGCAACAAGTGCATTACAGTACAGTACAGTACTTTACATTACATTATTACATGGTTTCGGAACTTGTAAATGACGAGGACAGCGTCGGGGAATTGGGGAGTCAATACTGAAGGTCTCAGTAAGCCTGGAGGGAGGGTGTGATCCTCATCCCAAGGCCCCTTCCCCCCCACACACCCCCCACCCCACCCCCCTGCAGTACCAATGTTGACCAGGAAGCTTGTGTTGTGACTACTACTTCTACTCGTGTATCCCCTTGCAGGTTCAGTTTTCACTGTAGCATGAACTCAGGGCCCCCGTCGGTAAAACAATTGTTTTGGGTTCAGTTCATTATCATCATCATCATCATCATCATCATCATCATCATCATCAGTGCTTTTTGGTTATAGCCCCTCCTGTCATGGTTGGGCAAGTCCCTTTAGCCTATTTGGCCTACCCCTGGACTGTAACGTAACATAACATAACATCATTTATATACCGCTATTATTCAGTTAATGTAATCATGTAATGCTTGCTGATGCAGGTGGTGGTCATGGTCGAGAGCATTGAGGACGATATGGAAGTCATTCAATCGATGCAAGCGGTGTCTATGTGTGTCCATGTCAAGTCCACTTAATCATTTAATGCTTGGCAACGCAGGTGGTGGTCATGGTCGAGAGCTTTGAGGAAGATGCGGAAGTCATTCAATTGATGCAAGCGGTGTCTATGTGTCAAACTATCCAGTTAATGTCATCATGTGCTCTGCTTGCTGATGCAGGTGGTGGTCATGGTCGAGAGCATTGAGGACGATATGGAAGTCATTCAATTGATGCAAGCAGTGTCGATGTGTGTCCATGAACTGCCAGAGGTGTCTGCACCCTCCACAGCAGCAGTGCAGGGCATGCAACCTGCCAAGGTTGTGTTTGTCCAATGTGAAAGAGACCTCGATGGTCTGGCGCGATCGTCATTGTTTCAAAGCTACGAGGTCTTGAACGAAGTATGCCAGGGATCAGGGCTCTGCTCGAATGAGGGTGAGTGAATTAGTGAATGAGGGAGGGAGGGAGTGACCGAGTGAGATGAGTGCGTGGTTAAGTGAGTGAATGAGTGTGTGGGTGAGTGAGTGAGTGAGTGAGTGAGTGAATGAGTTCGTGGGTGTGTGAGTGAGTGAGTGAGTGAGTGAGTGAGTGAGTGAGTGAGTGAGTGAGTGAGTGAGTGAGTGAGTGAGTGAGTGAGTGAGTGAAGGAGTTCATGGGTACGTGAGTGAGTGAGTGAATGAGTGTGTGGGTGTGTGAGTGAGTGAGTGAATAAGTGCGTGAGTGGGTGCGTGGGTGTGAGTGAGGGAGTGAATGGGTTTAAGTGTGAGTGAGTGATTAAGTGTCAGCTCAAAGCTACGAGGTCTTGAACGAAGTATGCCAGGGATCAGGGCTCTACTGGAATGAGGGTGAGGAGGGAGGGTTGAGGGAGTGAGGGAGGGATTGAGGGAGGGAGGGGGGGGGGGGGGGGGGGGGGGGAGGAAGGGAGTAGGGAGGGAGGGGAATAGGGGGAGGGGAATAGGAGGGAGGGAGGGAGGGAGGGGGGGGGGGGGGGGGAGGAAGGAAGGGAAGTAGGGAGGGAAGGGAATAGGGGGAGGGAGGGTAACATGGGAGGGAGGGGAATAGGGAGGGAGATAGGGAGGGAGGGAGGGGGGGGGGGGGGGGGGGGGGGAGGAAGGGAGTAGGGAGGGAGGGGAATAGGGGGCAGGGAGGTGAACAGGAGGGAGGGGAATAGGGAGGAAGGGAGAGGGGGAGGAAGGAGGGAGGGGGGGGGGAGGAAGGGAGTAAGGAGGTAGGGGAATAGGGGGAGGGAGGTGAACAGGGAGGGAGGGGAATAGGGAGGGAAGGAGAAGGGGAGGGAGAGAGGGAGGGAGGGGGGGGGGGGCGTGGGGGGAAAGAAGGGAGTTAGGGAGGGAGGGGAATAGGGGGAGGGAGGTGAACAGGAGAGTCGGGGAATAGGAGGGAGGGAGAGGGAGGAGGAGTGAGGGGGGGGAGAAGGCAAGGGAGTGAGGAGGGGGGGGGGAATGGGAAGGGGGGGAGGGGGATAGGGGAATAGGGGGAGGAGCTGTGAACAGGAGGTAGGGGAATAGGGAGGGAGGAGAGGGAGGAAGGAGAGTGAGGGGGGGGAGAGAAGGAAGGAGTGAGGAGGGGGGGGGGGAATAGGGGGAGGGAGGGGAATAGGGGGAGGAGGGTGAACAGGGAGGGAGGGGATAGGGAGGGAGGGAGAAAGGGAGGGAGAGAGGGAGGGAGGGAGGGGGGGGGGGGGGGGGGGGGGGAAGGGAGTAGGGAGGGAGGGGAATAGGGGGAGGGAGGGGACAGGAGGGAGGGAGAGGGAGGAAGGGAGGGAGTCTTTGACCAGCTCCCTACGAGCTTTGTTTCTCAGGTTAAGAGATAAACAGACACTGATGCTCTGACATACCCTTTGAACTCTACAAACCTGACATACACTTTAAAACCTGACATACCCTTAAAACCTGACGTATGAATCTGACATACAAACCTGGCGTTTGAACAGACACTGATGCTCTGACGTGCCCTTTGAACTCTACAAACCTGACGTACCCTTCAAATCTTACGTAAGAACCTGACATACGAACCTGGCGTACCATTCAAGCCTGACGTATGAACAGAGACTGATGCTCTGACGTGCCCTTCGAAATCTACAAACCTGCCATACCCTTCAAACCTGACGTATGAACCTGACATACCCTTTGAACCTCTATGAACTCTGAGAAACTGACGAACTGATGCTCCACACGAGCTCTGTATCTCAGGTGAAGAGATAAACAGACACTGATGCTCTGACGCACCCTTCAAACTCTACAAACCTGACATTCCCTTCAAACCTGATATATGAACCTGATGTACCCTTCAAACCTCAACGAACCCTGACGAAGTGACGAACTAATGCTCCCTACGAATTCTGTTTCCTTAATTCAGCTTCCTTAACTCACGCGGACTTGGCATTATGCTTTTCTTTGTATTCCCATATGAAGTGATCAACATACTTGACGAGCTTCCTACAAGCTCTGGAGTGGGACGAGGCAAGGGCTCCAAGAGCAGCCTTGAAGGCTCTGATGGGGATGGAGAGGGGGCAGGCCCTCACTTCTATGCTCTGGCTCACCCCGGGGGACACGCTTCGGTAGGTAGTTCTGGTACTCTTTTTACAATTTCATCTATTCCAAGGCCAAAGGGGGAGGGTGTGTGTGTGTGTGGGGGGGGGGGGGGGGGGGGGGGGAGGGGGAGAGGAGAAGAGGCCGGCGGGAGGGGAGGTATAAGGACCTCACTTCTATGCTCTGGCTCACCCGGGGTAAGCACTGAGGTAGGTAGTTCTGATACTCTTTTTACAATTTCATCTAGGTCCAAGGCCACGGGGGGGGGGGGGGGGGGGGGGGGGGGGGGGAGGGGGGGAAGAGGAGGGGGAGGGGGGAGGGGAAGGCCCTCACTTCTATGCTCTTGCGCATGCAGGGGTAGGTCGTTCTGATACTCTTTCACAATTTTATCTAGGTCCAAGGCCAAAGGGGGCGAAGGGGGAGGGGGGAGGGGGGCTGGTATACCATGTTATGTATGTTGTTACAGTCCAGAGGTAGGCCAAATAGGCTAAGGGGACTTGCTCAACCGTGACAGGAGGGGATAAAACGAAACAACACTGATGAACTCTTTTACCAACAGGAGCCCTGAGTTCGTGCTGCATTGAAAAAATATTTATACGACCATGTAACCAAACCAAACCCTTGTCAACCTTTGTCTACCTTGCTTAACAGGTGGAAGAGCAACAGCAGCAACCAACCTTTGTCAACCTTACTCAACTTGCATCAACCTTTAGTAAGCCTTTGTCAACCTTTGTCAATCCGTTTCTACCTTTGTCGACAGGAAGAGGGGCAATAGCAGCAACCAACCTTTGTCAACCTTGCTCAACCTGCATCAACCTTTTGTAAGCCTTTGTAAAACGTTTTATACCTCTGTCAACATGTGGAGGGGTAACAGCAGCAGCCAAACTTTGTCAACTTTTGCCAACCTAAGTCAACCTTTGCCAACAGGTGGGGAGGCAACAGCAGCAGCCAACCTAAGCCAACCTTGTCTACCTTTGTCAACATTATGCCAAACTTTCTACCTTTGTCCACCTTTGCCAACCTCTGCCAACAGGTGGAGGGGCAACACCAGCAGCAGCAGCCATCTGAGGGCATAGGGAGGTTGTGCTCGCATCTTATGTCAGGCGTGCTGGTCAAACTTGGTCAACTTTCATCAACTTGTATTTTTTTCAACCTTTGTCAACCTTTGTCCACAGGTGGAGGAGCAGCAGCAGCAGCAGCAGCATCCATCCGAGGGCATGGAGTGCTTGTGGTCGCAGATTCTGTCAGGCGTGCTGGTCAAACTTGGTCAACTTGTATCAACTTTTATCAGCTTTTATCAACCGTTTGTCAACAGGTGGAGGGGCAACAGCAGCACCTCAGCAGCCATCTGAGGGCACGGGGAGGTGATGTTCGCATCTTCTGTCAGGCGTGCTGGCCAAACTTGTATCAACTTTTATCAATATTTGTCAACCTTCGTCAACCGTTGTCCACAGGTGGAGCAGCAGCAGCCATCTGAGGGCATGGGGAGGTTGTGCTCGCATCTTCTGTCAGGCATGCTGGCGCCTAGCAGTAGTTTAAAGCCGGGGCCTTCTGAAAGAGAATGGCTGAAGCGATGTGAGCGAGTGTGGGAATCTCTCCAGTCGTCCACAGACATTGAACTTGTTTTCAAGCGCTCCCAGCAGCTTGCATGATCACCTGCTTGTGCTCACACACACACACACACGCATACCGTATATACACACACATATACACGCATACCGTATATACACACACATACACACACATACACACACATACACACACACACACGCATACCGTATGTGCACACACATACACACACACACACACACGCATACCGTATATACACACGCATATATACGCGCATACCGTATATACACACACATATACACGCATACCGTATATACACATACACACACACACGCATACCGTATATACACACACATACACACACACACGCATACCGTATATACACACGCATATATACACGCATACCGTATATACACACACATATACACGCACACCGTATATACACATACACACACACGCATACCGTATATACACACACACATACACACACGCATATCGTATATACACACATATATATACACGCATACCGTATATACACACACATACACGCATACTGTATATACACACACATACACACACGCATACCGTATATACACACACATATATACACGCATACCGTATATACACACACATACACACACACATATACACGCATACCGTATATACACACACATACACACACATATACACGCATACCGTATATGCACACACATATACACACGCATACACATATACACGTATATATACACACGTACACACAGTACCATATACCGGAGTTCGTGCTATGCAGATAATTTAACTTAACGTTTCTTGTCACGCTTATCAATGAATGTAACCAGATGTTCAACCTGTTGAAGTAGAAGTCGGATGGAGAGGGTAGCAGAGCATACCGAATCTGTTGAAGCAGACATTTTTTAAAAAGTTGTGAAAGGACTTTCACCCCAGGAGGTGGGACTCCCGACACATACCAGCGACACAGAGGATTCAGTTCGAATGGTGTCATACCGGTATAACGTCAACACAATCAAATTTGATCACATGTTCAATCAAAATACAAGTGTTTAATCCGATATCTTCTTATTTAATCACTGGATTGACAATCAAACTATTTTGCCACCCTTGTTCCGTACCATACGTCAATTCACGTCACGTGTACTACCGTAATTATTAATCTATAACAACTTACTGGCTACGACCCTCCACTCTTACTGTAGAGGACTGGAAGAAAATGAGACCTGACCTCGCCGTCCTACCTGACATAGACTCTCCTACCTGTATGGCTGATAAAGAACTTTGAGTTCTTGAGCTTGGATACTGCTCTGATACCAACCATGCTACTAAGTTTATCACTAAACACGCCCAGCATGTTGAATTAGTAAATGGCCTTAGATCGGCTGGATACCTCGTTCACTGGAGCTCCCTCCCCCCGGGTGCAGTCGTGCAGTCGGCAAGTAGGGCGCAGCAACCCTAGCATTTCCCTGCTGGCAAATGCTGGCTTCAACTCACAAATAGCGAACCGCAAATTAAAAGAAAGAAAAAAGAAAGAACGAAAGAACACCGGGAGGCATTTCTTTGATACCTACTCTGAGCCATCAAAGAATAAGGCTTCAGGAATTGTTGTTGTTGTTGTTGTTGTTGTTGTTGCTATTGTTGTTGTTGTTGTTGTTGTTGTTGTTGTTGGTGTTGGTGTTGGTGTGGTGTGGTGTGGTGTGGTGTGGTGTGGTGTGGTGTGGTGTGGTGTGGTGTGGTGTGTGTGGGTCTCATTACTAATAATTCGGTCGGCTCCATTCCAAGTGAAGGTTCTAGGTTGCCAAGACTCTCGGCCATTTTCCCTTGTGGCTTGCGATGCTGCATATGACTCGTTCTGCCAATCTTTCGCAGAATGATTTCATTGTTCGAAATTACAACACGCATTTGACCCCCTGTTTTTAACCCCCCAGTGTTTTCCTAATAGCTGATGCTCCTTTAGGATTTTTGGTCATTATAATTGAAAACCTCTGCTGACAAGCATTTGACCCCCAAATGCAAAAAGTTGTCGACTTGTTGCGAGCTTGTAAACCCGTTCCATTAATTTGCAGCTGCACTCGTCACCCCCTGGATAATCAGCTTGAATTCCACCAGTTACAGCAGTGGCAGCTTTATCTTGCCAAATCTGACATTATCTTGCCAAATCTGACATTAGATTCCAATGAAAACGCCAGGTGTTCAATAATCAGGAATGTCCAAGCCCAAGTGCGAGGAGGAAGCCGCCCTCTGCAGTACGCTCAGGTTGATTCTTATAAGGTGGTTGGGAGCTTGGTTTGTTTGTCCTCGACACACCCCTGATGTAATGGGGTTTTTTGCTTTGTGGGTGCTTTTTCTTTTTGTTTAAAGCACGGAGTCTCATACACCCTCGCGGTGTCAAGTAGACTTTAACATGTAATGTAATGTAATGTAATGTAATAAGGGACGCTAATCTCGACGTAGACGCCCATCTCTTGTGCTCCGAGACTCGACAGATCTGCAGGCTTGTGTGCTCGAGTCTGCGCAAGGACGTGGAGACCTACACACAACGCCTGACGTTACAATTTGAGGTACGCGACTGGGGCTGCTAAAATGTTAAGCCTGCACATCGGGCATGCTGATACTATACGTCAAGGCCCAAATCCGTATTATAACTCTGGGACTGCCTCATTACACTGGTCTAGTACTCCAAGCTATTTGGCAGAGCCGGCCCCCCCTTCTGGGGGGGCGTGAGCCCCCAGGGTTACCCATTTGTCCGTCCTACCGACCGACCGACCGACCGACCGACCGACCGACCGACCGACCGAAAACCGACCGACCGACCGACCGACCGACCGACCGACCGACCGACCGACCGACCGACCGACCGACCGACCGACCGACCGACCGACCGACCGACCGGAAAATTGAAGCCTGGCACGTCAGCCAACTGTCTCAAAACTAACTGGCTTTTGCCAGCTCCATTTCCGTTGCCACCTCTGTTGCTCCGTTACCAACACACTCCGCCAATTTTCCGCGTCGCTTGTGACGCTGTATAGGACTTGTATCCTGGATGTAAGCAACATGTCTCTTGCAGCACTGCTGTTTGTGCACGGACCCTATTAGGAGGGCCTGGTTACTCAGATAGGCTGAGGCTTCTCCTAGGATAGATAGATGATCTCACTTCCACTTCATCTGTATAGTTATCGTTGGGATATGTGTGCTTGTGATCGAATCCAGGCACGGCAGCTGCTCTACGTACGTGCTTATCTACTTTGCATCTGTATCTACAGATTCTCTGCTTCCTCGTGTTGCTTGGTTTCTTTCCCGTTCATCTCAGCTCTACAGACGCACACACACACGCTCACACAACACTACTCCAACACCATCATCGTCATTGCTTATGTCTGCAGTCTTGTTGCACTTTATATCTTTTGTTTCTTTTTGTTCCTTTGTATGTCCTCCGTTCCACAGGGCAAAGTTTCACTGGATGTTCCCTTTCATAGTTCGGATGCAGAAGGCTAAGTTTCACCGGAGGTGCCCTTTCATATGTCGGGTGGGGAATCTTACTTGTCAAGTACTAAGTCCTGTCCATATGTAAGACCCGCTGTGGCTATCAACTAAGCTACCTGATGTTCCCTTTCCTACTTTCCCCCTGTAACAGAAAATAAAAATCAACATTACTTCCCTCCTCTACCATAGGTTGGGACTAACCTATCCAAGCCCTTTGTGCGGTGTCCACAACTGAAGTGTGTGGTCGTTCATGGTGCACCAGATGCCTTCCTACTTGATTGGCGGTTTGATGGACTGCCAACCTCAGTGGAGTCTCTTGAATTACTGGAAGGCTCTTTTGAGGATTTGAAATGCCTTAAATTCTTCCCTAATCTGCATACCATCAACCTGTCTTGGTGCGGCAATCTGGTGGACGTGTCAGCTTTAAAGCAAATTTGGGCAGTTGCTCCAACCTGCATACCATCAATCTCTCCAACTGCCCCTTAGTGAAGGATGTGTCAGCTTTGGGCTCTTGCCCCAGTCTGCATACTGTCAACCTGCCTGGGTGCGACGAACTGGAGGATGTGTCAGCTTTGGCTTCTTGCTCCAGTCTGCATACTTTCAACGTCAGTTGGTGCCTAGTGGAGGATATGTCAGCTTTGGCTTCTTGCTCCAGTCTGCATACTATCAACCTCAGTAGGTGCTTCTATCTGGTGGATGTGTCAGCTTTGGCTTCTTGCTCTAGTCTGCTTACTATCAACCTAAGATGGTGCTATCAACTGGTGGATGTGTCAGCTTTAGCTTCTTGCTCGAGTCTGCTTACTATCAACCTTTCCGAGTGTCCCTCACTGGTGGATGTGTCAGCTTTGGCTTCTTGCTCCAGTCTGCTTACTATCAACCTAATAAGATGGTGCTATCAACTGGTGGATGTGTCAGCTTTAGCTTCGTGCTTCAGTCTGCTTACATACTATCAACCTTTCCGAGTGCCACTCAGTGGTGGATGTGTCAGCTTTGGCTTCTTGCTCCAGTCTACAGAATGTCAACCTGTCTAAATGTGTCACACTGATGGATGTGTCGGCTTTGGGCGGTTGCTCCAACCTGCGTACGATCAACCTCTCCAACTGCAACCTAGTGGTGGATGTGTCAGCTTTGGGCTCCTGCTCCAATCTGCTTACAGTCAACTTATCTCAGTGCACGTCACTTACGGAAGTGTCAGCTTTGGGCTCTTGCTCCAATCTGCATACTGTCGACTTATCTATGTGCTCCTCACTTACGGACGGACGTGTCATCTTTGGGCTCATGCTCTAAGCTGCATACTATCGACCTCTCAGATTGCAACTTACTGGTGGATGTGTCAGCTTTGAAGGCGTGCTCCAGCCTGCACACTATTAACCTGTCTTCATGTGCCTTGCTTGTCGTTTTGCCAGAATTTGGCCCATGCTGCAATCTGATTGTCGACGAAGAAGATGGAGATGGGGAGTATGTATGTTCCGATGAGGATGAAGATACAGATGGGGATGAAAATGAGGATGAGGAAGAAGATGCGTATTAGATTGTGGATGCGAATGATCTGCACCTCATTAACGGGTGTGTCAGCTTTGGTCTCATGCTCCTACCTGCACACTGTTGACTTGTCGTCATGCGCCTAGCTCGTGGTTGCCGGAATTCGGATCATGCTGCAATCAGATTGCTGATGATGAGGAATATATGCGTATATACAGATGAGGATGAAAATGAGGATGAGGAAGAAGATTAGGATTCGGATGTGGATGAGAATGACGAGTGAAGGAGTGACAGAGGATGAGGATGATAATTCGATAGTTTTTGGAGATCCCACATGTTGACCCTAGCTGTCGTAGCAGCTCAGCATGAATACTGGAAACCTCATAGCCATATGTAGATGCGCCTAGAACCGTTGCGCATACATACAGAATTTAGGTTTCAAATTCTGAGAGTGTGCATCAGGGGGCAATTAGGAAGTTTTGTTCGAAGACCTATCCTATGAAGGAAGTTTTTGTACTCTGCCTTACCCCCCTCAGTCACTCCCACCCAACCCAACCCCACCCAACCCAACCCCCCAAACGGCCCATATCTCCTTCAGCAAAATCAGGGGGTGAAAAGAGGGTGTATAGTGATCCTCTCAAAGATCTCTATCAACTTGTGGTCCAAGAAGCGGAACGCTAGACTAATGGGCATATCGAAAAGGCATACTCAAGACGTCAAGATAGACTAGCTGCAGGCTATCCTGGTACACTCCCCCCTCCTTTGAAAAAAGCTCAGGTGCCCATACACCCTACTGGCCGGGCTCAGGTGCCCATACACCCTACCGGCCTGGCTTGGGTGCCCTTACACCCTACCGGCCGGCTCAGGTGCCCACACACCGTACCGGGGGAGCTCAGGTGCCCATACACCCTACCGGCTGGGCTTGGGTGCCCATACACCCTACCGGCTGGGCTCAGGTGCCTATACACCCTACTGGCCGGGCTCAGGTGCCCATGCACCCTACCGGCTGGGCTCAGGTACCCATACACCCTACCGGCCGGGCTCAGGTGCCCATACACCCTACCGGCCGGCTCAGGTGCCCTTACACCCTACCGGCCTACTCAGGTGCCCATACACCCCTTGCTGGTTCAGGTGCCCTTATTACACCCTACCGGCCGGCTCAGGTGCCCATACACCCTACTGGCCGGGCTCAGTTGCCCATACACCCTACCGGCCTGGCTTGGGTGCCCATACACCCTACCGGCCGGCTCAGGTGCCCATACACCGTACCGGGGGAGCTCAGGTGCCCATACACCCTACCGGCCGGGCTCAGGTGCCCATACACCCTACCGGCTGGGCTCAGGTGCCCATACACCCTACTGGCCGGGCTCAGGTGCCCATGCACCCTACCGGCCGGGCTTAGGTGCCCATACACCCTACCGGCCGGGCTCAGGTACCCATACACCCTACCGGCCGGGCTCAGGTGCCCATACACCCTATCAGCCGCGGTCGATAGTATGCAGCTTAGAGCATGAGCCCAAAGCTGACACGTCCGTCTGTAAGTGAGGAGCACATAGATAGGTCGACAGTATGCAGATTGGAGCAAGAGCCCAAAGCTGACACTTCCGTATGTGACGTGCACTGAGATAAGTTGACTGTAAGCAGATTGGAGCAGGAGCCCAAAGCTGACACATCCACCACTAGGTTGCAGTTGGAGAGGTTGATCGTACGCAGGTTGGAGCAACCGCCCAAAGCCGACACATCCATCAGTGTGACACATTTAGACAGGTTGACATTCTGTAGACTGGAGCAAGAAGCCAAAGCTGACACATCCACCACTGAGTGGCACTCGGAAAGGTTGATAGTATGTAAGCAGACTGAAGCACGAAGCTAAAGCTGACACATCCACCAGTTCATAGCACCATCTTATCCGCCGGCTCAGGGGCCCATACACCCTATCGGCCGGCTCAGGGGCCTATACACCCTATCGGCCGGGCTCAGGGGCCCATACACCCTACGGGCCGGGCTTAGGTGCCCATACACACCCGCCATGAATAGAACTTCCTTTGGACCCGAGAAGATCATTCTTGATCGTAATTTGCTTGACTGGCACCTGCCTACAACTGAACAACGTACACATCAACTCTCTGTTAATGCATCGTTGCATGGTTGTTCTAGGTGTAACGGTACATAACCCTTCACGGGTACTCTGGCCTTCCAGCAAGGCATACGGGAACACCTTACCCGTAAGCCACGTGACGAACGCACATGATACAGTACCATACCCATGTACTGCCTCATCTCTTACAACGCACCCGTTGCGTACATAGACACGAGCTACTCGGGACGAACCCTTCTACTCCTTCACGAAGACGTTCTTCCCGATCAACTCTACATCCCCTACATAGGTAACACCCTACTGTTCTGCTAGCTTACGCATACCGACTACACATAAACATACATCACGTAGACTGTTCCACTAGCTTAACCCCCCAGGCTGCTGAGCGCATCCTGAGCTGTTACACTGGTAGCGGAGCTGGTTTCGTTCCTTAGGGACCTCACGCATATACATACGCGCGCATACGGATTTTTCTCCGAATTAATCGCACCCGCCAGGACATCCTGTCGACTTTCTGGCATTTTCGGCTCGCTGTTCCTGCTCTTACCTGTAGGATTCGAGTGCACGGAGCGCCTGTTAGGCTCTCACAGTTAACTGTCCTGTCAGGCTCGACACGCCTTAGGCCGCCTGCGACCTGTCTTGCATGGGCATCTTTTGCTAGCCTGCCGAACCCTGTATGGCCTGCGCTCTCGATTCGTGCATTCACGTCCTGTCCTTTTGGTCATAGCTTCTAAAGCTCCTGTCCCGAGCATCTTGAGCGGGGTTTGATCAATTGAGCAGCAGTGGCTCCATTGGCCACCTAGGCCGTACTTGCTTTAATTAGCGTACTTCACGAGCCTGTCCTGCGACTCTCCCTGCTTGCTTCATCATCCCTGTTGCTTTCTGCCTGCGCGTTTGCTCAGCCTGTCGCGCATTTCGGTTCGTCGTTGTCCTGCCTGGTTTCCCTGTGATTCGTGCCTTTGCAGTGCTTTTATCCCTCATCGTATTCTGGACGAACGCGTCATATACAGTTACGCTTGAGGTGTTATCAGCTCGTTACGCTCGCAAAATTTACTAGTCCCTGTGACAGGTGAATTTGGGCCTCTTGCAGTTGCGAGTAATTCTCCCTCTCTCGCCCACCACTCATTCCTGTCCAGCTTACTGACTTGTTCTGTTGCTTGTGCAGAATGGCTTCCCACAAATCCACCAAGGTATCCGACGACGCGGCTGAACAGCCTACGAATTCAGTTGTCGACACCCATCCTGAAGGGGTGGCGTCTTCTGACACAGAGCCCGACACTGAGCTCGGTGCGACGCTGGATGAGTCCGCATCTGCTGACGCGCGGCCCTCTGTCTCAGTGGGTACGCTGCAACCGCTGGTTGACGGCCTCAATGGTCTTGCGGCACCCTCGGGTGCCCCGCCCGCTGCCCCGCCTCCGCGCGCGGGCATGGCCCCGACGACGACGCCAACGACGACGCCGCTGGCTCAGCCTTGCCTGGAGGATCTCAGCGCCCGCTATGAGGCGGACGCGGACCGCAGGCGGCACCAGCATATGGGTAACCACCTGATCGCGGTGGATCAAATTCGCCAACTACGCGCGCAGCTTGACCAGGTCACCAGCGCCAACTCGGTCCTTACCGAGCAGTTTATGGCGAGGATATCCGCCAAGGAGGCCGAAGTCGCTGACCTCGTGCAACGCCTCGCCGCCTCCGGCGCTGCTACTGATGTCGCATTGGCCAATGGCAATCCTGCCGAGAGGCAAGAGCTGCTTAACAGCCACTACTTCCTCGGGAAGGATCTGAACAAGTGTCGCAAGGCGTTGTCCGCCCTCCAAGCCGATTCCGCTGAGGCCGCGGCGATCGCCAGGTCCTCATTGGATGTTGTGAACGTCGAGCTTGCGACTAAAGAGTCCGAGCTCAGGGCTGCGCGGGGCGACCTTGCGCAATCCCAAGCAGGTGAGCATAATTTGACGCCTGACGCTTATCGAACAAACCTGCCTTTCTCGGTTTGCAATCTATTTGATCATATTGAGGACTCCCCTTCCCGGTTGGTTCCACATCCCAATGTTTTGCCCGTGAATCGCACACTGTTTCCCAACCTACCGACGTCATTGTCTAACTCGCCACGATTTCCCCCCATGCAGCGCTCGCCCCCGCTCTCGCTGAGAACGCTCGCTTGACTGAGGTCAGTGCGCAGCTGACTCGCGAGAACATCGCCTATGGTAAACGCCCTGTGGCTTCTCCCGCGGCTGCATCTCCCGCCGCCATCACCATGGCTGATGTCCTGGCCATGATCGCGGCGGACCGAGCTACTGTGGCGCGCAACGAGACGGTGCCGATGGACACTGAAGACCCTGGCGGTTCTTCCAGCGGCGCCCGCAATGTGGGGTGTGGGAACGGCAGGACCGTGGGGCGCAAGCATGCGCTTCCTCAGGCCGCTTGTGAGGACGACACCGCCGCTCAGGAGGCCATCGCTGCGCGCAAGCAGGCATTTCTGCGCGGTCGCGAGATCAAGGCGTCGCCCACGTATGCCAAGGCTACGAATTCGGATGGTCTTATCTATTACCACTCCGCTGATCACCCTGTGGCGCCATATGCCGACGCCAAGTTGGCGGTGCATATGAACTCTTACGCAGACAGCCTGCTCCTTGAATGCGATCCGGAGGACATCGTCGCTGCGCTGCAAGCGGTGGATGACCTCCGCGACAGTATGACCCGTTTGTACACGGCGTCCAAGATGCGCAAGCAGAGGTGGATGGAAATGATGCCTTTGAACATCAAGGACATCGCGGACAAGGACGCCGCCCTCAAGGGCACTAAGCTTAAGGCCCACTACCCTGCAGTGGAAGCCAACGACGAGAGGATGGACGAGACTTTGCCTTGTGCACCTGACAGGCAGGTGCGGGTTGCGGGAAATTCAGGGTTGTTTGATACACTAGCTGTCGCTCAGGTAGCCCCGGCGTTTGATCCCGAACCCTTTCGCCTCCCCGACGTTTATGCCCCTTCAGGTGGCCTTACTGGCAAAATGCAACGAGGTTCAATCCCGCGGGGGGGCGCTACCCCACCCCCGCCGACAGCGTCCACGGCCGCGCCCTTACCACCCGACGGCCCCTTGTCGGTCTCCGACTACTCGTCATCGGACCACGACTTAGCCGATTCCCCAGGTTCGCCCCTCCAGGTTCCACCGGGCGACCCGACCCCTAATCGCGTTCCTCGGGCTGCTAATCCCGAGCCCCCAACGACGCCCGCAGTACCTCAGGTGGCTTCCCCGGCCGCTGTTCGATCTCGTGCAAAGCGCGCAGCTACGCTGCCCGCTGACACCCCTTCTCCGACACGACAGGAGCGCAAAGGCACGCACCTGGCCCCAGAAGGCCCGCCAGGTGAGCCCGGTCCGCTCCCGCCGATCACCCCTCCTTCCTCCAACCGCGCCACTCGTCCCTCTGATCATGACAATGGGTTCGCAAAACGAGTAACTGAAATGCGAAAGGAGCTGCGTCTCATTGAACACAAACTGTCGGACAAATGCTCTAGGGCTCAGTTGCGCCGATGGGTATATAATGTGGCCACGATCTTGGAGCTCCAGTTCGCTGACTGTTACCTTGGTTCGGGGTTACCTTGGTTCGAGCGCATTGTTCCACATCTGTCGGGCGCATTCACTGGCCAACTCCGCATCACTTACGACGAGGCATGGTCTAGCGATGAGTTGGGAGGGTTAGATTTCATGGGAATCGTCGCATGGGCGGAGTCGCTCCTCCTGCCCGAGCTATTAACGGAATCACACGTCGCTCTCACCAAACTACACGAAGGTGGCTTCCGCCAAGATGCTCGATCCTTGCAGAATTATTACCACTCCATCAAGTCGGAATTTCGCAAAGTCCCCGATCTCACCGATCGCGAAAAGTTAAACTTGTTTCGCACGGGGCTCTCCGATGAACTCCGCGCCGGTGCCCACGCTCGGCGCGAGTCTGGTACTATGTTCGAAACGATGGAGGACTTGTTCCGCTATCTGCAGTTGGACGAGGCGAGGAAAGTTGTCGCCGCTCGTGGCAAGTCCTTGACGGACAAGCACGATCGCCATCAGAGGGGAGGTTACGCTAACCGGAAGTCGAGGTACCCGTTCAAGCGCCCCGCGGATACTAAATACCCGGGTAAGGACCTTGCCTTCAATCGCGTCCAGTTTACCAACTCACCCCCCTCCGATTCTGACCCTGATTCTTTTTCTTCGCAGGGAGTAGCCACCGACGACGGCGGGGAGATGAACTCTCGCCCAGCCAAGAGCCCCAAGCTGGCGGCAAACAGTAGTCGCAACCGGGCCGGTGGCCGAGGTGGTGGAGGACGTAGTGCAACGCAGCCGTCGCACAACGGCAAGCTGGGTGGATCGCCAAGGCCGCAGGTCCTCAGTTTGCAAGGTGCTGATCGCACGTTCGGAAAAGGCTCTATTAGCCGCGGCGCGGGCCGTGGTGGTCGCGGAGGATACGGACAGGGTGCGGGTCGGGGCCGTTCACAGCCCAGCGGGCCGCGGACCCCCGACTTTTCGGGTCAAGACCCCCAGAACGCCATGCATATGAACAACTCGGTCAGCGTCGGGCAGACCATCTGGCTTCAGAATGGTGCTCGCTGCTTCTTCTGTTTCCGCTACATGAGGACATGTGTGCGGTCGCTGAATGCTGACGGACGCTGCCGCACGCGGGACTTGCCTAACTGGCCAGCCCTCAATGTGACTACGTGTCCAGACTGGGCCCTTGATGGCAACGGTCCCATCCCGATTTGGGAATAGGGACCGGCCGGTCAGGTGTTGACAAGCCTGGATCGTGTAATTAGCGACGATAACGTAGTAGTAGTCGAGCCACTAGAGCTCTTGTTACAAGTTCAGGCAGAACTGTTTTCTAACTTGGGCTTAACCCCAACTATTGATGTAACTTCTACTAATGCCTTGTCGTCCCCTTGTCCACTGAAGTTCTCTACGGAGTTTGGCATGCGTGTCTCCATCGCGAACGAGTTCATATACGCTCACCCCATTCCGGAAGACGTCGTGTCGGTGTTAGAACACTATTGGGAATGCAAAAACGATGCACCCTTCGACACCTCCGGTATGTTCATCCTCCCGAAAAACGCAAGTAACGATAAACATGTCTCCAGTCTCCTCCAAGGTATGGAGTTATTTAAGGAATATCAATCGTGCGATCACCATATGAAACCCCGGCCCAAGGGGTCACCTTCGAATAAAGTCGCCATCCAAGTATGGTATGACCCCCCCGACTCCGAACGGGCCGTCCAAATTAAAAAGGATTGGCATGCGATCAACGACGTGACCAAGGCAGTATACTTTGGCCCCGCACCTGAGGAGGGCATCCCCAGTCCGGTTGAAACCCGACGTAAAAAACACTGGTGGTCGGAGGCATCGGATCCCAAAGTTCGCGAAAAACAAATCGCTGCCAGACGGTCAACGAAGTATATCCGTCGCAATCACGCGCAACGCAATACGAATTCTTCCCCCGTGCTCATGACGCGAGCGAATCGGGTATACGAAGTCAACTCCGCCGCTGCCCCCGACATGCTTTTCAACGCCCGATCAGGAGCGAAGCAATTACTCACATTGGCAGACTCCGGCGCGACAGGTTGTCTTATGGAAAAGCAAACGGCTGAGGATCTCGGTTTGCACATCCGCTCTTGGGAAAACGAGCGCGACGGATTCACTTGCGCTAACGACGGGATTATCAAAATCCGCGGGACGGTCTCGCTCCCTATACACATACAACGATATGTTGGTAAAGTGTTCGCCCATGTCGTCGACAAACTTCCCGGAGGCTTAGACCTAATCCTGGGATCCGACTGGATGCGCGACGAAAAGGCCGTCCTAGTCTACGATCGCATGACATTGTCGCTCAAACGGTACGGCTGCTGTTTAACACCTGTAAACAGGCAGCGGGACGAAACGGCTCATTCCTTCTTCACTATGGCACTTTCTGGCAAATCAACTGTTGACCCAGTCATTACTGGTCGCAAGGCGGCGAAGCTGTTAAAGGCTGGCGCTAACCATGTCATGGTCAATGTTCGCGAATCCCGAGCGGATTTACCGGCGTCTAACGTAACTGCCGATGAAAGGACGAAATTAATGACGAAATTACTGCCTTCCGACGGGCCTTTACCTGGTCCCCCTGTGGCAAGCATGGATTTCGAAAATTGGATCCGCGACAACATACTGGACCACGACGATAAAACGCTCATCTCGGCCAACGACCTGCGCGCTCTCCTACGGCAGTACCGCAAAGTTTTCAACAATTTGCCAATGGGAACTCCTAACCATCGAGTTATCCCTCACGTCATCAAAACGCAAGACAATGCTTACGCGCCATATCGCAGAAATCGTCGCATGAGTCCAGCCGAGACTTTACTATGTGAGGAATACGTCTCCGACCTGTTGCAGCAAGGATTCATCGCTCCGAGCTCGTCCCCGTACGGTGCGCCGATTATGATCATAGCGAAACCGCGAGGAACGGGATACGGTTTGCGATTGGCGAGCACTCAACAACATCACGATTAAGAATAGGTATCCCCTTCCCCGAATTGATGAGACCATTGATCGTCTAGGTGGAGCTACTTTGTTCAGTTCCCTAGACCTCACGTCTGGGTATTACCAAATACGTATTTCGGACGAGGACGCGCCGAAGACTGCGTTCACTACCCCGATGGGTCAGTTTGCATTTAAAGTCCTTGGGATGGGTTTGGCGAACGCGCCAGCCACGTTCCAAGCGGTCATGAACCAAATATTCGCGCCCTACTTGCACAAGTTCGTCGTGGTCTACTTAGACGATATCTTGGTTTACGGACGCACTCCGGCGGAGCACTTGGCCAACTTGGCCACGGTTCTCCAGGTCCTACAGGACAACGAATTCTACGCAAAACTCTCCAAATGTTCCTTCAACAAAACGGAAGTTAAATTCCTAGGTCATTACATTGGACGCGACGGAATTAAAGTTGATCCACGCAAGGTTAGCACAGTCCGTGACTGGCCTACTCCGAAAACGGCGAAAGAGATCGGCTCATTCCTTGGTTTGTGCAATTATTTTCGCAAATTTATCCAAGGCTATTCATCTCTCGCCGCCCCGCTTCAAACCTTGTCTAACATCAAGGGTGAACTCGGTTCCTTGTTCAAAGAGGAACATCTCGTCTCATTCAAGGGCCTCAAGGAAGCTTTGCTATCCGCGCCAGTCCTCGCGCTGCCGGATTTTAGCAAACCTTTTGAAGTCATTACCGACGCATCCTTGCTCGGGACCGGCGCGGTGCTCTTGCAGGATAAACACCCCATCGCCTTCGCCAGCAAGAAGTATATCCCAGCGGAGCTGAACTGTACTACGACGGAACAAGAGATGCTTGCAATCGTTCACGCGTTGACCGAGTGGCGATGCTACCTCGAAGGTTCTCACATGACATTGGTCACTGACCACAATCCGCTCACGTATTTTGACACCAAGGCTGTCCTTTCACGACGCATGGGCCGATGGCAGGAGGATCTAGCGCCCTTCAGCTATACTTGGGAGTATCGCGCGGGTCGCAATAACATGGCAGACCCGGTCAGTCGTAATCCCAACCTCT
The DNA here is from genome assembly GCA_013435795.1 of Chlamydomonas sp. ICE-L. Lineage (NCBI taxonomy): Eukaryota > Viridiplantae > Chlorophyta > Chlorophyceae > Chlamydomonadales > Chlamydomonadaceae > Chlamydomonas > Chlamydomonas sp. ICE-L. The sequence continues at coordinate 11,638,217 of JACBWV010000338.1, read as the reverse complement.
CCGCCCCCGCCAACGTCGCGGTTGCGCACCAGCTTTTGGTCTTCTCTCTCTTGGTCAGCGAATGCCGGCCTCGATCGAAGAAGCAACGTCCTATTGCGACCGGTCCCGCGGTCGTGGATATCCTTCCCCGCCCACCGACGGTCCTCCCCGTACCTTCGGTTCCAGTCAAAGAAACGAGACGACGCAGTCGGCATACGCCCGCTGCGTCGACTCCCTCCTCTTCGTCCATCATGGATCGAATTTTGGCTGGATACAAACTCGACTCAAACTTCACGCCGGGCTGCAAACGCCTCCGCGATAAGTTTTCCAGGAACGGTTACTGGTTCAAGAGGAACAAGTACGGACGCGAGTTTTTGTGTGTTCCCCTCGACGCAGCCCTTCGCCTGGATATTATCCGCGAAGCTCACGACCCTGTTTACATGGGCCATTGCGGTCGCACCAAGACATTGGAGCTGGTCACCCGCACTTTTACTTCGGCCAAAGTCACGGCGGACGTTACTGCCTTCGTCCACCAATGCCATAAGTGCCAAACAAACAAGCCCGGAAACGCAAAGCCTAACGGTACCATGGTTCCCGTGGAAATTCCTGAGAATTTCTGGGAATGTGTCTCCACAGACCTCATTACGGCGCTTCCGCCAACGTCCACTGGCCATGACGCCATCGCCGTATTCGTCGACAAACTGTCGAAGATGGTTCATGTCGAACCTTGTCATACTACGATAAACGCAGAGGAATTCGCTTCCCTATACCTCAGTCGTGTCATCCGCTATCATGGTATCCCAAAGAAACTCCTCAGTGATCGCGATGCGCGATTCACGGGGCATTTCGGCGTGGCTCTCCATCGATTGATGGGCACGCGACAAGCGTTCTCGACTGCGTTTCATCCTCAAACTGACGGTCAAACGGAACGCATGAACCGAGTCATCGAGGACATGATTCGCCACTACGTGGGGCCGTACCACGATGATTGGGATAAATCCTTGGCGCTTGTGGAATTTGCAATCAACAATTCTTACCAAGAGTCCATTCAGAACACCCCATTTCGGGCGTACCTTGATTACGACCCTACGACGCCGCTAAAGGCTGAGGTCGAATCAAAATGTCCGGCTGCCAACAATTGGTGGGCCGATCACATTGAACGTCAAGATCAGTGCAAGGCATGCATGCAAGCCGCTCAAGATCGGCAGAAAGCCCATTACGATAAACGACGAACGGAGGTTTTCTTCAACCTTGGTGATAAAGTTCTCTTGTCTACCCGCAATATGAAGTTCAAAGCAACCGGTAAACCAAAATTTACGCCTCGTTTTGTTGGCCCCTATACGATTACGGAATGCATTGGTCCACGCGACGAGATCACCGGAGTCGTCCGACAAGTCACGGCGTGCCGCTTGGCTTTGCCCAAGATGATGCGTATCCACCCCGTGTTTCACGTGGGTTTGATCAAGCATTGGCGCTCCGATGGCGTTGTCCATGTTGGACAACCGCTTGAGTTCGACTCCGACGGCGCTCCGATTTGGAATATCCAATGCATCATGCGCGAGAAATCGCGTGTCATAGGCACTTCCAGCAAACGACGTCTCGAATACTTGGTCCGATGGCAAGACTTCGGTATTGAGCAAGACACTTGGGAACTCGCCAAGGCGGTCAAGAAAAGTGCCCCTCACGTCGTCGATGCATGGAAATCACGTGTTATGCCCGTTGTGTCCCGATGTACGTCAAAAAAACGGGCCCATCACCAACCCATCGCACTCGATGCATACGATACGGCGGTCAGATTGCTTTATACATAAAGCTATCTTTCCCGGAGTACTCAAAAGGGATGTTAAATGGTTATCTCCGAAACCAACTTGATTCATCAAGTATATTTTGAGCACGGCACATACGACTACGACTACGACTGGTATTCGCTTCCCACCTTTATTACCGTCAGATGCGGGGTCCGCATCTCTTCTGGAGGGGGGGGAGTGTAACGGTACAGAACCCTTCACGGGTACTCTGGCCTTCCAGCAAGGCATACGGGTACACCTTACCCGTAAGCCACGTGACGAACGCACATGATACAGTACCATACCCATGTACTGCCTCATCTCTCACAACGCACCCGTTGCGTACATAGACACGAGCTACTCGGGACGAACCCTTCTACTCCTTCACGAAGACGTTCTTCCCAATCAACTCTACATCCCCTACATAGGTAACACCCTACTGTTCTGCTAGCTTACGCATACCGACTACACATAAACATACATCACGTAGACTGTTCCACTAGCTTAACCCCCCAGGCTGCTGAGCGCATCCTGAGCTGTTACACTAGGAGTCTTGCCCTTTCGACTGGAGAACACTATGTGCTCTATGTCAAGAGTGAGATCCGAACCACCGACCTCTATCTGTTGTTTGACCAGGCTCTGAAATCAGTGAAGCGGAACGCTAGACTATTGGGCATATCGAAAAGGCATACTGGAGATGTCAAGATAGACTAGTAGCAGGCTATCCTGCTACAGTCTCACATTTGGATTTGAGTGAAGTTTAACAACATGCTCAAGCATACTAGGAAGCATGTCCCCTTCCATAGCTCCGTGGTGTTTGTTTTGACAACCTGCTCCACATCACGTATGTCCCCTTTCATAGCTCATACTAGGAAGCATGTCCCTTTTCATAGCTCATACTAGGAAGCATGTCCCCTTTCATAGCTCATACTAGGAAGCACGCATGTCCCCTTTCATAGCTCATACTAGGAAGCATGTCCCCTTTCATAGCTCCGTGGTGTTTGTTTTGACAACCTGCTCCTCATCACGTATGTCCCCTTTCATAGCTCATACTAGGAAGCATGTCCCCTTTCATAGCTCATTCTAGGAAGCATGTCCCCTTTCATAGCTCATACTAGGAAGCATGTCTTCTTTCATAGCTCATACTAGGAAGCATGTCTTTTTTCATAGCTCATACTAGGAAGCATGTCCCCTTTCATCGCTCATACTAGGAAGCATGTCCCCTTTCATAGCTCATTCTAGGAAGCATGTCCCCTTTCATAGCCCATACTAGGAAGCATGTCCCCTTTCATAGCTCATACTAGGAAGCATGTCCCCTTTCATAGCTCATACTAGAAAGCACGCATGTTCCCTTTCATAGCTCATATATACTAGGAAGCATGTCCCCTTCCATAGCTCCGTGGTGTTTGTTTTGACAACCTGCTCCACATCACGTATGCCCCCTTTCATAGCTCATACTAGGAAGCATGTCCCCTTTCATAGCTCATACTAGGAAGCATGTCCCTTTTCATAGCTCATACTAGGAAGCATGTCCCCTTTCATAGCTCATACTAGGAAGCATGTCCCCTTTCATAGCTCATACTAGGAAGCATGTCCCCTTTCATAGCCCCGTGATGTTTGTTCTGACAACCTGCTCCACATCACATATGCCTTAAAAAGGCCGGAATGGGTTTAGGGTTTAGGGTTTCACCTATGCCTTACAAGTGCTGGAATGGGTTTAGGGTTTTCTCTTATGCTTTAGAAGGGCTGAAATGGGTTTAGGGTTCAGGGTTTTCACCTAGATATGCCACGTATAGAAAGGCTGGTATGGGTTTAGGGTTAAGGGTTTTCACCTATGCCATGGAAGGGCTGGAATGGGTTTAGGGTTTAGGCTTTTCACCTATGCCATAGAAGGGCTGGAATGGGTTTAGGGTTTAGGAATTACACCTTTGCCATAGAAGGGCTGGAATGAGTTTAGGGTTTAGGAATTACACCTATGCCATAGAAGGGCTGGAATGGTGGTGAGCTGCCATTCCGATACACCCACAGCACAGATCGATGGCACGCTGCCAGCGGCTTGGTGCACGGCTGTCAACAATGCTGGCCATGTGGTTTTATTTTCAGTTGCACGCTGCAGGATTGGTCACAGCTGTCAACAATGCGGGCCCCCAGTAGTTTTTTTTTCAGTGGCACGCTGCCGGAGGCTCGGTGCACAGCTGTCATCAACGCGGGCCTCTATAAGCTAGTGCTTTTCTTTTCAGTGGCACGCTGCCAGCGGCTTGGTGCACAGCTGTCAACAATGCTGGCCCTGTGGTTTTATTTTCAGTTGCATACTGCCGGAGGCTTGGTGCACAGCTGTCAACATTGCTGGCCTCCAGTGGTTTTCTTTTTAGTGGCACGCTGCCAGCGGCTTGGTGCACAGCTGTCAACAATGCGGGCCCCTTGTGGTTTTCTTTTCAGTGGCACGCTGCCAGAGGCTTGGTGCACAGCTGTCAACAATGCTGTCCCCCAGTGGTTTTCTTTTTAGTGGCACGCTGCCGGAGGCTTGATGCTCAGCTGTCAACATTGCTGGCCCACAGTGGCTTATTCTTTTCAGTGGCACGCTGCCGGAGGCTTGGTGCACGGCTGTCAACAATGCTGCCCCCCTGTGGCTTATTCTTTTCAGCTACGAGCCCCAGCTTCCAGGCAGCTCCACTTGGCTCTTTGCCAACATTTAAGCAAGTGTAGATGACTGATGACAGCAGTGTCCAAGTGCTGTAGACTGCGCTAGTTTTTGCTGGATAGGAGGCAGGGGAGCTGCCTAGAAGCTGCGGCTCCCAGCTGAAAAGACAAGTTCTATGCAGTGCCATAACACTCAGGGAACCGACCGATTATCTGAGGAGTATCTAGATACGTACCTGCTTATTTCAAATTATTATCTCAGATATTTATCTCAGATACCGAACAGATGCTATCTAGATAGTACCTAGATATCACAGATACTGGTGCATAGATACTGATATCTGTAGTATCTAGATACTGCTTAAAGAGTATCTAGACAATATCTAGATACGGATATCTGTGTTTCTAGATACTGCTTAGAGCGTATCTAAACAATATCTAGATACGGATATCTGTGTTTCTAGATACTGCCTAGAGAGTATCTAGACAATATCTAGATACGAATATCTGTACTTCTAGATACTGTTTAGATAGCTTCTAGACAATATCTGAAACCGTACATGCGCCTGTATCTGTGGTAGCTAGATAACATCTAGATAGTATCTGTACAATATCTGAGACAAATATCTGAGATAATAATTTGAAACGAGCAGATACGTATCTGGATGCTCTTCAGATAATCTCGAAATTGTATTACAACTTGTTCATGGTGATCATTAAATCATCCCATGAGTTAGTTTATATAAATATGAAGTAAAGTTGTGCTTCTCAACAACTTGATAGATAGGTAGCTTCAATTAAACACCATTGTACAGGCAAAATGACTTACTACTAACGCAAACCTCACTCGTAACATTTCTAACTAATATGGCAAAAAATAAATCAACAAATTATAATAAGCAAGCAACCACGCAAATTACGAACCACACCTCATCCTACCAGTTGTACAATTTGTGATATATGGCAGTGTATTACTCCATTAGATTGTCAGCAACGCAACTAGCTACAAGACACATACTTCTTATATGGGAATTATATGCTTAGGACCGCACTAGCTACTATCTTTATGAGTAATAAAGTCTCACAAGATCCCATCCTTCAAGACTGAAGAGTGCCAAACAGCTAGCCCTCTATATAGCAGCTAGCCCTGCACTCCAGTCCTATCTAGCTATTTACCCCCTGCCCCCTTTTTCGTCCTGCCCGCTGCCCCCCTTTTCTCTCGGCCTGCAGGTTTTGCAGCAGCTGCAGATGTATCCAATCCGTAGATGTCAGATAGATCCAATCCGTCCACGCGAGCTGCCTTCTTCTTTGCTGGGCTTGTGACCTCCTCATTCATGGCAGTCTCCGTTTCATTGCCAAGCGCTGGAAGGGCCAAGCTATTGCCACGCGCTACATGGCATCAGTTGCCTTCATAATACTCAATCAAGTCCCCCCACGTCCCCATGGAAGCATCCTGGACCTAAGCACCTGAGTAAGGCATATGGGAAGTTTTTTTATGTTGGAATTGTGAATCACATATGTTATGTCAATAAATTAGGCAATAATTGAGTCAGTCATTCAGCTAGTTAGTCATCGATATGTCAGTCTGGTAGCTTAAAAAAAGTAATGATAACGCCTGGTGCGGTGGGGCGTGGTATGTAGGGAACCCGTCGTACGCGGGCAGAGAACGGTCTACCACCTCGACTGGACAAGCTACCATTACGGTTGTCAACGACCTGCAGCGCTCAGAGCGACCGTAGGGGGAATGGAACCCCCTACCCCCGCTTCGTTTTAGCAATTTGGTGTACTCAGGGAGCTAGATATACATTTGAACGAGCAGTTCGTCAGCTGGCTACATGAGTGGGGGCAGGGACCAACAATGGATGGCAGGCAATATACCATACACGGGGGGGGGGGGGGGGGGGGGGCAGGTTGTGGGACCAGCAATGAAGGTCAGGCTATATAGACGGGGGGCAGGCTATATACACGAGGGCAGCAGGCTATATACAATTCATGTATGACTAACCGCGTACTGCATGGTTGACTCACGGAACTAAGTATCAAAATAATGCAATTCCAATGATGCCCATGGGCAAGCAAGAGTGCAAGATGTATCCTACCTTTCAATGGTTGCGCCATTAACCTCTGGGAGACATCAATAGCCTCGGTGTCCCACCTAGCAAAGACCACGTCCTTCCACTTGGTCTCTCCTTCCTTGGCAAAGGTAATGAGCCACAACAATGCCTGCCTCTTCCTCCCCTCCAGCCAATCAGTTTTCGTCTTCTGGTTCCCATTTTGGTGGGAGATTTCCCTACATAAATGAGGGGCCAGATGAGCTGAGTGAGATGTTGTGAGTGATGAGAAGCGCTGTGTGAACATATGAGCTCAGTGAAGATATTATACAAGAGAGGGGGTCCGATGAAATGAGTCAGATGCTCTGAATGATGAGCTGAGCTGAGCGAGATACGCCAAGTGAGAAGATAAGCTTAATGGGATGCGCTCATTGAGATGCGCTGAGTGATGAGATGAGCTACGTAATATGCGCTAAGTGATGAGATGAATAGAGAGATGAGATGAGTGAAATTTGCTAGTTTGCAGGGCTTAGGGATGAGATAAGCTGAATGAGATGAGCTGCACTGCAAATTTAGACTGTCTTTGGCACCCTTGCCACCCCGCTGCAGACCCCCCCCCCCCCCACCACCACCACCACCACCACACACACGCACGCACGCACACACAAAATGCACCCTTTAAACCTAAATAAAAGGATACCTAAGACCCTAGCAAATTAGCAATGCTAATTGTGATATGCTGAGTGATGAGATGAACTGAGTAACAAGAGCTAAGTGGGCCAATGATGAGGATATAATAAAAAAATAAGAGCTGATCTTACCTTGTGATGGCGGCCGGTATGGCTTCATTGGCAGGCTTGGCAAGTTCATGGATCCCAGTCCCAAACTGGGCCACGGCATGCATCATTACATAGCCTGCTTAGGCCTTGATCGACCAAATCCAGGCTGCCCCCCAAACTTTCATCTTCGGCTCTGAACTGTTGCCTGTGGCAGCACTCTTCAAGACATTATATCCAGTGGTGTCGTCAATAGGCACGAACGAGCCTCCATCAAGTGCCTGCAACATGCACGTGGTTGGAGAGTGTGTAAGATGTGATATTGATTGGCTTACCAACCGGCAGACAGACTGAATACATGACTGATTCACTAAGTCACTGACTCACTTCCTGATTGACAGACTCAGTGACGGGGTGACTGACATACTGACTTACAAACAAACTGACTTGTTGCCCGACTGCCTGTCTGATTGCCTGGCTAGTTAGTTGGCCTTGCCACTGCTGTGCAAACAGATCACCAATCTAGGCAGCTGCATGGGAGTTCCACAGGTCATCTTATTAGGTTGGTGCATGCAATGTACATACATCAAACAGGGATAAGCTCTACATAGCATCTGTCACACCTGCAATCTAAAAACAACACTTCAGCTCCAGAGATCACCAGACTACAAGGCAGCTGCATGCAATCTGAAACCGTCGCTAATTCAGGTGGACTGCTATACAGATAGCAGATCACAAGCAGGCTAGGCAGCTGCATGGCAGCTCGACACATCCTTTCATCAGGTTGGTGCTTGCATTGTACATACAGTAAGAGCTATCAATGAACCATACCTGTCCGATGAGTTTTGTGACCACAGTGCTGACACCTTCAATTCCAGAAGTCCCAGGTCCCAGAGATCTCTTGCTCCCTGAGCTCTTCCTCGATGACGAATGCTTCTCAGGAGGAATCTCGGACTTGACAGGGGACTTCCTAGAGGACAGCTTCTCAAGCGAGCTGACTTGCACCTAAGCATGTAGATCGAAGAGCAAATATGAATCATACAATTTGAATGTACCGGTATGGGACTGTAACTAACATACACAGATGCGTGGCGACGGATTGCGCAAATACCCTACCTCGATACAGGAATCTTCGAGCAAAGAACACCACGATTTCTTGGCCCAGTCTGCGGCCGGCAACTCAAGCTCCGCTTGTAGCATCTCCAACAGCGTCTCTGGATCGACGTGAAATGCGTCGGGGGTCTTGGATGGGCTCCAGTTCATATGAAACACGAGCTTGAGTGGATCCGGAAGGAAGAAGTCAACCAATTGAGAGGTTAGCATGCGAAGGAATATGTCTGCAGGTGTTGATTCACTGATCATCAAAGACGAATTGGAAGAATGAAAGGAAGAAATAAGCGCCTATTGGCGTGGAAGTTTGACCTAGTCTGATGAATTGAAAACTGCCGATCGACGCACTCGACTGACCGTGCATTTCCATTGGACCACTTGACTTGAGTCACTCGGCTTGAGTTAAACGGACTCGACTTAGAATTAACGAGACTTGACTTAGGGTTTACGGCGCCCAACTCAAGTCGAGTCTTTCGCGTTTCCATTGATCACACCTTTACGACATGCCAACGCGGCTTGGCACGTGGGCTTGGCCCCAGCTTGCCCCCTTCTAACGGTTCGTTATTTCCTTCCATTACATTCTATCTTACTTCCCCTGATCGGGGATCATTCGGGGCTTCCCTGCATGCAGACGGGAAACACCTTGCGGGCAACCGTGCAGCAAATCACGGCGAGGAGTCGACAGAACGATGCTGATTTTCTGAAGAAGCGTGATCGTGAAGCGATGGAGGACGCCAGGCATGCGGAAGCCAGGGATTCCAGAGATATGGCAGCAGCTGAGGATGCGGAGGAAGCTGAGGAATTAATTTTGCAAGCACTCGGGGAGGGGAGAATCTGCTGATCGTCAACGGACGGATCAACAAAGCCAAGAATCCTTCAGACCTCCAGACAATGTTCCGGAATTTACAATTCTGCGCTCAAGTCGAGTCAAAGCGCTCAAGTCAAGTCCCTAAACGGACTTGCCTTGAGCGCCCTAAAATTGACTTGAAATTCTTCCGACATCAGAGGAAACCCTAATATTCAAAAAGAGTGGGGAGGCGCCCAACTCAAGTCGAGTCCAATGGAAACGCGACTTTTAAGTCAATTCCTGTACGACACGCGTACTACAGGCGCCCAACTCAAGTCGAGTGGTCAAGTCGAGTCCAATGGAAATGCACGGTGAGTGGGTGCGTGTGTTTGTCGCCCAATTTCGAATGTGTTAGGACCAAAGGCCAGTTGGGGGTTTACATGGGGGGTTATCACGGTACATTGGTCGTTTCGATTGAATGGTCCGTTCGCCCACTGCCAATTCAAGTATGCCGGGACGAAAACTGCCAGTACATCATACTGGCTTGTATTGTTACATGGCTATTCCTATGGCTTCTCTTTGTATATCTTCCAATTACAAGTATATCAGTGTAATACCGGGATGTAACCAGGGATCAGACTAATAAAATAAGCAGACGAAATAAATTATTACAAGTTTAAACTTAATCATTGAAATGGTTGAGTTTTTAGCTTCTTCATCAGTCTTTACCTTTCTGATTCTATGTCTTTAAACATTGCCAAAGATGGCGAGCAACTATAAGCAACCCATAGCCGTGTACTTCAGGTCGGGGTGGTAAACCAATTCAGTAAAACTACTTATTATCTGCCATAGGAACAACGTTAGTTCCGTTTTTTTCTTCAGCTAGAAAGCACTTCGAAGAGTGGACAGAGATGTATGCAGCGGAGACAGACGCGCCAATCTATACACGGAGACAAGAAATAGCGTTACAAGGACAGGCGGACGCCAAAGAACACCAGCGATGGGAGAGGCGGACGTCTGTAACCTGACTAGACCCTAAGTCAGGAATCTTAAGCCAGGCACCGGCTATACAGAGTGTGTCAGTGAGAGACCGATGACGCAGTCAACAGGAAGCTGTCACCGTGTCATGAAGGATGACACAGTCTACGGGAAGCTGACACAGTACAGACAGAAACACTGTCTGGGCCGATAGTTCTAAGGAAGTACATAAGTAGTCACCAAGTCATAAAACGCGTGAGAGCACCGCAATTCATGCTGACACTCCACCTATGACACAGGTGACATACAATACTACCTCTCCACCTATGGCACTGGGGACATAGAACTATATGTAACATATATAAAAAAAAAAAATCAAAGAACTCCGAAAAAATCGAGAGAACTTCAAATGGAACCCAAAGGGTTATAGGAAGGAATGAAACAAGGCAAACAATTCTAAAACAATTTGCCAAGCTAGAAAGAGAGGAAAAACCAATATCAAAAATGGGTAACAACGGTATAGAAAACCCGATCCGGGAATAGGAACCTAATGCCAAACTTTGATAACGAAAAGAAACTAATATGACCAAATGCAAGGATGACCCTAAGAAGAAGCGGTCATACCTAACATGCGGACAAACCTCCAGAACACAGCAGGATCAAGGGGCTTGGTGAAGGGGTCAGCACAGTTATCCACGGTGTTAACATAGGCAACATCCAGTGAACCATCCTCCACCAGCTCCTTGATGTAGTGATGAATAACATCAATGTGCTTGCTGCGAGGCAGGAGCTGCCAGTCTTTGGCCCAACTTAGAGACCCTAAGTTGTCACCCTGAATGGTAACCAAAGCACAAGGCAGACCCAGATCCACCCTCAATTTCTTCAACCATTGTACCTCCCTGGCAGCCTGGGACAGGGCCTGATACTCAGCCTCACTAGAGCTAATGGCAACAGTAGGCTGCCTCTTGCTCATCCAGTTCACTATGCACCCCCCAGCTAGCACAGCAAAGCCAGTCTGAGACCGCCTGTCAGACCCATCATCAGCAAAGGATGAGTCACTAAAGACAGTAAAAGAGAACTCAGGGTTGTGGGTGTAAGTGAGACCCAGGTGGGAATGTGTTCTCAAATACAAGAGCAACCGCTTGGCAGCCCCCCAGAGAGGGACGGTAGGGTGAGCAGAAAACCTGGACAGGTAGCTCACAGCAAAAGAAATATCAGGCCTGGTGCAAGTAGCCAGGTATAGCAAAGCACCCACAAGAGAGAGGTACTGGCTATTAGACGGCAGGGGTTATTCAGGGGCGTCAGAAACGGTGGACTTGGCCATGGGGGCAGCAAACCTGGGTGGGGCAGCATCAGTAAGACCAAACTGCTCCACCAGATCAACAATGTAGGTGTGCTGAGAGATGTTGATCTGAACACACCTGCCTTCAGAATCAAGTGTAACATGCATGTCCAAAGAGAGGAACTGAACCGGAACACCCATCTCTTTGACCTCCCAGCCAGCCTTTTCCATAGCCTGGATAAGCAACACATACCTATCCAGCTCACTAAAAGCACAGATAAAATCATCAACATAGGTCAGAACATAGCTCCACCCACCATCAGAATCCTTTCGTAAAATACAGAGCAGGTTCAGCCTTGCACATAGTGAAGCCGTGTGCAACCAGAACCCGCTTGACATCCCTACTCCAAGCCCTGGGTGCCTGCTTCAATCCATAAAGAGACTTGAGCAGCTTGCACACAAGGGGAACACCGTTGGGACCAAGGTGCTGAAAGCCCTCAGGCTGGCGGCAGTACAGATCCAGACCAGGTTCCAGCTTAGCGTTCAGAAATGCAGTTTTGATGTCCAGCTGCCGGACAAACATCTTTCTATGAGTGATGGCAGCCAGGAGCACCCGAAGACCTGCTTTAGAGGAGACAGGGGCATATACGTCATGAAAATCCAGCCCAGGACGTTGCAGAAAGCCACGTACCACAAAACGTGCCTTGAAGCGTATAGAACCATCAACCCCAAACTTCTTCACAAATAACCACCTGCCTGACAGGATCTTTTGCTTACGAGGCTGTGGAGTGAGTACCCAAGTACCATGGGCATGTAGGGAAGCCATCTCATCCTTCATAGCAAGAAGCCATTGATCCCTGTCAGGGTTGGTAGGGAGCATGGCAGCTTTATAGGTTAGTTCAGTGGAGGGGGCAACAGATGCTCCCACGTACAAGCAGTTTACTTGTACATGAGCAGCGGGGATATCAGCAGTATCAGCAGTAACCGGTAGTAGAGCCCCCAGTGCAGAACTACTGCCTGGTTGAACAGGGCCGGCCTTATTTGCCTCTAATTCAACGAAGCCTGGGTCGACCGGAACACCCCAGCCATACGCAGTATCGGAGCCTGACCAATGATCAAGATCATCACTTGCACTATCGGCAAAGGCTACATCATCACCCGGGCTCCCGATTAATCTATCAGGAACGGCAGGAGGCGAAGCGCTCACCAACCCCTTCGAGCCATCCAAGATGATTGGAGCAGGGTGACTATTAGATAATGGACCTATAAGAGGCTCCACTATGATCTGAGATTGTCGTAATCCTAGAGCTTCACCGACGGAATTTGACGCAGAGGAGGGCCTGGCGACCCCCTGAGATTCGGCTAAGATTTTATCCGTAGGAACTGCAGAACCTCGCCCGCCCAGTGCATTCTCACGCAATACAGTACCAGCAGCCCCTAACCTGGGACGCAGAATCATCCTATGGCCAGGACAGTGGTCAACAATTGGGGAAAGCAAAGGATCTAAGGAATGGCCCGCAGCCTCAGGCATGTGTCCGTTGATAGCGGCAGGGATGCTAGAAACATACGGCGACCCGTCATAGGGAGGAAGCCCAGGAATACAGTTATAGCTAAACTGTTCATAGAAGAGTACATCACGACTCTCTACTACCTGGCGCAACTTAGGAACCCAAATAAAATAACCCTTACTCACCAGAGAATACCCAACCAGTCTACCAGATAACGCCCTTTCGTCCAGCTTGTTACGTTTCTTCCCATTGACTAACGTGACATAGCAGGGGCATCCAAACACACGTAACAACGACACATCAGGCATCACCCCATAAAACAACTCATAAGGTGTCTTGCGTCCCTGATTGGGCAGTCGGTTACGAAGGTAACAAGCAGCTAGGAAGGCATAAGGCCAGAAAGACTTAGCTAGCTTTGATTCCAGGTGGATACTCCTAGCTATAGACTGCAAGACCCCATTATACCTTTCCACAGTTGCGTTCTGCTGAGCAGTGTACACCAACGATAACTCATGTACTGCCCCAACCGATATCAGCCAATCCTCGAACCATTTAACTATAAACTCTTTGGCCCTGTCAGATCTCAGACACTTAAAGGCAAACCCCTGCAGCTGATTTGACCATCTGAGGATGATAGTTTGGACTGCTAAGGGAGCTTCATCCCTGGTCCTCAAGCACAATACTTCAGCAAAGCCAGAGAATTGGTCTATGAGGCACAGGATGTAAAACTCCCCACGCAGACCCCTAATATGAACTGGTCCCATTATATCCAAGTGAAGTCGTTGGAGAGGTGCACGGATCTCAGCTTTCTTTAGGAAAAGGGAGACGTTTGCCCTTAGCCTTGTGACAAGCATCACATGGGATCTTACCCAACTTTTGCACTTGACCCAGACTGAGGGGTAAGTTCTTAACCATACCACTCTTGACAAGTTTGTGTAAGGCACTATAGCCGGGATGACCCAACCGCCTATGCCACAACCATGCAGGAGTGGTAGGGAGAACAACCCCACCGTCCTCATCAACATCAAGTGCAAACGCTGGATAATTGTCAGCAACTCTTAAACAAAGACTGGAGGTGTGACAAGGCCTACATGCAAACTTGTACACACCATCACTGGAGGCAGGGAAGGACCAGAGAACAGAAGAGTCCTGAGTGGCAGTGCAACTAAGACTATCAAAAGAAACCTGGCAGTGGAGAGAATGAGCCACAGCATTTACTGACAGGAGATTCACCGGACAGTGAGGGATATAAAGAACATTGGTTAGAGTGATTGATGTTGGTAACCAATCACTACATAACACAATGGATCCCTTACCCTCTGACCGTTGAATCACCCCGTCACCAAATCGAACCGTAGGCCCAACAGCAGAAGATTCAAACACAGTGAACAAAGACTTATCACCCGTGATTGACATTCCAGCTCCAGAGTCCACATGCCAGACACCCTCAGAAAGACTAGGGCTACACACGTTAGAGAACTTCGTAGTGCAAGAGAATAGGACAGAGCGTACCTCCTAGTTCTTGGACATGGCGTACCCATCAATCTGAGCCTGCAAGGAGGACAACTGCTTGCGAGTCAGCGAACCTGGAAGGACCAAGGCAACGGGCACGGGTTCAATGCCCGGTGCACCAGCCTTGGCCTTTCGCAGGTGCGGATGTTTCGTCCAGCAACGGTCCTCCGAGTGGCTCGTTTTGGAAAGACAGGGGCCCCAAGTGCAATCCAAGCGCCTCTTGGTAGTCCCGGAACCCTGAGGACCAGGTCCCCTGCCACGCTGAAAAGCAGCATTGGCAGGGACTTGGGGAGGATCGCGGGACCAACCAGGATGCCTCGGATCAGACTTAGGGAGAGACACGTTCAAGAAATCTAATGATCTATATGCTGCCAGACAGGTCCAGTAATCAACAGGCTGGTTCTGATGCAGTGCGAGACCAAACTGTAGCCGCAGAGAGTCGAAGCGGGGGTGCATGATGCCATTAATAATAGTATGCATGGCATGGCGCTGAGGCTGTGGGTATCCCGCACTGCGGAGGTCAGTGCACAAGCCCCGGACCCTGCGAAAGAACACATCCACAGGTTCAGAGTTGTCCATGGTTGCACGCCGAAGCTCAACAAGCATGAGAGGGACACGAGCAGCAAGAGCATCAGAACGCTGTCTTCGGATATGCAAGAAGATATCCCGAGGAGTGGCAAAATCCTGATACACATTGACTATCGCATCCGTCATGTTCGCAAGCATCATAGTGAGACACATGAACTCCTGACGTTCCAGGGGCAGGGCACTAAAACCCAACAGTGCAGGATCTACACGAGACTCACCATGAGAGGCCGAGGGTCCAGCAGCAAGAGGATCAGGCACAGGAGCATACGAGGCACGAACCGACATAAAATACTCGGCAGCAATGCCAGCATCATATGCGCGCTGATCATCTAAGTTCCTAATGAGATCTAAGGAACGCGCAACACTCGCAACGAGCTCGAAATCAGGCCTAACAGGAACAAAACTGAGAGGGACCTTCACATACTGATACCCTCGGAGATCATTGTTCCTACGCCCAATCCCACCAAAGGTAACACCTCCAGGGGAAGGGTAGTTAATCCCTGCCTTCACAGATCCTAGAAAAGCACGACACTCATGACCCAGCTCAGAGTAAGCCATCACACGCTTAGGGCGACCCTTTCTATCTAGATTAGCCCGAGTGGCTGCCTCATCCAGCCTACCGTACAAAGTGCGATCAAGAGAATTTCCAGCATACTGGGCTTGGCGAATAAGCCGGCAGTCCCGCACAGCCAGCCGCACAGGTGGTGTGCCATCAAGCAGATGTTCCCAGGATATGCCGGACAGCGTAGGATTCATAGACGGCGGAGGGCCAGGCGCAGGTGGCAGATCCACCGGTGGAGGTGGAGGGGGCTCCTGCGAGGTGCCAGCAGCAGATCTGTGGACACTCATGGCAGCAGCCTCGCGAGCCCGAGTATGGTAAGCACCAAGAGCCCGCTCTGCAGGGTTGCGAGCCTGCTCTGCAAGGTTGAGTAGAGGACCCAAAGGACCAAGAGACGAACTCCGCAGCAAAGACGGCTTGACCACCTCAGGTAGGTCCGGTGGAAGCGGCGCAAGCAGAGCGGCAGACGGAGGCTTGAAGACCGCAGGAGAAGGTGCCAATTGAGGCTCATACACCGGAGAGACAGTGGAGGTGTGGAAAACCCTAGTAGCAGAAGAGGGAGTGACTCCACCGAAGTCGCCACTTCTGGCACTCTGTAGATCTTCCATACAATCATCAGAGAAATCTTCCTCTGAGTCGTCAGACTTGCCGTAAGCATAGCCATCTTCATGGCTATGGAGAGCAAGGTCTACAGTGTCGTAGGTAAAGCGGGCATCAGCGGGTGGAGGCGACCTTGCATACTGGATAATCTGTGTGGAAACACAGCATAGGCGCATCAGAATATCCTCAACCTCAGGTCGGAGACGTTGGACAAAAGGAGAAGGAGACGGAGAAATGGAGGTATTGGAGGGGGGGGTGGCTTCCATGATATCGGAAGGAGACTCATCTCCGGCAGCAGAGGCCGCTGGCGCGCAATCATCTAGCCAATCAGTGGGAACACGAATCTTTAGAGGAAGAATTCGGTCGCATCCATTACTGATAATGACGCTCTCCATACCGCGCGACCAGGAAATACCATTCTGTGGGGTAAGTTTCTCGAAGCCGGCAGGAGGCCCACGCGGAAGTTGCATTGTAAAGCAGTGGTAGAAGTAATGAGCCCGTAACCTATCAGCTAGAAAGCACTTCGAAGAGTGGAGAGAGATGTATGCGGCGGAGACAGACGCGCCAATCTATACACGGAGACAAGAATAGCGTTACAAGGACAGGCGGACGCCAAAGAACACCAGCGGTGGGAGAGGCGGATGCCTGTAACCTGACTAGACCCTAAGTCAGGAAACTTAAGCCAGGCACCGGCTATACAGAGTGTGTCAGTGAGAGACCGATGACGCAGTCAACAGGAAGCTGTCACCGTGTCATGAAGGATGACACAGTCTACGGGAAGCTGACACAGTACAGACAGAAACACTGTCTGGGCCGATAGTTCTAAGGAAGTACATAAGTAGTCACCAAGTCATAAAACGCGTGAGAGCACCGCAATTCATGCTGACAGAACCCACACATTTGACAGTGTCTCATTGAGCGAGGGATGTGTGCTCTATCCACCACCCTCATTCTTTCTGTGTTCAGCCAATGGGAACCCATTCTAAACTGTGCTATAGAACGAATCTGATCCTGCTTATGTAAGGCGGATGTAAAGGGAATCAAGCCATTCTCATCATTGCTGTTGGCTGCGAACCATTTTTGGTATCGGAGGCGTTTAAAGCCAACCCTTCTCTCATCAGGGATGTCTCTAACTACATTGGTGTCACTTGGGTACTTAAACCTCCATGACTCAAAAACTTCAGACATAATACCTTCGACATCGACAGCCTCCAAAATGTTGATGTTTTTACTGGATCCTAGCTTGTGGAGAGCACAACGCAAGTCATGAACCCAGCCAGTGTTGGAGTCAAAAGATTCCTCAAGAGCCATTCTAATGAGATCCTCAGGTTCTTTATGTATGGTCTTGTTCCAGAAGCGCAAAGCTTGTTTAAGCCAAGCAAAACACAACGGGGTTCTACCCAGCTCTTCCATGATAATATTAGATGTAGTAGATTGGCAAACACCCAACATTTGTTTAAGTATACCTCTATGCCATTTCTCACAAGCATGGTCATTTGAGATAAGTGTGTTGTTCAGAATAGAAGGAGCCCACACCTCACAGCCAAAATCCAGGATAGGTTGTACAAGAGAATCAAACAGGTGGGTGAGAATATCAATATTGTATATCTCCATAGTATGGCATCGCCTACGGAGCATGTGGTGTGCCTTTTGGGCCTTAGTGAGCATCCTAGAAAAAGCAGCTTTTGCACGATTGCTTGAGTCACCATCCACAAAGAGGGATCCCAAGTAGATAAAAGATAACTTTGTAGAAAGTTGTGCTCCATCATAGACAAATTTGTAATCAGGATCCATGCGGGCCTCATCACAGAATTGCTTGTTGAAAACGACAATCTCAGTTTTCTTTATATTCGCAGCCATCTTAGTAGCCTCACAGAAATCTCTCAGACAGTCAAGCATCGCTTGCATATCTGCCGGGGATTCTGCCATTATAGCTAGGTCATCAGCATAAAGTAACAGTTGCAGAATCTTTCCCCTAAGCTCAGCCCCTACATTTGGGAGCTTGGATTGGAGGAACGATTCAATTCTATCAATGAACAGACCGAATAGGAGTGGGGATAGGGGGTCTCCTTGTTTAACTCCTACAAGGGATGGAAAGGAGGATCCAATGTCCCCATGTAGGCGAACTTGGAAAACAACATGAATATACATGGACTTCAGAATACTGAGATAGGGGTCCTTGACTCCTAGCCTTGCTAAGCAATCCCATAGCAAGTCTCTGTTGACCCAATCATAAGCCTTCTTGAAATCAACAAAAGCCACAAAGAGTGATTTTTTCTTTTCTCTATATTTATCTACAATATGGTTAAGAATGAATGATGCATCTGCAGTACCCCTACCACTTTTAAATCCATATTGGCCAGCGGCTCTGAGGTTGAATTCTTCTGACCAATCATCTAGTCTACGTAGCATGCAAAGGGAGAAGATCTTTCCTATGGAGTTGCTCACCGCAAGACCTCGATAGTTGTCCTTGTCATACACACTGCCTTTGGATTTGGGTACGGGTACCAAGGCAGCTGCAGCCCATTGGCTAGGGTAAGAAGTCTTCCAGATGAGATTAAACAGGTTAGTCATAGCTTGTACAAATCGGGAGTTGGCTTCATGGGAAGCACATCTGTACCATTCTGCAGGGATACCATCTACCCCGGGGGAGGAGTTTTTCCGTAGGGATTGGAGAACAGAAAACACCTCCTTGGTGGTAAAGTCTTGACATAACCATGTTGGTGCGGCCTCTATCTGAGGTCCATCAGATTGAGGGACAAAGTCCCTAGCATCCAGACTTGGATCAATACCTACTTGCACATCAAAGAGGTCTGCAAAATAATCAGTCCAATCATGAATTGTGATGTCTGCCGTAGTGGCCTTGTTAGGCTCACGCACGTCTTTCCAAAAACTTTTCGGATTATGCCGAAGATTCGTATGAAGGTTCTCCATGCGTGTTTCTAGCCACTTCCTCTTCTTTCTTCTGAGAATCCTCTTGTACTCCTTGTGCATAGAACCAGCCAAGTCAGAGCTAGAGCCATGTTGATGTTCTGCTTGGCTTGCTGCCTGTCTAGCACGATTGCATTCATCATCATACCATGCGTTCACGGGCCCGTGCTTACGCTTAGCTACAGGTTTGTGACATGGTGTGCATTTGCTTATGGCTAGTTCAATAGCACTAGCAATCCCCTTCTCTGAATCTTCCATAGATGAGCTATGGAGTTCATTGTCAAGTAATCGGTTAACGTCTGGATCACGCTTAATTGTGTGTGCATACATCTGGACATAGTTGTCTTTCCATTTCAGTTTGGGCGAAGGTTTACCACCAGCAGGTGTACTAATAGTACCTTGAGAAGGCCTAAGGGCAGCATCTGGTATGTGGAGTGTGATAGGCATGTGGTCAAACTTTCCACCCCCGGGCCTGAGAGGGCAGTCATGCTTGGGAGCCACACTAAACTTGACACCAGGGGTGTTGAGAAGACTAGGGGCGGCTAGCGCATAATCAATGACAGATTTCTTGTCCATGCCATCTGCAAAGAAGGTATGTGCACCTTGCATATCACCTTCTGTTCTACCGTTAAGGATGATAAGACCAGTTACTACACATAGCTGGAGTAGGGCCCCCCCCAATCGATTGGGGGGAGCTGTGTCCATGCTACACCTCGGTTGAATGGTTTGGTTGGGGGCTGTACTATTGGTTTGGGATACTGGTTCATCTCCTAACTCGGTATCATCATTGTCCACACCAAGACCAACCCGAGCGTTGAAGTCACCCATCACCATAACGTTGCCTTTTTCCTGGAAGTTCCCAATGATTTTACCTAGAGTGAGGAAGTGGTCCTCTATACTAATGCAGTCGTCACCATGTTTGTAGTATGAGCTGTTAGCATGTGGGATATAGCACACACCAATGTGTGTTCCATGTATGCGAATCCATGCCATGCCTAATTCAGGTGCCTCATGGACTAAAGTAGCATTTAGGCAAGTGCGGACATAGATAGCGACCCCCCCATCCTTGCTCAACTTGGGGCGAGGGGCACAAGAAAGGCATTTGAAACCTGGAATGTGGGGGGTGTCTAGCTGGCCACGCACCCCTGTGTGTGAAAACAATAAAATGTTGTGTTTTCTCACCACTTTCATTGCTGCACCGCAGCTGCTTAGAACACTGAGTTGTCCTCTGATGTTCCATGCAAGGCACCTTAGTCCACTTCATGCATCAGTCGATGAGACACCTGAGGGGGGGGCCTTGTCCCGCACCTTCAGGAGTCCTCTATTGAACGAAACCCACTTAGAGGGGTCCCTCTTAGCTTCCAGAAACGCTGGGAGGTGTTCCTTGTGCAGCTTCAGCTCCTCAGGAGACAAGAAATCCAGAGCTGCTATTCCGCTATCCTTGAGAAACCTTCGGTTCCTCACAATGGAGGAAGCATCGAAGCTGGAGGATACTGTGATTAGGGCAAGGCGGGGTCGTGAGGGATCCACCTTGCCTCCCATGCGTCGAGCGGACACAATAGTAAACTCTGCCTTGTCTTGCTCCTTCTGGGCGTAGGTGTTGTTGGCTTCTAAAGCCTGGGTGAGCTTAGACTTTACAGCCACCGCTAGCTGTCTGTCATTCTCGTTGGGATCTTCAGGGATGCCTGAGATCCTGAATTGCATGTCGTAACCTGCTTGGCCTGGGGGGGCTGAGCCCGGTCGCTGCATGAGTGGCCGACTCCATGCAGATTCTTTTCCCCGTGCTGGGGGCACCACCGGCCGATCCTTGATAGCAGCTTCCAGGGCGGAAATGCGCTTCTCCTGGGATACTATCGTATCCCTCTGGGCGTTCAGAGTGGCCTCTATGTTTGCGATCTTAGTGGTCTGTTTCTGAACGGTTTCCCGCATCTCACTCAAAAGTCCTTCCACCAACTTCAATGTTTGATGCGACTCTCTTTTAATCGAGTCGAACGATTTGTCCAGTGTGGGTTTAAGCACTGTAGCGTACCACATTGCAAACCACGGGGGGAGTGCACTATCCCCGGGTGATCCAGGGTCAATGCTCATGTCTTGCGTCTGACCTCTAGTTATTGTCATAGCTATTCGCACAGGTTTAGTTGGGAGAGCAGCGAGTTATTGGGTGCCGGGTGACAGGTGCAATTTGAAAGTTGCGAGTTTGGGTATGCGATGCGATGCGATGCGGTGAGGAAGGATGCGACGTGGTGCGATGCTATTGAAAGAGGTGAATTATTAATGTGTGCCTGCTTTCTGAGTCTTGCTAGATTTTGTGCGCTTTAATGTGTGCCTGCTTTCTGAGTCTTGCTAGATTTTGTGCGCTTTTGCGATTCTGAGTCTTGCTAGGTTCTGTGCGCTTTAAGGCACGTTTTGTGGTCCGAGGTTTTCTGCAGCGTCCTGGGCTGGACTTTCATGATGTATATGCCCCCGTCTCTTCTAAAGCAGGTATAAGGGTCCTCCTTGCTGCCATCACTCATAGAAAATATTTGTTCGGCAGTTGGATATCAAGACTGCATTTTTGAATGCTAAGTTGGAAACTGGACTTGACTTGTACTGCCACCAGCCTGAGGGCTTTAAGGTACTTGGTCCTAACGGTGTTCCCCTTGTGTGCAAACTGATCAAGTCCCTTTATGGTTTGAAGCAGGCACCCAGGGCTTGGAGTATGGATGTCAAGCGGGTTTTGGTTGCACATGGGTTTACTACATTACATTACATTACATTACATTACATTACATTACATTACATTACATTACATTACATTACATTACATTACATTACATTACATTACATTACATTACATTACATTACATTACATTACATTACATTACATTACATTACATTACATTACATTACATTACATTACATTACATTACATTACATTACATTACATTACATTACATTACATTACATTACATTACATTACATTACATTACATTACATTACATTACATTACATTACATTACATTACATTACATTACATTACATTACATTACATTACATGTTAAAGTCTACTTGACACCGCGAGGGTGTATGAGACTCTGTGCTTTAAACAAAAAGAAAAAGCACCCACAAAGCAAAAAACCCCATTACATCAGGGGTGTGTCGAGGACAAACAAACCAAGCTCCCAACCACCATTTTGGTGGCGTAGGTATTAAACCCCCTAGAGCCGGACCCAGATCTCAACCACTTACAGTGGCGGAGGTAAGAAGCTAACAAATGAGAAGTCACAAGAAGAAAAGAAAAAAAAGGGATAATAAATTACGGTGCCACTAAGCAGTCCAGGGCTTCCTGTCTTGCTCTTCTACAAGTAGAAAGATAGTCGGCTAGGTTGCTCCAGAAAGTCTTAGTGCCATTTCCATTCATAAAGGTTCTGAATGTGGAATGTGGAATGCAGAATTCCATACGGTTAAGTCGGTATCCTCATGGACATGCCTATAAATATCTGTAAACAGCTTCTGGTAGCGGAGGTGAATATCATTATAAAAAGGGCAATCAATCATATGCATTTCATCCTCAGGTTTTTGGAACCCACACATTTGACAGTGTCTCATTGAACGAGGGATGTGTGCTCTATCCACCACCCTCATTCTTTCTGTGTTCAGCCAATGGGAACCCATTCTAAACTGTGCTGTAGAACGAATCTGATCCTGCTTATGTAAGGCAGATGTAAAGGGAATCAAGCCATTCTCATCATTGCTGTTGGCTGCGAACCATTTCTGGTATCGGAGGCGTTTAAAGCCAACCCTTCTCTCATCAGGGATGTCTCTGACTGCATTGGTGTCACTTGGGTACTTAAACCTCCATGACTCAAAAACTTCAGACATAATACCTTCGAGCCAAGCAAAACACAACGGGGTTCAAGGCAGAACTATGTGCAAGGCAGAACCTGCTCTGTATTTTAGGAGGGATTCTTTTGGTGGGTGGAGCTATGTCCTGACCTATGTTGATGATTTTATATGTGCTTTTAGTGTGCTGGCTTTATATGAGTTGCTGATCAAGGCTATGGAGAAAGCTGGCTGGGAGGTCAAGGAGATGGGTGTACCGGTTCAGTTCCTCTCATTGGACATGAACGTTACACTTGACTCTGAAGGCAGGTGTGTTCAGATCAACCTCTCCCAGCACTCCTACATTGTTGATCTGGTGGAGCAGTTTGGTCTTACTGCTGCTGCTAAGCCCAAGTTCTCTGCCCCCATGGCCAAGTGCACTGTCACTGACCCTCCTGGAGACCCCCTGCCTTCTAATAGCCAGTACCTATCTCTGGTGGGTGCTTTTCTATACCTGGCTACTTGCACCAGACCTGATATTTCTTTTGCTGTTAGCTACCTGTCCAGGTTTTCTGCTCACCCTACCTTCCCCCTCTGGGGGGCAGCCAAGCGTTTGCTCTTGTATTTGAGGTCACATTCCCACCTGGGACTCACTTACACCCACAGCCCTGAGTTCTCTTTTACTGTCTTTAGTGACTCATCCTTTGCTGATGATGGATCTGACAGGAGGTCTCAGACTGGCTTTGCTGTGCTTGCTGGGGGGTGCATAGTGAACTGGATGAGCAAGAGGCAGCCCACTGTTGCCATTAGTTCTAGTGAGGCTGAGTATCAGGCCCTGTCTCAGACTGCCAGGGAAGTGCAATGGTTAAAGAAGTTGAGGGTGGATCTGGGTCTGCCTTGTGCCTTGTTTATCATTCAAGGTGACAACTTAGGGTCTCTGAGTTGGGCAAATGACTGGCAGCTCCTGCCTCGCAGCAAGCACATTGATGTTATTCATCACTACATCAAGGAGCTGGTGGAGGATGGCCAACTAGATGTTGCCTATGTTAACACTAAGGACAACTGTGCTGACCCCTTCACCAAGCCCCTTGATCCTTCTGTGTTCTGGCGGTTTGTCCGAATGCTTGGCATGACCGCTTCTCCTTAGGGTCATTTTTTTTCTGGTTACATCGGTATCTTTGGTTATCATTGTTTGGCATTAGGTTCCTATTCCCGGATCGGGTTTTCTATACCGTTGTTACCCATCTTTGATATTCGGTTTCATCCTTTCTAGCTTGGCAAATAAATTTTGTTTTTTGCCTTGTTTCATTCCTTCCTTTAATCCTTTGGGTTTCATTTGAAGTTCTCTCGACTTTCGGAGTTCTTTGATTTTTTTTTTTAATCTGTTACATATACTTCTATGTCCCCAGTGCCATAGGTGGAGTAGTCGTATTGTATGTCACCTGTGTCATAGGTGGAGTATCAGCATGAATTGCGGTGCTCTCACGCGTTTTATGACTTGGTGACTACTTATGTACTTCCTTAGAACTATCGGCTCTGCCAGTACTGTGCCAGCTTCCCGTAGACTGTGTCATCCTTCATGACACAGTGACAGCTTCCTGCTGGCTGCGTCACCGGTTATACTGACACGCGCTGTCTAGCCTGTACCCTGTTAGGTTCCAGGCTGCCGCCCTTTTCACCGCTGGTGCCCCTTGGTGGGTCTCCTGTGCTTGTAACGTTATTCTCGTCTCCGTGTATAGATTGGCGCGTCTGTTCCGCTGCTTTCATCTCTGTCCACTCTACGGAGTGTATTAAAGCTGATAGCCGCATAGGCCTTGGTCTCACGTGAGCATGGATCTGATTACTGATTTTCCCACGAGTGTGGATGCATTTGGAAATGAGTACAATGCGATCTTGACATTTGTGGACATGCTGACTACACAAGCCTTCTTTGTTCGAACCCGGAAGGACTTGGACTCAGTTGGTTTGGCCCACCTGTACATTGAGAACGTGTATAGGTTGAAGGGGTTGTCTAGACTGATTGTGTCAGATCGGGATGTACGTATTACCGCAGAATTCTGGCGAACCCTAATGATGCGTCTGGGGACTGCCATGAATCTAAGTACTACGTATCATCCTCAGACAGATGGAGAGGCGGAACGTACACACCGTATACTTGAACAGATAGTGCGGGCGTATGTAAACCCGACTCATGATGACTGGGCGACCTGGTTGCCAGTGGCTGAGTTTGCTTACAACCAGTCCATCCACTCGGCTACCAAAGTCAGTCCCTTTGAAGCGAACTATGGATATAGGCCGGACACGCCGGTAACATTAGTTGATGATCCCCAGGTGCCGGAGGAAGGTGATTATGCTGAGCGGATACGATTACTGCATAATTTTGTACAGCGTGAGGCACAGGCAGCCAAAGTGTACATGAAAACTTATGCTAATCGTCATCGCATTGATGTTAGTTTTCAGCCTGGAGATGAAGTTTGGCTGGACTCTGAGGTGTTGCACTTAAAAGAGCAGCCCTCACGGAAGTTACGAGACCGTTGGGTGGGACCATATAAGGTCACTCGGGTGGTGAACCCTGTGTCGTATGAGCTGGTCTTACCAGTGTCCCTTAAACGGGTCCACCCTGTCTTCCACGTGTCACGCTTAAAGCGTGCACGGGGGTTAGACCAGCCTGAGCTCTCTGGAAGACCGTCAGCTTGCAGACCAAAATTTGCGGTGACTGATTTTAACCAGAATGAACTCTTCAATGTCGAGCGCATATTAGATGTGCGTATTGTGGAATATAAAGAGAAAAAGAAGAAAATGCAGCGCTTAGAGTTTGAGGTTCGATGGGAGGACCCTTATCAAGATCCAAAATGGGATTCTTGGGAGCCCTACCCGGCGCTGAAGCCCAACATTAGATTGCCAGTATTTCTAGCTTCTCCCAAGTACATTGCCTTTATGGAAACTGACGCTTTCAAGGCTTTCAAGTTGAAGTACCCAAGGCGGGTACCGTAAAGCAAGAAAAAAAAAAAAAAAACTGACTCCTTCTTTACTTTACAGTTGACATTTGTTTTTGCCTTTTCAAGTTGACATTTTCTATCATGAATTTTCCCCGGCTCAACGAGGACGTTGAGTTTCAGTGGGGGGATGTAAGAGAGGACCCTCGAATATAAGGAATCCGGGACTAAGAGCTCCGTTGGAGGCTCTGTTGTAGGTTCCGTTGGAGGTTTTGTTGTAGAATTCGTGGAAGGTTCCAGAATTGAAGGATTATTATAGAAGCGGCTGAAAGAGGCCGCTAGACCTTTGTAAAATCGATTCTACCCTTTCGTCTATTTACAATTGTCACCTCCCTGGATAGGCTGTCCATACAGACCGTGGGAGCGATCTCCGTCACTTTCTACCTTGACTCTTACATGGGACATGTCTCAACATTGCTGTGGCCGCCATTTCCAGAACCACACCCCAAACTGAAGAACTCCTTCACACCAGATATGGTCACCTTTCCTACAGCAATTTAGTTAGACTAATTGCTGAAAACATGGTCACAGGCACAGATGTCACCACAGCAGCCTGCAACAAAATGAAAAAGCATACATGTGAAATATGTGTCCTCTCAAAAATGGACAAAAAGCCCTATCACACATCATACACACGTGCCAAACGACCCATGGCAATCCTCCACATTGACATGAGTGGAAAGATGAATGTGCCTAGCTTGAATGGAAGCCTGTATTTCCAAGGTATCCTAGATGATCACTCTGAATATTCCATAGTCACTTTCCACAAAACCAAAGATACATTACCCAAAGACACCATCCAAGAATTGGAACGATATGAAGTCCTTATAGAAAATAAAATACCGGTAGGTACTATCTTCTGTGACAATGCCACCGAATACACCGGCTCCAAGTTTACGAACTGGTGCAAAAAGAAAGGCATTACTCTCAACTTCACAGTCCCTGGCAATCCATCCACCAATGGTGCGGCAGAGCGCCTCAACTGCACACTGCATGACAAAAGCGCTGCCCTCCTCATATCATCCAAATTTCCTGAAAGATACTGGGCTGAAATGGTGAAAAATGCCAGCATCCTTAGAAACCTCAGCCCAACCTCTGACTCAGACAAAACTCCTTATGAAATGTTCCATGGAGTCAAGCCTAAAATTGATCACCTCAGAACCATTGGATGCACAGCATACGTCCACATAGCACCCAAATCCAGAACATGGAAGTTTGCACCATCAGCCAAAATCACAAGACTCATTGGATACTCAGACATCAGAAAGGCTTCCAGAGTTGTGGACTCCAACCATAAGATTTTTGACGCTAGAGACATCACCTTCAATGAGTCTGAGAACCTGGCAGGTTTGAAAGGATCTCCAGGTCCAGATGCTGTTATACTAGGCATGCATGAAGAGGACACCCCTGTTGAACCTGATGAAGAAAAAATCTCACCCTCACCCTCACCCTCAGAAATAAAGCATATATGTTTCATGTTCTTATTAGCTGACACTCGATTTGCTTGAGCTCACCGTCTTCCCATTGCAATCAAGTAAGTCAGTAGGAGACGGCCCAGCCCGCCTGTGCGATACCCACGGGAGGTATCTTGTGATTACCATAAATAATCTTGTCATGTTAGTGGTAGTTGCACAACTGGTTTTGAATGCTTAGCTACAGATATGTACGTATATATACCACGTAAGACGTATATATACTTCCCCACCCTCCCAGCCTATAGATAGGGATACTAAGCATATATGGGTCTGATCACAGTCTTCCCATTGCAAGTAAGAGACGGGCCCGTGCGTGCAATAACCACGGGAGGCATCTTGCTTGCTTGTTATTACAATACATAATACTCAATCACCATGTATGTATATACCATGTAGCTGTGTACATGCAAACATATATGAACCACATGTAGATGAAATAAAAATAAAACACCTCTATCTTATTTATTTATCTATACATAGAGGTGTTTTAATTTATTTTTTTATTGTTTCATGTTCTTTTTAGTTGACACTCGATTTGCTTGAGCTCGCCATCTTCCACTTGCAATCAATGCAGTAGGAGACGGCCCCCGTCTGCCCGTGCGATACCCACGGGAGGCATCTTGTGATTACCATATATATATATATACTTGTATGCATACAATTGACAGTGTATGTGTGTGTCGGGGGGGGGGGGGGGGGGGGGGGGGACAGTGGTGGTGAGGGTAGACAGCTTATGTGTGTGTGGGGGGGAGGATGGACAGTGAATGTGTGTGTGTGTGTGTGTGTGTGTGTGTGTGTGGTGGTGGGGGTGGGGGGGGGGGGGGGCAGTCGTGGTGATGGTAGACAGCTTATGTGTGTGTGTAGTGCGTGTGTGGGTGGGGGGGGTTATAGTGGTTGACCTCGACAGTGGGGGTGGGGGTAGACTGTGTGTGTGTGTGTGTGTGTGTGTGTGTGTGGGTGGGGGGGGGGGGGGCAATGGTTAGCCTGGGCAGCTGGAGCCTGTTAGCATGGACGGTAATATAAAATGCATGAAATACCGTATGAATCAACAAAAATGTAAAAAATCAGTGCCGCTCGTGTGCCCCATCTACGCCATACTACGTTCCCATGTCTCTTACGTTAACTTCAGGAAGTTAGCTTAACTTAAGTTAACTTGACTTAACTCAAATTAACGTGTCTTACGTTAACTTGCGTAAGTTAACTCATAGCTTAACTTCAGTTCACTTAACTTGACTTAACTCAACTCAACTTGTCCACACGTTAATCAACGTCAAATGTCGTCCGTTAACTCAGTGTCAATAACGTGCATAGTTAATTTGTTTTAACTCCCTTTAACGTCCAACACTGTTTCCATAGTGTATGAGGCAGTGCTGGCCAGGAATAGGGAAAAACCCAATGCGTGGGGATCACCAGAAGACATAGATGCTAGCTACTTACCTAGTTCCATGCATCATCAAGGGTCTATTCCCCCACAAAATAGTGCACACCAACCCAACAACAATGTGGAACAAGGAAATGAACACAATCCTACTCAGTCTCAAACAAATGAGCTCCCAATCTCATGGCACCACAGGATAATGCAACAGCACATGTACCTCATTCTACTGCACCAGCACAACAAGCTACAACCCCCCTGCCAGAACCCACACTGACCCAACCCCGTCGTAGTGGAAGAGAAAGACATGCACCACATTACTTAGCATTCCTAGCTGCAGACCAGATAGTCATCCCCAAGAACGAAAGCACTACCTGGCCCTCAAGCTAAAGAATGGAAGTCTGCCATGAATGAAGAATTAGAAGCACTAACAAAAATGAACACCTGGACGTTAGCAGAACTCCCACATGGCTCCAAATACATTGGAACTAAGTGGGTCTTTGACATCAAGCAATCAGTGGATGGCCAGCTTGTCAGATACAAAGCCCGTTTAGTAGCTAAAGGCTATGCCCAACGCACTGGCATGGACTATGATGAAGTCTTTGCCCCAGCAGTTGCCAAACATGCTACCATCCGGTACATCCTGTCCATGGCTGCAGATCCCTTAGCACACCTTGGCCAACTTGATGTCTCTACAGCATTCCTCAATGGAGTAGTATAAGAGGAATTGTACTGTTCTCAACCCCCAGGATTTGAACAAGACCACAGAGTATGCCGCATGTGGAAATGCCTCTATGGTCTGAAGCAAGCATCCCGCCAATGGTACTTGAAAGTCAAGGAAGACATGACAGCTATTGGCTTCATATAAGTTGATATTGACCAAGGCCTATTCCTGCTCCCTGGACCAACAACAAGACCCCTAATCTGGGCCCTCCTCTGGGTGGATGAATTCCTCCTGCTGTCTTTTGACAAGGACATCCTACAACAGTACAAAGAAACCATCATGAAGCTCTACAAGAAACGAGACCTTGGTGAACCATCTGTGCTTGTAGGCTATGAGATCACCAGAGATGCAACAGCTGGTACACTTCACATCTGCCAGTCCAGGTTCACCCAAGACCTACTCAGAGCGCATAGCATGCTCCCTGAGCCCAAGAGCACCAGGTTACCCATTCCACTCCAGCCTGATGCTCCCCTCCCCTACCCTGAAAAAGACACCCCAGACACTGGTCTCCCCCTGCTGGCTCAGATTGTAGGATCCCTCAACTACCTGGCGGTCAACACCAGACCTGACATTGCCCAAGCTGTCAACAGGTTGGCCAGGCACAGTGCCCACCCTCTCCATGATCACATGGAAGCTTCAACAGGCATCCTCAAATATCTCTCCAACACCCCTGACCATGGGATCACCTACACCCACTCCATGAAGCTTCTCACTGGCTATTGTGACTCTGACCATGCTGCCTGCCCTATCACAAGGAAGTCCACTACAGGATATGTCTTCCTCAACCAGGGGGGTGCCATCTCATGGGCATCCAAAATCCAAGCATCTGCCACTACTCTGTCCACCACAGAGGCTGAATTCGTGGCAGCCACCTCTGCAGCCCAAGAAGGAATGTGGTTGAGGAAACTACAATTCTCTGCCACAGGTACCATGCCCCATGCCCTCACCATTAATGGTGACAACCAAGCTGCACTCAGTGCATGGAACCAAGTGAAGCTCTCCTCAAGGCTCAAGCATATGGAAACAAGATTCCACTTCCTCAAAGAGCAATCCAAGAAAGAAGGCATCAAGCTCAACCGGATTCTCACTGCTGCCAACATGGCTGACATGCTCACCAAAGCCCTGCCCAGATACAAATTCTGTGCATTCAGAGAACAGATTGGTTGCACTGGAAAGATCAAGCTTGACTGATCTTGTCAATATTACTGCAGCTTCCTGGAAGCCCTCTGAGTCCATTCTAGATTTCCTGACAAGTCCAAGATCCAGACTTTTCCTAATATTGATTGATTGCATCATGACTGACTGCTTTCTTCTATATAAGTTTAGATATGGCAAGAGATCCTGCCCCACAGGCTATTCTTGAACCTTCTCCTGCAGCTTCCCAGCAACTCCTCTAAGTCCACTATGGACCATTTCTCACAGATCCAAATGCAGACCCTTTTCTCAATTTGAGTTCCATACATACCTGCCCTCTTAAATTAGTTTACAGTCAGCCCAGTTTTATCTTAAATAGCATAACTGCTTATGCATATTCCAAGTCCCTCTAGTTTTCTTTAACTCCTCTAATTCCCGGAATTCTCCAATATGAAGAATGCCAGGAATTGGGGGGGATGTTATTCACCGGGTTTTCCCGGTTCACCTAGAGTGACTTAGAGTGCACAGGTCTCCCGCCCTGTAGCACTGTACTGCAGTGCCGCTGCCAGCTATGGCACGGACTCTGAAGCCGGTACCCTGAGGTACCGCGCCATCTCAGTACTTCCTTCCAGCACATCCCTCCAATGCTTTTATCTACTGTAACGATCTTATCCTCTAAGACTTCCTTTCGTCACTGTGCACTTCATCACTGCACATAACTCCGGAAAAACAAAAAAACCCTCCTACTATTAGACAGCTGGATAGTAGGCAGGTTGTGCCGCTTCTGTTTCAGCCAAGTCCGAGCCAAGTGTGAGTCGTTCCCCGTGCTATTCAGAAGAGGGAAGAAATTCACCCTGAGTACATATATGCCCGATGGCTGGAAGGTGCATCCAACTTCCCATGTGTCGTTAGTAAAGCCTTACGTGGACGTGCAAGGTTTACTACAGACTCACTACCGGTACGTGCGTCGAGTCTCATCTAAAAGTTGAGCACGGCTGCCACCCCGGGCCCCTCTCACCTACCTACTCCATGGTTGGTTTCTGCATTGACAAATTAACTTGTAACAAGCTGGCTTTCGAGGGGACTCCTGCCTTGACTTATGGACGGGAGCACTCTAGGATTCTCCCATTTTCGATTAGGCTCACATTTCACTTCCCACCGTGTATTGTTCTGCCCATTCAAATGTATGTTGTTACAGTCCAGGGGTAGCCAAATAGGCTGAAGGGGCTTGCCCAACCATGATATTGGGAGGGTATAAAACGAAAAACTGACTGATCCCCCATACCCCTACTACCATGTCCCATACTTGGGCACTCATGGGTTTGTAGGGGCCATCACGTGTGATGTGAGGGTACAGCCAGCAGGCTGATGCTGTAACGGTACAGAACCCTTCACGGGTACTCTGGCCGTCCAGCAAGGCATATGGGTACACCGTACCCGTAAGCCACGTGACGAACGCACATGATACAGTACCATACCCATGTACTGCATCATCACTCACAACGCACACGTTGCGCACATAGACACGAGCTACTCGGAACGAACCCTTCTACTCCTACCACGAAGACGTTCCATCCGAGCTACTCTACATCCCATACCTAGGTAACACCCTTACTGTTCTGCTAGCTTACGCATATCGACATACATATAAACATACATCACGTAGCCCGTTACTCTAGACTAACCCCTCAAGCTGCTAGGTTTATTGTGAGCTGTTACAGATGCGTCATCGGGGAATCGAACCCCGCTCTTCTGCTTGGAAGGCAGAAATAATAATCACTATACACTATGAATAAAACAGCATTTTACGAACTAGAATTTGGCTTGGAAAATTCTACGAACCCCCCTCGTAAAATGTTGGGCTCTGCTTCGTAAAAAGCGGACACCCCATCGTAATTTAAGGTTTATGAACTAGGATCTGATGGTTCGTAAACTGAATGGAGCTGGTTCGTAAAATTCCGGCACCCTTTTATTACGAACTAGGATTGGACAGTTCGTAAACTAAATGGTGCTGGTTCGTAAATACCGGGCACCCTTCGTGGAATAACCCTCCTTGAATACAGGGAATTTGGTCCCGAATTGTACAGGGAATTTGGTCCCGGATTGTAGTATTTAATACTGGACCGACCCTTTTCTTATTCTGTAAATTCGGGACCTGGGCTCTGGGCTAGGTTAGGTCCCGGGTATTTGAGGGATTGGGTCCCGGCTTTTTTTCCAGGCAGTGCTTGCACTGGAGACTTTGGATCATACGAGATGTATAGATGGATTGCAATGTTTTATTTACAGACATTTTGAAGACTGAAAAATTCGAATTCAAAAAAGTAGTATTGAACAATAGCTATTATAATTTGGCCATTTACAAATTCTCCTCATATGTGGGGGAAATTGCACCCATGAATTGGGCCTAGAAAAATGGTACTCATCAGGTATAAGTATGAGTACCCTGTGCTCTGGCTGACTACTAAAATAATAAGTACCAGGGTACCCTGATGAGCTCTGACTAGCTATATGGTCTGTATTCTGTCCCTGCCCCCCCCCCCCCGGCCACCCCCACTGGCTAGTCTAGCTATAGCTACTATTATATGATGAGTGATAGCAGCAGGTGCAGTGCCATCATCAGGCTTCTTGATCTTGTCCCTCTACTCATACCAGCATGCTGATGACTTGCTCCTTGTCCACCATGCCGCAATATGTGGAAGTCACTGCCTGCCGGAGCTGCAGCAGCATGAAAGGAAGGAGGTGGAGTTAGAAGATTATTAGTTGCTTGACCAAGCACAAGCCACTTGAATAATCTACGAATCAGCAAGCAAGAAAGCGTTCACGTGGTAGCAATTACGATGATGAGACAGATAGATGGTGCAGCATATAAGACACATGGTGCAACATACAAGACAGATTGTGCAGCATACAAGACATATGGTGCAATGTACAAGACAAATGGTGCAGCGTACAAGACACATGGTGCAGCGTACAAGAAAGATGGTGCAGCATACATGACACATGGTGCAGCATACAAGACAGATGGTGCAGCATATAAGACATACGGTGCAACGTACAAGACAAATGGTGCAGCGTACAAGACACATGGTGTAGCATACAAGATAGATGATGCAGCATATACGACACATGGCGCAGCATACAAGACACATGGTGCAGCAAGGCAAATCATGCTGCATACAAGCCCAATGGTGCAGCATACAAGACACATGGTGCAGCATACAAGACAATTGGTGCAGCATACGAGACATATGGTGCAACGTACAAGACGAATGGTTCAGCATACACGACAAATGGTGCAGCGTACAAGACAGATGGTTCTACCTACAAGACAAATGGTGCAGCGTACATGACATATGGTACAGCATACAAGACAGATGATTCAGATCTACTCACATGTGTTGGTTCTATAACAACATATTGCCACTGTGTAGCCTAGTCAGGGGAGACTTCTTCGTGTTGTTCTCCCATTGTCTTCAAGATACATACACCTCTTGTCGTCGCTTGCGTCAGGAGCAGGAACCTAGTTAACAGGCAGGTGTCAATAATCAGACAGCTAGCAGGCAGGCATTTGTCAATCATGGAGGTACATAGGCATGCATGCAGGTGTGAAGCAGGCAGGCAGCAGAGAGAATTCAAGCAGGCGAGCAGGTAACTAAGCGGGCAAGCATGCAGGCAAGCAGGCATTTAATTGACAAACAAGGAGGCACCTCGTACCTCTGATGCAACAGCTGGAAGTAATCAGCTAGGATGTACTGGTGCCCCGAACACATCAGGTGGGCGCATCATGGACAGCAACAGGTGGGAGTGCAGGAAGTTGGGGGAGGGGAAGGAAGTTGAGGTAGGGCAAACAGGAAGTTGAGGTATGGCAACAGCAGGAGGTGTGAGGTAGGGCAGGAAGTTGAGGTAGAGCAACAGCAGCAGTAAGTTGAGGTAGGGCAACAGCAGCAGGTGTGAGTGCAGGAGGTTGGCCTGGAGGAGGTACGGCCACTGCATGTGGAGGTGGACCAGGTTGCAGCAACCGAGCAAGCAGCTGAGAGCCGCAGGTTCGGCGTCTGAGTCATGGATTGCTTGTCGACCTTGGCCTGGACACAATGCGCATTGGATCGGGTCGTTAGCATTACTGTTCCGCGTCAGAAAAACGATTGCAAGGAAATCAGGCAAGAAAGGACCAGCAGCGATTCAAACCTTCGACTTTCAAACCTGCGCAACTACCTGCGGCATTCGAATCCTCCCTCTCCATCCGCAACACTCGATTGCAACACTCAATCGGCTTGCCTTAAAGCATGACATTCGCCCAAGTAAAGATGTGTACTAATCGACGAATTGAATATGGTCCAGCAGGTAGCATGGTTGAAGACAGCGGCTCTGTGCAGGAGTAAAGCAGTAGTGGTTTGGTTCAGTGATGCGAAGCATTGTTTAGAAGGCGCACGCAATCGTCTGCCATTTCGCAGATCTAGATGGTGTCTTGTTGGAAATTTGAACGACGAGGAGGGTTGGGGGTTGGGGGTGGGGGGGGCGGGGTGTGTGTGTAGGGGGGGCCCCCCGGGGGGGGGGGGGGGGGGGGGGGGGGGAGGGGGCGGAGGGTTTTGCCGCGACAAATTGAATAACCGATCTAAGTTGACAGCTAGGACGCAGGAGGGTTGGGGGCGGGGGGGGGGGGGGGGGGGGGGGGGCACGGTAATCCTATCATCCTACTGTGTCGGACTCTTTCCAATTCTTTCTCTATTCTTTTCGCTTTCGCCCCCTCTGGACCCCCAGTGTCCTGGGTTTGAACAATACCGGGCACCTCCGCACTCTTGTCCATAGCTCATAATAATTATTATATAACCACATGCACAGTCTGAGATCAAACCATTGAGGCCTTGGGAAGTCATAACCCAAGATTATGTCCTGGTGCCTGCCCAGCACGGGTGTAACCCACGCTAAATAATCCTGTCATTCGACGGTGTCGAATTCTGTCCAAACTCTTGCTCTTCTCTTTTCCTCTTGGCCATAGCCCAGAATAATTATTATTTAACCACATGCACAGTCTGGGATCAAACCATTGAGGCCTTGGGAAGTCAAAACCCAAGATTATGTCTTAGTGCCTGCCCAGCAGGGGTGTAACCGACACTAGTCCTGTCATCTGACGGAGTCAAATTCTTTCCAAACTCTTTCTCTTCTCTTTTCCTCTTGGCCATAGCTCATAATAATTATTATTTAACCACATGCACAGTCTGAGATCAAACCATTGAGGCCTTGGGAAGTCAAAACCCAAGATTATGTCATAGTGCCTGCCCAGCAGGGATGTAACCGACACTAATCCTGTCATCTGACGGTGTCGAATTCTGTCCAGACTCTTTCTCTTCTCTTTTCCTCTTGGCCATAGCTCATAATAATTATTATTTAACCACATGCACAGTCTGAGATCAAACCATGGAGGCATTGGGAAGTCATAACCCAATATTATTGACTGGTGCCTGTCTAGGGGTGTAACCCACGCCAATCCTGTCGGCCGACCGTGTTGAACTCTTTCCATGATTTTGATTGTGCAGTAGGCGGAGAGAGATGGGAAGGAAGATGGGCTTTGGGGTTCGGTTAGTTACAAGAAAGAGAGGCATAGCTATCTAAAAAAAGATAACAAGAGGGCAGTTATCTAATAGGTAGGGCTGGTTACCGGAGTTTAGGGGATGTGCTACTTCGCTTGACTGGAGTTAGCTGTAGTGTATGTAGAGCTGTAGTGTGGAGGGGCAGTCAGCAAGTCAGTGAGTTAGTGAGTCAGTGACTCAGTGTGTCAGTGTGTCATTGAGTCATTGAGTCAGTGAGTCAGTGAGTCAATCAGTAAGTGAGTCAGTGACTCAATGCGTTAGTGAGTCAATCAATCATCAGTGAGTCCGTGAGACAATCAGTCAGTGAGTCTGTGAGACAATCAGTCAGTGAGTCTGTGAGACAGTGCTTAAATTATTCAGTGAGCCAGTGAGTCTGTGAGTCTGTGAGTTAGGGATTCAGTGAGTCAGTGAGTCAATGAGTCAGTGATTCAGTGTGTTCGTGTGTCATTGATTCATTGAGTCAGTGAGTCAATGAGTCAGTGAGTCAATCAGATAGTGAGTTAGTGACTCGATGAGTCAGTGAGTCAATCAATCAGTGAGTCAGTGAGACAATGAGTCAGTGAGTAAGTGAGACAATGATTCAGTGAGTCAGTGAGTGAGTGACTCAATCAGTCAGTGATTCAGTGAGTCTGTGAGTAAGTGAGTATGTGAGCCTGTAAGTTAGTGAGTCGGTGAGTCAGTGAATCAGTGAGTCAGTGTGTCAATGTGTCATTGAGTCATTGAGTCAGTGAGTCAATGAGTCAATCAGTCAGTGAGTCAGTGACCCAATGAGTCAGTGAGTCAATCAATCAGTGAGTCAGTGAGACAATGAGTCAGTGTGTCAGTGAGACAGTGATGCAGTGATCCAGTGAGTCAGTGAGCCAGTGGGTGAGTGACTCAATCAGTCAGTGATTCAGTAAGTCTATGAGTAAGTGAGTCTGTGAGTCAGTGAGTCAGTGAGTCTGTGAGTTGGTGAGGCAATGAGTCAGTGAGTTTGTGAGTCAGTGAATCAGTGATTCAGTGTGCCAATGTGTCATTGCGTCAGTGCGTCAGTGAGTTAGTGAGTCAATCAGTCAGTGAGGCAGTGAGTCAATCAGTTAATCAGTCAATCAGTCAGTGAGACATTGATTCAGTGATTCAGTGATTCTGTGAGTCAGTTCCTATAATAAGCCCACGGACCCCACCCCAGGGCCGTGCGTGTGCGTGACTTCGTGTGCGTGTGCGTGTGCGGGGGCGGGGGCGGGGGCAGGGGCAGGGGCGGGGGCCCACCGACCGGGCGGGGGTAGGAGCAAGCCACGCCACCTGCCGCTGGCCAAAAACCCGTTCAGTAGGACGGGACGTACCGTTCACGTCTGGGCTGGGCCCAAACGTGAAATACCTTGTAAAATTCCTTAAAATCAACCAGACTCCTATTTGGTCTCATTTTTCTTGTATCAAATTCTTAAAAATAAAGCCAATCTACAAATGTGCAATGCATGAACGTTCAGCGCTGCTTAAAATCCAACAACCCTTCAAAAACTCTCATTTTCGTCACTTTTTAGCCAACAAAGCTGCAACATCCATCGATTCCATGAAATTCAATTACATCAAATTTAATTTAATTTAATTCTGTTCGAATTGACAAAAAATAAAGCAAAATCATGCATCCAAATCACGTGAATTAAATTAAAATGAAATGAATAAAAATGAATTAAAATAAAACAACATTCAATACCGGTACAATTAAAATAAAATTAATTAAAAGAAACTGAATTGAGGATTCAATTACTTTCATTCGGGACGCGCCACCAGGCGCCCTTAATCAGTCAGTGAGTGAGTGTCTCAATCAGTCAGTGATTCAGCGAGTCTATGAGTCTATGAGTCTGTGAGTTAGTGAGTCAGTGAGTCAGTGAGTCATGACTAACTGATCAGTGAGTCAGTGAGTCAGTTAGTCGATGAGTCATTTAGTGAGGCAGTGAGTCAGTGAGTCAGTGAGTCGGTGAGTAAATCAGTCAGTGAGTTAGAGAGTCAATGAGTTAGAGAGTCAGTGAGTCAATCAGTCAGTGAGTTAGTGAGTTAGAGAGTCAGTGAGTCAATCAGTCAGCGAGTCAGTGATTCAGTGAGCCAGTGAGTCAGTTAGTCATTGAGTCAGAAAGTCAGTGAGCCAGTGAGCCAGTGAGTTAGTGAGTCAGTGGGTCAGTGAGTCAATGAGTTAGAGAGTCAGTGAGTCAATGAGTCAGTGAGTCAATCAGTCAGTGAGCCAGAGAGTCAGTGAGACAGTGAGTCAATCATTCAGTGAGCTAGTGAGCTAGTGAGCCAGTGAGTCAGTGAGTCATTGAGTTAGTAAGTCGGTGAGTCAATCAGTTAGGGAGTCAGTGAGTCAGTGAGTTGACCACAATTCCCTTGACTTGGAATTAATGGGTTTTGGGTGCAGGGTACTGTGTATTACGAAGCTGAGTTCCGAATTCCCCGGGATTTGGGGGGAATTCGTACCAATTTGGGATGAATCTAGTTCGTAATCTGCTACATAGGCTTCGTAAAATGCTTTGGGGATGAATCCAGTTCGTAAATTGATCATAGGCTTCGTAACAGGCTATGGGGATTCTCGATCTACGAACCCCCCCTCGTAATTTGCTAATTGGGCTTCGTAAAATGCTTTAGATGATAGACAAAAGTTTACTAAGGGTCCTCATGACATATTACGAGGGGGGTTCGTAGATTTTCACTTTACGAAACCTGTCCGAGAATTAGCAAGTTCGTAAAATGCTGTTTTATTCATAGTTATACGAATGACGCTATTAGATAGATCCCTAAGCGAGAATCATACCACTAAACCAAACTCCCGGATCCCGGGGAGTTGCGGGAATTGAACCCGGAGGAGGAGCCCAATACCGGATATCTGGCTGGAGTGATGACCTATGGATTTCAGGATGGCTGCCTTAGGACCTGGCCGGTTACGACATCCTTTGGTGGAAATTGTAGCGCTGTGGATACTAAATTTTGTAGTGCCTTTCTAGCAAGGCTATGTGTTGGCTGCATATATATAGCCAACAGGTCTGCCCTGTCAACGGGGGTGGGTTCCTTTATCTTCAATGTTTGTGCGTGCTTGCGGAGTCTTGTTAGCTTGGTTTTGTGGACTCTCTGCGTGTAATCTGGAGTCTCCCCTTACTCCTTGGGGTGTGTTTGGTTGTTCTCCTAGGCACTCTTGTCCTTATTTGCAAGAAGGCGATGCTGGGTTGATTTAGCGCTTTTTTCTGTTAAGGGCATTATCGCTGCATATTAAGGTGCTCATAGCGCGTGCCCTTGATTGGTTTTTAGCTCTTTTGGCTCAGCCCACTTCTCTTGTGTTTGTTGGGCTTGGTGCTCTGGTTTGCCTGCCTCAGCATCCCTCCCCTTCACGCTCCCCTTTCCGCTCTTCTTTCCGCCTCTAGTTTGTTTCCTTTTTGGGGACTTGACCTAGTTTGTTTTCAGGTTTGTGGGGGTGCCTTCAAAACCCTCATGCTTCCGTGTTATAAAATTTGATGGTCGGCAGGATGTGCTGCTGTCCTGTCTCGGCTGTGATTTTCTGAGTTTATGTAACGAACCCTCTCTCTCATTGAACCCACGATCTCTCACAATCAAGTAATGACCACAGGCAGGTCTCGTTGGGATCCGGACGGGCAAGGACAGAATCTGAGATACACAAAGATGCAACAAGAAAACTGAATGGTAAGCAGCCTGTGCTGCTGTCCTGTCTCGGAAATAATTTACTCATTTGCTGAGGTTATGTAACGAACCCTCTCTCTCACAATGTTATTCACCGGGTTTCACCGGCTCACCTAGAGTGACTTAGAGTGCACAGGTTTCCCTCCCTGCTGCACTGTACTGCTGTGCCGCTGCCAGCTATGGCACGGACTCTGATGCAGGTACCATGAGGTACCGCGGCATCTCAGTACTTTCTCCTAGCGCATTGATCGAATGCTTTATCTAACTGTAAAGATCTTATCCTTACTGACTTCCCCTCGTCTCTGTGCCTTGCACATAACTCCGGAAATTCACAGGTTACGGTCCCATTCGCTTTAGATTGGCCTTGCTTTAACGGTATCCCGAGCAAAGGACATTTTGATTGTTGTCGTGCGGAACGCTACATTTGAAAGGATCGAGTAAGGCTCTCCAACCCTGCGACAAGAACCTCCCCGTTGGGATACCTTTTCTTGTGCGCAACCATCATCCACGTTCGGATTGATTATGCTCCATTGAGCCTCAAGCTGTCTTCCAGCAAACCCCACTGACAACACATCTCCAAGACCACTGCGCCCCCACCACACCCCTCCCCATCTCCCACGTCCCGGGGCGTAAGCAACCTCAGCCGCTCTCCACCATCTCCTGACCTATCAACCCTCCAGATCACTCCCCAGTTGGCCTTCACCTCCAACTATCTACTGCTCCTCCCGCCCCTACGTCCCGTTGCATCAGCAACCTCCGCCGCCCCATACCTACAAATGTTGCTTCGCCATCGCTATGAGGCATGCTACAACCAATGAGACGAACCGTCGACAGACCTTCATCTTCCACCAACACTTCTTTCATGAGTGGCTTGAATCTATGGAAGCTGAACTCAAGGTATCCCACTGCTACTTTTCCCCAGGATCTAACAGCCTGCATAAGTTTCAGATTGAATACATCCTTGCGCATCTTTCAGAACCTATCAGAAAGGAATACAAGCACCACAATGATCCAGACGAAATACTAGAAGCACTCAGATCCAAATACGACCTCAAATCCAAACCTCGGCAGCAATCACCTGTCGCAGCCGAATCAGCCGCATCCAATGTCCCAGCATACGACGGACTTGCACCACCTACCCCAACTGCATCTAATCCTACATTGTATGCCCTCCATGCCTCCCCACGCACAGATCGCATGGCAGTTAACTGGATCATGGACACAGGAGCTACCTCCCACATGACAGGAAACGAATCACTGTTGTATGACATACACGACATATTCCCTCATATCAAAGTTCAAAACTGCATCAGGACATACTCACATTACCAGATCTGGGAACGCTCTGATCAGAGGAGACAATGGAGTGATTCACAACCTCATACATGTTCACCTCAATGATGACCCAAACACACCAAACCTCATGTCAATGGCTGCAGCCATCAAAGTTAATCCTTCTATGTCAGTTAATTTTGATTCCCAGGCTTGCACCATGACCATCAACAACAAAGTCATCATAACTGGATCAAAGAACAGAAACCTCAACCTCACCCCCATCCTTGTCCCTGACAATACCCTTATCCATGGGACGTGTCTGAACATAGCCATGGGCGCCATTTCCAGAACCACACCCCAAACAGCAGAACTTCTTCATAACAGATATGGTCACCTTGCCTACAGCAGTTTAGTTAGACTTATTTCTGAACACATGGTCATAGGCACAGATGTCACAACTGCAGCCTGCAACAAAATTAAGAAGCATACGTGTGAAGTATGTGTCCTCTCAAAAATGGACAAGAACCCCTACCCTACCTCATCCACACGTGCAAAAAGACCAATGGCAATCCTTCACATTGACATGAGTGGAAAGATGAAAGTGCCAAGTCTGAATGGCAGCATATACTTCCAAGGCATTCTAGATGACCACTCAAAGTACTCAATAGTCACATTCCATAAAAACAAATACAGTGTACCCAAAGAAACCATGCATGAACTGGAACGGTATGAAGTCCTGACAGAAAACAAAATAGGCACTATTTTCTGTGACAATGGATCAGAGTACACCTGCACCCGATTCCAAAACTGGTGCAAAAATAAAGGCATTACCCTCAACTTCACAGTACCTAACAATCCAGCCACAAATGGAGGAGCAGAGCGTCTCAACCGCACCCTCCATGACAGAAGCACTACACTCCTCATCTCATCCAAATTTCCTGAAAGATACTGGGCTGACATGGTGAAAAATGCTAGCATCCTAAGAAACCTCAGCCCCACTTCTGACTCAGACAAAACTCCCTATGAAATGTTCCATGGAGTCAAGCCTAAGATTGATCACCTCGGAACCATTGGGTGCACAGCCTACGTCCACATACCACCCAAATCCAGGACATGGAAGTTTGCACCATCAGCCAAAATCTCAAGACTCCTTGGTTACTCACACATCAGAAAAGCTTACAGAGTTGTAGACTCCAACCATAAGATTTTTGATGCTAGAGACATCACCTTCAATGAGTCTGAGAACCTGGCAGGAAAGAACGGATTCCCAGGTCCAGATGCTGTGATCCTAGTCATGTATGAAGAAGACACCCCTGGTGAACCTGATGAAGACTCTCCCTTACCTCCCCACTCTCCCTCAGAAAACAAAGCCATTGAAGTCATACGGGAAAGAAACAAGGCAAACATGGGAGCATGGGAATCACCAGAAGATATAGATGATAGCTACCTGCCCAGTTCAATGCACCAGCAAGGGACCATTGCCCCACAGCAGAGTGCACATCAACCCAACAATACTGTTGAACAAGGAAATGAACAC
This sequence comes from Chlamydomonas sp. ICE-L, assembly GCA_013435795.1. Taxonomy (NCBI): domain Eukaryota; kingdom Viridiplantae; phylum Chlorophyta; class Chlorophyceae; order Chlamydomonadales; family Chlamydomonadaceae; genus Chlamydomonas; species Chlamydomonas sp. ICE-L. The sequence continues at coordinate 11,595,561 of JACBWV010000338.1, read as the reverse complement.
AACCCCACACTCGGGGAAGTGACAATTTCGCTAAATGTAGGCAAAAGACACGATTTGCAGCGGAACTACAAATAAATGTAGGCGTACAGTGGACGAAATGTCTCGGCTCACCGCAAACCAGCGATCCCGACAGACACCCAGAACTTTTCGTAGACTGAAGCGTGACCAATAATTCCTCGATCGCACGTTAACTACTGAGTTGTAATACGCGAAGAGCTATGCAACTTTACGTCGCTCGAGGGTCTGTTAGCAACCTTTTCGAGGGGTCATTATTGCGAACCTGCAAAGCTCTGCCAGCGATTCCGAGATAGAATGAACAATTAGGCAACGAAGTACTAGCGCGAACTACTCGTTGGTGAAATGCTTTCATTCGGGAAAATGGACACCTCAAGTCACCGATGTGCTTTTGCTGCATGCGTCAAAAATGGCTTTGTTGTAGGGCGAAACCAGGACGATTTTATCACTGTGATGAAAGCCTAAGTTACACTGAAATATTAGTGTGACTTGCGATGACCTGTCAGTGCTCTTACTAATTTTGATAGATGTCTTCGTAGGGTGACCTTTCACCAGCCTTTCACGTACATTTAGCCAAGGCGGATTGGACGCGGCATGGCGAAATGGCCGTACGATTAGAGCCCACCGATTAGAGCCTTTGCAATATGGCTAAGGTTAGCCACGCCAACCTTCTACCTCTCGTACTCCTACCTCATATTATTCCCTCCCTCGCCCAAAGCATGTGTTTGTTGCTACTGGATATTTCTGGCGTCCTGCATTATTCCCTCCTTTCTTTCCAGCTTTCTTTTCAGTATTACCGCGCAACGCCCTCTTCCGCCTTCTGCGTGGACAAGCGCGAAGTAGTGCGTCAGATTGTTTTTGAAATTTGACAAATGCTCTGGTCCTATCTCCTACACAAATTCCCTTACATCGGTGCCGCTAATTCTCGCAACCGATCTGTCTATGCTAGACCTGTGTAGGTTGTCAGTGCTGGAGGCATGGTATCTTGCAGCCAGCGGCCCTTGCGTCGTCAACTCCTTAACCAGGAAGCCCGGTCGGCGCTGCTGTACTGCCACCGCATGAATAAGCTGCATAAATTGCAGCGTCTCGGCAGCCCACTCGACGTTGCTCTGTACACGGTCAAATATGGTGGTATGTGGAGTCTGCTGTGTCAGGAGCATGACTTCAGCTTGGGATGGCAGCATGATTAGTTGGCACTGTGCAAAGTAGGATGCTGGGACAACTTGCTCCCAACTCTTACGTGAGTCATACTTCCACCTGTTCTCTCGTGGGCCTGAGTAGAGCTTTAAAGGACACGGGGCCTTACACTCTAGTTGGATCATGCACTGCCCTGGCTGCATGGTGCCCTTGAGCATTGTATTAGGAGATCATGCGTGGCAATTATCCCTTGAGACCCTGCATGATAGATGGTGGCAGCACTGTGTCTATTTGGCTGACGCACTAGACCCATGTCCATGGCATGCATCTTCACATTGGGTTCACTCCTAGTGGTTGTGGCCGTCTTGGCACGTTGCCTCTTGTGTTGTGGTGGATACTGGTTCTCCTTGCTTTGCTGGGTGTTGGGTGAGAGTCCAACCTTGTCTTTATGCTTGGGTCTTCCAGATCCATTCTGCATGGTAAACTCAGGCAAGTGTGGACAATGCAAGGCTGGGGTAGGACCTGAGGTTCAGGTACCTAAGCTTAAGGCAGGTTGGACTTCCAGGGGGATCTCCCTACCAATACGCAAAAACAACACAAAGGGTATTAATAAATGTAACTATGCCCGCCCTTATTTTTTGCAGGGACCCATGCTCTGTCTGGTAGCGGTCTGAAGGTTGCTTGTAGGTAGGGTTTCACAACAATGTGGCCTAGGGAATTATGACTTGATCACATGCCTAAATAGTGTCCACCTGCCTGCATGCCTCCTTTTGTGCATTCATGTCTGTATGCCTGCCTTTCTGTCTTCCTCCCTGTTGACTGATTGGCTGACTATCTGGATGGTGACTGCAGCTTGGAGGTGCTAGGCATAGAGTGTTCAGCCCATGGGAAAGTGGCTTGGTTACTTGCATGCCTATCTGTTGCACGCATGAATACTTGCTTGTCAGTCTGCTTGAGCGCTTGGCCATTGTTGACACAAGAGAAGGGGGCTTTAAACTATCATCAAATAAGAAGTAAAGGGTGCTACTTAATTTAACTATGCCTGCATTCTGTATTTGCAGGGACCATTGCTCTGTCTTCCCTCCCAGTTCTGATGTTCCACTGTCACATGAGGCTTTTGGACAACAACGTAAGTGATAAGTGAAGCTTACTTGTAGGTACGGTTTCGCAACAATTGTGTGGCATAAAGAATTATGTCTTGATTCATGCGTAGGTGTTGCCCACGTGCATCTGTCTATGTTTGTGTCACTGTCTTTGCCATCGTCTCTGTAACTGCATCTGTACTATGCCTCTGTCTTTGTACTGCCCTTCATTGATCTCTAACGCATACCCTGCTATGCACGTCACTGTCCTGCCCCTTGCCATCCTCCCTGCCCTTCATTGCTCTGTAACGCAGGCCATGCCCAGCTAATCACCATCCTACCCCTATCCGTGCTCCCTGCCCTTCCTTGCTCTCAAACGCCTGCCCTGCTTTGCTCATCACTGTCATCTTGCCCTATGCCATTATCCCTGCCCCTCCTTGCTCTCTAACGCCTGGCCTGCTCTGCTCATCACTGTCGTCTTGCCCCTATCCATTATCCCTGCCCCTCTTTGCTCTCTAACGCCTGCCCTGCCTTGTTCATCACTGTCGTCATGCCCCTTGCCATTATCCCTGCCCCTCTTTGCTCTCTAACGCCTGCCCTGCTCTGCTCAACACTGTCGTCCTGCCCCTTGACATTATCCCTGCCCCTCTTTGCTCTCTAACGCCTTCCCTTCTCTGCTCATCACTGTCGTCTTGCCCCGTGCCTTTATCCCTGCCCCTCTTTGCTCTCTAATGCCTGCTTTTCTCTGCTCATCACTGTCGTCCTGCCCCTTGCCATTATCCCTGACCCTCTTTACTCTCTAATGCCTGCCCTGCCCTGCTCATCACTGTCGTCCGGTACTTTGCCATTATCCTTGCCCATCTTTGCTCTCTAACTCCTTCTCTGCTCTGATCATCACTGTCGTCCTGCCCCTTGCCATTATCCCTGACCCTCTTTGCTCTCTAACCCCTGCTCTGCCCTGCTCATCACTGTCGTCTTGCCCCTTGCCATTATCCCTGCCACTCTTTGCTCTCTTACGCCTGCCCCGCTCTGCTCATCACTGTCGTCTTGCCCCTTGCCATTATCCCTGCCCCTCTTTACCCTCGTGAGTACAAACCAGCTGGCAAGGATAATGGCGAGGGGCAGGACGACAGTGATGAGCAGAGCAGGGCAGGCGTTAGAGAGCAAAGAGTGGCAGGGATAATGGCAAAGGACAAGACGACAGTGATGAGCAGAGCAGAGCAGGTTTAGAGAGCAAAGAGGGGCAGGGATGATTGCAAGGGGAAAGACACTGTGATGAGCAGAGCAGAGCAGGTGATAGAGAGCAAAGAGGGGCAGGGATAATGGCAAAGGACAAGACGACAGAGATGAGCAGAGCAGGGCAGGTGTTGGAGAGCAAAGAGGGGCAGGGATAATGGCAAGGGGCAAGACGACAGTGATGAGCAAAGAAAAGCAGGCGTTGGAGAGCAAAGAGGGGCAGGGATAATGGCGAGGGGGAGGACGACAGTGTTGAGCAGAGCAGGGCAGGCGTTAGAGAGCAAAGAGGGGCAGGGATAATGGCGAGGGGCAGGACGACAGTGATGAGCAGAGCAGGGCAGGCGTTAAAGATCAAAGAGGGGTACAGATACTGTCAATTACCATTATCCATGCTCTTGGTTCTCAAATGCATGCATAACTATGCTCATCACTGTGGTCCTGCCCCTTGCCGTGCTCCCATCCCTTCCTTCCTCTTGAACGCATGCCCTTCTCTGATCATCACTTTCCAGGCGTACTTTGCTCCCTTCCCTGCTTTGCTCTCTAACACATGCCCTGATCTGCTTATCGCATCCATGCCCCTTACCGTGCTCCCTGCCATTCATTGCTCTATAATGCCTGCTCTGCTCTGTTTAGCACATGCCTGCTCCTTGCCATGCTCCCTGCCATTGGTTGCTATGTAACGCATGCCATGCTCTGCTTATCACCGCACCGTCCTGCCCCTTGCCATTAACCCTGCCCTTGGTTGCTCTCTAACACATGCCCTGCTCTGCATGTCTTGCAGGGCAAAAGGATGGATGGAAATGCTACGGCTGCGACAAAGATTATTGCCACGAAGGAACTACACATGCTGAAGATGGAAATATGAAATATAATCAGTGAAGATATAAAGATGTATAGCTTTGATTGGGCGTTTCTTCTAGGTGGATATATAGGCCTATGTTTTCATAAGTAGACAAATAGATAGCTGCCTGCAGGCTGCGTATATACTTGTACTTGAATTTAATTAGCTACATGGTTCCAGCCAGCAATTTGGCTGCTCGTCGTTTTTTGCTCGCTGTCTATCTATGGTTAATGGATATATAGGGAATATATGGGCTGTAGTAGATGTACATGTGTAAGGATGCTTACATATATATATAGGTAGATCAATAGGTTAATGGATGCATAGTTTATTATGTATGCAATCTATCTTCTCGAATCCTGATGTAATTGAGAAATGCTCCAGGAAAATATTCCTGAAATGTGACCTCTCCGACCACCGTGCCCAAACCGCCCTGCAGGCGAAGTACAGGCGAAATGTCTCAAAAGACCGTACTTTTTGCCTCATTTACGTGCACAAGCCGCCGTGCGTGGCGAGGTGCAGGCGAAATGTCTCAGAAGTTTGAGACATTTCGACGACAATCCGCCTTGGCTAAATGTAGGCGAAATGTCTCAGGATTTCGAGCTACAGGCGACGCGGGTATAGAAGTGATTAGTCATTAAATGACTATGACTAATCGCGGACCCCGCGTGCGTTCCGCGTACATTCCGCTGCGCTCGTACGCATTTAGCGATCTGTCGACTTCCCCGAGTGCAAGTGGGGATAGTCCGAGTTCGGACTCTGAGGAAGGTGAGAGCAACATTACACAATCCTCCTTGCCACCTTCTGAAGCCGATTCTCTTCACAAAACTTCGGACTCCACGACGCGGACCACCCCAGGTACGCAGTCATCACAAACTGTCCCTCGCAAGTCTGCTGGGTCCTCTGCTATTCTCCCCCCTCCTCCTGTAACACCGGCGGTTCCCAATCCATCGGCCCTTCGCCAGGTAGGTGATTTCGGGTTAAGTAAGAAAATTACTGAGCTCAGAAAGGAGCTTCGCTCCTTTCCCACTGACGAGAAAATGGGTGACCTGGACGGACGCTCGAAACTCAGACGCTGGAGGGTTGCGGTTGAGACTGTGCTTTCCGTGCAGTTTGGTCGCGATGATGTGGATTCTTTCTCTCATGTCGTTCCTCACTTGTCTGCCGCCCTGCACGGCTCCCTTAAGCGCACTTACGATGACACATACGCTAATGGCGAATTTCTCGGGTTTGACTGGCTTGGGATCCTCACATGGATACAGTCACTCTTGACTCCTGAACTTTTCACTGAAGCCGACTTGGCGATGACACGCTTGCACGAGGGTACTATTCGTCAATTCTCTGGCGCGTCAGTCCAATCTTATTACCATCGAATTAAAGCGGAGTTCCGTTTGGTACCGGACTTGACCCCTAGAGAAAAGCTCAATTTCTTTCGTACAGGGTTACTAGAGTCCGTGAAACTTGGGTCCTTCTGTCGCCGCGAATCGGGAACTACGTTCGAGACTGTCGAGGAACTGTTCCATTACATCCAAATGGATGAGGCTCGTAGTCTTTCGTCCGCAAAATGTCAGTCCATAGCGGCTACCTCAGCTAGGAACAGACTCGGGGGTTACGGATTCCCCAACAGGAAGTCCATGGGCAGCGATGGCAAACCCCGGTTTCTAGGCAATACTGAGAGACCGACTGGTCAGCCTCTTGCTCTGAATAGGGTCCACTTTGCCGCCATTCCTTCTCCACCCCCAGCTGATTCCGACTCTGATGATTCGCATGATGACGAAAGACACGTAGGCACTCGAGGAGTAGATATGGACACCAATGACCGACCCGGCAAGTCCGCCAGGATCGGTCCCCACTCTAACGGGGGACGAGGTGGACGTGGTGGCCGCTCGGGGCAACCTGCTCGCCCGGCTAATTCTGAAGGTGGTCGTCATGTTCGTGGCGCTTTTGGTTCAAACTCTATCAGTAGAGGGACAGGTCGCGGTGTTTGCCAAGGGGCTGGCCGGGGCCGGGGTCACAGTTCCATGGATTCGGGTCAGTCAAATGCTCCCGATTTCAGTGGTAAAGACCCTAGTAGCCCCATGCACATGAACAATTCCGTGAGTGTTGGCCAGTCTATTTGGCTCCAGCAGGGTTCTAGGTGTTTCTGGTGCTTCCATAAAATGGCTTAGTGCATCTCTGATCGTACTAACCATGCAGAATGCCTAGTCAGGTATGACCCGAACAACCACTGGCCCGCACTCTCGGACAAGACTTGCCCTGATTGGAAGAGGGATAACAATGGCCCGATTCCTTCTTGGCGCTAGGAAGTTGCCGGCCGGGTCATGACAGTTGGCCCTGACCGTGTAGTCAAAGCAGATACCGTTCAAGACGTGTTCCCTTTATAACTTACCTTGGCGGCACAGTTAGAACTTTTTGAAATGTTGGGCTTAACCCCTACCATTGATGTAACGAGCACTAACTGGAAATCTTCTCCCTGTCCCTACAAATATTCCACGGAGCATGGCATGCACGTTTATTTGGCTGGATCTTGTATTTATGCTCACCCTCTCCCCACCGACGCAGTCTCCGTACTCGAACACTATTGGGAGTGCGTGTAAAAACGACTCTCCATATGAGACGTCTGGTATTTTCGTCCTCCCTAGTCCAGCTAGTTCAGACAAGCACGTCTCTCGTTTACTGAAGGGCATGGAACTCCTGAAGGAGTACCAGTCAGGCGATAATTGTTATTCACCGGGTTTCACCGGCTCACCTAGAGTGACTTAGAGTGCACAGGACTCCTCCCTGCTGCACTGTACTGCTGTGCCGCTGCCAGCTATGGCACGGACTCTGATGCCGGTACCATGAGGTACCACGGCATCTCAGTACTTCCTCCTAGCGCATTGATCGAATGCTTATCTAATTGTAAAGACCTTATCCTTACCGTCTTCCCCTCGTCTCTGTGCTCTGCACATACTCCGGAAACTCACAGGTTACGGTCCAATTAGCTTTAGATTGTTCTTGCTTGACGGTATTCCGAGCTGAAGAACATTTTGATTGTTGTCGCGCGGAGTGAATCAATTGAAAGGATCGAGTAAGGCTCTCCACCCGACAAGAACCTCCCCGCTGGGACACCACTCTTGTGCGGTATATCATCCGCGTATCTGGATTGATTATGCTCCATTGAGCCTCAAGCTGTCGTCCAGCACACCCCCTCACCCCCCCCTGACAACAATCTCCACCTCCACTGCGCCCCCACCACCCCCTTCCCATCTCCCACGTCCCGTTGCTTACGCAACCACAGCCGTCTCTCAACCACCTCCTGACCTCTCAGCTCTCCAGCTCCCTCCCCACTTGGCCTCCACCTCCGACTGTCTCCTGCCCCTCTCCTCCATCCCGTTGCACCCGCAATCTCTGCCGCCCCTCTCTGACCTCCTTTGTCGCACACTATGCGGCACGCAGCAACCGATGAGACTGAGCAACGTCAGACCTTCATATTCCACCAACACTTCTTCCAAGATTGGCTTGAATCTATGGAAGCTGAACTAAAGGTATCCCACTGCTACTTTTCCCCTGGATCTAACAAACTACCTCAGTTTCAGATTGAATACATCCTTGCGCACCTTTCAGAACCTATCAGAAAGCTTTACAAGTTCCACAACGATCCAGATGACATTCTAGCAGCACTCAGATCCAAATATGATACCAGATCCACACCTCGACAGCACTCACCTGTCGCAGCCGAATCAGCCGCATCCAATGTCCCAGCATATGATGCACCTGCATCAACCCCTACTGCACCTCATCCTCATTCGTATGCACTTAATGCCTCCCCACGCACAAATAGCATGGCAGTAAACTGGATCATGGAAACTGGAGCTACCTCCCACATGACCGGCGACGAATCACTGTTATATGACATACATGACATATTCCCCCATATCAGAGTTCAGACTGCATCAGGACATATACTATGGGTGTGGGGGGGTGGGGGGGGAATGGATAGTGGTGGTGATGGTAGACAGCTTATGTGTGTGTGTGTGTGTGGGGGGGGGGGGGGGGGGGATGGACAGTGAATGTGTGTGTGGGTGGGTGGGTGGGTGGGTGGGGGGCAGTGGTGGTGATGGTAGACAGCTTATGTGTGTGTGGGGTGCGTGTGTGGGTGTGTGGGGTGGTAGTGGTTGACCTCGACAGTGTGGGGGGGGGGGGACTGTGCGTGAGAGAGTGAGTGAGAGAGTGAGTGTGTAAGTGAGTGAGTGTGAGTCAATGGTTAGCCTGGACAGCTGGAGCCTGTTAGCATGGACGGTAATATAAAATACATGAAATACCGTATGAATCAACACAAATGTAAAAAATCGGTGCCGCTCGTTTGCCCCATCCCATCTACGCCATACTACGTTCCCATGTCTCTTAACTTAAGTTAACTTGACTTAACTCAACTTCAAGTGTCTTAAGTTAACTTGCGTAAGTTATCTTATAGCTTAACTTCAGTTTACTTAACTTGACTTTACTCAACTTAACTTGTCCACACGTTAATCAACGTTAGTATAACGTCAAATGTCGTCCTTTAACTATGTGTCAATAACGTGCATAGTTAATCTGTTTTAACTCCCTTTAACGACCAACACTGTTTCCATAGTGATACTCAAATCACCAGATCTGGAAATGCTCTGATCAGAGGAGACAATGGAGTGATTCACAAGCTCAGAAATGTGCATCTTAATGATGACCCTAACACTCCTAACCTCATGTCAATGGCTGCAGCCATCAAAGCAAACCCTTCTATGTCAGTTCAGTTTGATTCTCAGGCCTGCACCATGACCATCAATAACAAAGTCATCATAACTGGATCAAAGAACAAGAATCTCTACCTCACTCCCACCCTTGTCCCTGACAACACCCTTATCCATGGGACATGTCTGAACATAGCCATGGCCGCCATTTCCAGAACCACACACCAAACAGCAGAACTTCTTCACAACAGATATGGTCACCTTGCTTACAGCAGTTTAGTCAGATTCATTTCTGAACACATGTTCACAGGCACAGATGTCACCACTGCAGCCTGCAACAAAATGAGAAAGCAGACGTGTGAAATATGTGTCCTCTCTAAAATGGACAAGAACCCCTATCCTACATCATCCACACGTGCAAAAAGACCCTTGTCTATCCTCCACATTGACATGAGTGGAAAGATGAAAGTGCCACGTCTAAATGGCAGCATACACTTCCAAGGCATTTTAGATGACCACTCAAAATACTCCATAGTCACATTCCACAAACACAAACACACAGTGCCCAAAGAAACAATGCATGAACTGGAACGGTATGAAGTCCTGACAGAAAACAAAATAGGCACTATTTTCTGTGACAATGGATCAGAGTACACCTGCACCCGGTTTCAAAACTGGTGCAAAAAGAAAGGCATCACCCTCAACTTCACAGTACCTAACAATCCAGCCACAAATGGAGCAGCAGAGCGTCTCAACCGCACTCTCCATGACAGAGCCACTGCACTCCACATCTCATCCAAATTTCCTGAAAGATACTGGGCTGACATGGTGAAAAATGCTAGCATCCTAAGAAACCTCAGCCCCACTTCTGACTCAGACAAAGCTCCCTATGAAATGTTCCATGGAGTCAAGCCTAAGATTGATCACCTCAGAACAATTGGGTGCACAGCCTACGTCCACATACCACCCAAATCCAGGACATGGAAGTTTGCACCGTCAGCCAAAATCACTAGACTCATTGGTTACTCACACATCAGAAAGGCTTACAGAGTTGTAGACTCCAACCATAAGATCTTTGATGCTAGAGACATCACCTTCAATGAGTCTGAGAACCTGGCAGGAAAGAACGGATTCCCAGGTGCAGATGCTGTGATTTTAGGCATGTATGAAGAAGACAACCCTGGTGAACCTGATGAAGACGCTCCCTCACCATCCCATTCTCCCTCAGAAAACAAAGCCATTGAAGCCATACGTGAAAGAAACAGGGCAAATATGGGAGCATGGGGATCACCAGAAGATATAGATGATAGCTACCTGACCAGTTCAATGCACCAGCAAGAAACCATTGCCCCACAGCAGAGTGCACATCAACCCAACAACAATGTTGAACAAGGAAATGAACACAACCCCACACAGTCTCAGACAAATGACCTCCCCAACCTCATGGCATCACAAGACAATGCACCAGGACATGCACTCACCTCTCATGCGTGCACCAGCACAACAACAGGCATCAACCCCTCCAACAGAAGCTGCTCTAACACAACCTCGCCGTAGTGGAAGAGAAAGGCATGCACCTAACCACCTAGCATTCCTAGCTGCAGACCAGATAATCATACCCAAGAATGAAAGAGAAGCACTGGCTGGCCCCCAAGCAAAGGATTGGAAGGCTGCCATGGATGCAGAATTAGCAGCACTACTAGCATAAATGAACACCTGGACTCTAGCAGAACTCCCACACGGAGCCAAAGCCATCGGTACTAGATGGGTCTTTGACATCAAGCAATCAGTGGATGGTCAGCTAGTCAGGTACAAAGCACGTCTAGTAGCAAAAGGATATGCTCAACGCCCTAGCATGGACTATGATGAAGTCTTTGCACCAGTTGCCAAACATGCCACCATCGGGTACATCCTGTCCATGGCTGCAGACCCCTCAGCACATCTTGCTCAGCTTGATGTCTCCACAGCATTCCTCAATGGAGTAGTGGAAGAGGAACTGTACTGCTCCCAACCCCCAGGGTTTGAAAGAGATCACAGGGTTTGCCGCATGTGGAAATGCCTATATGGTCTGAAGCAAGCATCAAGGCAGTGGTATCTAAAAGTAAAAGAGGATATGACAGCCATTGGCTTCAGAGAAGTTGATGTTGACCAAGGCCTCTTCCTGCTCCCTGGACCAACAACAAGACCCCTCATCTGGGTCCTCCTCTGGGTCGATGATTTCCTCCTGCTGTCCTTCGACAAGGACATCCTACAGCAGTACAAAGAGAAAATCATGAAGCTCTACAAGACCAGAGATCTTGGAGAACCGTCTGTCTTTGTGGGCTATCAAATCACCAGAGATGCAACTGCTGGAACCCTACACATCTGTCAATCCAGGTTCAGTCAAGACCTGCTCAAAGCACACAGCATGCTCCCTGAGCCCAACAGCACCAGGTTCCCCATCCCACTGCAGCCTGATGCTCCCCTCCCTTATCCTGAAAAGGACACACCAGACTCTGGTCTTCCCCTTGCACAGATTGTAGGATCCCTCAACTACCTGGCAGTCAACACCAGACCTGATATTGCACAAGCTGTCAACAGATTGGCCAGGCACAGTGCTCACCCCCTCCATGACCACATGGAAGCTGCAACAGGTATTCTCAAGTACCTCTCCAACACCCCTGACCATGGGATCACCTACACCCACTCCAAGAAACTCCTTACTGGCTACTGTGACTCTGACCATGCTGCCTGCCCTATCACAAAGAAGTCCACAACAGGCTGTGTCTTCCTCAACCAGGGGGGTGCCATCTCATGGGCACCCAAAATCCAAGCATCTGCCACTGCCCTGTCCACCACAGAAGCTGAGTTCATGGCAGCCACCTCTGCAGCCCAAGAAGGAATGTGGTTGAGGAAACTGCAATTCTCTGCCACAGGTACTATGCCCCCTGCACTCACCATTAATGGTGACAACCAAGCTGCAATCAGTGCATGGAACCAAGAAAAGCTCTCCTCCAGGCTCAAGCATATGGAAACAAGATTCCACTTCCTCAAAGAGCAATCCAAGAAAGAAGGCATCAAGCTCAACTGGATCCCCACTGCTGCCAACATGGCTGACATGCTCACCAAAGCTCTGCCCAGGTCCAAGTTCTGGGCATTCAGACAGCAGATTGGTTGCACTGGAAAGATCAAGCTTGACTAATCTTGTCAATACCACTGAAGCCCCTCTGAGACCATTCTTGATTTCCTGACAGATCCAAAGTTCAAGACTTTTCCTAGATATTGATTGATTGCACCTTTACTGACTGCTTTCTTCTATTTTAAGTTTAGCCCTGAGCAGTGATCCTGTCCCACAGGATATTCTTGGTCCAATTCTTTCTGTACCTGAACCCGTTTCTGCTTGCCCTCTTAAGTCAGTCCACCAGTCAGTTAAATTTTATCATACATGGCACAACTGCCTATGAATAATTAAAGTCCCTCTAGTTTTTCTTTAGACTCCTCTAATTCCAGGAATTCTCCGACGTGAAGAATGCCAGGAATTGGGGGGGATGTTATTCACCGGGTTTCACCGGCTCACCTAGAGTGACTTAGAGTGCACAGGACTCCTCCCTGCTGCACTGTACTGCTGTGCCGCTGCCAGCTATGGCACGGACTCTGATGCCGGTACCATGAGGTACCACGGCATCTCAGTACTTCCTCCTAGCGCATTGATCGAATGCTTATCTAATTGTAAAGACCTTATCCTTACCGTCTTCCCCTCATCTCTGTGCTCTGCACATACTCCGGAAACTCACAATAATCACGTTAAAGCACCCCCATGGCTACTCAGGTGTGGTATGATCCGCCTGATTCCGAAAAAGCTTGTCTTATGATGAAAGAATGGCATGCAATCAACGAAATCACGAAAGCAGTATATTTTGGTCCGGAAGAGGAACCCAAAGTCCCTAGTCCGGTTGAATCGCGGACTAAGAAACATAGGTGGAAACGGGTCAACGGTCCCAAGGGCAGAGCGCTCCAAGACATCGCCCGGCGCCCCACTAAATATAACCGTCGAAATCAACTCCCCCAAAATACCAACGCTTCACCGGTCAAGCTTAAGCGATTGGACAGACTTTATGAAGTCAATACCAAGACTGCCACTGACATGATATTAAATGCACGCTCTGGTTCGAATCAAATGGTCACGCTGGCCGATTCAGGCGCTACGGGTTGTTTAATGGCTCAAGACATGGCTGAGCGGTTAGGCCTTCACATTCGCCCATGGGAACATGGTAACGAAGGCTTCACGTGTGCAAACGGAGGTATCATTGGTATCAATGGTACGGCCACTTTGCCTTTCAGCATTCAGCGATTCAAGGGCTCTGCCCATGTACATGTCGTCGATAAACTCCCTGGTGGTGTCGACCTGATCCTCGGTTCCGACTGGATGCGTGAAGAAAAAGCCATTCTCGATTATGATGACATGCGCCTGATTCTCAAAAGACATGGCTGTAGCTTAATTCCAGTAAACAGAACGAGAGATAGTTCGGTTCATTCGTTTTTCACTATGGCACTTTCGGGTGATCCATCAGTTGACCCAGTCATTTCTGGTAGGAAGGCAGCGAAATTCTTGAAGGCGGGAGCCAACCACATTATGGTCAACATTCGTGATTCTCGTCCGGTGGACTACCCCGCCTCTAATGTGTCAGCCACCGAATCCGCGGACCTTCTGGCTAAAGTTCTCCCCAGTTCAGTTCCTCTTCCGAACCCACGTGAGGTTGAGGTCGACTTCGAGACATGGGTCAGAGAAAATTGTCCGGAACATGGTGATCCTGCACTTATGCCCACCCACGTGGTCCGACACTTGTTGCATAAATTCAAGAAGGTGTTTAATGCTCTCCCCATGCAAACTCCTAAGCATCGGGATATTCCTCATGTTATTAAGACTGAGGAAAACGCTTATGCACCTTATCGTCGCAGTCGTCGCATGAGTCCTGCAGAAACGGCGCTCTGTGAAGAATATGTGGCTGGCTTGTTGAAGCACGGATTCATTACTCCGAGCTCATCCCCCTATGGTGCGCCGATCATGATCATTGCCAAGGCTAGCGGTGTCGGTTATCGTGTGGTATGCGATTGGCGAGCGCTTAATAACATTACCATACATCAAGAATAGATACCCCCTTCCCAGAATTGACGAAACCATCGATCGGTTGAGTGGTGCTACGATTTTTAGCTCCCTGGACCTCACTTCGGGATATTACCAGATTCGAATTTCGGACGAGGACGCCCCTAAAACAGCTTTCACCACTCCGATGGGTCAGTACGAATTCAAAGTGCTGGGCATGGGATTGGCAAATGCCCCGGCCACTTTCCAAGCAGTCATGAACAAAAAAATTGCTCCTTTCTTGCACAAGTTCGTGGTGGTGTACCTCGATGATATCCTCGTTTATGGTCGTAATCCCGAAGAATACGCAGCTAACCTTGAGAAGGTCCTGCAGGTCTTACAAGACGAGGAATTCTATGCGAAATTGTCTAAATGCACTTTCAACCAATCAGAGGTTAAGTTCTTGGGCCACATTATTGGTCGTGACGGGGTCAAGGTTAATCCGAAGAAAGTGGCCACCGTCCGGGATTGGCCTACCCCTCGACATGCGAAACACGTTCAGCAGTTCTTGGGGTTGACCAATTACTTTCGGAAGTTCATCCAAGGGTATTCGTCCATGGCAGCGCCTCTTTCTGACCTGACTAAACTCAAAGGCAATTTTGGAGATAAATGGACAACGGCCCATTCATCCGCATTTGAAGGGTTGAAAACGGCTTTGACTTCTGCCCCGGTTCTCATGCTCCCCGATTTTGACAAGCCCTTCGAGGTTATTTCCGACGCTTCTCTGTTGGGCAAAGGCGCTGTTTTACTACAGGATAAACACCCTGTAGCTTACTCTAGCAAGAAATACATCCCTGCTGAAAAGAACTATACTGTGTCGGAACAGGAAATGCTTGGTATCGTCCATGCGTTGACCGAATGGCGTTGTTATTTGGAGGGGTCCCTGATAACATTGGTCACGGACCATAACCCTCTTACTTACTTCGATACCAAGAGTGTCCTCTCTCGTCGCATGGGGTGTTGGCAAGAGACTCTCGCGCCTTTTCATTATACATGGGAGTATAGGGCCGGCCGTAATAACGTGGCTGATACGATCAGCCGTAATCCTAACTTGTCTACACCAGGCGACCACGATCTTTCGCACCACCGCATGGTATACTCGCTGTGAGTCACAGAGTGCGTGCAAGCCTCGTGTTCGTTCGAAAAAGCCAATTACGGGTTCACCTCTGCCAATCAAATCCATCATGGATAGAATCTTGGAGGGTTACGCATCTGACCCACTTTTTGCTGCGGGTCACAAACGTCTGCGGGGCAAGTTCTCACGCGACGGGTTTTGGTTCAAGAAATCCAAGCACGGACGAGATTACTTGTGTGTCCCGGACAACCGAGTTCTCAAGCAGGATATCATCCGGGAACAGCATGATCCGATTTATATATATGGGTCATTGCGGTCGCACGAAAACCCTTGAGCTGGTCACCCGTACATTCACTTGGGATGGTGTCACTGATGACGTCAAGGACTTCATCAAACGTTGTCATTCGTGTCAGACCAACAAGCCAGGGAACTTGAAGCCTGGTGGCACGTTGGTCCCGGTCGAAATCCCTTTACAGTTTTGGGATCGTGTTGGCACAGATTTGATAACAGCTCTGCCTCCTACGACTTCGGGTCATGATGCTATTGCCGTTTTCGTGGATAAGCTGTCCAAAATGGTGCATGTCGCACCATGTTCGACTACAGTTTCGGCTGTTGGCTTTGCAGCTATTTATCTGGACACAGTGGTCCGCCACCACGGCATCCCTAAGAAGTTGCTCAGTGATCGAGACGCCCGGTTCGTTCACAGGCCATTTCGGCTCAGAACTTCAGCGCCTCATGGGAACACGACAGGCATTTTCGACCGCTTTCCACCCTCAAACCGACGGTCATACGGAACGTATGAATCGCGTTATCGAGGATATGATTCGCCATCACGTCGGTCCTTACCACGATGATTGGGACCAATCGTTGGCTCTTGTTGAGTTTGCTATTAACAAATCGTGGCAGGAATCTATCCAAAATACCCAATTTCGTGCGTACTTGGGTTATGACCCTCGTACCCCCATGGCCGCTGAGGTAGACTCCAAATGCCCAGCTGCTAAGTCATGGTGGGCATCCCACATTGACCGCCAAAACCATTGCAGGGACTGCCTGAAGGCAGCCCAAAGTAGGCAAAAAGCGAATTACGACAAGCGTCGCCGCGAAGTGACGTTTTCAGTTGGAGAACAGGTCCTCCTTTCCACCAGAAATATGAAATTCAAGGCAACAGGCAAGCCTAAATTTGTCCCTCGCTGGGTCGGACCACATACAATTTCTGGAGTAGTTGGTCCGCGAGACGAAGTCACTCAGGACGTCCGACAGGTTACGGCGTGTCGCCTGGACCTCCCGAAAATGATGAAGCTTCATCCGGTGTTCCATGTCGGCCTTCTCAAACCTTGGCACTCTGACGGTCAACCGCACCTCGGTCAGCCCTTGGAGTTCGACACCGATGGTTCGCCCACTTGGACAGCAGCATGTATCATGCGCCAGAAATCGCGCGTGATTAAAATCTCTTCCAAACGTAGAGTGGAATACCTCATCCGTTGGGCGGGTTACGGTATCGAACAAGACACTTGGGAATCCGCCAAGGACATCGATAAGAAGTCGCCCCAGATTGTTACAGCTTGGCTACAACGGTCTCAAAGAGACCGCGACTATCGTACCGGCTCTCGCACAAAACGCAAGAATCCTTCCGCCTAAGGATCCGGAGTTGGCACGAAAGGGATGTTAAATGGTCTCCTCCGGGACCAACTTGTGTTCTGCAAGTATATTTCGAGCCCACGCACGTCTCGTTTAGGTGTTTCACCTTTTCTTTCCCTCCGATAGATGCGGGGTCCGCATCTCTTCATGGAGGGGGGGAGTGTAACGGTACAGACTCCTTCACAGTTCACAGGCTCTGACCGTTATTAGACCTGTAGGTACAGTCATACCTCTGGTCTAAGTAACAGCGTACGCACGAAGAGACAGTACTTCCTCATGTACTGCCTCTCTCACAAGCACGCCTGCCGGCTGCCTTACAATATCGGATTGCTCTCTTCACGGCCATCATCATTATAACTATTGACGAGCCTTCGAGAACATCCTACATCCCTTACCATACTTAACAACAAACCATACTAGTGACAGTATTCTATAGCTACTAGCTAGACCTCCGAACCTTATTCTAATCTCCTGTCATTCTAGCTAATAACTCTTCTCGTGTACACAACCCTTCCGCCGTTGCTTCTGAGCTGTTACAACCCCTCCACCAGAAGCTGCTCTAACACAACCTCGCCGTAGTGGAAGAGAAAGGCATGCACCTAACCACCTAGCATTCCTAGCTGCAGACCAGATAATCATACCCAAGAATGAAAGAGAAGCACTGGCTGGCCCTCAAGCCATAGAATGGAAGTCTGCCATGAATGAAGAATTAGCAGCACTAGCAGAAATGAACACCTGGACATTAGCAGAACTCCCACACGGAGCCAAAGCCATTGGAACTAAATGGGTCTTTGATATCAAGCAATCAGTGGATGGCCAGCTAGTCAGATACAAAGCCCGTTTAGTAGCTAAAGGCTATGCCCAACGCCCTGGCATGGACTATGATGAAGTCTTTGCACCAGTTGCCAAACATGCTACCATCAGGTACATACTGTCCATGGCTGCAGACCCCTCAGCACACCTTGCCCAGCTTGATGTCTCCACAGCATTCCTCAATGGAGTAGTGGAAGAGGAACTGTACTGTTCTCAACCCCCAGGGTTTGAAAGAGATCACAGGGTTTGCCGCATGTGGAAATGCCTCTATGGTCTGAAGCAAGCATCAAGGCAATGGTAGGTATCTAAAAGTCAAGGAGGATATGACAGCCATTGGCTTCAGAGAAGTTGATGTTGACCAGGGCCTCTTCCTGCTCCCTGGACCAACAACAAGACCCCTCATCTGGGTCCTCCTCTGGGTCGATGACTTTCTCCTGCTGTCCTTTGACAAGAACATCCTGCAGCAGTACAAAGAGAAAATCATGAAGCTCTACAAGACCAGAGACCTTGGAGAACCATCTGTCTTTGTAGGCTATGAGATCACCAGAGATGCAACTGCTGGAACACTCCACATCTGTCAATCCAGGTTCACCCAAGACCTACTCAGAGCACATAGCATGCTCCCTGAGCCCAACAGCACCAGGTTCCCCATCCCACTGCAGCCTGATGCCCCCCTCCCTTATCCTGAAAAGGACACCCCAGACACTGGTCTCCCCCTTGCCCAGATTGTAGGATCCCTCAACTACCTGGCAGTCAACACAAGACCTGACATTGCCCGAGCTGTTAACAGATTGGCCAGGCACAGTGCCCCCCCCCCCCCCATGACCACATGGAAGCTGCAACTGGTATTCTCAAGTACCTCTCCAACACCCCTGACCATGGGATCACCTACACCCACTCCAAGAAGCTCCTCACTGGCTATTGTGACTCTGACCATGCTGCCTGCCCTATCACAAGGAAGTCCACAACAGGCTATGTCTTCCTCAACCAGGGGGGTGCCATCTCATGGGCATCCAAAATCCAAGCATCTGCCACTGCCCTGTCCACCACAGAATCTGAGTTCATGGCAGCCACCTCTGCAGCCCAAGAAGGAATGTGGTTGAGGAAACTACAATTCTCTGCCACAGGTACCATGCATGCCCCCTGCACTCACCATTAATAATGGTGACAATCAAGCTGCACTCAGTGCATGGAACCAAGAGAAGCTCTCCTCAAGGCTCAAGCATATGGAAACAAGATTCCACTTCCTCAAAGAGCAATCCAAGAAAGAAGGCATCAAGCTCAACTGGATCCCCACTGCTGCCAACATGGCTGACATGCTCACCAAAGCCCTGCCCAGATCCAAGTTCTGGGCATTCAGAGAGCAGATTGGCTGCACTGGCAAGCTTAAGCTCGACTAATCTTGTCAATATTCCTGAAACCCTTTGAGATCATTCTACATTCCTTGACAGATCCAAGATCCAGACTTTTACTAGATATTGATTGATTGCTCCATGACTGACTGCTTTCTTCTATTCTAGTTTAGACCTGAACAGAGATCCTGTCCCACAGGATATTCTTGAACCATCTCTTCCTACATCTGAGCACCCTTCTGCCTGCCCTATTAAATCAGTCTACCAGTCAGTCAAGTTTTATCTTACATAGCACAGCTGCTTATGAATATTTAGAGTCCCTCTAGTTTTCTTTAGACTCCTCTAATTCCCGGAATTCTCCAACGTGAAGAATGCCGGGAATCGGGGGGGATGTTATTCACCGGGTTTCACCGGTTCACCTAGAGTGACTTAGAGTGCACAGGTTTCCCTCCCTGCTGTACTGTACTGATGTGCCGCTGCCAGCTATGGCACGGACTCTGATGCAGGTACCATGAGGTACCGCGGCATCTCAGTACTTTCTCCTAGCGCATTGATCGAATGCTTTATCTAACTGTAAAGATCTTATCCTTACTGACTTCCCCTCGTCTCTGTGCTCTGCACATACTCCGGAAACTGACTTGATGAAGATCTGCCCTATTCTAATTTTAAAATACGGTAATCATGTGCAATTGTGCACTAAATTTGGCTGTAATTTGTAATCCCGAGCTAGCCATTACGTAACTAAAGTTACATACTTGCAAGCGAACATGCTTTGTTCTTTACCGCCAGAAGACAGGGCTCCCTTAATAACACGCGCCACCAGGCGTTATCATTCCTTTTTTGCATGCTTTGTCGGTCCCATTTTCAACCACATTGATGGCCAATTGGCCATGGAGGTTCAACTGTAAATAGTCAATAGTAAATAGTAGATAGTAGGTCCAACTGTAAATAGTAAATAGTACATAGTAGGGTTCCCTGGTGGGTACCCTGGTGGTCGGCCCTGGGTCTCGTGTGTCGTTGTTGACTTGTGTTGAAGTATGTGGCCGAGAGGTATGGAATTTGGCCTGTAGGGGTGCAGGTTTGAGCTGTGTAGGTTTGGCATACATTTGGGGCGCAATGATGTTAATTGCGCCAAGGGGTGGGTCCTGGTACTTGCAGGCTGTGAGTTGAATTCTCTGATACTTTTCAAGATGACCCAACTACACCAGGGGACTACGGTATATTTGGTCATTTTGTGTTGCTTCAAAAGCGCAATTGCCATTTTTTGTTGATTCAAAAATCTGCACGCGAGTAGCCAGGCACCTGCTTTTCTTTCTTGCGTTTACTTGGGGCTGCAAGCGGATGTTTAAATAAGGCGCAGCTCCTCTGTATTTATGAAGGATAGCGGAATAGCAGCTCTGGATTTCTTGTCTCCTGAGGAGCTGAAGCTGCACAAGGAACACCCTCCAGCGTTTCTGGAAGCTAAGAGGGACCCCTCTAAGTGGGTTTCGTTCAATAGAGGACTCCTGAAGGTGCGGGACAAGGCCCCCCCCCCTCAGGTGTCTCATCGACTGATGCATGAAGTGGACTAAGGTGCCTTGCATGGAACATCAGAGGACAACTCAGTGTTCTAAGCAGCTGCGGTGCAGCAATGAAAGTGGTGAGAAAACACGACATTTTATTGTTTTCACACACAGGGGTGCGTGGCCAGCTAGACACCCCCCACATTCCAGGTTTCAAATGCCTTTCTTGTGCCCCTCGCCCCAAGTTGAGCAAGGATGGGGGGGTCGCTATCTATGTCCGCACTTGCCTAAATGCTACTTTAGTCCATGAGGCACCTGAATTAGGCATGGCATGGATTCGCATACATGGAACACACATTGGTGTGTGCTATATCCCACATGCTAACAGCTCATACTACAAACATGGTGACGACTGCATTAGTATAGAGGACCACTTCCTCACTCTAGGTAAAATCATTGAGAACTTCCAGGAAAAAGGCAACGTTGTGGTCATGGGTGACTTCAACGCTCGGGTTGGTCTTGGTGTGGACAATGATGATACCGAGTTAGGAGATGAACCAGTATCCCAAACCAATAGTACAGCCCCCAACCAAACCATTCAACCGAGGTGTAGCATGGACACAGCTCCTCCCAATCGATTGGGGGGGGCCCTACTCCAGCTATGTGTAGTAACTGGTCTTATCATCCTTAACGGTAGAACAGAAGGTGATATGCAAGGTGCACATACCTTCTTTGCAGATGGCATGGACAAAAAATCTGTCATTGATTATGCGCTAGCCGCCCCTAGTCTTCTCAACACCCCAGGAGTCAAGTTTAGTGTGGCTCCCAAGCATGACTGCACTCGGGGAAGTGACAATTTCGCTAAATGTAGGCGAAAGACACGATTTGCAGCGGAACTACAGATAAATGTAGGCGTACAGTGGACGAAATGTCTCGGCTCACCGCAAACCAGCGATCCCGACAGACACCCAGAACTTTTCGTAGACTGAAGCGTGACCAATAACTCCTCGATCGCACGTTAACTACTGAGTTGTAATACGCGAAGGGGTATGCAGCTTTCTGTCGCTCGAGGGTCTGTTAGCAACCTTTTCGAGGGGTCATTCTTGCGAACCTGCCAGCGATTCCGAGATAGGATGAACAATTAGGCAACGAAGTACTAGCGCAAACTACTTGGTGGCGAATAGCTTTCATTCGGGAAAATGGACACCCGAAGTCACCGATGTGCTTTCGCTGCATGCGTCGAAAATGGCGCTGTTGTAGGGCGAAACCAGGACGATTTTAATCACTGTGATGAAAGCCTAAGTCACACTGAAATATTAGTGTGACTTGCGATGACCTGGCAGGCCTCGTAGTAATTTTGATAGATGTTTTCGCAGGGTGCCCTTTCACATACATTTAGCCAAGGCGGATTGGACGCGGCATGGCGAAATGTCTGTACGATTACAGCCATGGCAATATGGCCAGGGCAAGCCGGGGCAAGCCGTCGCAAGCCACGCCAACCTTCATTCTATCTCTCGATCTCCTACCACAAATTCTTCCCTCCCTCGCCCAACGCATGTGTTTGTCGCTACTTGATATTTTTGGCGTCCTGCGTTGTTTCCTCCATTATTTCCAGCTTTCTTCTCAGGATTAATGCGCCACGCCCTCTCCCGCCTTCCGCGTGCGAGGTAGTGCGTCGGATTGTTTATTGAAATTTGACCAATGCTCTCGTCTTATTTCCTACGCAAATTACCTTACATCGGTTCCGCTAATGCTAGCGACCGATCCGACTATGCTAGACTTGTGTAGGTTGTCAGTGCATCTGCTGGATGCATGGTATGTTGCATAGGTGTATAGCTTTGATTGGGCGTTTCATCTTGGTGGATATATAGGCCTATGTTTTCACAAGTAGACAAATAGATAGCTGCCTGCAGGCTGTGTATATACTTGTACTTGAATTTAATTAGCTACATGGCTCCAGCCAGCAATTTGGCTGCTCGTTTTTGCTCGCTGTCTATCTATGGTTAATGGATATAGAGGAAATATATGGGCTGTAGTGGATGTACATGTGTAAGGATGCTTACATATATATATAGGTAGATCAATAGGTTAATGGATGCATAGTTTATTATGTATGTAATCTATCTTCTCGACTCCTGATGTAATTGAGAAATGCTCCTAGAAAATATTCCTGAAAATGTGACCTTTCCGACCACCGTGCCCAAACGGCCCTGCAGGCGAAGTACAGGCGAAATGTCTTGGGATGACCGAACATTTCGCCTCATTACTGTGCACAAGCCGCCGTGCGTGGCGAGATGCCGTCGAAATATCTCAGAAGTCTGAGACATTTCGACGACAATCCGCCTTGGCGAAATGTAGGCGAAATGTCTCGGGATTCTGAGCTACACGCGACGCGGGTATAGGGCTTACCGCTAGAGTCAGAAGTGCCAGGTCATTAAAGGACTATGACTAATCGCGGACCCCGCGTGAGTTCCGCGTGCATTCCGCTGCGCTCGTACGCATTTAGCGATCTGTCGACTTCCCCGAGTGACTGCCCTCTCAGGCCCGGGGGTAAAAAGTTTGACCACATGCCTATCACACTCCACATACCAGATGCTGCCCTTAGGCCTTCTCAAGGTACTATTAGTACACCTGCTGGTGGTAAACCTTCGCCCAAACTGAAATGCAAAGACAACTATGTCCAGATTTATGCACACACAATTAAGTGTGACCCAGACGTTAACCGATTACTTGACAATGCACTCCATAGCTCATCTATGGAAGATTCAGAGAAGGGGATTGCTAGTGCTATTGAACTAGCCATAAGCAAATGCACACCATGTCACAAACCTGTAGCTAAGCGTAAGCACGGGCCCGTGAACGCATGGTATGATGATGAATGCAATCGTGCTAGACAGGCAGCAAGCCAAGCAGAACATCAACATGGCTCTAGCTCTGACTTGGCTGGTTCTATGCACAAGGAGTACAAGAGGATTCTCAGAAGAAAGAAGAGGAAGTGGCTAGAAACACGCATGGAGAACCTTCATACGAATCTTCGGCATAATCCGAAAAGTTTTTGGAAAGACGTGCGTGAGCCTAACAAGGCCACTACGGCAGATATCACAATTCATGATTGGACTGATTATTTTGCAGACCTCTTTGATGTGCAAGTAGGTATTGATCCAAGTCTGGATGCTAGGGACTTTGTCCCTCAAGCTGATGGACCTCAGATAGAGGCCGCACCAACGTGGTTATGTCAATACTTTACCACCCAGGAGGTGTTTTCTGTTCTCCAATCCCTACGGAAAAACTCCTCCCCCGGGGTAGATGGTATCCCTGAAGAATGGTACAGATTTGCTTCCCATGAGGCCAACTCCCGATTTGTACAAGCTATGACTAACCTGTTTAATCTCATCTGGAAGACCTCTTACCCTAGCCAATGGGCTGCAGCTGCCTTGGTACCCGTACCCAAATCCAAAGGCAGTGTGTATGACAAGGACAACTATCAAGGTCTTGCGGTGAGCAACTCCATAGGAAAGATCTTCTCCCTTTGCATGCTACGTAGACTAGATGATTGGTCAGAAGAATTCAACCTCAGAGCCGCTGGCCAATATGGATTTAGAAGTGGTAGGGGTACTGCAGATGCATCATTCATTCTTAACCATATTGTAGATAAATATAGAGAGAAGAAAAAACCACTCTTTGTGGCTTTTGTTGATTTCAAGAGGGCTTATGATTGGGTCAACAGAGACTTGCTATGGGATTGCTTAGCAAGGCTAGGAGTCAAGGACCCCTATCTCAGTATTCTTAAGTCCATGTATAATCATGTTGTTTTCCAAGTTCGCCTACATGGGGACATTGGATCCTCCTTTCCATCCCTTGTAGGAGTTAAACAAGGAGACCCCCTATCCCCACTCCTATTCGGTCTGTTCATTGATAGAATTGAATCGTTCCTCCAATCCAAGCTCCCAAATGTAGGGGCTGAGCTTAGGGGAAAGATTCTGCAACTGTTACTTTATGCTGATGACCTAGCTATAATGGCAGAATCCCCGGCAGATATGCAAGCGATGCTTGACTGCCTGAGAGATTTCTGCGAGGCTACTAAGATGGCTGTGAATATAAAGAAAACTGAGATTGTCGTTTTCAACAAGCAATTCTGTGATGAGGCCCGCATGGATCCTGATTACAAATTTGTCTATGATGGAGCACAACTTTCTACAAAGTTATCTTTTATCTACTTGGGATCCCTCTTTGTGGATGGTGACTCAAGCAATCGTGCAAAAGCTACTTTTTCTAGGATGCTCACTAAGGCCCAAAAGGCACACCACATGCTCCGTAGGCGATGCCATACTATGGAGATATACAATATTGATATTCTCACCCACCTGTTTGATTCTCTTGTACAACCTATCCTGAATTTTGGCTGTGAGGTGTGGGCTCCTTCTATTCTGAACAACACACTTATCTCAAATGACCATGCTTGTGAGAAATGGCATAGAGGTATACTTAAACAAATGTTGGGTGTTTGCCAATCTACTACATCTAATATTATCATGGAAGAGCTGGGTAGAACCCCGTTGTGTTTTGCTTGGCTTAAACAAGCTTTGCGCTTCTGGAACAAGACCATACATAAAGAACCTGAGGATCTCATTAGAATGGCTCTTGAGGAATCTTTTGACTCCAACACTGGCTGGGTTCATGACTTGCGTTGTGCTCTCCACAAGCTAGGATCCAGTAAAAACATCAACATTTTGGAGGCTGTCGATGTCGAAGGTATTATGTCTGAAGTTTTTGAGTCATGGAGGTTTAAGTACCCAAGTGACACCAATGCAGTTAGAGACATCCCTGATGAGAGAAGGGTTGGCTTTAAACGCCTCCGATACCAAAAATGGTTCGCAGCCAACAGCAATGATGAGAATGGCTTGATTCCTTTTACATCCGCCTTACATAAGCAGGATCAGATTCGTTCTATAGCACAGTTTAGAATGGGTTCCCATTGGCTGAACACAGAAAGAATGAGGGTGGTGGATAGAGCACACATCCCTCGCTCAATGAGACACTGTCAAATGTGTGGGTTCCAAAAAACTGAGGATGAAATGCATATGTTTGAGTGCCCTTTTTATAATGATATTCGCCTCCGCTACCAGAATCTGTTTACAGATATTTATAGGCATGTCCATGAGGATACCGACTTAACCGTATGGAATGTGGAATTCTGCGATTCCACATTCAGAACCTTTATGAATGGAAATGGCACTAAGTCTTTTTGGAGCAACCTAGCCGACTATCTTTCTACTTGTAGAAGAGCAAGACAGGAAGCCCTGGACTGCTTAGTGGCACCGTAATTTATTATCCCTTTTTTTTCTTCTTGAGACTTCTCATTTGTTAGCTTCTTACCTCCGCCACTGTAAGTGGTTGAGATCTGGGTCCTGCTCTAAGGGGTTTAATACCTACGCCACCAAAACGGTGGTTGGGAGTTTGGTTTGTTTGTCCTCGACACACCCCTGATGTAATGGGGTTTTTTGCTTTGTGGGTGCTTTTTCTTTTTGTTTAAAGCACAGAGTCTCATACACCCTCGCGGTGTCAAGTAGACTTTAACATGTAATGTAATGTAATGTAATGGCAATAACAAAGTAATGAAAGATAAAGAGCCTCCAGGATGAATTGCTCAGTGATCCGTAAGGGAAGTTAGACAGAGCGACTGAATGACGTCAGGGCTATCAAGGGGTTTGATCACCTGGGCGATCCGTTTACCCTCGCCCGCGTTGACCCGGTCCTGGTAAGCTCGTACCTCTTCATTGCTCCACCCCACCCCGCCCCACTCGGCCCCACCCCACCCCACTGGCACTACAATGCGGCCAGCCAATCATTTGATCCACACAGCAAATCATTTGATCCACCTACCTCCAATTTACCCAACCCCTCCGCGATCACTGCACAGCACAGCGCGCACCCACCCGCATCCATAATCTAGCCTCACAAACTTACCATCCATCCCAAGGCAATATGATGTATGCGCAGAAACTCATGTCGACCCGAACCAATCAGTTCGCTAGGTGGGTCTTGAAACGTGGACACACACACACACCTACCCCATGTTGATGCATCCCACCATCGCCCATTCCACCAGGCATCTAAATCGCGATCTCCTTTCATGCCCACCGAAATTGCGTTTCCATCCTTCCCCCTCCCCACTACCCACCTGTCCCATGTCGACGCATCCCAACATCGCCCACGCATCCTACCCGCACCAGCCAGCTAAATTTCAACGCCGAACAATGCCCAGCAGAATAGAGCAACTATGGTGACGAACGCAATCAAGCGCACGCCTTGGCCATAATTAACGCCGATTAACGACTTTCCCAGAGGATCGACTATACCTTGTCCGCCTATCCCTTGTCGTATGCCAGCCAGCCATGTGCTAAAACGAGAAATGGCCGAGCGACAGGTTTTCTATAGCGATACGTTTGCTGACTCGGTTCGCTAGGTGGGTCTTGAAACGTGGACACACACACACACCTACCCCATGTTGATGCATCCCACCATCGCCCATTCCACCAGGCATCTAAATCGCGATCTCCTTTCATGCCCACCGAAATTGCGTTTCCATCCTTCCCCCTCCCCACTACCCACCTGTCCCATGTCGACGCATCCCAACATCGCCCACGCATCCTACCCGCACCAGCCAGCTAAATTTCAACGCCGAACAATGCCCAGCAGAATAGAGCAACTATGGTGACGAACGCAATCAAGCGCACGCCTTGGCCATAATTAACGCCGATTAACGACTTTCCCAGAGGATCGACTATACCTTGTCCGCCTATCCCTTGTCGTATGCCAGCCAGCCATGTGCTAAAACGAGAAATGGCCGAGCGACAGGTTTTCTATAGCGATACGTTTGCTGACTCGGACAAGACTTGCCCATGCTTGCATGCATGCACCTGTGTGTTGATGGGGGAAAGCGTTCGACCAGATTTTGATCAGATGTTGTCAGTACCTTCTGGTGGCATGCCAACCCACCATGGACTCAAACAAGGCACATGGCTGATCGACAGGTTTCAACAGGTTTCGATCCATGACCATGCAGGGTTATTCTTTTAGTTTGTGAGCCCCCGCTTTTCAGAGCTATTTACGTTCTGGAGCCATTTAGCCAGTCTCCATTTGTAGCTATTTTCGAATTGGCTTCTTTCAACATCCTGACTTCAGATTCCAGTCCAGGTATATATGACCCCAGGCCTGCTAGTTTGGCCATATCTAGCTGCATCGCTTGGCTCGCTTACGACGCTATGCCAATCTCGGAATCGATGGGTTTGATCGCTATATCGCTAAAAAGAAAAACCCTGCTGACATGGACTGAATCGATGGTGTTTATCGATATATGGCTAAAAATAAAAAAACTGATGACATGGACGGAATCGATGGGTTTTATTACTACATGGCTAAAAAGAAAACCCTGCTGACATGGACGGAATCGATGGGTTTTATAGCTATATGGCTAAAAAGAAAAAACATGCTGACATGGACAGAATCGATGGGTTTTATCGCTATATGGCTAAAAAAAGAAAATTGCTGACATGGACAAGATTTCCCCATGTGTGCATGCATGCACCTGTGTGTTGATCAGCTTGGAAGTGGAATGCATGAATGACCCACCCAAGGGGTTGCTAATAGCGATATATCGCTAAAAAGAAAACCCTGCTGACATGGACAAGATTTGCCCATGTGTGCATGCATGCACCTGTGTGTTGATCAGCTTGGAAGTGGTATGCATGGATGCCACGCCCTAAGGGTTGCTCGATGTTTGAGCCTGTAACAAAAACAGTGAGATCAACACGAACACAGATATAGGCAGGACATGGTGACAAGTTCTATGCAGCGTCGCCTGCGATGCTAAAAAATGGCAGAGAGTGATCGCGAGGGAGCGACAGATGGCAACGAAAGGGAGTTAGTTACGGGACCGTTGGCTGACGTGTCAGACTTCATCGCGGTCAGACGGATGGATGGATGGATAGTTGGTCAGTCGAACGGACAAATGGTTAACACTGGGGGCTCCCTTCCCCCAGAAGGGGGGGCTCCGCCATAAAACATGGTGAAAGCAGAGTCTCAAATACCCCACCCCACCCCACCCCACCCCACCCCAAACCAAACCAAACCACCACGACCACCACTCCCAACTCCACCACCACCTCATCTACCCACCCACCCACCCACCCACGCACCCAAGTATTAACGGAACATGATATCATAGCTTTGTCTTTCTTCTGTTGCATCATGTTACCATATGATATACAATAACATATTGCTGTTCCCTACATGTGACACTCTGTCATAATCATTATTAATACAAACTATGCAACAGAAGAAAGACAAAGCTTGTTCAATTACGAGTCTGCGTGCAAAACCCAGATCGAAACAAACAGAGTTGTACCGCCCTGCCGGTTGTATCGCTGGTTTTTTTCCAGTTTGTTTTCTTTGATGACGCGTTGCCACTGCGTCCCCATGCCGCCATGCGATGGCTACGCAAGAATCCTGAAATGGGGCTTGAGTAGCCCAAGGAGCTACTCAACCTGGCCTACAGAAATCTGAAATAAAAAAACACTGCTTTGTTCCCCACAGAGACATTGGTCGATGAGCATTTTCCTCACAATCCCCCCCCCCCCCCCCCCCCCCCCCAAAAAAACTCCTTTTACACACACACACTATTTTCCTCACCATCACCATCACCATCACCCCCCACCCCCACCCGCCCTTTGCACCGACATTCACATGAGAACACTGAGGATGTTATTATTCTTATCTGCATCAGCAACAGCATCAGCAACAACAACAACCCACCCCCACCCCACCCGCACCCCACCCTCCCCCAAACACCCACCCACCCACCCACCCCCAAACCACCACCACCACCACCACCACCATGAGTGTTGTGCCACTTGTTTATTTCCCTATGCAGGTGCATTGGTCACCAAGCATTTTCAGGTATGGAGTTTGATGCTATTCTTTTTTATTGATAGCGGAGCCCCTTCTTCAAGGGCAGTGATATTTCTAAGGATTTGAGCATACACATTAAAAATCGGGTGCCCGATGCACAGGTGTAGCATTTTACTAGGTGAGAACTTTAAAGATCGTGGCGCCCGATGCACAGGTGTAGCATTTGGGAGGGTGGAACCATTAAAAATCGTGGCGCTCAATGGCCAGGTGTAACATTTTACAAGAAGGAGAAAACTCGGGCAGCCTTTGGGGAAGGCAAAAAAAAGATGCTGCGGTTACCTTGTTTCCCTTTCATATTGGCCTTTCATATTTCCCTTTCAAATTTCCCTTTCATATTTTCCTTTCATATTTAACGCAGCAGCTGAGCTTGAGCTGTCATATTTTTGAAATTGGTGGACGGTCGTAGCGTGCCCAGTGGCTACGTGGCTCTTGCCCAGGGGGCACCTCACCAACTTGCTGGTGACAACGTGCAATGCCTTCATACTGTGGAGACATTGAAAAATCGTGGCGCCCGATGCCCAGGTGTAGCATTTGGGAAGGTAGAAACATTAAACATCGGGGCGCCCGATGCCCAGGTGTAGCATTTGGGAAGGTAGAAACATTAAAAATCGGGGCGCCCGATGCCCAGGTGTAGCATTTGGGGATCTGGAAACACTACCCACTCCTGGGTGCGCGATTGACCAAAACGGGAATAAACATTATATATCGCGCGCGCGTAATTTATCGTGGTTAGGAATATCGCTGCCCCAGGGTTACCCCGTTGTCCGTTTGTCCGACCGCCCCCCCAAGACGAAGCCTGACACATCAGCCAACAGTCTCGTAACTAACTCGCTTCCGTTGCCACCTGTCGCTCCGTTACGAACATTCTCCGCCATTTTTAGCGTATTTTGCTACGCTGCATATAACTTGTCAGATATGGGGTCTAATAACACAGCTACAAACGAATAGCTATAGCTTTCTATTAAAATACGCATGTGGAGTTTATTTAACTATTTTCTTTTTTCCTCAGCCAAAATTCAATTATACTAGGCTTTCCTAAATTTAGAGTCTGTGTTTCACCATCGAAAGTGAGCATCGAAGGTAAATGTCCGCTAGAAAAACATTTTGTGGGGGTTTATGTTTTATGAAGGATTTAGAAACAGCACCAGCTTGCACAGCATGGTGCTGCCAACCATCTAGCACATTGTTTATTTTTTGGTGAGCACGTATCAGCTTCTAGACGGCTCCCTTCCCCCCTATTTGGGCCAAACCTGAAGCTATGTATTGCTGTACCATTATGATACAGCATACGGATCCAATTGCTATAATCATGTATTCAAATTACATGATCAAATTACTGTAATGATTATCATGTATTTAACAGAATGATCAAAACATGTATACCACCTAATTATCACAAGTGTTTACAACATAATGATCAAATTGCCATAATGGTAATCGTGTATTCAACAGAATGATCAAATTCCTATTATGAGCATCATGTATTTATCAGGATGATCAAAACATGTATGATACCACTTAATCATAACACGTGTAAACAATATAATGATCAAATTGCCATAATGATAATCATGCATTCAATCGGATTCAATGTTTTAATAAATTCAACTGCTGACCATCATATTTTATTGAAAATACATAAATACATCCATATGTATACATGCAGGTTCCATCAATACACCATATTTTATTTAAAATACATAAATAAATCCATGTCTATACACGCAGGTTCCATCAATGCATCATCATATTGTATCTAAAATACATAAATACATCCATATGTATACATGCAGGTTCCATCAATGCATCATCATATTGTATCTAAAATACATAAATACATCCATATGTATACATTGCAAGGTTTCCATCAATGCATCATCATATGTATCTAAAATACATAAATACATCCATATGTATACATGCAGGTTCCTATCAATGCATCATCATATTGTATTTAAAATACATAAATACATCCTGTCTATACACGCAGGTTCCATCAATGCATCATCTAATTGTATTTAAAATACATAACATAAATACATCCATATGTATACATGCAGGTTCCATCAATGCATCATCATATTGTATCTAAAATACATAAATACATCCATATGTATACATGCAGGTTCCATCAATGCATCATCATATTGTATCTAAAATACATAAATACATCCATATGTATACATGCAGGTTCCATCAATGCATCATCATATTGTATTTAAAATACATAAATACATCCATATGTATACATGCAGGTTCCATCAATGCATCATCATATTGTATTTAAAATACATAAATAAATCTATGTCTATACACACAGGTTCCATCAATGCATCATCATATTGTATTTAAAATACATAAATACATCCATATGTATACATGCAGGTTCCATCAATGCATCATCATATTGTATTTAAAATACATAAATACATCCATATGTATACATGCAGGTTCCATCAATGCATCATCATATTGTATTTAAAATACATAAATGCATCCATATGTATACATGCAGGTTCCATCAATGCATCATCATATTGTATTTAAAATACATAAATACATCCATGTCTATACACACAGGTTCCATCAATGCATCATCATATTGTATTTAAAATACATAAATACATCCATGTCTATACACACAGGTTCCATCAATGCATCATCATATTGTATTTAAAATACATAAATACATCCATGTCTATACACACAGGTTCCATCAATGCACCAAGGGCTAACTTCGCTGCCAAGGTATGAGTGCAGGGTACTTCCATTGACCAAATTGGCCAGCGCTTTAGCGCTTTAGCGCACTTGAAGAAGAAAAAACTGCGTTTTGTAGTGCAAAAAGCGCAAAAATTGCTTGCTGCGTCCTCAGGGGGTTGTAAAAACTGCGCAAAACGCGTAGTGGGGCCAAAAAAGGCAGCGCGCCAGCGTGCAAAAGCGCACACTTGGAAGTAACCTGTATGTGTGTACAGATTTTCTGTTTCAGGAAGGTACATGTGTGTGTACATAGCATTGTTCCGTTTCAGAAAGGGGTTCTTGTTTTAGCTTTCAGGGATTTGTTACTTGTTAAGTTACATGTGTGTTGACAGAACATTGTTCCGTTTCAGAAAGGGGTTCTTGTGTTAGCTTTCAGGGCTTTGAAACTTGCCATGTGTAAGGTCCAGGTATTGGCTTGGGAAAGGCGGGTTTTGAGTGCGCTTGGGCCCGTCCGGAGGGTCGTCGACCGGCGCGGTAACTGGTATCTAGACGCGATGTCGGCTCGAGCATCGTATTCTTACGATCCGGTTCCTTTAATCCCACTGGGCACGTCCTTAGAGGTCACTGTGACAATTCTTGGATGTTTTTCATTTTTTTTTCAAGGGCGGTATGGTTAAAAACCCTAAACCCTAAAACTTGGTCAGGGTAGCGGATTGTTTGGCAAAAACTGGGTCCCAGGTAGCGTTTGCTCTAGGTCAGGGATATTGTTTTCAAATCAAAAAGATGAAATCTTATTCCTTTTCTTTTTTCCCTTCCCTTGTTTCCTCCCAAAACAGGATCCTTATTCCGATTTTGGTCGATTTGGGTCATTTTCAGTAAAAAAAAAAAAACTTTTTTTCTTTTCTTATTCCAATAATTTTGCCAAAACGGGGTCTCATATTTCGACCGGAATATATTCCGGAAAAAATGTCCCTGCTCTACATAGCGGAAACAAGTCCTACACGCGTCGCAAGTGGCACGAAAGATTGGCGGGGAGTCTTGACTATTGGAGCGACATGTGGCACCAGAATCGAGTGCAGCGGACCGAAGCCAGGGTAAGATAGGGCCAGGGGCTGGTGAGGACCAGGGTTGGAAAGTGCGGACAAAGATACAAACAAACAGACAGACAATCGGACACCGAGGTGACTCAGAGGGCTCCCTCTCTCCAGAAGTAGGGGGGAGGGGGGGGGTCCCGCCAATAAAAGCTGTTACGTATATGTGTGGATGAAGGACAGTTCAGAGATGTGCGTGTGTGTGCTGTGCGTGTGGGGTGTGTGTTTGTGGTGTGTATGTATGTGCGTTGTGTGGGGGTGGTGTATATGTAATCAAACTATTAACTAGTTTAATAATCCAATTAATCAAGTTAGATCAAGTTTGGGAGCTGGGTGGAAGCTGGGTGGGTGGCTGGGCTCCATGAATGTACCAAGGGTAACCTAGCTATTGGTGTACCTGGGTGCCAGTGCATTTTATTTCATATTTCTGTATGCCAGGTTAGGTCAAGTTAGGGATCTGGGTGTAAGCTGGGTGGAAGCTGGGTGGGTGGGTGAGCTCCATGACTGTACCAATGGTAAACTAGCTGTTGGTGTACGTGGGTGTCAGTGGTTTTCATTTCAGATATCCGTGTGCCAGATTAGATCAAGTTAGGAAGCTGGGTGTAAGCTGGGTGGGTGGGTGGGTCAGCTCCATGAATGCACCAAGGGTAACCTAGCTGTTGGTGTACGTGGGTGTCAGTGGTTTTCATTTCAGATATCCGTGTGCCAGATTAGATCAAGTTAGGGAGCTGGGTGTAAGCTGGGTGGGTGGGTGGGTCAGCTCCATGAATGCACCAAGGGTAACCTAGCTGTTGGTGTACGTGGGTGTCAGTGTTTTTTATTTCAGATTTCTGTAGGCCAGGTTAGGTCAAGCTATGCAGCAGGGTGGAAGCTGGGTGGGTGGGCTCCATCAATGCACCTAGGGTATCCTAGCTATCGGTGTACCTGGGTGTCAGTGTTTTTTATTTCATATTTCTGTAGGCCAGGTTTGGTCAAGTTAGGGAGCTGGGTGGAAGCTGGGTGGGTGGGTAAGCTCCATGAACGTACCAAGGGTGAACTAGCTGTCGAGGTACATGGGAGTCAGTGGTTTTCATTTCAGATACCATGCCATTGTCAGCCCCCTTTCCCCTTCTCTCCCCCCCCCCCCCCCCCCCCCCTCCCTTCCAGGCCCTTTTCAACTTTTTAGACAGGGTACGGGGATTTGTTTTGTTTTCGTCATGCATATACTCCAGCTCTCTTATTTCCTTTACACTAGGCCTTTGCATCTCCCCTACTAGCTTTTAGTGTTGCAGGTAGCAAGGTACAGGGGAGGGAGGGGTGGGGGTGGGGGTGTGTGTGTGGGGGGGGGGGGGGGAGGACCGACAGGTGACCTGCCGGTGGTTGGAGCATTGGATTTACCCCATGTCCCCTATTTATTTACCCTATTTACCCTTTGAACCCCTACCCTATTTATTTCCTTGACGCTAGGCCTTTGAACCCCTACCCTATCTATTTCCTTTACACTAGGCCTTGCATCTTCCCTGCTAGCTTTTAGTGTTGCAGGTAGCAAGGTACAGGAGGGGGGGGGGGGGGGGGGGGGGGGGGGGGGGGGGGGGGGGGGGGGGGGGGGGGGGGGGGGGGGGGGGGGGGGCAGGTGACCTCTCGGTGGTTGGAGCATTGGATTTACCCCATGTTCCCTATTTATTTCCTTGACGCTAGGCCTTTGAACCCCTACCCTATTTATGTCCTTTACGCCAGGCCTTCGCTTATTCCCTGCCAACTGTTCGTGTAGCCGGAAGCAAGGTAAAGGAGTTGGGGGTAGACCTGTTTGTGGCTGGAGCATTATATTTACCTCATTTACCCTATTTATTTACCCTATTTACCCTATTTATTTCCTTTCCTCCAGGCCTTTAAATCTTCCTTGCCAACTGTTAGTGTTGCCGGAAGCAAGGTGCAGGAGTGTGTGTGGGGGGGGAGACCTGTTGGTGTCTGGGGCATTGGATTCACCCCATTTACCCTATGTTCTCTATTTACTTGCCCTATTTCCCCTATGCATTTCCTTTCCTCCAGGCCTTTGAATCTTCCCTGCCAACTGTGAGTGTTGCCGGAAGCAAGGTGCAGGATTGTGTGTGGGGGGGGAGACCTATTGGTGGCTGGAGCATCGGATTCACCCCATTTACCCTATGTTCTCTATTTATTTACCCTATTTCCCCTATTTATTTCCTTTCCTCCAGGCCTTTGAATCTTCCCTGCCAACTGTGAGTGTTGCCGGAAGCAAGGTGCAGGATTGGGAGGGAGACCTGTTGGTGGTAGGAGCGTATGAGGAGGACTTCATGACTGAGAGTGAGTCAGGTTATCAGTATGGGGATGCGGAGCATTCTGTGGGAGGCACTTGCCCCCCCCACACACACCCACACTCACCTATTCACCTATTCACCTACCCACACACCAACCTACAGATGAGGTGACAAGCATGGAGCCCCCCCCCACACACACACACCCACACTCACCTACTCACCTACCCACACACCAACCTACAGATGAGGTGGCAAGCATGGAGCCCCCCCCCCCCCCACACACACACACACACACACACACACACACAGACACACACACTCACCTACTCACCTACCCTCACACCAACCTACAGATGAGGTGACAAGCATGGAGCCCCCCCCCCACCACCACACCACACCACACACACACACACACACACACACTCACCTACTCACCTACCCTCACACCAACCTACAGATGAGGTGACAAGCATGGAGCCCTCCCCCCCCCCCCCCCCCCCCCCCCCCCCCGCACACACACACTCACCTACTCACCTACCCTCACATCAACCTACAGATAAGGTGCATGCATGGGAGCCCCCCACCACCCCCACCACCACCACCACCACACACACACACACACACTCACCTACTCACCTACCCACCAACCTACAGATGAGGTGACTAGCATGGAGCCCCCCCCCCCACACACACACACACACACACACACACACACACACACTCACCTATTCACCTACTCACCTACTCACCTACTCACCTACCCTCACACCAACCTACAGATGAAGTGACAAGCATGGAGCCCCCCCCCCCCCCCACACACACACACACACACACACACACTCACCTACTCACCTACTCACCTACCGCACCAACCTACAGATGAGGTGACTAGCATGAAAGCCCCCCCCCCCCCCCCCCACACACACACACACTCACCTACTCACCTACTCACCTACCCACCAACCTACAGATGAGGTGACTAGCATGGAGCCCACACACACACACACACCCCACACCACACCACACCACACACACACTCACCTACTCACCTACTCACTACCCACCAACCTACAGATGAGGTGGACTAGCATGGAGCCCCCCCCCCCCCACACAACACACACACACACACACACACACACACACTCACCTATTCACCTACTCACCTACCCACCAACCTACAGATGAGGTGACTAGCATGGAGCCCCCCCCCCCCCCCCCCCACACACACACACACACTCACCTACTCACCTACTCACCTACTCACCTACCTACCAACCTACAGATGAGGTGACTAGCGTGAGACCCCCCTCCCCCCCCCCCCCCCCCCCCCCCCCACACACAACACACACACTCACCTACTCAACCTACCCACCAACCTACAGATGAGGTGACAAGCATGGAGCCCTCCCCCCCCCCCCCCGCACACACACACTCACCTACTCACCTACCCTCACATCAACCTACAGATAAGGTGCATGCATGGAGCCCCACCACCACCACCACCACCACCACCACACACACACACACACACTCACCTACTCACCTACCCACCAACCTACAGATGAGGTGACTAGCATGGAGCCCCCCCCCCCCCCCCCACACACACACACACACACACACACACACACACACTCACCTATTCACCTACTCACCTACTCACCTACTCACCTACCCTCACATCCAACCTACAGATAAGTGACAACATGGAGCCCCCCCACACCCCCCCCCCCCCCCCCCCCCCCCCCCCCCACACCACACACACACTCACCTACTCACCTACTCACCTACCCACCAACCTACAGATGAGTGACTAGCATGAAGCCCCCCACCCCCCCACACACACACACACACACTCACCTACTCACCTACTCACCTACCCACCAACCTACAGATGAGGGTGACTAGCAATGGAGCCCCCCCCTCCACACACACAACACCCAACCCACACCCCACACCACACACACACTCACCTACTCACCTACTCACCACCCACCAACCTACAGATGAGGTGACTAGCATGGAGCCCCCCCCCCCCCACACACACACACACACACACACACACACACACACTCACCTATTCACCTACTCACCTACCCACCAACCTACAGATTAGGTGACTAGCATGGAGCCCCCCCCCCCCCCCCCCCCCCACACACACACACTCACCTACTCACCTACTCACCTACTCACCTACCTACCAACCTACAGATGAGGTGACTAGCATGGAGACCCCCCTTCCCCCCCCCCCCCCCCCCCCCCCCCCCCCACACACACACACACTCACCTACTCACCTACCCACCAACCTACAGATGAGGTGACTAGCATGGAGCCCCCCCCCCCCCCCCACACACACACACACACACACACACACACACACTCACACACATACACACACACACACACACACACACACACACACACACACACCACCACTATCATCACCACCACCACCACCCACCCACCCACCCAAACCCACCAACCAACCTACAGATGAGGTGACAAGCATGAAAAGCGATGCTCTCCATGCCCTGGACAAGGATTTTGGCAGTGCTCTCTCTGATATCATCGGTGCTGGTGGATTTGAGGGAAAGCAGGTGGGAAATGGTGGTGGTGGTGGTGGTAAGGGTGGTAAGGGTGGTGGTGATGATGGTGGTGGTGGTGGTGGTGGCTTTGCAGGCCTTGGTTGCTGAGTTCTGCAGTGCTCTCTCTGATATCATTGATGCTGGTGGCTTTGAGGGAAAGCAGGTGGGAAATGGTGGTGGTAGTGTTGGTGGCGTTGATGATGGTGGTAAGGGTGGTGATGATGGTGATGATGGTGGTGGTGGTGGCTTTGCAGGTCTTGGTTGCCGAGTTCTGCAGTGCTCTCTCTGATATCATTGATGCTGGTGGCTTTGAGGGAAAGCAGGTGGGAAATGGTGGTGGTAGTGTTGGTGGCGTTGATGATGGTGGTAAGGGTGGTGATGATGGTGGTGGTGGTGGCTTTGCAGGCCTTGGTTGCCGAGTTCTGCAGTGCTCTCTCTGATATCATTGATGCTGGTGGCTTTGAGGGAAAGCAGGTGGGAAATGGTGGTGGTGGTGGTGGTGGCTGTGGTGGAGTCACTGGTGGTGGTGGTAATAGTGGTGATGGTGGAGGTGGTGTTGATGATGGTGGTGGTGATGGCATTGGTGTTGATGGTGGTGGGGGTGTTGATGGGGGTGGTGACGGCATTGGTGTTGATGGAGGTGGCGCTGATGATGGTGGTGGTGGCGGTATTGATGGTGGAGATGGTGATGGTGGTAGTGGTGGTCACGGCATTGGTATTGATGGTGATGGTGGTAGTGGTGGTGACGGCATTGGTGTTGATGGTGGTGGTGGTGGCGATGGGGGTTGATGGTGGTGGTGGTGACGGCATTGGTGTTGATGGTGGTGGTGGCGGTGTTGGTGGTGGAGATGGTGATGGTGGTAGTGGTGGTTACGGCATTGGTGTTGATGGTGATGGTGGTAGTGGTGGTGACGGCATTGGTGTTGATGGTGGTGGCGTTGATAATGGTGGTGGTGGTGTTGATGGTGGAGATGATGATGGCGTTGATGGTTGTGGTGGTGGTATTGATGGTGGTGGTGGCGATGACAGCGTTGGTGTTGATGGTGGCGGTGGTGATGGTGTCGGTGGTGCTGGTAGTGTTGATGGCAGTGGTGGCGGTGACGGTGTTGGTGTTGATGGTGTTGGAGATGGTGGTGGTGACGGTGGTGTTGATGGCAGAGGTGGCGGTGACGGCGTTGGTGTTATGGTGTTGGAGATGGTGGTGGTGACAGTGGTGCTGGTGGTGTTGATGGCAGTGGTGGCGGTGACGGCGTTGGTGTTGATGGTGGTGGCGGTGTCAGTAGTGGTGGTGACGGTGGTGGTGGTGGCTTGATTCGAAGTATGCCGTGAGATATTGGTGTGTTAAGTAGGTGTTTGGAAAAGAGAACACCCCACGAATGTGAAATATGTGATGTACACACACTCTCACACACACACAAACACTCGCACACACAAACGCTCACACACACACACAAACACTCACACACACAATCACACACGCACACACACGCACACACACACACACACACACACACACACACACACACACACACACACACACACACAAAACCACACAGATAACCAGATAGCAGACCTCCCCCCCCCCCCCCCACACACACACCCCTCCCCCCACACAAACACACTAACACACACTTTCATGTTCTCTCACAGGGCTCCCAGTCCCGGGTGGTTCGTGTGGGATCTGCCCCAGGTGCCAAGGCAAAGTACGTTTCCCTGGCTGGCCTAGGCAAGAGCACAGGCGCAGCTGCCGAGTGGGGTCCTAGTGCTTGGCAGGTGATCGTCTCGGGTTTGGGGTGTGTGTGTATGGGGGGGGGGGGGGGGGGGGGGGGGGGGGGGGGGGGGGGGTCTCAGGGTAGCGGAAAGTTTGGCCAAAACAGGTTCCGGGGTAGCAATCTCTACTGATAGCATTAGAAACCTCTGGCCTTGGCAAGAGCACGGGCGCAGCTGCTGAGTGGGGTCCCAGTGCTTGGCAGGTGATCATCTCGGGGTTTGTTTTCATTTCAAAAATGGGTTCTTCTGGTGGCGATCAGGGATTTAGTGTCTTTCAAGGTTGGGCTCTAGTAACCCCTTAATGGGCTAGACCACGGGTGCAGTTGCTAAGTGCGGCACCAGTGCGTGGCAGGTGATCATGTTGGGTTTAGGGTGTGTGTGTGGTGGTGGTGGTGGGGGGGGGTGTGGGGGTGGGGGGGGGGGCTGGGGAGTCTCAGGGTAGCGGAAGGTTTCGCCGAAATGTGGTTCCCAGGTAGCAGTCCCTACTGGTAACGGAAAAAAACTTTGTCTAGGCAAGAACACGGGGGCAGTTGCCGAGTGGGGTCCCAGTGCTTGGCAGGTGATCATCATCTTGAGTTGTTTCACGTTTTGAAAGGAGGTATTTTATTGTTTCAAAAGTGTGTTTTGAAAGGGTGTTTTGTAACTGAGTTATTATTTTCAGAAAAGGGATCTTCTGGTAGCGATTAGGGATTTAGTGTCTTTCAAGGTTTGGCTCTAGGTACCCTTTCTAGGCAAGAACACGGGTGCGGTTGCCAAGTGGGGTCCCAGTGCTTGGCAGGTGCTCATCTCGGGGTTTGTTTTCTTTTCAGAAAGAGGTTCTTCTGGTAGCAATGGGAGATTTGGTGTCTTTCAAGGTTGGGCTCTAGGTAACCTTTACTAGGCAAGAACACAGGCGCAGCTGCCGAGTGGGGTCCCAGTGCTTGGCAGGTGATCATCATCTTGAGTTGTTTTTTGTTCCGAAAGGAGGTTTTTTTCTGTTTCGAAATATTTCTTTGAAAGGGGGGTTTGGGAGGGAGTTTGTATTCGTTTCAAAAGCGGGTCTTCTAGTAGAGGTCATGGATTTGGTGTCTTTCAAGGTTGGGTTCTATGTACCCCTTACTAGGCAAGAACACGGGTGCAGTTGCCTAGTGGAGTCCCAGTGCTTGGCAGGTGATCATCTCAGGTTTAGGGTGTGTGTGTGTGGGGGTGGGGGGGTCAGGTGTGTGGGGGGGGGGGAGTCTCAGGGTAGCGGAAGGTTTGGCCAACATGGGGGCCCAGGTAGAGATTGCTACTGGCAGCAGAAAAAAAAACCTAACTAGGCAAGAACACAGGTGCGGGTGCCGTGTGGGGTCCCAGTGCTTGGCAGGTGATCATCATCTTAAGTTGTCTTACGTTTTGAAAGAAGGTATATTTTTCTTTTCGAAAGGGTTTTTTGAAAGGAGGTTTTGTAAGCGAGTTTTTTGTTTTCAGAAAAGGGGTCTTCTGGTAGCGATCAGGGATTTAGTGTCTTTCAAGGTTGGGCTCTAGGTACCCCTTACTAGGCAAGAACACGGGCGCAGCTGCCGCGGGGGGTCCCAGTGCTTGGCAGGTGATCATCATCTTGAGTTGTTTTGGGCAGAGCCCCCAGTGTCACGCCGTTGTCCGTCCGACCGACAACCAATGCAAAGCCTGACACATCTTGTAATAGGTAATGAAACAAATTTGTGTCGAACATGCCAGAAAAACACATGCCAGCAACATGCCACCAAGAAAACTTGCCACCAACATGTCAGCTGCATGCCAGCAACAAAACATGCTACCAACAAAACATGCCAGCAACATGCCAGAAACAAAACATGCCAGCAGCATGCCAGAAACATTCCAGCAACAAAACATGCCAGCTACCTGCCAGCAACATAACATGCTAGCAAAATGCCAGCAACAAAACATGCAAGCAACATGCCACCAACTAAACATGACAGCTACCTGCCAGCAACAAAATATGACAGCAACATGCCAGTTACAAAACATGCCAGGAACATGCCAGCAACAAAAAATGACAGCAACATGCCAGCAACAAAACATGACAGCTACCTGCCACCAGCAAAACATGCCAGTAACATGCCAGCAACAAAACATGCCAGGTACATGCCAGCAACAAAACATGACAGCAACATGACAGCAACATGCCAGCAACAAAACATGCCAGGTACATGCCAGCAACAAAACATGACAGCAACATGACAGCAACAAAACATGCCAGCAACATGCCAGCAACAAAACAAGCCACCAGCAGTGCTGCCTCTGCCTGCTGTTGTGTTAAAGGCTCTCAGCAGCTCTTTGACCTCCCTGGTCAAGGCCGACAAGGCCAAGTCAATTACCATCATATTTTTGAACATGCCAACATAATTGCTGCCTCACCTGCTTTTTAAACATGCTAACATATACTTACCCACCACCACCACACACACACACATCCTTTTGTGTTGTAGGCTCGTGGCAGCTCTTTGACCTCCCTGGCCAAGGCGGACAAGGCCAAGTCAATTACCATCAGCTTTTTGAACATGCCAACATAATTGCTGCCTCACCTGCTTTTTGAACATGCTAACATATACTTACCCACCACCACACACACACACATCCTTTTGTGTTGTAGGCTCGTGGCAGCTCTTTGACCTCCCTGGCCAAGGCGGACAAGGCCAAGTCAAGTTGCCGCCGTCTTTTTGAACTTGCCAACATAATTGCTGCCTCACCTGCTTTTTGAAAATGCTAACATATACTTACCCACCACCACCACCACCACCACACACACACACACATCCTTTTGTGTTGTAGGCTCGTGGAAGCTCTTCGACCTCCCTGGCCAAGGCCGACAAGGCCAAGTCAATTACCATCAGCTTTTTTAACATGCCAACATAATTGCTGCCTCACCTGCTTTTTGAGCATGCTAACATATACTTACCCACCACCACCACCACCACACACACACACACATCCTTTTGTGTTGTAGGCTCGTGGCAGCTCTTTGACCTCCCTGGCCAAGGCCGACAAGGCCAAGTCAATTACCATCAGCTTTTTTAACATGCCAACATAATTGCTGCCTCACCTGCTTTTTGAGCATGCTAACATATACTTGCCCCCCCACCCCCACCCCACACACACACCACACACACACACCACGCACACACACCTTTTTGTTACAGGCTTGTGGCAGCTCTTTGACCTCCCTGGCCAAGGCCAACAAGGCCAAGTCAATTGCCGTCGGCTTTTTGAACTTGCCAACATAATTGTTACCCCACCTCCTTATGTATTATACACATATACTAACATATACTTACCCCTGTAACCTTTTGTGTTGTAGGCCTTGGGTAGCTCTGTTGCCTCCCTGGCCAAGGCCAACAAGGCCAAGTCAGTTGCCATCGGCTTTCTGGATGCCCCCACTGCTGACGCCTCCACTCTCGTCACTCAAGTTGCATCCGGTGGGTTGGGTGAAGTGTGATGGAATGGGACTATAGCTGTTGGTGGTTGGGTGATGGGTGGGTATGTGAGTGCGTTTGTGTCTGGTAGTATTTGAGGGGGGTGGGTGGGTGTGAGAGAGTGGGGGTTGATGGCGGGTTTTATGGATGCTCTCACTGCTGACGCTTCCACTCTCGTCAATCAAGTTGCTTCCGGTGGTTTGGGTGAAGTGGGATGGGATGGGATAATAACTGTTGGTGGTTGGGTGATGGGTGTGTATGTGAGTGTGTTCATGTGTGGGAGTATTTCAGTGAGTGGGTGGGTGGGTGTGAGAGAGTGGTGGTGTGTGTGTGGGGGGGGGGGGGGGGGGGGGGGTATTTGAGTGGGGGGGGTATTTGTGTATTCAACCCCCTCACCCTGCTCTCTGTTAAACCCACTTAGCACACATACACACAGGAGCTCTGTCAAGAGGCTGTAAGAGCAACGTGGTCAACCCTCTCACCCTGCCCTCTGTTCAGCCCTCTCTACAGACATTTAATGGTCAAACATCAGTAAACACTGGTAATCCCACTCAACACACATACACACAGGAGCTCTGCTGGGAGGCTACGGGAGCAACATGGTCAACCCTCTCTACAGACGTTTAAATGGTCAAACATCAGTCAACACTGGTAATCCCACCCAACGTACATACACGCAGGAGCTCTGCTGGGAGGCTACGAGAGCAACGTGGTCAACCATCCCACCCTGCTCTCCGTTCAACCCTCTCTACAGACATTAAAATGATAAAACATCAGTAAATATTGTTAATCCCACTCAACGTACATACACACAGGAGCTCTGCTGGGAGGCTACGAGAGTAACGTGCACAAGTCCAAGAAGAGCCCCACTGCTTCCCAACTGGCGGCTATCAACATCTTGTTGCCGGTGAGTTGATGATGATCATATTTGACCAGTTGATGATGATTTGACCAGTTGATGATGATTTGACCAGTTGATGATGATTTGACCAGTTGATGATGATTTGACCAGTTGATTTGATGGTGACAACTGGCAGCTATCAACATCTTGTTGCCGGTAAGTTGATGATAAGCGTGTATGTATGTATGTTGTAACTTTATTTACTTCTACGACTTTGATTTTATAACTTGTATTTATTTATTTGACAACACATTTATCTATGTATTGATTTGATTCCATGAAGATGTACTTGTCACCTTTCTGTTCAACCTCTCAGGGTATGGCTGAGGCTTTTTTGTTATATTATTTTTTTTTTTTTTTTTAGATTGTATTTTTATTTGTTAATTTATTTATTTGGTGTCATGACAGTGTACGGTGTTGCTGTCATCTTTCTGTTCAACCTCTCAGGGTATGGCTGAGCCTTTTTTGTGTATATCACATATTTATTTATTTGGTGTCATGACTGTGTAAGGTGTCCCTGTCGTATTTCTGTCCAAAATCTCAGGGTATGGCTGGGCCTTTTTTGTTTATATTATTCATGTATTCATTTTATGTCATGGCTGTGTACGGTGTGCTGACTGACTGACTGTGTACGG
Organism: Chlamydomonas sp. ICE-L; assembly: GCA_013435795.1. Lineage (NCBI taxonomy): Eukaryota > Viridiplantae > Chlorophyta > Chlorophyceae > Chlamydomonadales > Chlamydomonadaceae > Chlamydomonas > Chlamydomonas sp. ICE-L. The sequence continues at coordinate 11,550,703 of JACBWV010000338.1, read as the reverse complement.
TGTTCCTGACGTATTTCTGTCCAACCTTACAGGTTATGGCTGAGCCTTTTTTGTTTGTATGATTTATTTATGTATTTTTTGATGTCATGACTGTGTACGGTGTTCCTGACATATTTCAGTCCAACCCCTCAGGGCATGGCTGTGGCGTTTTTTGAATATTGTATTTTTGTTTAATTTGTTATTTTGTTAATTTATTTATTTTGTGTTATGACTGTGTACGATGTTCCTGAGGTACTTATGTCCAGCCTCTCAGGGTATGGCTGAGGCTTTTCTTGTTTATATTATTCATTCAGTGATTCAGTCATTTCATGTCGTGGCTGTGTATGGTGTGCTGACTGACTGGCTTACTGACTGCCTGTGTACAGTGTTCCTGACTTATTTCTGTCCAACTTTTCAGGGTATGGTTGGGCCTTTTTTGTTTGTATTATTTATTTATAAATTTGCATTTGATGTCATGAGTGTGTCTGTTCCTGACGTATATCTGTCCAACATCTCCGGGTAGGTCTGAACCTTTTTTATATTATTTATTTACATATCTATTTGGTGTCAGAACTGTGTATGGTGTTTACTGATGTATTTCTGTCCATTCTCTCAGGGAATGGCTGGGCCTTCTTTATTTACATGGATTATTTATGTATTTATTTGATGTCAAGACTGTGCACAGTGTTCATGACTTATTTATGTCCAAAATCTCAGGGTATAGTTGGGCATTTTTTGTATGATTTATTCATTTATTTATTTACCTGATGTCATGACGGTGTACGGTGTTCTTGACCTATTTCTGCCAAACCCCTTGGGGTATGGCTGTGGCTTTTCTTGTTTATATCATTCATTCATTCATTCATTCATTCATTCATTCATCCATTCATCCATTCATTCATTCATTCATTCATTCATCCATTCATCCATTCATCCATTCATCCATCTATTCATTCATCCATTCATCCATCCATCCATCCATCCATCCATTCATTCATCCATCCATCCATTCATTCATCCATTCATTCATCCATTCATTCATTCATTCATCCATTCATCCATTCATCCATTCATCCATTCATCTATTCATCCATTCATTCATTCATCCATCCATTCATTCATCCATCCATCCATCCATTCATTCATCCGTCCATCCATTCATTCATCCATCCATTCTTTCATTCATCCATTCATTCATTCATTCATTCATTCATTCATTCATTCATTCATTCATTAGATGTCATGGCTGTTTATGGTGTGCTTACAGACTGACTGACTGACTGACTGTGTACGGTGTCCTGTTTTTTTATGTTTTCATTTGATGTCATGACTGTGTACGGTGTACCTGTCATCTGTGTACGGTGTCCTGACTAATTTCTGCCCAACCCCTCGGTTTTTTTATTTTATTTTAAGATTGTATCAATTGATTTATTAATTTATTTGATGTCATGACTGTGTACAGTGTTCCTGGCGTATTTCTGTCCAACCCCTCAGGGTATGGCTGTGGCCTTTCTTGTTTATCTTATTCATTCATTTATTCATTTATGTCATGGCTGTGTATGGTGTGCTGACTGACTGACTGACTGACTGACTGACTGCGTACGGTGTCCTGACTTATTTATGTCCAATCTCCCAGGGTATGGCTGAGGCTGATGCTACTGCTGCCGTCACCAAGGCAGGAGCCATTGCCAGCGGCACCAACCTCACAAGGTTAGTCATATTACTAATACGATATTACTAATGAGATATGAGTCACCTAGGCAGGAGCCATTGCCAGCGGCTCCAACATCACAAGGTTAGTCATATTACCAGTATGATATTACTAGTTTGATATTAGTCACCATGGCAAGAGCCATTGCCAGCGGCACCAACCTCACAAGGTTTGTCATATCACTGAAATGATTTAACTAATTTGATATTAGCCACCAAAGCAAGAGCACGCCCACCCACATTGCTGTTCCACTGTCCTACCATGTACCAGGTGTACCCCACTATCATGCTTATCTAACCCTCCTACACTCCCATGACCTTGGAGATACCTTGCGGAGGCCCTTCTAATGTTTGCACACCCACCCACATTGCTGTTCCACTGTCCTACCATGTTTCCCTACTATCCTACTATCCCACTATTATGTTTATCTAACCCCCCGAATATTTGCACACCCACCCACATTGCTATCCTACTATCCTACCCTGTGTTCCCTACTAACCCACTATCATGTTTATCTAACCCCCCGAATATTTGCACACCCACCCACATTGCTATCCTACTATCCTACCCTGTGTTCCCTACTAACCCAGTATCATGTTTATCTAACCCCCCGAATATTTGCACACCCACCCACATTGCTATCCTACTATCCTACCCTGTGTTCCCTACTAACCCACTATCATGTTTATCTAACCCCCCGAATATTTGCACACCCACCCACATTGCTATCCTACTATCCTACCCTGTGTTCCCTACTAACCCAGTATCATGTTTATCCAACCCTCCTACACTCCCTCGACCTTGAAGGTACCTTGTGGAGGCCCCCCCTAATGTTTGTACGCCCACCCACATTGCTGTTCCACTATCATCTGTATCTAACCCTCCATTTCTCCCTCGACCTTGAAGGTACCTTGTGGAGGCCCCCCCTAATGTTTGCACACCCACCCACATGGCTGTTCCACAATCATCTGTATCTAACCCTCCATTTCTCCCTCGACCTTGAAGGTACCTTGTGGAGGCCCCCCCTAATGTTTGTACGCCCACCCACATGGCTGTTCCACTATCATCTGTATTTAACCCTCCATTTCTCCCTCGACCTTGAAGGTACCTTGTGGAGGCCCCCCCTAATGTTTGCACACCCACCCACATGGCTGTTCCACGATCATCTGTATCTAACCCTCCATTTCTCCCTCGACCTTGAAGGTACCTTGTGGAGGCCCCCCCTAATGTTTGCACACCCACCCACATGGCTGTTCCACGATCATCTGTATCTAACCCTCCATTTCTCCCTCGACCTTGAAGGTACCTTGTGGAGGCCCCCCCTAATGTTTGCACACCCACCCACATGGCTGTTCCACGATCATCTGTATCTAACCCTCCATTTCTCCCTCAACCTTGAAGGTACCTTGTGGAGGCCCCCCCTAATGTTTGCACACCCACCCACATTGCCGACTCTGCAAAGCACATTGCTGACAAGTTCCCCGAAGTGATGAAGGTAAGCACTGTTTATGAATCAACGCTTAATGCATGCATACAGTTTGTTTTACCTTGTGGAGGCGGATAACGATAGGGAATACAGATGGAAGACGGGGCATAGCGCAAATATCGTGGTGGATAGTGGATGAGGGGTGGGTAGTAGGTGGTGGTAGGATGAGCTTGTGCATCGTGGGTGGTGGGTTGGTGGTGGGTAGTGGGGTGGGGTGAGGGGTGGGTAGTGGGTGGGGGGGGGGGGGGATGGTGGGGGGTAGTGGGTGGGGTGGGGTGAGAATAGACCCCCAGAATAGACCCCCCCCCACGAATAGAACATTGGGCCCATGTCGTTCACAATTTGTCGGGGTTCAGTTCACCTGTGCTTGTTTTTTGAACTGCCTTTCCTGTTTTGAAGGTTGGGCAAGTCCCTTTAGCCTATTTGGCTACCCCTGGACTGTAACAATTCATAGGTGCATGCAGGCATGATTATATATTTACAGGCCCCAGCATCGCCGTGTCTAGAGTTGAAAGTGATGGAGAAGGCTGACTGCGAGACCATGCCTATAGAATGTAATGCCACCCCCTCTTCCCAGCAGCCACACATCTCTCCCCTTTATATATCAGAGCCAATTTTGAAATAAGCTTGACTGCAGTTGATATATCTTTATAGAACCCAGCATGGCCCCGCCTTAGCAGCTGAAGGTGCTGGAGAAGGTTGACTGCAAGGCCTGCTTATGAAATGTTATGCCACCTCTCCCTTCCAGCCGCACACCTCTCCCCTTCATATATTAGACCCAATTTGATTAATTACCTCCACTGCAGTTCATACATCTTTACGGGCCCAAGCATTACAATGTATTGGCTGCTGAAATTGTTTAAAAACGTTAACTGCAGCTGGTAAATCTTTACATACTCAAGCATTACCATATCTTTACAGACTCCAGCATTGCGGTGCCTTAGCAGTTGAAGGTGATGCAGAAGGCTGACTAGGAGGCCATGATAATACAATGTAATGCCACCCCCTCTCCCCAGGTTCAGTTCACCAGTGCCTTTCCTGGTTTGAAGGTTGGGCAAGTTCCTTGAGTCTATTTGGCTACCCTTGGACTGTAACAATTTGAACGTGCTTGCATCCATAGATATTTACAGCTCCCAGCATCGCCGTGTCTGTTGACTATAGTTGAAGGTGATGGAGAAGGCTGACTGCGAGACCATGCTTATAAAATGTAATGCCCACCCCCTCTCCCCGGCAGCCACACATCTCTCCCCTTAATATATCAGACCCATTTGTTGAAGGTGATGCAGAAGGCTGACTACGAGGCCATGATAATACAATGTAATGCCACCCCCTCTCCCCACCAGCCATACATCTCTCCCCTTAATATATCAGACCCATTATTGTTATACGCTCTACTTGGTTTGATAGATCTTTACAGAATCCAGCATTGCTGTACATTTGCAGTTGAAGGTGGTGGAGAAGGCTGACTGTGAGGCCATGCTTACAAAATGTAATGCCACCATTAATAGCCTCCACTTGAGTTCATAGATCTTTACAGACTCCAGCATTGCTGTACATTTGCAGTTGAAGGTGGTGGAGAAGGCTGACTATGAGGCCATGCTTCTACAATGCAATACTAACTCCTCTCCCCACTAGCCACACAGCTCTCCCTTGATAGATTTTAACAGACTCCATCATTGCCATGTTTTTGCAGTTGAAGGTGATGGAGAAGGCTGACTGCGAGGCCATGCTTTTAAAATGTTATGCCACCATCAATAGCCTCCACTTGAGTCGATAGATCTTGAAGGTGATGGAGAAGGCTAACTGCGAGGCCATGGCCATGGGATGTTATGCCACCTCCTCTCCCCACCAGCCACGTCCTCTCCCCAGCAGCCACACACTTCCCCCCTTTATACATCAGAGCCAGTTTGTTGAATAGCCTTCACTACAGTTGATATGTCTCCACAGGGTTTTAGTGTTTGGGTTTAGGGTTTAGCTTACCTAAACCCTAAACCCATCAGATCCAATTGTGTAATAGCCTCCACTACAGTTGATAGATCTCCACAGACCCCAGCATTACCATGCCTTTACTCAATAAATAGTACACAGACCCCAGCATTACCATGCCTTCACTCTATAAATAGTATAAATGCCTTATTACAAGAAGTACTATGTATTTATTTACATACTCCAGCATTGCCATGTTGTTGCAGTAAAAGGTGATGGAGAAGGCTGACTGCGAGACCATGCTTATAAATGTTATGCCACCTCCTCTCCCCACCAGCCACCTCCTCTACCCCACCAGCCACACACCTCTCCCCTTCATACATCAGATCCAATTGTGTAATAGCCTCCACTACACTTGATAGGTCTCCACAGACCCCAGCATTGCTGTGTCTTTACTCTATAAATAGTATAAATGCCTTATTACAAGAAGTACTATTTATTTATTTAAATACTTTAGCATTGCCATGTCTATGCAGTTGAAGGTGATGGAGAAGGCTGACTGCGAGGCCATGCTTAACAATGTTATGCCACCTCCTCTCCCCACCAGCCACCCCCTCTTCTCAGCAGCCATACACATCTCCCCCCTCTATATATCAGAGCCAATTGTATTTAATAAGCTTGATTGCAGTTGATAGATCTTTACAGACTCCATCATTGCCGTTCCTTTGCAGTTGAAGGTGATGGAGAAGGCTGACTGCGAGGCCATGGGTATGGGTTGCTTCTTGGGTGTGTCTGAGGCTTCTGACGAGCCCCCCAAGCTCATCCACCTCACCTACACCGCTCCCTGTGCTGATGGTGCACCCCCTAACAAGAAGATCGCACTGGTTGGCAAGGGGTGAGTTCTTGATGGGGGTGGGAGTGATGATGGGGGTGGGGGTGATGGCCATGTGGGTGGGATGCTTCCTGGGTGTTAATCTCGTTTCAATGAATGGCTCAATGCTGGCGCTCGTTGAAACAAGAAGGTGCTGGGTTCAAATCCATACGGGTGCGCTGTAGTGTTGGTGGTCGCTGTCAACCGCCATGGTAGCACTGCCCAGGTAAAATAGCAGCCCGTTCTCTACCGCGGAAGACAGGGCTCCCTAAATACCACGCCCTACCAGGCGTTATCATTACTTCCTGGGTATGTTTTCTTGATGATGCTGGTGGTGCGGATGATATAGGTGGTGTTGGGGATGCTGGTGGTGGTGGTGGCATAGGTGATAATGTTGACGTTGATGGTGGTGATGGTGTTGGCGATGATGGGTACGTAATCCTGGTGCCCTGCTGGACTTGATGGACGGATGTGCATACCGCTTGGGGGATTGATGTGCATCGCAAATAATAAGAGAGCCAGTGGGACATGATGGTGTGAGTGGAACAGGAAAGGGGTGGAGGAGTAGGGGGGAGGAAGAAGGGTCAGAGGGGAGGGGGGGGGGACTTTTTTGTTTGTGCGGCACGTCCGTATAAAGGAACTCGGTGCAACTGCACTGCGTCACTCTGCCCCCCGAAACCCCCGAGGCGCCGCGATTCGCCCTCCCCCCGAAACCCCCTGTGCTACGCCACAATCCTGCTTGCAACTTATGCTACTCAACTGGACGTACAGAAAGCTGGAAAAGAAACTGTGGAGAGAAGTCCCCCATGAGAGTTTGGGCCTTGACAGTGGTTGTACAGTGGGGAGGGGGGGGGGGGTATGTGACAGGGTAGGTGAGAGGTAGGATCAGTAGGATCAGTAGGATCTTCAAGCTGGTACTTCACCTGGGCAGGGGTGAGCTTGCCAGCATAGCCACCATACCTGGCAGGGTTAGTGTTGTTGTTGTTTGTGACAGTGTTGGTGTTGGGTCTTGACTGACTGAGTGGTTATACAGCCTCCGGCACACACTCGTGTGACTTGTCGATCAGTGGGATCCTCAGACTAAGAAGGTGGTACTATACCTGGGCAGCGGTGAGCTTGCCAGCATAGCCACCATACCTGAAAGGGTTAGTGTTTGCAGTGTTCGTGTTCGTGACAGTGTTGTTGTTGGGTCTTGACAGGGGTTATACAGCCTCTGGTGCATTTGAAGCTTAATTTGTATGTGCGTTGCTCAGCTAACCTCGTTTTTCTCCCACTCTTAGATTGGCCTTTTTCACTTTTTCCACTTATTTTTCACTCTCAGGTTGACCTTTCTTCACCCCATTTCACAAATTTTTTACTCTGAGATCCGCTCAGATTGACCTTTCTTCACCCTTGTTCACTATTTTTCACTCTCAGATTGGCCTTCTTCACTTTTCACCTTTTTCTCCCAATCTCAGATTAGCTATTATTCACTTTTTCCACTTGTTCTTTCACTCTCAGATTGACCTTCGATTCTGGAGGATACAACATCAAGGCTGGTGCTGGATCCATGATCGGTGAGTCAAGCTACTGGAATAGTGCAAGGAGGTAGCCTGGGCTCACTCACCAACAGAATGCCAACAACATCGACAACATCAACATCGACAACATAAACAATATCAACAACAACATCAACAACATCATCAACAACATCAACAACAACATCAACAACAACATCAACAACCACAACTGCATCAACAAAATCAGCAGCCACAACAGCCTCAACAACAACACCAACAGCAACGACAAAAACAACAAGAACAACAACAACAACAACAACAACAACAACAACACAAGCAATATCAAGGCTGGTGCTGGATCCATGATCGGTGAGTCAAACCAGCAGGGTAGTCTATAACATCCTTGATTGGTCAGCTATCCTGCCAAGGTAGTGCAAGGAGGTCACCTGGGGTCACTCACCAACAGAAGGCAAACAACAACATCACCATCAACAACAACACAAACAACAAAACATCAAGGCTAGTGCTGGATCCATGATTGGTGAGTCAAGCTACTAGAGTAGTGCAAGGAGGTAATCTGAGCTCACTCACCAACAAAACGCAAACAACGACAACATCAACAACCACAACAACAACATCAACAATAACACAAATAGCAAAACATCAGGCTAGTGCTGGATCAATGATCAAGTAGTCAAGCTACAAGAATAGTGCAAGGAGGTCACCTGGGGTCACTCACCAACAAAACGCCAACAACAACATCAACAACATCAGCAGCCACACAACATCAACAACAACAACAACATTAAGGCCAGTGCTGGATTTATGATCGGTGAGTCAAGCTAGCAGGGTAGTCTATAACATCCTTGATTGGTTAGTTATCCTGCCAAGGTAGTGTAAGGAGGTCACCTGGGGTTCACTTGCCAACAAAACGCCAACAACAACACAAGCAAAATAAACAATTACAACAATAAGAGCAAAAACAACATCACCGCCGGTGCTGGATCCATGATCGGTGAGTTAAGCTACCCGAGTAGTGCAAGGCAGTTACCTGGGGTCACTCACCAACAAAACACAAACAACAACATCATCAACAACAACAAGAACTACACAAACAACAAAACATCAAGGCTAGTGCTGGATCCATGATTGGTAGCCTAGGCTCACTCACCAACAAAACGCCAATAACAACAACAACATCAACAGCCACAACAACATCAACAACATCAACAACAACATCAACAACAACATCATCAACAACAACATCAACAACAACACCAACAACATCGACAACCACAACAACCACAACAACATCAACAACATCAACCACAAACAACAACACAAACAACAAAACATAAAGGCTGGTGCTGGATCAATGATCGGTAAGTCAAGCTACCAGGATAGTGTATAACATCCTTGGTTGGTCATTTATCCTGCCAAGGTAGTGTAAGGAGGTCACCTGGGGTTCACTCACCAACAAAACGCCAACAACAACAACAACAACAACAGCACAAACAGAATCAGCAGTCACAACAACAAGAGCAAAAACAACATAAACAACAACACGAAGAACATCAAGGCTGGTGCTGGATCCATGATCGGTGAGTCAAGCTACCAGGCTAGTGCAAGGCAGTCACCTGGGCTCACTCACCAACATAACGCCAATAACACCAACATCAACAACCACAACAACATTAACATCAGCAACATCAACAACCACAACAACATTAACATCAACAACATCAACAACCACAACAACATCAACAACCACAACAACATCAACAACCACAACAGCATCAACAACCACAACAACATCAACAACCACAACAACATCAACAACCACAACAACATCAACAGCCATAATTACATCAAGACCAACAACATCAACAACCACAACAGCATTAACGTCAACAACATCAACCACAACAACAACAACACAAACAACAAAACATCAAGGCTGGTGCTGAATCAATGATCGGTGAGTCAAGCTACCAGGATAGTGTATAGCAACAAGTCCTAGGCAGCATCACAAGCGACGCGGACAATTGGCAGAGATTGTCGGCTATTGGAACGACAGGTGGCAAAGGAATGGAGCGGACTGAAGCCAGTTAGTTACAAGACGGTTGGCTGGCGTGTCAGGCTTCGTCTCGGTCGCTGGATAGACGGACAGACAGGGTGACACTGAGGGTCCCCGCCCCCACTAAGGGGGTGTCTGAACTAACTGGCTTCCTCCTGAACGTACACACTCTTTAAAAAAGTAATGATACTGCGTGGTGGGGCGTGGTAGTAAGGGAGCTCCGTCTTCCAGTGGTAGAGAACAAGCTGCTACTTGTTCTGGACAAAGCTGCCATGGCGGTTGGCAGCGTCTGCGAACACTAAAGCGCACCCGTAGGGATTGGAACCCAGCACCATCTTTGTTCTAGCCAACTGATCAACCAATGAACCATTCGCCAGAACCGGATACACACTCTTATTGTATTGCCTTATTCTGTACTGCAGAGCTGATGAAGTTTGACATGGGTGGTTCCGGAGCCACCATGGGAGCAGCCCGCATCATTGCTGAGCTGGCGCCACCTGGTGTGGAGGTCCACTTCATCGTGGCCTCCTGTGAGAACATGATCGGCAGCAGGGGGCTGCGCCCTGGAGACATCCTGACCGCTGCCAGTGGAAAGACTGTGGAGGTTAACAACACAGACGCTGAGGGCCGCCTTACCCTGGCTGATGCCTTGTGGTATGCACAGGTGTGTGTGTTGGGGGGGGGGGGGGGGGGGGGGGTATGTTACAGTTCAGGGATAGCCAGATATGGTATAGGGGGGGGGGGGGGGGGGGGGTATGTTACAGTTCAGGGATAGCCAGATATGGTATAGGGGGGGGGGGGGGGGGGGGGTATGTTACAGTTCAGGGATAGCCAGATATGGTATAGGGGGGGCTTTTATTGGTTGTTACTATTGGTTGTGAGCCAAAAGAGGGAAGTAGACTGTGGAAGTGAACAGCATGGACGCTGAGGGCCGCCTTAACCTGGCTGATGCCTTGTAGTATGCACAGGTATGGGGGGGGGTGGGGGTGGGTATGTATTTTTCAGTCCAGGTATCGCCAAATAAGCTAAATGAACCTGCCCAACCTCGAATGGGGTGAGGAGATAAACAACACAGACGCTGAGGACCGTCTTACCCTGGCTGATGCCTAGTGGTATGCACAAGTGCGTGTGTGGGATGGAGGTGGGGGTGTGTGGGGTGGGGTTTGTTACAGTCCAGGGGTAGCCAAAAATGATTTAGGTAGAGCTTTTTTCTGTTGTGACAAATGATTTGTGAGTGAGAAGAGGGATGAATACTGTGGAGGTGGACAACATGGATGCCGAGGGGCGACTTACCCTGGCTGATGCCTTGTGGTACGCACAGGTGTGGGTGGGTGGGTGGGTGTGGGGCAAATGTGTGCTCAAATGTGGGGCTGTGTGCTCAAATGTGGATACCGCAACATTACTAAGGTGTACTATTTAATGAGGTGTACTACTTGTTTATTTATGTATTGTGCCCCGATATTTCTTTGTCTACAGGAGAAGTGTGAAGCTCGTAATAAGGCATAATAATAATGTGTGTAGTTATTTATTTATTTATTTATTGAATTATCTGGAATTGTGTATTTATTTGTGTATTTATTTATTGTGCCCCAATATTTCTTCGCCTACAGGAGAAGTGTGGAGCCACGTCAATTGTGGATACCCCAACTTTAACAAGGCGTACTATGTATTTGTTTATTTATTTAGTGTACCCCAATATTCCTTCGACTACAGGAGAAGTGTGGAGCCACGTCAATTGTGGATACCCTAACTTTAACAAGGCGTACTATGTATTTGTTTATTTATTTAGTGTACCCCAATATTCCTTCGACTACAGGAGAAGTGTGGAGCTCGTAATAAGGCATAATATTAATGTATGTAATTATGTATTTATTTATTGAATTATCTGGAATTATGTATTTATCTGGTATTTATTTATTTATTGTGCCCCAATACTTCTTCGCCTTCAGGTCAATTGTGGATACCGCAACATTAATAAGGTGTACTATTTAATAATGCGTACTATGTATGTATTTATTTATTGTGCCCCAATATTTCTTTGTCTACAGGAGAAGTGCGGAGCTCGTAATCAGGCATAATATTAATGTATGTATTTATTTATTGATTGAATTATCTGGAATTATGTATTTATTTATCTATTTATTTATTTATTTATTGTGCTCCAATATTTCTGTGTCTACAGGAGAAGTGTTGAGCTTGTAATAACTAATAAGGCATAATATAAATGTGTTTAATTGCGTATGTATTTATCTATTTATTTGGCCCGGTATTTCGTCGCCTGCAGGAGAAGTGTGGAGCCACGTCAATTGTGGATACCGCAACTTTGACTGGAGCTTGCATCATCGCGCTGGGCGGTGACATTGCAGGACTCTTCTCTCCCTCTGATGCTGCTGCAGCTGCTGTGGTGGCCGCCTCAAAGGCTGCTGGTAAGTTGGTGGTCATTTTGGGTGGGTGGTGGTGATTGGATGTGATGGGGCTGGTGGTGATAGACTGATAGTGGGTGAGCCGCTGGGCGGGTAGGTGGGCTTAGGCATTTGGCTGCCTCTTCTCTCCCTCTGATGCTACTGCTGCAGCTGTGGTGGCTGCTTCAAAGGCTGCTGGTAAGTCGGTTACCATTGCGGGTGGGTGAGAGAGGGTGGGTACCTGTCCTTTGGGGGGGGGTGGGGGGGGGGGGGGGGGGGGATCTGATGGGGCTGGTGGGGATAGTGGGTGAGCGGCTGGGCGGGTAGGTGGGCTTACACATTGGTCGCCTCTTCTCTCTCCCTGCTGCTTCTGAAAATGTACAGCAATTATCCCTGAATTCCCAGAATTTCAGAATTTCAGGCAAAATCCGTGGTATGAATTAATAACTACAAACTGTTTTGAAAAATATCCAAATCCAAATAATCCCATGAATTGCTGTAATTGCTATCATTGCTATAATTTATATAATTGGTGTCTAGTGGTACACCAAATCGCTTTAACGACGAAGGGTCGGGGGTTCGATTCCCCCTACGGTCACCCTTGGCGTTGCAGGTCGCTGTTAACCGTGATGATAGCTTGTCCAGTCGAGGTGGTACACCCTTTTCTGCCCGCGACGACGGGTTCCCTTAAAACCACGCCCCACCAGGCGTTATCGTTACTTATCTAATATTATTGGTACTTGCAGGTGAGAAGGTTTGGCGCATGCCAATGGAGCACAGCTACTTTGACCAGCTCAAGTCGTCTGTAGCTGACATGAAGAACACGGGTGCACGTGGTGGAGGATCCATCACTGCTGCACTGTTCTTGAATCAGGCAAGTGGACTGTGGGTTGTCGGGTGTCGGGGATGTTTGGAGTACGTATGGTGTGTGTGTGACCAGCTCAAGTTGTTTGTCGATCGCTGTATATAGCAGGGGGGGGGGGGGGGGGGGGGGAGAAGATCCCTGAGTTGCGCCCCACCCCACCCAACCTAACCAAACCAAACCAAACCAATCTGCTTGCAGTTCATCAATGAGGGTGTGGAGTGGGCACACGTGGACATGGCTGGACCTGTATGGGACGACAAGGCTGCCCTCGCTACAGGCTGGGGAGCCTCCACTCTAGCTATGTGGGCTATCGGACAGGGCAAGGCATAGATGAAAAAAGAAAAAAAGAAAAAAAGGCTGGAGGGGCGTGGTGTTCAGGGGACCCTCCCGAACGCCGCAGCTGGGGAAAGTGGCATAAATGAAGTCAACAGGGATCAGGGTACTTCAGGGGGACCCCCGGCTCTACTGCCGAGTGGGAGTCCTTGCACCCACTTCTGCTACCACCAACCCATGAGCATGTAATGAGCTGAGAAGGAGCCTGTGCACTAGTGTGTAGTTGTCCATTGGACCAGATTGGACCAGGGTACTTCAGGGAGACCCCCGGCTCTACTGCCTGAGACACAACCAATTGTATAGCCTGCGCCTGCGACGCAACGAACCCCCCCTTCTGGTCAACGGACCCTCCCCACGTTGTGCCTGGGACACAACGGACTCTTCGACATTGGGTCGGCGGGGGAGCCTCCACTCTGGCAATGTGGGCTATCAGACTGGGCAAGGCATAAATGGAATTTTGGTTGGTATCTCGACCCTAAGTGTGCTTACTCTTTTGAAGGAGTGGAAGCGCCATTCAGACTGAATCCTCGGTTTCGCTGGTTGGTGCCGGGAGACCCACCTCATGGGGTTTAAATCCTTTCACAACCTTTTATTTTTAATGAAGTATTTAGGGATGCCAATATCGTACTGGTCCCTAAGAATATCTGGGCAACGATATTGTACAATATATCTAATGATATCATCAATATATCATACGATATATATAAGCGGTATCATACTTGATAACCCTAGAAATGTACCATACACAATAGGCACTGTGTATCTTTTCGGCGATGCCTTGCCACTCCGTTGCTGTATTGCGACGCATGGGTCCAGCTAAACTAGTCAGAAATGCCCCCCCCCCCTCCCCCCTGACACCCCAGGCTCAACGCAGCGCGTTGCACTAGGGTCGCACTGAGTTGCTAAATTTGCGACGCGTCGCACACAAAAAAGTGATACAAGGGTAAAGCATGTTGGTGGTTGGTCCCGGTGCAAGCAAACAGGCTGGCCCCCTCAACCTCAGGACCTCACGCCCCGAAATAAGACGTACTATTTATTTATTTAAGGGCGAGGCATGAATAACTCATGCCACAAATACTACCCTGTAGACATTTGTGTAAACACTGGTACCAACATAAATGTACGACTTCACTTGTTGCTGTGTTATGACTGGCCAACCAGGGTTGTTCAGGACGCTGCGGGAGGGTCTGTTGTATGTATGTTACAGTCCAGGTGTACAGTCCAGGTGTAGGCTTGGGTTGGAGGGTCTGTTGCGTCCTGAGACGCACCGTGCGGAGTACACAGGCTATGTGGGTCAGTTGCGGGTTGGTTGCGTTTCAGGACGCAGGCTGTAAAATGTGTTGCGTCTCAGGACGCTGAGGTGTGGGTCCTCCTGACCAACTGAGGCCAACGTACAGTGAAGTAGCCTGGCTGGCCGACCACCGACCAGCTAGCCCATTCAGACATGCCTCCCAGGACAACTAGCACCAACACTCGACCCTGAATCCGAATCTGATTCCGATCCTGAATCCTGATGATGAACAGCCTTGCCCAACGTGTACCTCAACAAGTGGATATAGTTATGCCATGTATATTATCCATCCAATGACTCCAGCGCGTAGTCCTGCACCTGGGAGTGCCAAAGGGTATTGTATGCTCAGCTTTGACAGTCCTGTGGAGCAACGCTCAGCTTTGACAGCTCAGCTTTGTCAGTCCTGTGGAGCAACGCTCAGCTTTGACAGTCCTGTGGACTTGTGGAGCAACGCCCAGCATTGGCAGTCGTGTGGTTGCCAGGAGCAACGCTGCTTAGAGCATATGAGCCACAGAGCCACACATGGTACGTCTGCAGGATCTTGTTATGAACGAGATTACTTTGACGATGTCATTGGATTGGATTGTTACATGTTTTTGAACTAACTCTCTGCTGCTCACCATCTTACAGTGCCATTTCCCCCTGCATGATACGGTACTCACGGAAACTAGGGAGCATACTAAGTGGAGTAGGCAGTGTATGGACTCGCCCAGGTTTATGACAATGTAAAATTACATCGTTGGATCAGAGGGATCTATCTGCAGGTGCCATCTTGAACTTTAACTCGGTTACATGGCTTCAGCCAACTTGAACTTGGTTACACAGAGTTGTTCAGGACGTTGCGTCCTCCGTCACAGATGCAATGTCGAAGAGTCTGTTGCGGCACATGACGCAACGTGGGGGGGGTCCGTTGACCAGAAGGGACGGTGCGATGCATCGCAGGACGCAGGCTATAGGTTGATTGTGTCTCAGGAAGCAGAGCTGGGTTTCCTCCTGAAGTACCTTGGTTGCACAGCTTCAGCCAGCAATTAGGCTGCAGATGCCAACATGGCAGCTTTTACTTTATTCCATGGTCTATCAGCCTTCATGTTGCTAAATGCTTGCCGTATGTGTGCAGAGTTAACGTGGGTAGTATACATGTTTTATTTGTTGCGTGTAGCTTGTTCCAGTACAGGGGTAGCGAATTACGGTTGGCTAACTTGAACTTGAACTTGGTTACCGTATTGGCTGAATCCTTAAAAACAAATATGTCCATTCAAACCAGATCCAGGTGTGACTCCAAAGAAAATACAGAGCAGCCCAGAGTTAGATGAAAATAAATGTAACAATCAAATTCGAAGTCAAGTGTGGTAGATTTAATACCACCTAGGTTTATTCTGCCTGCAAACACTAAGCCTCAAGGCCGATTGACCATGCGAGGTGACCCCCGTCACAACGTTGGCGGACGGCCCTAGTTCCAGGGGCTCCCTGTTTTGGCCCAGGCGCAATGCCCCACCAGAATTGGCGTGACCCATCCGCCAAAGTTTACGCCATTTTCCTAGGCGCATACAGTGGCTTCAGCCAGCAATTTGGCTGCTCGCCGTCTTCGGCAGTAAAACACAAAATATTACCAGGAAAATGTAAACGTGAACAAATCATACGGTAGGCTTAAGGGACTCGCCCAACCTGGAAAATAACTCCACACTACTAGGAGGGTCTCAAATAACGAGCACTCAACGACCTGCACTCCGACATGTGCTCTAGAAATCCCTGGTTTCCATGGTTCTAGCACGGGGGGTAATTGTTCGCTGCAATGTGCAGACGGCTAGGTGCCTAACCTGGCGTAGAGAACCTTGTAACAATTCCTCTTCTTCTTCTCTATGACCTGGTCCCCAAGCAATCACGAGAACGCGACGGAAGACCAGGGACCAAGCATAACTTGGATAATCTAACTCTGATTAGTCATCCCACTTTTGAACATGTGAGGGAAGTTTAGGGTTCAGGGTTGAAGGGTTCAGGAAAATAGAGGACGGCAAATGATATCATACCATATCAATAGGGGACGGCAAATGATAGGGGACGGCAAGTGATATCATACCATCATATCATACCATATCTATAGGGGACAGCAAATGATGCCATCATATGGTGCCTGCACTCCCGGTAGTCTGACTAGGCTAAAGTCACCATTTATATACAGTGTCATATGATGCAGTTAGTATGATATCATATGATATCATTCTGGCCTTAAGTCTACATCGCATGATATGCCGGTTTCCCAAAACAAGCAAAGAAGCAAAAAAGTGAAGCACGCTGTCCACATTATTCCCAGTCCACATACAATTATAAAAAATCAAAACAAAACAAAACTCTTTGTTACAAGCTAAATACAGACAAAGGGCAACTGTGCAAGAAGATTGGCGGAGAATCCAGCTGTAGGATCTCCGTTGATGAGACGCACGAGGTGATCACCGGACATAGGAGGCATGGGGTCTGCGCAGTTAAGGGGTAGGTAAACGAGTGGTGCAGCCGAGTCGTTGATGCAGCTGATGAGGACTAGGCCGTAGCTTCCTTCCTCATTACCAACGTTTTCTCGCTGGTAGCTCAGCTTCATCTGAAGCATGTGATTGGCCAGCATCTTCTGCATGTCTTGAACCATACTCGGGGGCATGTTTGGGTCTGACTTCTGTGCAAAGCCTTCCAATGGCTCCAGCGTGTAGTCCTGAACCTGGGTGGGGCAAAGAAAAACATTTATGCATGTGTACATACTGGAGAAGAGCTACCATGTTTGGTATGAGATTACTTTATTTCAAGCCGAATCACCAGACTATCCCCACCCACCCACACACGGGGATATACCAACTCGCATATGCCTAAATGCGCACACGCCCACACCCCCACAATCACACACATCCATGCAAACACACACACACGTCCACACACATCCACACACCCACCCACACAAACACACACGTCCACACACACACACAGACACATCCACCACATGTGCACATACTAACACCAAATGTGCACACACACACACACACACATCCACACAAACACAAATCCACACACACATCCACACACACACATTCACACACATCTGCATACACAAACATCCACATGCACACATTCACATACACACACATCCGCACACACACACACACACACATCCTCTCACACACACATCCTCACACACACACACATTCACACAAATCCGCACACACAAACATCCAAATACACACAAACACACATGCTCACACACACAATCCGCACATTTCCACACAAACAGACACATCCACACACACACAGACATACATCAGCACACATCCACATACACACAAATCCACACTCACACACATCCACATACACACAAAATCCAATCGAGCACAAAAAACAAGAATCCCCACTCAAACTCATTCTAAAGTACGGCCTTTTCCCATGCGCTCAGTCATTAAGACCAGCAAATGAGTGCCACGTTTCTTGTCCAGGAGGTTTGCCATTATACACACACATATGCCTACATCCACACCCAAACAAACACACACACGCATACATCCACCGCCCCACACATCCACAAACACAAACATAGGCCAAAATCCCCCCCCCCCCCCCCCCCCCCTCACCCCCCCCCACACACACACACGCACACATCCACCTCCTCACACATCCAACATAGGCCTACATCCTCATCCCCACCCCCCACCCCCCCCACACACACACATCCACCTCCTCAAACATCTACACACACAAACATATGCCTAAACCCACACCGACCCACACCCACAGGCACACACATCCCCACACACATCCCCACACACAACCTCACTCTAAAGTACGGCTTCTTTTCCAAGCGCTCAGTCATCAAGACCAGCAAATGAGTGTCACATTTCTTGTCCAGGAGGTTTGCCATTATACACACTAGGAGTCCTTCCACCCCACTGAGCCACTTGCTCAGACGAGTCGCATTGAGAGCCGCCGAATCGCCATAGTACTCTCAAGTCATCTTGTGCACCAGCTGATAATTCTTGCACCTTGAGGGGGATTTGAATTTGAATTTGAATTTGTTAATAGATAATTCTTGCACCTTGCTCAGATGAGTAGCATTGACAGCCGCCGAACCGCCATATACCTCTCGAGTCATCTTGTGCACCAGCTGACAATTCTCGCACCTTGAGGGGAATTTGAATTTGAATTTGATAATTGATAATTATTGCACCTTCAGGGAAATTTGAATTTGATCCTTGATAATTCTTGCATCTTCGGGGGAATTTGAATTCGAATTTGATAATTGAGAATTCTTGCACCTTAAGGGGAATTTGAAAGGGGTGCGTGGGATGGGCGTTCAGTTCAATCCACATGGGTGGATTGTGATCAGGTGAGGGGCGGAAAGTGACGCGTAGGCCTCTCATACCAGACAAGATATTTATTCCCCCTTAACAGAAACACCCAAGGGGACACAGCAAGGGTGGAGCCAGTGTTGGGAATAGGAACAAGCCCGCAGGACTAGGGCAATGAGCCTGTCGTACCAACGGCAGGACCCCCCCCCCCCCCCCCCCCCCCCCCCTCCCCCCTGGCCTGGCCTGGTAATGATTATGGCATGGTGATGACATGGTGATGGCGAGGTAATGATTATGGCATGGCATGGCCTAGCCCATTATGGCATGCTCATGGCATGGAAATGATTATGGTATGGCCTAGCCCATTATGGCATGGCATGGTTATGATTATGATTATGGCATGGTGATGGCATGCTGATGGCGGTAATGATTATGGCATGGCATGGCCTAGCCCATTATGGCATGCTGATGGCGTGGTAATTGCAGGCATGGCATGGTGGGAATCTTACTGAGTTTTGTGCCCTGGCTAGTCCTTCGTCTGGCATTCCCTTCCGCAATACGTGGCACTGGGGCAGCGCTGGCATACTTTAAACTTCTTGCCGTCCTCTTCACAATGGCATCGTTTACACATTTTCGGCTGATGGCAACGCGACCCGGGCGCAGTGCTGCCGCTGGCCCCACTCATCGAAAAGTCCTAGGCACGTCGCAAGCGACGCGGAAAATTGGCGGAGAGCGTTGGCTATTGGAGCGACAGGTGGCACCGGAATCGAGGGTAGTGTTGGGAATAGGAATCGCAGGACTAGAGCAGTGAACTCGTCGAACCGACGGCAGGACCCCTCTCCCACAACTCGGGCTCACTGCAGGATCAGGGCGCAGGACAGGGTCGGCGCTAATAACGGTAAGGCAGTCCAAGGGGAGCCACGTCTTCCCAAATTCCAGCCAAAGGTGACTGCAGTTGCCGGCATTTCGCAAACGCAGCAATGGCGAAGAGTGATACGCCGTTCAGGAACACTAAATCCTTCCGAAATGATGCGTGGGACGAGCAGGGAGTCCAGGTAAGCAACCCGTGTCAACTCCGCAGACTGTGAGCAGCCTAATGATAGAATATGCCATCAAACTAAAATAATCTAAACAAAGGAAGCTAGGGAGATGTTATACTATCTCCCTTGCGAGAAACGTCCCCCCCCCCCCCCCCCCCCCCCCCCCCCCCCCCTATCGAGCCCTGCCAGCCTGACGATGTCTATCTGCCTTGGTGTCGCTGGTGGACAAGCAGATGATCGTTTCACACTGCTCTTAGCAATACGGAAACGGTGTGGCATCTTGTCGGCTGGCGGGACGACCACACCAGTTGTTTGATTTGTGCCCTCGAGGCCGCGTCCTAATATGCACGCGGCCTCAGGGTGCAAACCTACTACCAGGCAACTAGCGCAAGCGTCTAGACCGCCGATACGAATGCCGTGCTGTTTCAGCATTGCTTACGGAGTAGGGATGTGCTGAAAATTGTCCCTAAGACTCCGATACGTCTAGGGCCTGATTAATTTGGTTTTTGTTTTGTAATTTGTAATTTGAGGGTGAAGGTGTCGGGGTGGGAGGACAGGACTGTAAAAAAAGCGCATCTTTCAACCTAGATCTACCTCGCAGAGAGTGGGATTGAAGGGATGGAACATGATTAGACAGCAAGACTAAGTTAGATTTTGAAATATTGTGCTCCTCTCGATGCTGGGTTGGAGTGCCTGTGCCAAACTTCAGGGATGCTTTCTTCAGCCGCATGCTGACTGTGCCTATCTACATGGATACTTTCTTCAGCATGTGGTGTAGCTAGCGCTGTCATGTGGCTTGGGGCACACACCTATGGTCAAGCCTCCGCACACACACAGCACAAACACACCACCTCCACCCTTACCACCACTGCTCTCTACAAACCTCACACACAGACACACACACTCCCTTGCTCCATGCAACTCTCTCTCACCTAAGGTTGAGCCTCCGCACACACACACCATACACACACACACCGCAATCCACACACACCACACACCATACACATACACACCACACGCACCATAAACACGCACCACACACGCTACATACACACACACCACACTTTCACACACACCATATACAGACACACCACACACATACCATACAAACACACCACACACATCATACACACTCACACACCATATACACGCACCACACACTCACACACACCATACACACACCACACACACACACCATACACACACCACACACACACACCACACATACACACACACACCACATACACACACACACACCACACATACACACACACCACACACGCACCGTACACACACACCACACGCACACACACACAATATATACACACCACACAAACACCATACAAACACCACACACATCATACACACATCATACACACACACCACACACGCACACACACCATGTACTCACACACCACACACACACCACACACACACACCATTCACAAGCACATGCACACCATACACACACACCACACACACACCATACACACACCACACCCGCACCATACACACACCACACACACACCATACACACACCTTACACACACATATACACCACTTGCACACATTATACACACACACCATGCATTAACACGCCAATCACATACACACCATACACACACCGTACACACACCACACACCACACCATCACCACCACCGCCCCTCTCTACCCCCCCCAACACACACACACTCACCCTTGCTCCATGCAACTCTCACACCTATGGTTAACCCTCTTGCCATGCTGTATATAACTTGTCTTGAAGGTGCTACTTTTAGTACAAGTGCTAAAGGATGCACCTCAGTGTGTGTGTGTGGAGGGTGCTACATTAGAGCCTATTGGGGGCAAAAAACGCTGTTAGGAGCACTTCAAAGCTGCCAGGAGCACCATGGTGCTACACTAGAGCCTTTTGGGGTTGCTTTGGGGGGCAAAAAAGCTGCCAGGAGCACCCCAAAAGCTGCTAGGAGCACCATGGAGCATTGGTCCTATGCAAACAATCAACTAATAGACCTAACGAGGGCAATCTCAGGGCTACCTGAAACAGGGTTCTTCCATAGACCAAATTGGCCAGCGCCTAAGCGCACTTGAAAACAAAAAAACTGCTCTTTGTAGTGCAAAAAGAGCAAAAATTGCTTGCTGCGCCCACAGGGGGTTGCAAAAAAACTGCGCAAATCACGCAGTGGGGCTCAAAAAGGCAGCGCGCCAGCTTGGAAGTACCCTGACCTGAACAAAAACCCTGACCTGAACAAAAAGGCAACGCGCCAGCGCGCGCTTGGAAGTACCCTGACCTGAACAACCCCTCCATCTTCCTTAAAATTGAACTTATGAATATAAGCAATGCATTGATCCAATTAAAACAATCAACTAAAAGACCTACCGACTGGTGCAAGTCAATACAATAAACTAACGGATCTAACAACTGCAATCACAGGGCCACTTGGAGAAGACCTTTGAGCAATGAATATAACCAACAAATGAATCCAATTCAAACAGTGAACTAATTCACCTAGTTGGGGTAGTTGACCAAGACCTTCATCATCCTTGAATGAAAACAATCAATCGAACCACTGTATTGACCCAATTAATGGTCAACTTACGGATCTATCGACTGCAATCTCAGGCCTACTTGACCTAGACCTTCATCATCCTTGAACGAAACCAATGAATCGAACCAGTGCATGGATGCTATGAAAACAATCAACTAACAGACCTAACTGCAATGACGGGGCTACTTGAAGAAGACCTCCACCATCCTTGAATGAAAGCAATGCATCGAAGCAATGCATGGATACTATGAAAACAATATAAACCCATTAGCCCTTAACCCTAAACCCAATGACTGCAATCACAGGGCTACTTGGAGAAGACCTTTGAGCTTCGTGCCTATGAAAATCCAGATCCAATTAATGAAGTCAACTTACAGACCTAATGAATGCAATGCAATGCGATGACAGGATTGGAGAAGACCTTTGAGCCACGAATAGAAGCACTGTATTGACCCAATTAAAACAATAAACTAACAAGTGCAGTGCAATGCAACCACAGGGCTATTTTGAGAAGATCTTTGAGCCTCGTGCCTACGAACATCAATATCCAATGACTGAAGTCAACTAACGAACCTAATGAATGCAATGCAATGCAACCACAGGGCTATTTGGAGAAGACCATCGAGCCTCGTGTCTATGAACATCCAAATCCAGTGAATGAAGTCAACTAACGAATCTAATGAATGCAATGCAATGCAATGCAACCACAGGGCTATTTGGAGAAGACCATTGAGCCTCTTGCCTACCTGAGCCCTGATGCCATCCGCGCATACATGCTCTAGTCTGGATCACTATTGGTGTCGTGGTGTCATCCACACCCTAAACTAATGAACCTAACGACTACTACCACAGGGCTACTTGGAGAAGACCTTTGAGCCTCGTGCCTACCTGAGCCCTGATGCTATCCGCGCATACATGGGAGAGTTCTGGGGAATGTTCTTCTTCCTTTGGATCACTATTGGCGTTGTGGTGTCATCCAATGACACCGTGTCAACCTACTACGGTATGCTTTTTACTATGGTATCTTTCTTACTACGGTATGATTTTTACTACGGCATGGTTCTCACTTAGGTACGATTGATTATACGGTATGATTCTTACAACGGTATGCTTTTTACTATGGTATCATTGTTACAACAGTATGATTCTTCCTACGGTATGATTAGGGTTGGGAAGCAAACGTATATTTTTATTTTTATAAGCCGTATAAATGTATAAACGTATAAACGTATACATATAAACGTATAAAAACGTATATACAAATTAGGCACTTCTTGAGGAAATACTTTACATGGGTTTGGAGGTATTGACGCGTAGCTAATTTCACTGGCATCACATATCAACTCTCAGAAAAATAATCTGGCAAGTTTAGGTTGTCCAGAAAGAGATCTAAGAAAACAAATCACGGCCAGAAAGCGCGTCGACCAAGAAGCGCGGTGCCAATGTAAGGGAGCCATTAAATGCCAGTTGGTATATTATATAACTGTATAAGTGTATAATAATAATAGAAGTACACAACGGTATTGCAATATTGTCCATGTTCACATTGCATTAGGCTTGCAGCTTGTGGAATGAAAGGCTAGGTGGCGCTCATGTATGTGTGCCATCCTGGATATCTAGATCAACCTTTATGCCAAATGTTTAGAAAATAATGCATGTGAACGGTGTGTTTCATTGCATATTGTGATAGAGGAGGTCGAAAGCTTTCCAATGAGCTATCTGAATCAAAAATATAATGAAAAACAAGAAAGTTATGTGCCGGGACGTGAGCTGTACTTCTCGTAGTACAGACTATACGTTTTTATACGACGTATATAAGGTCGATTTGAGAAAAACTGTACGGCGTATTTATACATATAAACGAATATTATACGTTTAAATGTCGGTCCAAACCTAGGTATGACTCTTACTACGGTATGATTCTTACTACGGTATGGTTCTCACTTTGTTATGATACTTAATACACTTTGATTTTACTACGATACGGTACTTACTACGGTTTGATTTTACTACGGTATAATACTTACTTCGGTACGATTTAAACAACAGTATGCTTTTTACTGCGGTATCATTCTGACAGTGTTCTGATAGTATCAGTCTAACTACGGTATGTGTCTTACTTTGGTATGATTACTAATACAGTATGATTTTCTTCATACAGCTCTGATTCTTTCTTCTTTTTCTTCTTCTTGTTTTTAGTATTATTTTGTTTTTTATTGTTTTTTTTGTTTTTAGTATTATTTTGTGAAAGGCTCTGTCCCCCGCACCCCCCGGGGCTCGATGCTTTGCCCTAAACCGTGACACGCCACGTCGCCACAGTCCTTGAATCAGGCTTGCGTCGCAAGTTTTGCAACAGAAACTGGACCTACAGAAAGCTGAAAACATCTCACTGGACACGCACGCACAAACTGAACTACTACTCCCTCTCCATGCATGCAGGGGCCTCACAACCCAAACCAGGTGCTGGTGTGAAACCCAAACCAAACCAAACCAAACCATCCCAAACCATCCCAACCCATCCCAACCCATCCCAACCCATCCCAACGCAACCCAAACCAAGCCAAACCAAACCAAACCAAACCATCCCAAAACAAACCATCCCAACACAACCCAACACAACCCAACCCAACCCAACCCAACGCAGGTGTCTCCCAACCCAACCGTAACAACCTGAACGAATACATTTTCGCACCTAACATGGCCATGGTGCTCACTGTTGCTTGGTCCTTTGGAATCTCCATCATGGTCCTCATCTACTCCATCGCTCATCTGGTGAGTCATATGCAGGGTTGGGTTGGGTTGGGTTGATCGACACCTGAGTGGGTTGGGTTGGGTTGATCGACACCTGAGTGGGTTGGGTTGGGTTGGGTTGATCGACACCTGAGTGGTGGGTTGGGTTGGGTGACTCGACATCTGAGTGGTTGGTTGGGTTGGTTGGTTGATCGACACCTGAGTGGGTTGGGTTTGGGTGGGTTGGGTTGATCGACACCTGAGTGGGTTGGGTTGGGTTGATCGACCCCTGAGTGGGTTGGGTTGAGTTGGGTTGGGTTGATCGACACCTGAGTGGGTTGGGTTGGGTTGGGTTGGGTTGATCGACACCTGAGTGGGTTGGGTTGGGTTGATCGACACCTGAGTGGGTTGGGTTGGGTTGGGTTGGGTTGATCAACACCTGAGTGGGTTGGATTGGGTTGATCGACACCTGAGTGGGTTGGGTTGGGTTGATCGACACCTGAGTGGGTTGGTTTGGGTTGGGTTGATCAACACCTGAGTGGGTTGGGTTGGGTTGGGTTGATCGACACCTGAGTGGGTTGGGTTGGGTTGGGTTGATCGACACCTGAGTGGGTTGGGTTGGGTTGATCGACACCTGAGTGGGTTGGGTTGGGTTGGGCTGATCGACACCTGAGTGGGTTGGGTTGGGTTGGATCGATCAACACCTGAGTGGGTTGGGTAGGGTTTCATACATGCACTTGATTTTGGTTGTGAGGCACCATCATCGTCCTCATCTACTTTATCGCTCATCTGGTGAGTCATATGCAGGGTTGGTGTTGTTGGATGTGGTGGTTGTATTCAATTATATTGTTGATGTGATTATGCTACAGTCCAGGGGTAGGCCAAATAGGCTAACCGAAATGGCTATATGCTGTGTGGGCTTGGTTGGGTTGGGTTTCACACCAGCACCTGGGTTGGGTTTTGGACACCTTGGTTGGGTTGGGTTGGGAGACACCTGAGTGGGTTGGGTTGGCTTTCACACCCGCACCTGGGTTGGGTTGGTAGGCACCTGAGTGGGTTGGGTTGGCTTTCACACCCGCACCTGGGTTGGGTTGGGAAACACCTGAGTGGGTTAGGTTGGGTTAGGGTTCACCAATGCACTTGGGGTGGGTGAGTGGGTGGGTGAGGCCTTCAAATGTCCTTATGTCCATCATGGTTCTCATCTACTGTATTGCTCATCTGGTGGGTCATATCCCATGATGGGGCTGTTGTTGTTGTTGATGTATGTGTGTTACAGCCCAGGGGCACTGTCCTTAAACCCGTATGTCGATCACGGTTTTGCCTACTCTGTCGCTCATCTGGTGGGTCATATGCGACTGACTTTTTTACTTGCGCCTTTTTCTTGGAGGCTACCTGAACCCCGCTGTCACCATGGCCATGATCCCAACCACCCCAACCACCCCAACCACTTACTTGCGTCTTTTTCTTGGAGGCCACCTGAACCCCGCTGTCACCATAGCCATGATAGTGTTCAACAAAATTAACCCTCAACCATTCCAACCAACCCAACCAACCCAACCAACCCAACCAACCACCCCAACCACTTACTTGCGTCTTTTTCTTGGAGGCCACCTGAACCCCGCTGTCACCATGGCCATGATCCCAACCACCCCAACCACCCCAACCACTTACTTGCGTCTTTTTCTTGGAGGCCACCTGAACCCCGCTGTCACCATAGCCATGATAGTGTTCAACAAAATTAACCCTCAACCATTCCAACCAACCCAACCACCCCAACCAACCACAACCACTTATTTGTGTCACAGGGTGGAGGCTACCTGAACCCCGCTGTCACCATGGCCATGATCCCAACCACCCCAACCACCCCAACCAACCATAACCACTTATTTGTGTCACAGAGTGGAGGCCACCTGAACCCTGCTGTCACCATAGCCATAATCATCTTCAACGAGATCAACCCCTTCAAGGGTCTCATCTGCATCATCTCCCATGTCCTTGGCGCCCTATGTGGAGTGGCCATGGTCCCAACCACCCCAACCAACTCAACCAACCCAACCGCTTCTGTGTGACGCAGAGTGGAGGCCACCTGAACCCCGCTGTCACCATGGCCATGATCCCAACCAACCCAACCAACCCAACCAACCACAAACACTTTTTTGTGTCACAGAGTGGAGGCCACCTGAACCCCGCTGTCACCATGGCCATGATCCCAACCACCCCAACCACCCCAACCAACCACAACCACTTATTTGTGTCACAGAGTGGAGGCCACCTGAACCCCGCTGTCACCATAGCCATAATCATCTTCAACGAGATCAACCCCTTCAAGGGTCTCATCTGCATCATCTCCCAAGTCCTTGGCGCCCTATGTGGAGTGGCCATGGTCCCAACCACCCCAACCTCCCCAACCAACCCAACCGCTTCTGTGTGACGCAGAGTGGAGGCCACCTGAATCCCGCTGTCACCATGGCCATGACCGTTTTCAACGAGATCAACCCCGTCAAGGGTCTCATCTACATCCTCTCCCAAGTCCTAGGCGCCCTGTGTGGGGTGTCCATGGTCAAAGCCCTCTGGCCTTCGCGCAACTACAGCGTGGTCAACTTGGGAGCTAATGGCCTTGACCCAGACCTTTTAATCGTCCAGGGCTTTTTCCTGGAGTTCTTTGGCACTGCGCTGCTTGTCTTTGTGGTGTTCAACGTTGCCGTGGATAAGCATGGAAGCAAGTTCACTCATCGCTTCACTCCAATGGTCATTGGCTTTACCGTCTTCCTGGTGCGTTGTGACGTGAAGTTCAACCACCCCCCCACAACCAACCCGCAACCAACTAAACCAACCCAAACAAACCAAACCATGCATCCGTGGTCATTGGCTTCACCCTCTTTCTGGTGCGTAGTGACATGGTTGAACCACCCCACAACCACCCTAACCAACCCAACCAACCCACAACCAACCGAACCACGCACCCATGGTTATTGGCTTCACCGTGTTGCTGGTGCGTAGTGACATGAATTTGAACCATCCCACAACCAACCCAACCATCCACCCATGCTTATTGGCTTCACCAACTTTCTGGTACGTAGTGACGTGAAGTTCAACCTCCCACAACCAACCGACAACCATCCCACAACCAACCCACAAACAACCCACAACCATCCCACAAACAACCCATAACCACCCTACAACCAACCCACAACCACCCTACAACCAACCCACAAACAACTCACAACCACTTTACTACCAACCCACAAACAACCCAACCAACCCAACCCACAACCGACCCAACCACACACCCATGGTCATTGGCTTCACTGTGTTCCTGGTGGGTAGTGAAATGAAGTTCAACCAACCCCCAACCAACCCAACCACACACCCATGGTCATTGGCCTCACTGTGTTCCTGGTGGGTAGTGACATGAAATTCAACCAACCCACAACCAACCCACAACCAACCCAACCACACACCCATGGTCATTGGCTTCACTGTGTCTCTGGTGGGTAGTGACATGAAGTTCAACCAACCCACAAACACCCCACTTCCAACCCACAACCAAACCACAACCAAACGTCAACCAACCCAACCAACCCACAACCAACCCAACCACACACCCAAGGTCATTGGCTTCCCTGTTCCTGGTGCGTCTTGACGTGGTTGAACCTCCCCACAACCATCCACAACCACCCACAACCAACCCACAACTAACCCAAACAACCCAACCACGCACCCATGGTTATTGGCTTCACCGTGTTCCTTGTGCGTAGTGACGTGGTTGAACCTCCCCACAACCACCCCACAACCAACCCAACCAACCCTACCACGCACCCATTGCAGGTCCATCTGGTGCTCATCCCCATGACTGGCTGTGGAATCAACCAACCCAACCAACCCAACCACGCACCCATTGCAGGTCCATCTGGTGCTCATCCCCATGACTGGCTGTGGAATCAACCAACCCAACCAACCCAACCACGCACCCATTGCAGATCCATCTGGTGCTCATCCCCATGACTGGCTGTGGAATTAACCCCGCTCGAAGCTTCGCATCAGCTGTAGTGTCGGGGGTGTGGGAGGATCACTGGATTTTCTGGGTAGCTCCCTTGACAGGTGAATAACACATTTAACACCTGTTTAACGACCAAAGTTAGTTTGTGGGTGGGTGGGTGGGTGGGTGTGTGTGTGGGGGGGGGGGGGTAGTTTGTTTGTGAGTGGGTGGGTGCAGGCCGCCGTAGGGATTCAGCCTTAGTGTTAGGGGAGTGGGAGGATCATTGGATTTACTAGGTCGCTCCCATGGCAGGCGCCAAACACAAGCAGCAGCTTCTAGGCAGCTCCCTGAGACAGCCATCGGGTAGCTCCCTTGGCAGGTGAGGCACAGCTTTTCTCTTCAGCTACGAGCAGCAGCTTCTAGGCAGCTCCCTGATACAGCCACTGTGTAGCTCCCATGGCAGATGCTAAACACAAGCAGCAGCTTCTAGGCAGCTCCCTGAGACAGCCACTGGGTAGCTCCCTTGGCAGTGTGTGGTGATGGTGACGTGGGGGGGGGGAAATTAGTTCATGTGTGTGTGGGGGGGGTTATGGTTTGAAAATGGCATGAAGACGTTGCATCGATTTCTGTGTGTCCCAGTCTAGAGGTAGCTAAATGTGCTATAGTCACTGTTTATTTTGTTTGTATACCGTAGTGGCACAACAATTTAACGGGTAGATAATTGGACGTTTTGTCTTTGGACGCGACGCAATTCGCTGGTGATGTGAATCCAGGACCGACAAATTGGCAGGCACCCTTTCCCCCCCCCCCAAACACGAAGCGACACCACCCCCAGACACCGCTGCCGCCCGCACCAAAAGCCAAAAAAGCGGCCGAAGAAAGGCGCCGAAGTCAAGACTCAGACGACGAAGCCGCAGACCGAAGCTGCCGGAAGAAGCAGTCGAAGAAGACCAAGGAAGAAAGAAAGGCGAGGGCCCCCCGGACCGCACGAGGGGACAACGAGAAAGAAAGCAAAGAAGAAAGAGGAGAATAGAAGAACGGACAGAAGAAAGAAAAAAAGAACAAACAAAAAAACACAAAAAATAAAAAAAAACAAGAGAAGCCGGAAGCAAAAACCGAAGCAAATGAAACGAACGAGCAGTACGATTGACCCCGAGAGGAAGGGAAGAAGCGAAAGGATAAGGCATCCGAAGAACTCCTCCTCCTCCTCCTCCTCCTCCTCCTCCTCCTCCTCCTCCTACTCTCCTCCTCCTCTTCCTCCTCCTCCCTCCCTTAACCCTGAAACCCTAAATCCTACCCCCCCTGGTTCTCGTCCTCATCCTCCTATCATCATCATCATCATCACCATCATCATCATCATCATTATCATTGCAGGTGGACCCGTTGGAGCCTTCATGCAGTACTTCATGTTCCAGTACAAGCGCTCCCCCGTGAGTAGCAAGCAAGACGCTGGCTTGTTTGATCCCAGGAGGTGGACCGAGGAGATAGAGAAGGCAATGGAAAAGGCCTCGGAGAAGTTGGAGCGCACCATGAGCAGAATGAGCAGTTTGCAAGCCGCCCCATCCTCTATAGGCCTGGCCATTACTCACTCCAATGCTCTGGACTTGATTG
Organism: Chlamydomonas sp. ICE-L; assembly: GCA_013435795.1. Lineage (NCBI taxonomy): Eukaryota > Viridiplantae > Chlorophyta > Chlorophyceae > Chlamydomonadales > Chlamydomonadaceae > Chlamydomonas > Chlamydomonas sp. ICE-L. Next base: position 11,520,037 of record JACBWV010000338.1, on the reverse strand, counting down.
ATGAACATCGGGTCACAATTGACAGGCCATCACTAACTCCTCGGCCAGAGTTTTCGGTTTCTTTAGGGCCAAGTTGAGTAGCTACTTGGGCTACTCAAGCCTGATTTCAGGATTTGTGCAGGCCCATAGGGTTCTGGGGGGTTATGCGTCACCATGCAACAACAGAATGGTGACGCATCATTGGAAACAAAACTGACCTTGACTGGCTCATCACAGTTTGAACTGAGTGGCGAGCACCAAGTTTAGGGTCTAGGGATTTCATCCTGAGTGGCGAGCACCAGGTTTAGGGTCTAGGGTTCTACCTTGAGTGGCGAGCACCAGGTTTAGGGTTTTTATCTTGAGTGGCGAGCACCAGGTTTAGGGTTTAGGGTTTTTATCTTGAGTGGCTAGCACCAGTGGTAGGCAGCCGCACTGTTTTTGGCAGAGCCCCCCCTTCTGGGGGGCGGAGCCCCCCAGGGTCACCCATTGTCCGTTTGACGGATGACCGTGCAACCAACACAAAGCCTGACACGTCAGCCAACTGTCCCGTAACTAACTGGCTTTGGTCCGCTCAATTCCGTTGCCACCTGTCGCTTCGATAACACTCTCCGCCATTTTCCGTGTCGCTTGCGACGCGCCTAGGAGTTGTTGTTTTGTGCGATGATTTGCAAATTGAGCAACTCGGTTTGACCCCTGTGTGACGCACTGCTCCCCAAACCCTGCAGAGCGCAAGCAACGTATCACGGGGGGGGGGGGGGGAGCATTTCTAACTAGCCAGACCCATGTTTTGCCATGCTGCGACAGAATGGCGATGTGTCGCCAGAAAAAAAGTGGTAGGCAGTCAAGAAAGTTTTGTTTAGGTACAGATATAATTTCTTAGGTTCATTGTTGTCATAAATGTGCATACCAACCATAGCTTTTCTTTTCGGCTATGAGCAGCAGCTTCTGAGTCAGCCACTGGGCTAAGCCCCCTCGATTTCAACAATGCTGGATGGCTGATTCTGTCAGCTTCCAGACACACTACTTTGCTTGAGGTCTGGCTGGGTAAAAAGTCAGGGGAGCTGACTAGAAGCTGCTGCTTGTAGCTGAAAAGAAAAGCTATGATACCAACTGAGCAATTTCAGATGGTTTCCTTGAAGAACCCATCACTGTTGCCATACATCATCATCACCACCATCACTGTTTTTCCTTGTGCGACGCGTCACAAATTGAGCAACACGGTGAGACCCCAGTGCACGTACAGCCCCCCGAACCCCAGGGGATCCGCACGGAGCACTGGGAGCGGAGCCCGGGAGGGTCGGGGGGGGGGGGGGGGCATTTCTGACTAGTTAAGCCAGACCCATGCAGCGCCATGCAGCGACATGATGGCACAGAATGGCGAAGCGTCCTCAGAGAAGAGCACAGCGATCATCACCCGTGCCAATTGAAACCACATAAAACTCGGTGCGACCCCTCACCTGCGCAACACACTGCCCCCAGAACCCTACAGAGCGCAAACAGCGGAACCTGGGGGGGCTGTGGGGGCATGTCTGACTAGTTCAGTAGTTCGTTTTAGTTTTTGACTAGTTGTGAAAGCACGTCAGGGTTGCATGGTTACTTGCTTAGTGATCTGACCATAGCGCCGTCACATTCCCCGTCAGTATTCACTATCAACCATGTCAACCGAGACCGCATCATAGTTGCTCGGTCCTTGAACTTGAATTTGGTTACATAGCTTCAGCCAGCCAGCCAGCCAGCTCGGTCCTTGGCTACTTCTTTCACACCACAGCAAGACTGGGGTGTCGACGGAGACCGCATCATAGTTGCTTGGTCCTTAGCTACTTCTTTCACACCACAGAGAGACTGGGGCTGAGAACATAGGCAACCTGCCCAGTTTTAACGTTGTGGAAATGCCTAGAGATGAAAATAGCATGCATGTAGGAGTGGCTGTTCTAGTACAGAAAAAGTGATGATAATGCCTGGTAGGGCGTGGTATTAAGGGAGCACTGTCTTACAGCGGTAGACAACGGGCTGCTACTTCACCTGGACAGTGCTACCATGGCGGTTGACAGTGACCGCAAACACTAAAGCGCACCCGTAGGGTACGAACCCAGCACCTTCTTCAGTCCAGCAAAATGATCAACCATTGAACCATTCGCCTAATCGGGATATGTTGGTGGGGGGAAGCTAGCATCCAGTGAGCCAGCACCCACAAGCCAGATCTCCTCGGGGTTAGGTTATAGGGTTCAGGGTATAGGAGATCTGGCTTGTGGGTGCTAGCTTCCCCCCTCCGGATATGTTGGAGTAGCTGAGCACTGTAGAGCTCTAAAGCTGATTCATGTGGTGTGAGACGCATGCACGCCGCACTGAGGCATTATGTGGTTAAATGTATCAATTACGGTACACGAAAGGAGTTATGAGCCTAATGATACCTACTACTAGCAGCACTCCTACTGCTACTACTACTTCTACCAGTACCAGTACTACTTCTACCAGTACCAGTACTACTACTACCACTACTAGTAGTAGAACTGAGATAGGCATCACACATGCAGATTCTAAGTGGTTAATCTATTCAATTGTTTGAATGCTGATATGGAGGAGTTTTAGCCCATCTGCCAATGCTGATATGGCCCACCTGGCACAATCATGAGTGATAGCCCACATGGCAATGGCAATGCTGATATAGAAGAGTTTTAGCCCATATGGCAATGCTTGTATGGTCCACATGGCAAAATCATTCTATATGGTGACCTTCCTATTTCGCAGAAATGGGTCCATGGGCGATATTCCTAATATTCAGTGGGATTTTCTAAATCACATTGGTATAGATTGGGAACGGCGATATGGCATCATATGATATCATACGATGCCGGCAGTCTGACAAGGCTTAAGTTACCATTTAAATATAATAGACTATACTGCAATTTGTATGATATTATATGATAGCATACTCACCTTTGGCCAACATCATATGATATGCCGATCCTTAGGTATAGGTGGTTCAGCTGAACAATTGTTTCTTTGTGCGACGCAAATTGAGCTTGAACCTGAACTTGAACTTGGTAACATAACTTCAGCCAGCAATTTGGCTGCTCGCCGTCTTTGGCAGTTCAAACAAATTGACCAGGGAAAAATGTAACTGCTTCGCGAACAAATCATCTCCCCCCATTTTTGCTTCTTCTTTCTTCTGCAACATAAAAAACAACACGAAAAACGAATTATTCCCATCAAAGAAGACACGATCTAATATCTTCATCCTTTCATGGATGAACAGAGGAAGCTCTATCGACCTACCCCTCCCCCCCCTCCCCCCCTACAAATAAATAAATATATATTGAAATTGAAATTGTTACATCCGAGTAATGTGCCACTCTCAGGACGTGAAGTTAAGGACACCACTGTATAAGCCGGAGCTTGCTGTAGTCACCATTTAAGAGTTGTTAGAAGGTCTGAATGAGCCCCTTGGCAAGATCTTGAATGAGCCCCGGGGGCCAGGTCAGCAAGTTTTGTTTCGGGGGTGGCGATCTATCTTAAGGTAATGATAACGCCTGGTGGGGCGTGGTGTTAAGGGAGCCCGTCGTACGCGGGTGGGGAGCGGTCTCCTACCTCAACTGGACAAGCTACCATCGCGGTTGACGACGACCTGCAACGCCAAGAGCGACCGGCGATCTATCTATATATACGATAAAAGTTGCGTTGCGAGCATGCGGGGTTCAGGGCTTACCTGGCAATGGTTCCGCTTATCTGGTAAGCATTCTCCTGCTGTTCTGGCACATTTACACCTTTAGTGTGAACTGCTGTAGTGCTGATCTGGCACATTTCCACCTCAACCCTCAATTTTCAAACTCTACTATTTTATCTCCTCCGTCAATTTTCAAAACCGCCAACCTGCCTTGTAACACGGGTGGGTGTTTATGTCTATATTTAAGGATAGGTGGGTGGATGGGATGGGGTAGCAGTCATTTCACTGGCCGCTACCTAGAAGCACTGTCAGTCTGTCATTATCGGTATTGGTCATGAACACAGATGGGTGTGTATGCATATTTTATAGGGGGGGAGGCCTCGGGGGCCTCGGAGGCCTAGGGGGGGGTGGGGGGGGGGGCGGGGGGGGCGTGCTTCTTCTTTTTATCTAGGAAAGCATGAAGAGATTGGATCAAGTCTTCTTTGATTCGTTTTTGTATTGTTTTTTGTCGTCCAGAAGAAAGACAGCAAACATAGGGGGAAATGAATACATAATTTGTTCGCGTTTACATTTTTTCCTGGTAAATTTATTTTAACAGCCGAAGTCGGCGAGCAGCCAAATGGCTGGCTAAAGTTATGTAACCAAGTTCAAGTTCAAGCTCAATTTGCGACGCATAGCACAAAGAAAATAGTGTTCAGCTGAACCACCTACACCTACCTAGGGATCACCATATCAAATGATGGCCAAAGGCGACTATGATATCATATGATATCATACAATTTGCATCTTCATATGATATTTTATTTAAATGGTAAATTTAGCCTACTCAGACTGCTGGCATCATATCATCATATGATATCATTTGATGGCATGATATCATATGATGTCATATTGCCGTTCAGTACCTATACCAATGTGATTTAGGAGATTCCACTGCATATTAGGAATATCACCCTCGGACCCAGATTTGCGAAATATTAAGGTAGCCATATATAATGATTTTGGCAATGCTGATATAGCCATGTGGGCCATGTGGGCCATATCAGCATTGCCATGTGGGCTAAATCTCCTCTATATCAGCATTACTATAGCCATGTGGGCTACCACTCATCATTTTGCCATGTAGGCCACATCAGCATTGCCATGTGGGCTAAAACTCCTCTATATCAGCACTGCCATTGCCATGTGGGCTATCATCACATTTGCCATGTTTAGGCATATCAGCTTGCCATTGGGGTAACTAATCATTTTGCAATGAGGCCATATCATCTTTGCCAGTGGGCATAAACTCATAATTTTGCCAAGTAGCCATTCAAGCATTGCCATGTGGGCTATCACTCATCATTTTGCCATGTAGGCCATATCAGCATTGCCATGTGGGCTATCACTCATCATTTTGCCATGTAGGCCACATCAGCATTGCCATGTGGGCTATCACTCATCATTTTGCCATGTAGGGCCACTCAGCATTGCCATGGAGGCTGACTTCACTCATCATTTGCCATGTAGGCCATATCGCATTGCCACTGTGGGCATCACTCATCATTTTGCCATGTAGGCCATATCAGCATTGCCATGTGGGCTATCACTCATCATTTTGCCATGTAGGCCATATCAGCATTGCCATGTGGGCTATCACTCATCATTTTGCCATGTAGGCCATATCAGCATTGCCATGTGGGCTATCACTCATCATTTTGCCATGTAGGCCATATCAGCATTGCCATGTGGGCTATCACTCATCATTTGCCTGTAGGACCATATCCAGCATTGCATGTGGGATATCACTCATCATTTGCCAGTAGGCCATATAAGCAGTAAGCTGCCGGGGGCTATCATAATCATTTGCCATTGTAGGCCATCAGCATTGACATGTGGGTATACTATCATTTTGCATGTAGGCCCTATCAGCATGCCATGTGGGCTATCACCTCCATTGTGCCATGTATAGGCCCATTCTCAGCATTGCCATGGGCATCATCATCTCATTTTTGCATGTAGGCCATATAAAGCATGCCATGTGGGCATCACTCTCATTTTTGCCTGTAGGCCATTCAGCATGCCATTGTGGGGTATCACCTCCATTTGCCATGTAGGAATATCGCATGCCATGGGGCTTATCACTCATCATTTTGCCATGTAGGCCATATCAGCATTGCCATGTGGGCTAGCACTATCATTTGCATGTGGCCATATTCAGAATTGAGTGTGGGCATCATTACTTTGGCCATGTAGGCCACCATAAGACATGCCATGTGGGCTATTCCATCATCATTTGGACCATGTAGACAAGCAGCATGCCATGGTGTGGGCTAATCACTTCATATTTTGCCAGTAGGCAAACATAGCATTGCATGGGGGCATCCACTTATCCTTTGCCCTGTATGCCATATCAGATGGCCATGTGGCTTCACTCATATTTTGCTGTAGGCCAATTCAGCATTGCCAGGTGGGCTTCATTCATCATTTTGCCTGTAGGCAATATCCCAGCATTTGCATGGTGGGCACACTATTAATTTTGCCATTGTAGGCCATAGCAGCATTGCTATGGGGGCTACATAATCATTGCATGTGGACAACCTAGCATTGCCATGTGGGACTATCACTCATCATTTTGCAGTAGGCCATATCAGCATTGCATGTGGGGATATCAATCATAATTTTGCCATGTAGGCCATATACAGCATGCCATGTGGGCTTATACTCATTTGAAGTGGTCAAACATTTTGAATTAGGTGGTGATTGAGTACTGATAGTAGAAGTGGAAGTAGTAGAAGTACTGATACTATTATACTAATATTATTATTATTATTATTATTATTATTATTATTATTATTATTATTATTAGTAGTAGTAGTAGTAGTAGTAGTAGTAGTGCTGCTAGTATTAGGAAGCAATAGGCTAAGAACGACTTTTCGTGTTTCTTAATTGATATATTTAATCATATAATTCCTCAGTGCGGGTGCCTGCTTTTCACACCTCATGAATACATCAGCTATAGAGCTCTACAGAAGGACAGGTACTCCAACATATCCCGGTTCGGCGAAATGTTCAATGATTGATCGTTTCGCTGGGATAATGAAGGTGCTGGGTCTGAATCCCTACAGTTGGGCTTTAGAATTTGCGGTCGCTGTCAACCGCCATAGTAGCACTGTCCAGGATAAGTAGCAGCCCGTTCTCTACCGCCATAAGACAGAGCTCTCTTAATACCACGCTCCACCAGGCGTTAGCATTACTTTTTTATGCAGAAGTACAGCCACTCCAACATAATGCTATTATAATCTCTAAGCATTTTCACTATATGAAAACCGGGGAGGTCGCCTGTGTTCTCAGCCCCAGTCTCACTGTGGTGTAAAAGAACAAGCCAACAACAACAAGCTAAGGACCGAGCAACTAGGATGCGGTCTCCGTTGACCCCCCAGCTTTGCTGTGGGGTGAACATAGCCAAGGACCGAGCAACTATGATGCGGTCTCCGTTGACATGATTGACAGTAAATAGTGAGGGGGAATATGATGGCACCATACCAGCATTCTTGCCACACGTCGCATGGAGGAGTCCCTCCCGCCTGGAGGGTGACACTTACTATGTCTGCCATGGTGACTTTCCCCAGCTGCGGCGTACGGGAGGGTCCCCTTAACACCAGGCCCCTCCTGGCTTTTTTTGTTTTTGCTTTGACGGCACCATGGAATGTGACCATGTCTGGCTAAGTGAATGTGACGACACCATGGTCAGATCACTAAGTAAGTTACCAGGTAACCCTGGTGTGATTTCACAACTAGGCAAAAACTAAAACTAAATACTGAACTAGTCAGACATGCCCCCACAGCCCCCCCAGGCTCCACTCTTTGCGCTCCGCAGGGTTCTGGGGGGCAGCGCGTTGCGCAGGGGTCGCACCGATTCTGATGTGGTTTCAATTGACACGGGTGATGATTGCCGTGCTTTTTGTTGTGATCTGTCGCCATTCTGTCGCCATCCTGTCGCTGCATGGCGACGCATGGGTCTCACTTAACTAATGGTAGTCAGAAATGCCCCCCTGTCCCATCCACCCACCCGGCTCCGCGCGGATCCCCTATGGTTTGGGGGGCTGTGCGTCGCACCGGGTTCTCACACAGTCGCTCAATTTGTGACGTGACGCACAAAAAAAAGCAGTGATGGTGATGATGATGTATGGCAACAGTGATGGGGTATTCAAGGAAACCATCTGAAATTGCTCTGTTAGTATCATAGCTTTTCCAAATCGCTTGAGGATGAAGAGTCGGGGGTTTGACTCCCCCTTCGGGCGCTCTTGGCGTTGCAGGTCGTCGTCAACCGCGATGGTAGCTTGTCCAGTTGAGGTAGGAGAACGCTCCCCACCTGCGTACGACGGGCTCCCTTAACACCACGCCCCACCAGGCGTTATCATTATCATAGCTTTTCTTTTCAGCTACGAGCAGAAGCTTCTAGTCAGCTCCCCTGGCTTTCTACCTGGCCAGACCTAAAGCAAAGCAGAGTGTCTGGAAGCTGACAGAATCAGCCTTCCAGCACTGTTGAAATATTGGGGCTTAGCCTAGTGCCTGACTCAGGGAGCTTCCTAGAAGCTGCTGCTCATAGCCAACAAGAAAAGCTACGGTTGGTAAGCACATTTCTGACAACAATGAACCCAAGAATTTTTATTTTTCCTTTACCCAGCTGTACCTAAACAATACTTTCTTGGCTGCTTGCCACTTTATTTTCGGGGGACCCATCGTCATTCCGTCACAGCATGGCGACGCATGGGCCTGGCTAAACTACTTACAACTGACCCCCCGAACTCCCTGGGCTCTGCACTGGAGTCACACCGAGTCGCGCAACTTGTGACGCGTCACACACAAAAAACGACAAAAACAAAAGCGATGAAAACAAAAACCACAAGGACCACAAAAACACAAAAACCACACAAACCACACAAACCACAAAAACGACTGAGACAAAAACGACAAGGACAACAACAAAGAACACAAATCTCTGCTCTGGAACATAGATTTTATTTTCAGCTACGAGCAACAGCTTCTAGGCAGCTCCCCTGGCTGGCTGTCCAGCCAAAACTAAAGCAACCTTGTTCTCTTGGAAGCTGCAGAAAGTCTGTGTGTTACATTGTGACAGACTTGGGCCCTTTATTTGACGACCACCCCTAACCCCCCTAGGGTAAAGGAGTTGAGATGGGGGGTACCCTTTACCCCAGGGGGTTAGTGCGAGAGGAAAATATGGCCCATAACACATCTCAGCCTTGTCTGCATGTTCCAGTCTGCATACGCTGGGTCTGTTCGGATGTACGCAACTTCAGGACATCACAGCCTTGTCAGCATGTTCCAGTCTGCATACGCTGAAACTGAGGTCTTGCAGTCAACTTCAGGACATCAGAGCCTTGTCAGCCTGCTGTCCCAACTTGCATTGGCTGGATCTGTCTAATTGTACGCAACTAAAGCACCCTTGTTCTCTTGGAAGCTGGCATAACCAATTTTCCATTCAGCACTGCTGAAATATTAGGGGTTGTCTCAGTAACTGTCGCACCTAGAAGCTACACACTTGGTGCCATACATACAGCAGCTGCACACAGAGGGTGGTGGTGGTGGTGTGTGTGTGCGTGGGGGGTGAAGTGTGGGTGGGTGTGGGTGGGTGGGTGTGGGTGAGTTGGGGTGGGGTGGGGAAATGGATGCCAGTTTATCTCAGTGACTGTCTCACCTATAAGGTACCACTCTTAGCTGAAAAGAGAAGCTCTGCTGACGATGCCCAGCTACCGTTTCGTGCTGGTGGAGCACACTATGGCTGGGGAGATCAAGCCAAGCCAATTTACAGGGTCTTGGCGACCTCTTCAAACAGTCTCCATTGTGACGGCATGTTCGTCAATCAAGCCAAGCCAATCTACAGGGTCTTGGCGACCTCTTCAAACAAACTCCATTGTGACGGCATGTCCATCAATCAAGCCAAGCCAATTTACAGGGTCTTGGCGACCTCTTCAAACAGTCTCCATTGTGACGGCATGTCCATCAAGCCAAGCCAATCTACAGGGTCTTGGCGACCTCTTCAAACAAACTCCATTGTGACGGCATGTCCATCAATCAAGCCAAGCCAATTTACAGGGTCTTGGCGACCTCTTCAAACAGTCTCCATTGTGACGGCATGTCCATCAAGCCAAGCCAATCTACAGGGTCTTGGCGACCTCTTCAAACAAACTCCATTGTGACGGCATGTCCATCAAGCCAAGCCAAGCCAATCTACAGGGTCTTGGCGTCCTCTTCAAACAGTCTCCATTGTGACGGCATGTTCATCAATCCAAGCCAAGCCAATCTACAGGGTCTTGGCGACCTCTTCAAACAGTCTCCATTGTGACGGCATGTTCATCAAGCCAAGCCAATTTACAGGGTCTTGGCGACCTCTTCAAACAATCTCAATTGTGAGTCGGTCTGGCCGGAACTTGCCCTCAGAATTGGTCAGTGCATACCGGAAGGGACTCTCAGAAAGTTCCGGGCAAACCGACATTGGGATTTTTGGCTCCGGTATACCGGCCCTCAAATACCCCAATACCGGAATACCGACCAGTTTGTTCTACCCTGATTGTGACTGCATGTTCGTCAATCAAGTCCAGAGCTGTGGAGTTAGTGATAGACACTTCAAACAGACTCAATTGTGACGGCATGTTCATCAATCGAGTCCACAGCTGTAAAGTTAGTGATGGCCGCTTCAAACAGACTCGATTGTGACGGCATGTTCATCAATCAAGTCCACAGCTGTAAATTTAGTGATGGCCTCTTCAAGGAGTCTCAATTGTGACCTGATGTTCATCAATCAAGTCCACAGCTGTGGAGGTAGTGATAGACCCTTCAAATAGTCTCAATTGTGGCGGTACGTTCATCAATCGAGTCCACAGCTGTTAGGTTAGTGATGGCCTCTTCAAGGAGTCCCAATTGTGACGGCACGTTCGAACAGTCTCAAGTCTGCCGGCATGTTAATCAATCACGTTCAGAGCCGTTGAGTTAGTGATAGACCCTTCAAATAGTCTCAATTGTGACGGCATGTTCGAACAGTCTCAAGTGTGACGGCATGTTCATCAATTGAGTCCACAGCTGTAAAGTTAGTGATGGCCTCTTTCAGGAGTCCCAATTGTGACCCGATGTTCATCAATCAAGTCCACAGCTGTGAAGTTAGTGATAGACACTTCAAACAGACTCAATTGTGTCGGCATGTTCATTAATCAGGACCACAGCTGTAAAATTAGTGATGGCCTCTTTCAGGAGTCCCAATTGTAATGGCATGTTCATCAATCAAGTCCAGAGCATTGGACTGAGTGAGAGCAAGGCCCATAGATGGGGCAGCTTGCAAACTATTCATTCTGCTCATTGTGCGCTCCAACTTGTCCGAGGCTTTTTCCATTGCCTTCTCTATCTCCTCGGTCCACCTCCTGGGATCAAACAAGCCAGCGTCTTGCTTGCTACTCACGGGAGAGCGCTTGTACTGGAACATGAAGAACTGCATGGAGGCTCCAACGGGTCCGCCTGCAATGATGATGATTAGGAGTTTTTTTAGGGTTTAGGGAAGGAGGATGATGAGAATGAGGATTAGGAGGAAGGTGGATGATCAGGAGGGGAGGATGATGAGGAGGGAGGGAGGGGAGGAGGAGGGGCTGGATTAGGAGGAAGGAGGAGGAAGGAGGAGTGAGAGGGCGAGAGAGAGAGAGAGTGATAACGGGACGAGTGACTGTGATTTTGGACGTGATGTGCACGGTGACGGAGTGAGTGTAGAGTGAGAACGTGATGTGGTGAGTGATTGGGAGTGAGTGAGTTACGGGAGTGAGAAGTGATGTGGAGAGTGAGTGAGTGAGTGAGTGATGTGATGGTGAGTGAGTGACGTGAGAGCTGAGAGAGGGAGGAGCGATGTGAGAGAGAGTGAGTGAGACGTCGAGTGACGGGAAGGAGTCGAGAGTGTAGGTGAGTGATGTGAGAGGGAGTGATGACGTGAGGGAGTGAGTGAGGAGGAGTGAGTGAGGGATGTGGAGTCAGTACCGGAGGTGGAGTGAGTGAGTGCATTGACGGGATTGTGACCTATACGGAGTGAGTGACAGTGACCGTGAGGTGAGTGCCAGTGAAGTGAGTGAGTGAGTCGAGTGAGGGTAGGTGAGGGAGTGAGTGAGTGAGCGGATGAGTGAGTGGGAGTGATGAGGGGAGTGAGTTGCTGAGTGAGTGAAGTGAGTGAGTGAGTTGAGGACGAGTGCACGGGGCAGTGAAGTGATCGTGAGTGATTGAGTGAGTGGAGGGATCGTGACGTGAGTAAGTGATGGAGTGAGGTGAGCCTGTGTGAGGGGAGGAGGGACGATGAGGGCAGTGAGCTCAGCTGAGGTACTAAATTAGTGAGTGAGTGACTCAGCGTGATTGTGATGAGTGAGGAGTGAGTGAGTGACGGGATGGGTAGTGAGTGAGTGAGTGAGTGAGTGAAGGTGAGTGAGTGTGATGGAGTGCGTGAGTGAGGGACACCTCATTATTATTTCCTTCTCACCACCTTCCGTGAGTGAGTGATGCTCGCGTGATGGAGGTGACAGTGGACGGGACCTTAGTCCGAGTGATTGTGAGTGATGTGAGTGATGTGATGTGAGTGAGTGAGTGAGTGAGGGAGTGGTGAGTGGGCGGGTAGGGAGCTGAGTGAGTGACGGTGGAGTGAGTGCTATCCAGGGAGTGAGGAATGGATGGATGGGGTGAGGAGTGAGGGGTGGCAATGTGAGTGAGTGAGTGGTGAGATATGTGAGTGAGGAGTGAGTGAGTGAGTGAGTGAGTGACGCTGAGGGAGTGCGTGAGTGATGTGAGAGGAGTGAGTGACGTGAGGAGCGTGAGGGAGAGTGAGTGACGTCGAGGGGAGAAGTGGAGTGTTAACCGTGGGTGGAGTGAGGGCAGTGTTGATCGTGGTGAGTGAGGATCGTGGAGCAGTGAGTGACGGTTGGTGATGTTGAAGTGAGTGAGTGATGGCGACTCGGATCGGGGCCGTGAGTGACGTGAGTATGTGAGTCGTACGTGATGAGTTGAGGGACGGGAGGTGTTCGTGAGTGAGTGAGTGGACGCAGGCGAGGGGATGTGAGTGATGGGAGTTGAGGGAGTGACGTGAGTGAGTGAGTGACGTCGTGATAGTGAGTGAGTGGATGTGATGTGAGTGACTGTGATGGAGGAGTGCAGGGGCTGGGAGTAGTGAAGGGAAGCGTGTAGTGAGGGAGTGAGTGGAGCTGAGGGAGGGAGTGTGAGGGAGTGAGTGAGTGATCCTGGGAGGAGTGATGGGGAGTGAGGTGAGTGACTTTGTGAGTGGGTTTGAGTGTAGTGTATGGAGTGAGTGACTGTGAGATGAGTGATTGTGGACGTGCGTGAGGGAGTGCAGTGAGTGACTGTGTGATGTGAGGCGAGTAGAGTGAGGGAGGACGTGAATGTGAGTGAGTCGTGAAAATAGGGAGCGGAGTGAGTGAGGTTGAGTGAGTGGGGGAGGTGAGGGAGTGACGTGAGTGATGGTGACGTGAGGGTGGATTGTGAGTGAGTGAGTGAGGAGTAGGTGAGTGAGTGCGTTGAGGTGAGTGAGAACGTGAGTGGCGGAGTGAGTGAAGTGAGTGAGTGCGTGATGTGAGGTGGTGAGTGAGGTGAGTGAGTGACGTGAGTGAGAGTGAAGTGAGTGAGTGAGTGAGTGAGTTGAGTGAGTGAGTGAGGTGGGAGGTTGAGTGGTCAGTGAGGAGTCAGTGAGTGAGTCCGTGAGTGAGTCAGTGAGTCAGTGAGTCAGTTGTGTCAGTGAGTCAGTAGTCAGGAGTCAGGGAGTCAGTGGTCAGTGAGTCAGTGAGTCAGTGAGGTCCGTGAGTCAGTGAGTCAGTGCGCAGCGAGGTTGGCGAGTGAGGAGGGTGAGTGGAGTGGTGATGGGGGAGTGATAGTGAGTGGGAGTGATGTGAATAGTGATGGGATGGGCACGTGAGTGACTGTGAGCTGAGTGACGGCGTTGAGTGAGTGATGTGCAGCTGAGTGAGTGTGAGTGAGTGAGTGAGTGAGTGAGTGAGTGAGTGAGGGAGGGAGTGAGTGAGGGAGTGAGTGAGGGAGTGAGTGAGGAGTGGAGTGGTGAGTGAGTGGTGAGTGAGTGGAGTGAGTGAGTGAGTGAGTGAGTGAGTGAGTGAGTGATGTGAGCTGAGTGGTGAGTGAGTGGAGTGAGGAGTGAGTGCTTGAGTGATGAGTGGATTGAGTGAGTGAGCTACTGTGCCGTGAGTGGTGGATAGGTGAGGGATGTGAGTGAGGTGAGTGATGGTGAGTGACTTGACAGTGAGGGATGTGAGGAGTGAGTTGACCGTGGAGTGCGTGAGGCGGATCTGGTGAGTTGAGGGAATTGGGAGTGAGTGGTGAGGGAGGTGAGTGAGGGGAGTGAGTGAGTGAGTGAGATGAGTGAGTGATGGGATGGGAGGAGTGAGGTGATATGTGAGAGTGAGTGGTGGGTGGTGGCGGGGTGGTGCGTGGGGGGCGGGGAGTGGGCGGGGTGTTGGGGCGGGGCGGCGGGGGGGAGGGGGGAGGCGGAGGGGGGGAGGAGGAGGAGGAGGAGGGGGAGGAGGAGGAGGGAAGCTTCTGCTCATAGCTGAAAAGAAAAGCTATGCCTCACCTGCCATGGGAGCTACCCAGTTGCTGCCTCAGGAAGCTGCCTAGAAGCTGCTGGTGGTAGCTGAAAATAAAAGGTATGCCTCCCCTTCCATGGGAGCTACACAGTGGCTGTTTCAGGTATCTGCCTAGAAGCTGCTGCACGTAGCTTAAAAGAGAAGCTATGCCTCACCTTTCAAGGGAGCTACACAGTAAACCCAATGCTCCTCCCATAGGCCTGACACTACGGCTGTTGCAAAGCTTCGAGCGTGATTAATTCCCTGCACACCCCCCACCCACGAACTACCCCCCCCCCCCCCCCCCCCCCCCACACACACACACACACCTCCACACAAATAAACTTCGGTTTAGAAACAGGTGCTCAGGTTGTTTAGGGAGCTACCCAGTAAATCGAATTATCCTCCCACAAGCCTGACACTAAGGCTGTTGCGAAGCTTTGAGCGGGGTTGATTCCCTTCACCCACCCACCCACACACACCCACACCCACACAAAAACTACCCCCACCCCCACCCCCCACCCCACACACAAACTAACTTCGGTTTTTAAACAGGTGTTCAGGCTGTTTAGCACCCCACCTGTCATGGGAGCTACCCAGTAAAGCCAGTGATCCTTCCACAATCCTGACACTGCGGCAGTTGCGAAGCTTCGAGCGGGGTTGATTCCACAGCCTGTCATGGGGATGAGCACCAGATGGGCCTGCAATGGGTGCGTGGTTGGGTTGGTTGGTTGAGTTGGTTGATTCCACAGCCTGTCATGGGGATGAGCACCAGATGGACCTGCAATGGGTGCGTGGTTGGGTTGGTTGGTTGGGTTGGTTGATTCCACAGCCAGTCATGGGGACGAGCACCAGATGGACCTGAAATGGGTTTGTGGTTTGGGTTAGTTTGGTAGGTTGGGTTGGTTGGAATGGTTGATTCCACAGCCAGTCATGGGGATGAGCACCAGTTGAACCTGACATGGTCGCGTGGCTGGGTTGGGTTGGTTAGGGTGGTTGTGGGGTGGTTGTGGGGTGGTTCAACCGTGTCACTACGCACCAGCAACAAGATGCAGCAGATGACCATGGGTGCGCAGTTGGGTTGGTTGGGTTGGTTGGTTTGGTTGTGGTATGGTTGTGGGGTGTTTGAACTTCACGTCACTACGCACCAGGAACATGGTGAAGCCAATGACCTTGGGTGTGTGGTTGGGTTGGTTGGGTTGGTTGGGTTGGTTGGGGTGGTTGTGGGTTGGTTGGGTTGGTTGTTGGTTAGTTGTGGGTTGTTGTGGGGAGGTTCAACCACGTCACGACGCACCAGGAACACAGTGGAGCAAATAACCATGGGTGTGTGGCTGAGTTGGTTGTGGGTTGGTTGGATTGGTTGTAGGGTGGTTGTGGGATGGTTGTGGGGGGGTGGATGAACTTCATGTCACTACCCACCAGGGACACGGTGAAGCCAATGAACGTGGGTGCATGGTTGGAATGGTTGGGTTGGTTGTGGGTTGGTTGTGGGGGTGGTGGTTGAAATTCATGTCACTACGCACCAGGGACACGGTGAAGCCAATGAACGTGGGTGCATGGTTGGGTTGATTGGATTGGTTGGGTTGGTTGTGGGTTGGTTGTGGGGGTGGTGGTTGAACTTTATGTCACTACGCACCAGGGACACGGTGAAGCCAATGAACGTGGGCGCGTGGTTGGGTTGGTTGGATTGGTTGGGTTGGTTGTGGGTTGGTTGTGGGGGGGGTGGATGAACTTCATGTCACTACCCACCAGGAACAGGGTGAAGCCAATGACCACGAGTGTGTGGTTGGGTTGGTTGGATTGGTTGGGTTGGTTGGATTGGTTGGGTTGGTTGTGGGTTGGTTGAGGGTTGGTTGAATTTCATGTCACTAAGCACCAGGAACATGGTGAAGCCAATGACCATTGGTGCGTGGTTGGGTTGGTTGGGTTGGTTGTAGGATGGTTGTGGGGTGGTTGTGGGGTGGTTTGGTGATTGGGCTGGTTTGGTGGTTAAGTTGGTTGTGGGTTGGTTGGGTTGGTTGTGGGTTGGTTGGTTGTGTGGGGGGGGTTGAACTTCATGTCACAACGCACCAGGAAGACAGTGAAGCCAATGACCATTGGCGTGAAGCGGTGAGTGAACTTGCTCCCATGCTTATCCACGGCAACGTTGAACACCACAAAGACAAGCAGCGCAGTGCCAAAGAACTCCAGGAAAAAGCCCTGGACGATTAAAAGGTCTGGGTCAAGGCCATTAGCTCCCAAGTTGACCACGTTGTAGTTGCGCGAAGGCCAGAGAGCTTTGACCATGGACACTCCACACAGGGCGCCTAGGACTTGGGAGAGGATGTAGAGGAGACCCTTGACGGGGTTGATCTCGTTGAACACGATCATGGCCATGGTGACTGCGGGGTTCAGGTGGCCTCCACTCTGCGTCACACAGAATTGGTTGGGTTGGTTTGTTGGGTTGGTCGGGGTGGGTTGGTTGTGGGTTGATCTCGTTGAACACGATCATGGCCATAGTGGCAGCGGGGTTCAGGTGGCCTCCACCCTACTTCACACAGAAGTGGTTGGGCTGGTTGGTTGGGTTAGTTGGGTTGGTTGTGGGTTGATCTCATTGAACACGATCAAGGCCATAGTGACAGAGGGGTTCAGGTGGCCTCCACGCTGCATCACATATAAGTGGTTGGATTGGTTGGTCGGGGTGGTTGGGGCAATTGAGATCATAGCCATGGTGACAGCGGGTTTCAGGTGGCTTCCACTCCGTGTCACACATAAGTGGTTGGATTGGTTGGTTGGGGTGGTTGGGGTAGTTGAGATCATAGCCATGGTGACAGCGGGGTTCAGGTGGCTTCCACTCCGTGTCACACAGAAGCGGTTGGGTTGGTTGGTTGGGTTGGTTGGGGTGGTTGTAGGTTAATTTTGTGAGTACGATCATGGCCATAGTGACAGAGGGGTTCAGGTGGCCTCCACTCTGCATCACACATAAGTGGTTGGATTGGTTGGTCGGGGTGGTTGGGGTAGTTGAAATCATTGCCATGGTGACAGCGGGGTTCAGGTGGCCCCTACTCCGCGTCACACAGATGCGGTTGGTTTGGTTGGTTTGGTTGGTTGGGTTGGTTGAAGGTTAATTTTGTGAGCACGATCATGGCCATGGTAACAGCGGGGTTCAGGTGGCCTCCACTCTGCGTCGCACATAAGTGGTCGAGGTTGGGTTGGTTGGGTTGGTTGTGGGGTGGTTGAGGTGGTTGGGATCATGGCCATGGTGACAGCGGGGTTCAGGTGGCTTCCATTCCCTGTCACACAGAAGCGGTCGCGGTTGGGTTTTGTTGGGGTGTGGTAGGGAAGGTTGTGGGGTGGTTGTGGTGGTCTCCACTCTGTGCCACACAGAAGCGGTCGTGGTTGGGTTGGTTGGATTGGTTAGGGTGCGGTTCGGGCGGTTGTTGGTTGTTGGTTGTGGGTTGGTTGGGCATTCAGAAAAATAATATCATATTCAAGAGTTCCAGTATGATATCAAATTCATAAAACACCTCATAGAAGCCTTCCATCACTCACACAATTCACTAAAATTAAAACACCACACACCACACACCAAAC
>JACBWV010000338.1:11414711-11497211 GCA_013435795.1 Chlamydomonas sp. ICE-L | reverse complement strand
CTCAATGTTACTCTTGTTACTTGTAACTCTTTTTTGTTGTTGAACTTTGTTGAACACAAAGTAAACAAGTTACAACTCAATGTAAAAGTCAAACTGTAGCAAGTATCATACCGATGTCAGAACCATTCCGTCGTAAGAATCATGTCGTAGTAAAAAGCGTACCGTAGTAGGTTGACACGGTGTCATTGGATGACACCACAACGCCAATAGTGATTAGTAAAAAAGCGTACCGTAGTAGGTTGACACGGTGTCATTGGATGACACCACAACGCCAATAGTGATCCAAAGGAAGAAGAACATTCCCCAGAACTCTCCCATGTATGCGCGGATAGCATCAGGGCTCAGGTAGGCACGTGGCTCAAAGGTCTTCTCCAAGTAGCCCTGTGGTTGCATTGCATTGCATTCATAAGGTTCGTTTGTTGACTTCATTCATTGGATATTGCTTTTCATAGGCACGAGGCTCAATTGTCTTCTCCAAGTAGCCCTGTGGTTGCATTGCATTGCATTAATAAGGTCCGTAAGTTGACTTCATTCATTGGATTTGGATTTTCATAGGATCCATTCATTGCTTCTATTCATTCCGCAAAGGTCGTCTCCAAGTAGCCCTGTGATGGCATTTGTTAGGTCCATTAGTTTATTGGTTTAATCGGGTTCATGCATTGCTTCTATTGATTGCTCAAAGTTCTTCTCCAAGTAGCCCTGTGATTGCATTGCATTGCAGTCGTTAGTTTAATGTTTTAATTGGGTCAACACAATGGTTCTATTCACTGCTCCAAGTAGCCCTGTGGTCGCATTGCATTGCATTCATTAGGTCCGTTACTTGACTTCATTAATTGAATTTGGATTTCCATAGGCACGAGGCTCAAAGGTCTTCTCCAAGTAGCCCTGTGATTTCAGATGTTAGATCCATTAGTTTATTGTTTTAATTGGGTAAATTCAGTGGTTTTAAACATTGCTCAAAGGTCTTCTCCAAGTTACCCTGAGATTGCAGTCGTTATATCCCTTAGTTACTTCTTTTAATTGGGTCAACACAGTGGTTGTAAATATTGCTTAAAGGTCTTCTCCAAGTAGCCCTGTGATTGCATTTGTTATATATGTTAGTTGATTGTTTTTATAGGATCCATGCATTCGTTATACTCATCGGTTTCATTCAAGGATGATGAAGGTCTTGGTCATGTAGGCCTGTGATTGCAGGGATTTTAATTTCCGCCATATATAGCGATCGCTAGTTTTTGCGAAATTATCGCTACCGTCCGCTACCGTATAAAAAAAGAAAAAAAGTGTTTTTTGTTTTTTTGCCCTAAATTGCCCTAAAAAGATTAAAAAGCTATAGAAAGCACTAAAACGCCGTCCCTGGAGGAGGCCTAACAAAATATAGCTAGGAGAAACCCACTTTCAGATTTGAAAAAAAAATCACTGTCTGATTGCAGTCGTTAGATCCATTACTTTATTGTTTGCATAGGATCCATGCATTCCAAACCAGCATCCAGAGGAGCACAATATTTCAAAATCTGACCTAGACTTGATGTCTAATCATACTTCATCCCTCCAACCCCACTCCCCACAAAGTAGATCTAGGATGAAAAAAACGTTTTTGTACAGTCCTGTCGGGTCCTGTCCCCCGTACACCTATGCCCTCAACGAGTCTCTCCTACATTGAGGGCGGTAAATAAATCGAGGTCTCCAATAAAGCGAGGTCCCCAACGGTCTCCAACAAAAAACAAATAAATCAGGCCCTAGACGGATCGGAATCTCGGGGACAATTGTCAGCATACCCCTTCTCCGCAGAGCAATGCCGAAACAGCGCGGAGATCGTATCGGCGGTCTAGACGCTTGCGCTAGCTGCCTGTTAGTAGGTTTGCACCCTGAGGCCGCGTGCTCTTTCATGACTTGCAGCGAAGGCTATTAGAGCGCGGCCTCGAGGGCACACATCATACAACTGGTGTGGTCGTCCCGACAGCCGAAAAGATGCCACGCCATTTCCGTTTTGCTAAGAGCAGTGTGAAACGGCCATCTGCTTGTCCACCAGGTAGATCAGATAGACATCGCCAGGCTGGCAGGGCTCGATAGCAAGGGGGGCAACATTTATCGCAAGGGAGATAGTATCAATTGCCCGTAGCTTCCTTTGTTTAGTTTAGTTTGATGTCAAATTCCATTAGCCTTCAAGCTGCTCACAGTCTGTGGAGTAGACACGGGTTGCTTACCTGGACTCCCTGCTCGTCCCACGCATCATGCCGGAAGGATTTAGTGTTCCTGAACGGCGTATCAGTCTTCGCCATTTTTGCGTTTGCGAAATCCTGGTGGACTTTGTCTGAACATTTGGCAAGACGTGGCCCCCTTGCAGTGGATTTCATCGAACTTTTGTTTCAACTTGAATTTGGTATGCGAACGGAGGGGCTGACAAGTCCTATGTAGCATCGCAAGCGACGCGAGAAATTGGCGGAGTGTGTTGGCAACGGAACGACAGGTGGCTACGATGGAGCTGACAGAAGGCAATTAGTTGTTTTTGTTTTTTGTTTTAGTTTAAGTTGTAGTTTTAGTTGTTAGGAAAGTTGGGGTGAAGCTGACGCTGGCAGCTCGGAGCCGGCAGCGCAGCGAATCCAGGAAAGCTTGCTGGCATCCTTCATCACCAGCAGCTTCTGTCCCATTGCGCCCATTGGCGAAGTCGCAAGAGAAGCCTCTCAAAGTGGCCTCGAGCCTGCCTGGAAACTCGTGCACTAACTCATCCTGCTGCTCGACCCCTAAGGAGTCATGCAGCATGGACAACACTCCATCACATGACATAAGACAATAGTAGTGAAGAAACAGCAGCCCTGTGAAGGCGCGAGTAAAGAGTTCTGCAGTCCATTTGTTCGTGGACCTCCCGCAACCTTGTATTTTGATTTTGATTTTGATAGCCCTCAAGGGTATTTTGATAATTTGAATGCCCCTGGCTCTCCATGCGAGAGTCTGGGTGAGGGACAGAGGAGGGAGGTAGGGATCAGGGATCCATGTTAGGAATGCCCAGAAACAAAGATCGTAGGTGAGAAAGAATTGCGCATGATTGTGGAAAGAGATTTGTAGTTCCGAGGTTGGGGGAAGGTTGCGAGTATCTATTTCCATTCCTCGCTCGTCGCTCCATGTAGCGCCTGCGCCCCTCACCTGCGCCTGCGGCAAGCCTGGATTCGCTGCGAATTCAAGCATTGCCAGCCTGGCACCAACTGGGGCTGGCAGGCTGGCGCCCCCACCTGCAATCGCACTCGCACTCGTTCACTCGATTACATTGATTCAATCATAGAACCCCTTCAATTCGCCGCCCCGATTGACTTGGTTGCATTTTTCGCGAATCCAAGCCTGAACTTGACAGTTTGACGGTTGCGCATGGCTCCTTCCCTGACGCATCCTTGAGCCACGCCCATTATGCGTTAGTTTGCTTTTCTTGACATCAGTCCGTCTTCGCTCTCCTGAGACAGCCCCATGGCGGATCCTACAGCCAACCCACTGCCCGATGCGAGCGAGAAAACAGCTGTACCGGGGCAGCAGCCAAGGACCTCTACCAATCCAAATACGCGTCACCATTGCCGTCGCAAGGAGCGCCAAAAGCTGCACATCTTCAGCGTCATAGGAGCTCTGCCAGAGCCGTTTGGCATAGCAGCACGTAGCAGCTACCTTCCCCTAGACGCATGGAGAGGGGCTCATGATGACTCAAGCGAGATCGTTGACTGGGCAACTATGCCTCCGGCATTAGACCCATGCGCCATGCTTAACCCTCTGAACATGAGTAAAAAACATGGGGTGCCTGTGCAGGAGCAGGTCAGTCACAGCCCTGCTGTACAATTTATAGCACTTGGCATAACGTATGGCAGTGTTTGCCGATGTACTGCGATATGTACTGCAATATGTTTAAAACATGAGTGCATGTCAGTGTATGCCGATGTACTTCAATATGTTTATAACATGAGTGCATGGCAGTGAATGCCGATGTACTGCAATATGTATTGCAGTATGTTTATAACATGAGTGCATGGCAGTGTGTGCCGATGTACTGTAATGTGTACTGCAATATGTTTATAACATGTGCATGGCAGTGTGTGCCGATGTCCTGTAATGTGTACTGCAATATGTTTATAACATGAGTGCATGGCAGTGTATGCTGATGCACTGCAATATGTACTGCAACTTTAACATGAGTGCATGGCAGTGAATGCCGATGTACTGCAATGTGTACTGCAGTATGTTTATAACATGAGTGCATGGCAGTGTATGCCGTTGTACAGTAATATGTAATGTCTGCTGCTTGTTGTTGAAAAGAAAAGCTATGCCTCACCTGTCAAGAGAGCTACCTAGTGGCTGTCTCAGGGAGCTGCCTAGAATCTGCTGCTCGTAGCTGAAAATAAATGCTATGCCTCACCTGTCAAGGGAGCTACCTAGTGGCTGTCTCGATTTTTCCCCGCTGTAGCGATCTCTAGTTTGGACCCCGTTTTAGAGAAATTATCGCTATATGAAAGTAAACGAAAACGTTTGTTTTGCCCTAAATGGCCCTAAAAAGCTGAAAAAAAGCTGTAATAGCACTTTACGGCTGTCCCAGAAGGAGGCCTAAATGGCCCTTCAAAGCTGAAAAAAAGCTGTAAAAGCACTTAACGGTTGTCCCAGAAGGAGGCCTGAATGGCCCTAAAAAGCTGAAAAAAGCTGTAAAAGCACTATTCGGCTGTCCCAGAAGGAGGCCTAAATGGCCCTTAAAAGCTGAAAAAAACTGTAAAAGCACTCAACGGCTGTCCCAGAAGGAGGCCTAAGTGGCCCTAAAAAGCTGAAAAAAGCTGTAAAAGCACTATTCGGCTGTCCCAGAAGGAGGCCTAAATGGCCCTTCAAAGCTGAAAAAAAGCTGTAAAAGCACTATTCGGCTGTCCCAGGAGACATAAATGGCCCTAATAAGCTGAATAGCTGTAAAAGCACTCAACGGCTGTCCCAGAAGGAGGCCTAAATGGCCCTAAAAAGCTGAAAAAAAGCTGTAAAACACTATTCGGCTGTCCCAGAAGGAGGCCTAGAACCATAACGCTAGAAAACACCCACTTTCAGGTTTGAAAAAAATAACTGGCCATGCTCCCATGTATGCTCCAACCCGTTGCTGAGCTCCCTACTCAGAAGATGACGAGTACGCAAGCAGCCTTATAAAATACTTCCGCCTACTAATAAATGACTGCCACTTAATAAAATACTGCCGCCTAATAAATTACTGTCGCCCAATAAATGACTACCACCTACTAAATACAGCCACCTGCTAAATTACTACCACCGCAGACTACCTACTAAAATACTGCCGCCTAATAACTTACTGCCCCCTAATTAATTACAGCCACCCACTAAAATATTGCCACCAACTAAATGACTACCGCAGATAGCCATGCTCCAATTCAACCCAGGTGCTGAGCTCGCTACCCAGAACATGACAAGTAAGCAAGCAGCCTAATAAAATGCTGCCACCCACTGAATTACTACCACCTACTAAATTGCTACCACCTACTACAATACTGCCTCCTACTAAATGTCTACCCCTCAGACCACCTACTAACTCGCTGCCTCCTACTAAACTACTGCGACCCAATTAATGACTACCGCAGATAGCGATGCTCCAATTCAACCCAGGTGCTGAGCTCCCTACTCCGAACATAACGAATAAGCAAGCCGCCTAAAAACACACTGTCTACCCAGGTCTACCGCCTAATAAATTACTGCCACCTCAGACCACCTACTACATGACTATCACAGATAGCCATGCTCCTGTACATCCCTGGTGCTGAGCTCCCTACTCCGAAGATAACGAGTAAGCAGGCAGCCTTATAAATACTGCCGCCAAATAAATTACTGCCACCAGTGCCACCCACTAAATGACGACCACCTCATAAAATTGCTGCCTCCTACTTAACTACTGCCACCCACCCACTACCGCAGATAGCTATGCTCCAGTACAACCCTGTGCTGTGCTCTCTACTCAGAAGATGTCAAAGACGTTTTTTCACACCTACACACCTAC
The DNA here is from genome assembly GCA_013435795.1 of Chlamydomonas sp. ICE-L. NCBI lineage: Eukaryota > Viridiplantae > Chlorophyta > Chlorophyceae > Chlamydomonadales > Chlamydomonadaceae > Chlamydomonas > Chlamydomonas sp. ICE-L. Next base: position 11,491,201 of record JACBWV010000338.1, on the reverse strand, counting down.
ACACACCCCTACACACACCACCACCACCAACACGCTACCAGCACCACCGACACAAGGGTGGGATGTATCTGTCTCGCAGGTAGCTATGCTCCAATATAACCCAGGTGCTGAGCTCCCAACTCAGAACATGTCGAGTAAGCAATCAGCCTAGTAATCTACTGCCACCCACGTAATGACTGCCTCCTACTAAATTGCTACCACCTAATAGAATACTGCCACCCACTAAATGACCACTGCAGATAGCGATGCTCCAATACAACCCGAGTGCTGAGCTCCCTGCTCCAAACATGACAAGTAAGCGAGCCGCCTAAAAAATACTGTCTACCCAGGTCTACCGCCTAATACATTACTGCCACCTCAGGCCACCTACTAAATTACTGCCTCCAACTAAATTACTGCCTCCAACTAAATTACTGCCTCCAACTAAATTACTGCCTCCAACTAAATTACTGCCTCCAACTAAATGACTGCCTCCAACTAAATTACTGCCTCCAACTAAATGACTGCCTCCAACTAAATTACTGCCTCCAACTAAATGACTACCGCAGATAGCCATGCTCCAATACAACCCAGGTGCTGAGCTCCCTACCCAGAACATGTCGAAGAAGGAAGCAGCCAAGGCAGCAAAGGCTTTGACCAATGCTAAAGGGCAAGATGATAAAGCGTTCTCCAAGGATCGTAGAGGAATTCAGAAGCGCTGGCAGGTATGTACAAACCATTGACAGGCCTACACTCACTGAATTCCACAGTTAAATAATCGCTTCAAAAAACAATTAAAAATCATTTAAAAGGACTGCAGAGGAATTCAGAAGCGCTGGCAGGTATGTACAAACCATTTACAGGCTGATAATCCTAGAATCATTTAATTCTACATTTAAAGAATCGTATAATCATTAAATTCTACATTTCAATAACCATGTATGAGATAATAATTTAATTGTACAATAAATAATCGTATACTCATTTAATTATACAATAAATAATCGTATACTCATTTAATTATACAATAAATAATCGTATACTCATTTAATTATACAATCAATAATCGTATACTCATTTAATTATACAATCAATAATCGTATACTCATTTAATTATGCATTTAAATAATTGTATACTCATTTAATTGGAAGGTGTAGGAGGGGAGGATAAGACATTCACGGAAACACGCAGAAGAATTCAGAAGCGCTGGCAGGTGTTTATTAACTGGCCTAGAATCATTTAATTATTGTTCATTTTAATAATCATTTAATTATTATACATTTGAATAATCATTTAATATGGATTCAATATGAATTAAAAGGAATAAAGAGGAATTCAGAAGCGCTGGCAGGTATGTACAAGCCATTAACAGGCCGATACTCATATAATAATTTAATTATAAGATGTGGGAGGGGAGGATAAGGCATTTACAAAAACTCGCAGGACAATTCAGAAGCGCTAGCGAGTATGTTTTAACAGGCCTGTAATAATTTAGTTATACATTTAAATAATAATTTAATACAATTTCAAAAGGCTGCAGAGAAATTCAGAAGCGCTGGCAGGTATGTACTAACTATAAAGAGGCCAATACTCATATAATCATTTAATTGTGGCAAGAAAGCAACAACAATGAACAAGCCTGTTAACATATAATAACCAGCTTTACAAAGGCAGGATAAGGCGATTTCAAAGGACTGCAGAGGAATTCAGAAGCGCTGGCAGGTGTCTCTGCACATGCCTATCATCATTTAATTATACATGTAAATAAGCATTCAATATAAATGCAAAGGGCTATTGATGAATTTAGAAGCGCGGGCAGGTATGTTTGAACACGCCTATCATAATATCTAGCCCTTTGCCCATCATGATTTCATTAAAAGCTTTGGAAAGGCAAGATAAGGCAATTTTGAAGAACTACAAAGGAATTCAGAAGCAGAAGCAGCATGGTGTGCCACTGGCAGGTCCGAGCATCAGTGGCACACTATTTCGCATCCTTGGCTTTTGGCTGTGCTACCGCTGCCGTCCTCCTTCCGCACACCACACTACACTCCGCACACCATACCACATACTGCACACCACACACTGCACACCACACTCTGCACACCACAACACACACCGCACACCACTCACTGCCACCACACCACACCACACATTGCACACCACACCACACACACCACAACACACACCGCACACCACTCACTGCACACCACACCACACACTGCACACCACACCACAACCTGAACTGCACACCATACCACACCACACATTGCACACCACACCACACCACACCACCACTCACCCACCACACCTGCACACCACACCACACACTGCACACACGGGACACACCACACCACACACTGCACACCACACCACAACCTGAACTGCACACCACACCACACATTGCACACCACACCACACCACACTGCACACCACAAACTGCACACCACACCACACACTGCACCCCACACCACACACCAAACCAACACCGCATCGCAAAAAAAGCACAATGCATAAACAATACACTGAAACAACAAACACACACCCTAGTGAACACAAAAAAAACACAACAAACCACACATGATATAATAAACACCACAATCCACCGGCAAAAACACACACCATCGGACAAAACCACAAATCTGCAAAAAAATCAAACTGCAAAATCAAAACCAACACAAAGGTAAAACCACACATAAACCAAACCAAACAAACTGACAAAAACACAAGGAAAACAAATCCACACACTACAACTTGCATACCAAAAACAAAACGAAAAAAACACCACACACAAAAACCCAATTACAATGCAATCAAAAATCAACACAAACTGCATAATACACACAACTGCCACACAACACAACGGGAAAAAACAACACAAAAAAGACCAAACAACTGAATCACCACGACAACACACACCACATCAACACACTGCACTAAAAAATACACAAACCTGAACAACCAAACTCACTGCCGACACCAAAAACGCACACACAAAAGCCCGGCCATACACAACAATCAAAAAAATGCACCACCACAAAACCACCATTTAATCTGCAAACACCACAAAAAACCAAACAACCACAACACACACACTGAATACAAAAAACACAAATCCACACCAACAATGCACACAAAAATGAACACCACAAACTGGACATCCAAAACCACATCACACACACCAAAGCCACACCACACAAGCAAACCCATCAAAATCACAAACCAACACACTGCACAACCAAAAACTGAACACCAAACACACCACACAAAATGCACAACAACACAACACCACACCACAATGAACCAACACAAAAGGCATACACCAAACACACACTGCCACACCACACCACACACCACACCACACAATTGCACCACCACAAAATGCAACACCACACCACACACTGCACACCACACTGCACACCACAATCACAATCCGCCACACCACAACGACATAATGCCACACACACTGCAACACCACACTCTGAACACAACTCTTGCACACCACATGCACACCACACTCTGCACACCACAACACACAAGCACACCAATCCACTGCCAACCAAACAACAAAACAACACAGTGCCAAATCCACACCAACGAAAACAAAACAACACACCAGAATACCACTCATGAACAACAACACACACACTGCACATACACATAAAAAAAACGAATGAAACACCAAACCCCACAACACACATTGCACACAACACAACCACCAAACAATGACAAACAACACACAACCACCACAAATTGAAAAACCAAACACACACTGAACACCCACACCACACATGCACACCACACCAAACCACACACTGCCACACCACAAAACGGCACACCACACCACACCCACACTTGCACACCACACCACAAACCACACCACCCCACACTGCACTCAACCACCACAAATGCAACACCACACACTGCACACCACAACCTGAACACCCACACACCACAACACACACTGCATCCACACCAACCCACTGCACACCACAAATCACACAAACACTGAAACACACAAAACTGCACACCACACACACACACTGCACAACACACACCATTACACCACACACACACTGCACTCCCACACCACATACTGCACACCACACACTGCACACCACACACTGCACGCCACACCACACACCACACCACACCACACACTGCACTCCACACCACACACTCCACACCACAAACTGCACACCACACACTGCACACCACAAACTGCACACCACACCACACACTGCACACCACACCACCCACCACACCACACACTGCACTCCACACCACACACTGCACACCACACACTGCACACCACACACTGCACACCACACACTGCACACCACAAACTGCACACCACACACTGCACACCACAAACTGCACACCACACCACACACCACACCACACACCCACACCACACACCACACCACACCACACACTGCACACCACAAACTGCATACCACACCACACACTGCACACCACACCACACACCACACCACACACTGCACACCACAAACTGCACACCACACCACACACTGCACACCACACTGCACACCACACATCACACCCCGCACACCACACCGCACCACACACTGCACACCACGCCACACTGCACACCACACCAAACACTGCACACCACACCACACCGAACACTGTTCACCACACCACACCACACCACAAACTGCACACCACACACTGCACACCACACACCACACACTACACACCACACCACACTTCACACCGCACACCACCCAAAACCAAACCATTAACACACCACAAAGACCACACAACGCACCACACCAGACAACTATACACCCCACAACAATACAGCAACAACACAACAAACAGCACGCAACACATAACACAGTACAACCCGACACCACGCAATACAAATTTCAGGTCGAAAGCTTTGTAGTGATCCTCTGGCGAATGTTGGGCGACGGGGGTTGGGTTGGGTTGGGTTTTACCTGGCTACCACCCCCACCACCACCACACACACACAAACACCAAATCCTGACTCTAATGAATGAAATTTCAGGTTGAAAGCATTGTTGTATGTACAATGTACACACAGCACATAACACATAACACAACACACGCCACGCAATGCAATGCAAATTTCAGGTCGAAAGCTTTGTAGTAATCCTCAGGCGAATGTTGGGCGACGCCGCAACTGTGAACTCCAGTGGCTCACCTTTTCGCATCCTTGACTTTGGCTGTGGTACTGGTGCTGTCCTCCTTCCCCTTGCATATCTCTTCCCCCACTGCGAGTTTGTAGGTGCGCCATTCAGTATTTCTGTGTGTGCATTTGTGTGTGTGTACACCTTTTCGCATCCTTGACATTGGCTGTGGTACTGGTGCTGTCCTCCTTCCCCTTGCACATCTCTTCCCCCACTGCGAGTTTGTAGATGCGCCATGCAGTTTGTACTTCAACATGTGTGTGCGTGCGTGTTAACTACATTGTTTGTGTATGTTTGTGATAGCGATTGTGTGTTTGTGAGTGCGTTTGTGTTTGTGTGTCTGTCACAGTCCAGGCATCTCCAAGAAGGTTACCTTCCCCTTGCACATTTCTTCCTGCACTGCGAGTTCGTAGATGCGCCATCAAGTTTTGACATCAGCATGTGTGTGTTCACTACATCATTTGTGTGCGTTTGTTACAGTCCAGGCATCCCCAAGAAGGTGCCCTTCCGCTTTCACATCTCTTCCTGCGCAGCGCGTTTGTAGGTGCGCCATTCAGTTTTATCATCAGCATGTGTTTGCATGTCATTTTGTGTGTGTGTGTGTGTGTGTGTTAAGTACAGTGTTTAATACAGCTTACAGCGTGGTAATCTGATTCTCCACAACAACCACCTTGACAATAAGAGCAGCAGCAGCATCAGGAACAGGAACAACAATCACCATGACGAACCATCATTACAACAAACAATCACCCCAAATATCTCCCTCATGGCAGGAACAACAACAACAACAACAACAACAACAACAACAGCAGCAACAACAACAGCAGCGACAACAACAACAACAGCAACAACAGCAACAACGGCAACACCAGCAACAACAGTAACAACAGCAGCAACAGCAACAACAGCAACAACAGCAGCAGGAAGAGCAACAGCAACAACACTCACCATGACCAATCATCATTACAACAAACAATCACCCCACACATCTCCCTCATGGCAGGAATGGAAATGAAGGCCACAGCTCTCACCATCATGCAGCAACACAAATCAACGCAAGTCACAACAACAAATCATGCCGTCGCCATGACAAAGCACCATTACAAAACATTGTTTGCAGGAATGGAAATGAAGGTCACAGCTCTGTCTATCATGCAGCAACACAAATCAACGCAAGTCAACATAATAAATCTGATTCACCACCACCACCACCACCACAACCGCCATAACAGCAACCGCAACAGCAACAGCAGCGGTGACTAAAGCTAGCTCCGGCTTACGCTGTGGTGTCCTTAACTTCACGTTCTGCAGCAACACAAATCATGTTGTCGATCCCACAAATCATGTTGTCGATCACAAAGCAACACAAGTCAACACAACAAATATGATTCACCACCACCACCGCAACAGCAACAGCAACCGTCGCCATGGCCAACCATCATTACAACAAAAGATCGCCCTTCGCAGGAGCGGACATGAAGGCCACAGCTCTCACCATCATGCAGCAACACAAATGAATGAAAATCACAACAACAAATATCATTACAACAACAACAACAACAACAGCAGCAGGAACAACAACAACAACAACAACAACAACAACAACAACAACAACAACAACAACAACAACAGAAGGAATAGGACCAGCACAAGAACAGCACGAACAACAGCAACAGCAGCAGCAGCAGCAGCAGCAGCAACAACTACCATTACAAAACATCATCCCAAATATATCCCTCATGGAAGGGGTGGAACTGAAAGCTACAGCTCTGAACATCATGCAGCAGCACAGCAATACATCTGGTTTACAACAACAACAACAACAGCAACAACAGCAACAACAGCAACAACAGCAGCAGGAAGAGCAACAGCAACAACACTCACCATGACCAACCATCATTACAACAAAAAATCATCCCCAATACCTCCCTCATAGCAGGTGTGGAAATGAAGGCCACAGCTCTCAACATCATGCAGCAACGCCTTGAAGTTGCTGGCCTGACAAATGTGAACACCCACCAACCACCCCACCACCACCAACCACCCCAACTGCACCACCACCACTGCCAACCACCCCAACCACCCCACCACCACCAACCACCCCAACCCCACCACGCAGGAGTTGAAATGAAGGCCACAGCTCTCACAATCATGCAACAACGCCTTGAAGCTGCTGGCCTGACAAATGTGAAGACCCCACACCACCACCACCACCACCCTCCACCCCACCAACACCACCAACCGCACCACCAACCGCACCACCAACCACCCCAACCCCCACCACCATCACCCACCCCAACCGCACCACCAGCAACCCCAATCCCACTACCACCACCACCCCAACCCCACTACGCAGGAGTGGAAATGAAGGCCACAGCTCTCACCATTATGCAACGCCTTGAAGCTGCTGGCTTGACAAATGTGAAGACCCACCAAATACCCCAGCACCACCACCATCTTCAACCACCCCAAACACACCACCAACCACCCCAAACACACCCTGTAGGAGTGGAAATGAAGGCAACAGCTCTCACCATCATGCAACGCCTTGAAGCTGCTGGCTTGACGAATGTGAAGACCCACCAAATACCCACCCACACCCCCACCACCTTCAACCACCCCAAACACACCACCAACCACCCAAAACACACCCTGTAGGAGTGGAAATGAAGGCAACAGCTCTCACCATCATGCAACAACGCCTTGAAGCTGCTGGCCTGACAAATGTGAAGACCCATGTAGGCATGATTGAGGACTACAAGGAGCCTTTTGACGTTGGGCTGGCGCTGTAAGTGTTACCCATTTATATTGTTTACTCTGTCTATCTCCTATTAGATCATTAGCTGCTGGCTAGACAAATGGTAAGACCCATATATGCATGATTGAGGACTACAAGGAGCCTTTTGACTTTGGACTGGCACTGTGAGTGCCAAGCATTGCCATAATATCTTAGCTATAGCATTGTGGTCTCTGACCCCCTCCTAGTACTTCAGAGCTAGCTGTCCCTGGGGGCAAAGTAGGGGGACCGGCGGGGGTAGGGTGGGGGTTGGGGTAAGTAGCTGCTGGCCTGACGAATGTGAAGAGCCATGTATGCATGATTGAGGACTACAAGGAGCCTTTTGACGTTGGACTGGCACTGTAAGTGCTACGCATGTCCATAATTTCATAGCTATAGCATTGGGGTACATTTGTCTGTCTGTCTCCTAGTTGCCCATGTCTAGCTGGCCCTGGGGGTAAAGGAAGGGGGCCGGAGAGGGTGTGTGTGTGCGGGGGGGGGGGGGGGGGGGGGGGGGGGGGGGGGGGGGGGGGGTAACGCCATGTGTGTTACGTATTTCTATCATTTTATTTTTCTATCCTCTATTAGTTCAGTAGCTGCTGGCTTGGGGGATTTGGAGCACCGTATATACATGATTATGGACTCCAAGGAGCCTTTTGATGTTGGACTGGCTGTGTGAGTGTTATGCATTTCTATAGTTTCATACCTATAGCATCGTGATACTTGTCTCTGTCTCCCTCCTAGTACTCCAGGTCTAGCAGGCCCTGGGGGCAAAGCAGGGGGAGCGGGTCTGAGAGGAGAGGGAGGGCGGAGGGTGGGGTAAGTAGCTTCTGGCTTGGCGAATGTGAAGCATTGAGTCGGCATGATTGAGGACTCCAAGGAGCCTTTTGATGTTGGCCTTGCACTTTGAGTGCTAAGCATTTATATCGTTTTCTCTGTCTATCTTCTATTAGTTCAGTAGCTGCTGTCTAGGCGGATGTGAAGACCCGTATAGGCATGATTGAGGACTACAAGGAGCCTTTTGATGTTGGACTTCATATTTTAAAGTTGCTGCAGGCACGCTTGTGGCAATGCCTAAACCCTGGACCCTAAAGCCGTATTTCATATTTTGAAGTTGCTGCAGGCACGCTTGTGGCAATGCCTAAACCATAAACCCTAAAGCCTTAACTCTAAACCCATATTCATCACATCGTGTTTCTGTAGGCACGCTTATGGCAATGCCTAAAACCTGAACCTTAAACCTGTAGTTCATCTCTTCATGCTGCTGCAGGTATGCTTGTGGCAATGCCTAAACCCTAAACCTATATTTCATGCACCATTCACCATAAACCCTACATCCTAAGGCTTAGCCATATTTCATTTTTATGTTGCTGCAGGCAGGCTTGTGGCAGTGCCTAAACCCTGAACCTTAAACCTGTAGTTCATCTCTTCATGCTGCTGCAGGTATGCTTGTGGCAATGCCTAAACCCTAAACCCTAAATCCACATTCCATATTTTCAAGTTGCTGCAGGCACGCTTGTGGCAATGCGTAATCCCTAAATCCTAATGTCTTAACCCTAAACCCATGTTTCATCTTTTAATGTTGCTGCACGAACACTCGTGGCAATGTCTAAACCCTAAACCCTAAACCTATATTTCACCTATTCATGTTGCAGCACGCACGCTTGTGACAATACATAAACCGTAAATCCTAAACCTAAACCTATATTTCATCTCTTCGTGCGCGCACACTTATGACAATGCCTAAACCTAAATGTCATCTGTTTGTGTTGCTGCAGGCACGCTTGTGGCAATGCCTAAAACCTAAACCCATATTTCATATTCTCGTGTTGCTGCAGGCACACTTGTGGCAATTCCTTAACCCTAAATTCTAAAACATGAACCCTAAACCCATATTTCATAGTCTTGTTTTGCTGCAGGCACACTTGTGGCAATGCCTTATCCCTAAATCCTAAAGGCTGAACAATAGACCCATATCTCATCTCTTCGTGTTGCTGCAGGCACGCTTGTGGCAATGCAACAGACCATGCAATGCTCCTGGCAAGCAAGCACCGGGCAGCATATATCGTGAGCCCGTGTTGTGTAGGTAGGTTAAAGTATATTTAATGGTGTTGAATTTTGTTGCAAGCAAGCATCAGGCAGCCTATATTGTGAGTTTGTGTTGTATAGGTAGGTTGAAGTGTGGTGAATGATGTTGAATGATGCTGATTGATTGACGTTGAACTTTGTTGTATTATGTTGCATTAAGTTGCAAGCATGCATCAAGCTGCCTTTATCGTGAGCCCGCGTTGTGTAGCTAGGTTGGATTATGTTGAAGTATGTTGCGAGGGAGCGCAGGCAGCATATGTCGTGAGCCCATGTTGTGTAGGTATGTTCAATTATGCTGATTGACCTAGCAACCTTTTCCTGTCTTTCTGGTGTTTGATCTTTTGAGGTGATGTTAACTTATGTTGATCATTGAGTGAGATTAGTGAGCACATTTAGGAAGGAGGCAGTGTGAGTGCAACGTAGCAGCAGGGCAGAGGGGACATGAGATGCTAGTGTTATGTATGTATGTTGATCATTGAGGAATATTAGTGAGCATAGTGAGCTCGCAGTGGGAGTGCAACCTAGGAACAGGACAGATCGAACATGAGATGCTTGTGTTGTGCATGTATGTTGATCATTGAGGGAGATTAGTGAGCGCAGTGAGCTCGCAGTGTGAGTGCAACATAGCAGCAGGACAGAGGGAACATGAGGTGCTGGTGTTGTGTATATAAGTTGATCATTGAGAGAGATTAGTGAGCACAGTGAGCTCGCAGTGTGAGTGCAACCTAGGAACAGGACAGATCAAACATGAGATGCTGGTGTTGTGTATATAAGTTGATCATTGAGGGAGATTAGTGACCACATTTAGGAAGGAGGCAGTGTGAGTGCAACCTAGGAACAGGACAGATAGAACATGAATGCTGGTTTTGTTGTTGCATTGTATGTTTGATAATCGAGGGAGATTAGTGAGAGCACCATTTAGTGAAGGAGGCAGTGTGAGTGCAACCTAGGAACAGGACAGATCGAGCATGAGATGCTGGTGTTGTGCATGTATGTTGATCATTGAGGGAGATTAGTGACCACATATAGGAAGGAGGCAGTGTGAGTGCAACCTAGGAAAACCGGATAGTAGATCGAACATTGAGATGCTGGTGTTGTGCAGTATGTTGATCATGAGGGAGATAGTGACCACATTTAGAGAAGGCGGCAGTGTTGTGCGCAGTGGTGAGTTGCAACCTAGGAAACAGGACAGACGACATGAGATGCTGGTGTTGTGCATTGTAGTTGATCCAGTGGGGAGATGAGTCGACACATTTAGGAAGTAGCGCAGTGTGAGTGTGAGTGAACTAGGCAAAGGACAGATCGGCAGAGATGCTGGTGTTGTGCATGTATGTTGATCATTGAGGGAGATTAGTGGAGCACATTGGAAGGACCGGCCGGTGTGGAGTGCAACCTAGAAACAGGACAGATCGAACATGAGATGCTGGTGTTGTGCATGTATGTTAATCATCGAGGGAGATTAGTGACCACATTTAGGAAGGAGGCAGTGTGAGTGCAACCTAGGAACAGGACAGATCGAACATGAGATGCTTGTGTTGTGCATGTATGTTGATCATTGAGGGAGATTAGTGAGCACAGTGAGCTCGAAGTGTGAGTGCAACATAGCAGCAGGACAGAGGGAACATGAGGTGCTGGTGTTGTGTATATAAGTTGATCATTGAGAGAGATTAGTGGGCACAGTGAGCTCGCAGTGTGAGTGCAACCTAGGAACAGGACAGATCAACTGCAGATGCTCGTGGTTGTGTATATATAAGTTGTCATTGAGGGAGATCGTGACCACATTAGGAAGGAGGGCCCAGTGCTCGTGCAACTAGGAACAGGACAGATCAGAACATGAGCAGCTGTTGTTGTGCATGTATGTTGATAATGAGGGGGATTAAGAGACCACTATTTAGGAAGGAGGGCCGGTGAGTGAACTAGGAACATGGACAGATCAAAATGAGGATGCTGGGTTGTGCATGTATGTTGATCATCGAGGGAGATTAGTGAGCACATTTAGGTGGAGCAGCGGCCAAGGTGTGGCTTGAGTTGCCACACTCTAGGAACAGGACCATGATCGAAAACATGAGATGCTGGTGTGTGCATGTAGGATGATCACGAGGGAGAGGACTAGTGAGAACATTTAGGAAGGAGGCAGTGTGAGTGCAACCTAGGAACAGGACAGATCGAACATGAGATGCTGGTGTTGTGCATGTATGTTGATCATTGAGGGAGATTAGTGAGCACATTTAGGAAGGAGGCAGTGTGAGTGCAACCTAGGAACAGGACAGATCGAACATGAGATGCTGGTGTTGTGCATGTATGTTGATCTTTGAGGGATGATAGTGGCCACATTTAGGAAGGCAGGCAGTGTGCGTGCAACCTAGGAAACAGGGAACAGATCGCACATGAGATGCTTGGTGTTGTGCATTATGTTGATCATTGAGGGAGATAGTGCCCACATTAGGAGGAAGGGATCGGCAGTGGTGAGGCAACCTAGGAACAGGACAGATCGAACATGAGATGCTGGTGTTGTGCATGTATGTTGATCATTGAGGGAGATTTAGTGAAACATTTAGGAAGAGGCAGCATGTGCGTGCAACCTAGGAAAACGGACAGATCGAGCATGAGATGATGTTGTTGCATGTAGGTTGATTTATTGAGGGAATAGTGATCACATTTAGAAGGAGAAGGGAGGCCAGTGTGAGTGCAACCTCGCAACAGGACCAGATAGCACATGAGATGATGGTGTTGATGTTGATGCATGTAGGTTGATCAATCGAGGGGAGATTAGTGAATCACATTAGGAAGGAGGACATAGGAAGTGTTGGTGCAACTAGGGGAACCGGAAGATCGCACAGAGATGCTTGTTTGTGCATGTATGTTATCATTGAGGGAGATTAGTGGGCACAGAAGCCGGAAAGTAAGTGTTTGAGTGAACTGCAGCAGGACAGAGGGAACCTATGACGGTGCTGGTGTTGTGTAATAAGTTGATCATGAGAGAGGATTAGTGGGCACAGTGAGCTCGCAGTGTGAGTGCAACCTAGGAACAGGACAGATCAAACATGAGATGCTGGTGTTGTGTATATAAGTGGATCATTGAGGGAGATTAGTGACCACATTTAGGAAGACGGGCAGAGATTGTGAGTGCAACCTAGGAACAGGAAGATCGAACATGAGGATGCTGGTGGTGTGTGCTGTTATGTTGATCATCGAGGGGAGACTCGTGATTAGTGCCCCATTTAGGAAGGAGGCAGTGTGAGCGCAACCTAGGGAACAGGGAAGATCGAAAAAAAATGAGCAGAGATGCTGGTGTATGTGCATTTATGTTGCATCATCGAGGGCGCTTAGTGAGCACATTTAGGGAGGATGCAAGTTGTTGAGCTGCAACCTAGGAACAAGGGACAGATCGAAACATGATGATGCTGGTGTGTGCATGTATGTTGAATCATCGAGGGAGGGTGATATGAGAACATTAGGAAGGAGGCAGTGGAGTGAACCTAGGAACAGGAAAGATCGAACATGAGATGCGGTGCTTTGTGCATGTATGGAGATCATTGAGGGAGACTAGGACCAATAGGAAGGAGCCAGTCGTGAGTGCAACCTAGGAACAGGACCAGATCGAACTGCGATGAGGTTGTTGCATGTATGGTGCTCATCCGAGGGAGATTAGCTGGCCAAATTAGGAAGGAGGCAGTCGTGAGTCGCAACCTCTAGGAACAGGACAGATCGAACATGAGATGCTGGTGTTGTGCATGTATGTTGATCATCGAGGGAGATTAGTGACCACATTTAGGAAGGAGGCAGTGTGAGTGCAACCTAGGAACAGGACAGATCGAACATGAGATGCTGGTGTTGTGTATATAAGTTGATCATCGAGGGAGATTAGTGACCACATTGCGAAGGAGGCAGCCCACGGCAGTAGGGCAGTGTGAGTGCACCTAGGAACAGGACAGATCGAGACGAAGATTGATGGTGTTGTTGTATATAAGTGAATCACGAGGGGAAGATTCGTGAGCACATTTAGGAGGGAGGCCCCCGTGTGAGTGCAAACCTAGGACAGGGCAGATTCGAGATTGAGAGTGGTGTTGATTGTATATAAGTTGATCATCGAGGGAGATTAGTGAGCACATTTAGGAAGGAGGCAGTGTGAGTGCAACCTAGGAACAGGACAGATCGAACATGAGATGCTGGTGTTGTGCATGTATGTTGATCATTGAGGGAGATTAGTGAGCACATTTAGGAAGGAGGCAGTGTGAGTGCAACCTAGAAACAGGACAGATCGAACATGAGATGCTGGTGTTGTGCATGTATGTTAATCATCGAGGGAGATATGACCACATGTAGGAAGGATCGGCGTGGGAGTGCCCAACCTTGAACAGGCAGAACGAACATGAGATGCTTGTGTTGTGCATGTATGTTGATCATTGAGGGAGATTAGTGAGCACAGTGAGCTCGAAGTGTGAGTGCAACATAGCAGCAGGACAGAGGGAACATGAGGTGCTGGTGTTGTGTATATAAGTTGATCATTGAGAGAGATTAGTGGGCACAGGGAGCTTCAGTGTGAGTGCAACCTAGGAACAGGACAGATCGAACATGAGATGCTGGTGTTGTGTATATAAGTTGATCATCGAGGGAGATTAGTGAGCACATTTAGGAAGGAGGCAGTGTGAGTGCAACCTAGGAACAGGACAGATCGAACATGAGATGCTGGTGTTGTGCATTATCTTGATCACGAGGGCGATTTAGTGAGCACATTAGGGAGGAGGCAGTGTGAGTGCAACCTCGGAAACAGGACAGAATCGAACCAGAGATGCTGGTGTTGTGCATGTATGTGATCATTGAGGGAAGAGAGATTAGTGCCACATTAGAAGGAGGCAGTGTGAGTGACAACCTAGAAACAGGACAGATCGAACTGAGAGCTGGTGTTGTTGTGCATTATGTGATCATTGAGGGAGGGGAGAGATAGTGGCCACATTTAGGAAAAAAAAGGCGGCAGTGTGAGTGCAACCTAGGAAGCAGGAAGCCAGATAGAACATGAGATGCTGGTTTTGTGCATGTATGTTGATCATAGAGGGAGATAGTGGCCAACATTTAGGATTTTTTTCCTTGTCATTTCTCCTTTTTGAAGAGCCGTGTGCGTGCAACTGGAACAGGACAGATCGAAAATGAGATGATGGTGTTGTGCCATGTATGTGATCATGAGGGAGATTAGTGACCACATTTGAAGAGGCATGTGTGGAGGGACAACTAGGAGGAACAGGACAGAATGAACATGAGATGCTGGGTGTGTGTATATACCCAGTTGATCATCGAGGGAGATTCGTGACCATTTAGGAGGAGGCAGTTATGGTGAGTGCAACCTAGAACGGACCAGAGGGGATCGAGCATGAGATGCTGGTGTTGTGTATATAAGTTGATCATCGAGGGAGATTAGTTGAGCAAATTTAGGAAGGAGGGCAGTGTGAGTGCAACCTAGGAACAGGACAGATCGAGCATGAGATGCTGGTGTTGTGTATATAAGTGATCATAGAGGGAGATTAGTGAGCACATTTATGAAGGACAGTGCAACCTAGGAACAGGAACAGATCGAAACATGAGATCTGGTGTGTGCATGTATGTTGATCATTGAGGAGATTAGTGGCCACATTTAGGAAGGGAGGCAGGCGTGAGGGAAAAAATAGGAATAAGGAAAGATAGAACATGAGATGCTGGTGTTGTGCATGTATGTTGATCATCGAGGGAGATTAGTGACCACATTTAGGAAGGAGGCAGTGTGAGTGCAACCTAGGAACAGGACAGATCGAACATGAGATGCTGGTGTTGTGTATATAAGTTGATCATCGAGGGAGATTAGTGACCACATTTAGGAAGGAGGCAGTGTGAGTGCAACCTAGGAACAGGACAGATCGAGCATGAGATGCTGGTGTTGTGTATATAAGTTGATCATCGAGGGAGATTAGTGAGCACATTTAGGAAGGAGGCAGTGTGAGTGCAACCTAGGAACAGGACAGATCGAGCATGAGATGCTGGTGTTGTGTATATAAGTTGATCATCGAGGGAGATTAGTGAGCACATTTAGGAAGGAGGCAGTGTGAGTGCAACCTAGGAACAGGACAGATCGAACATGAGATGCTGGTGTTGGCGAGTGCAACCTTGGAACAGTACAGAAGAGATTCGACCTGAGATTCTTGTGTTGTGCTGTATTGTCCTTGAGGAGATAGTGAGCACAGTGAGCTCGAAGTGTGAGTGCAACATAGCAGCAGGACAGAGGGAACATGAGGTGCTGGTGTTGTGTATATAAGTTGATCATTGAGAGAGATTAGTGACCACATTTAGGAAGGAGGCAGTGTGAGTGCAACCTAGGAACAGGACAGATCGAGCATGAGATGCTGGTGTTGTGTATATAAGTTGATCATCGAGGGAGATTAGTGACCATATTGGAAGGAGCGTGTGATGCAACCTAGAAACAGACAGATCGAAAGAGATCTGTGTGTGCATTATATGTTGTCATCGAGGGAGATTAGTGAGCACATTTAGGAAGAGAGGCAGTGTGAGTGCAACCTAGGAACAGGACAGATCGAACATGAGATGCTGGTGTTGTGCATGTATGTTGATCATTGAGGGAGATTAGTGACCACATTAGGAAGGAGCCGTGTGAGCAAACCTAGAACGGAAAGCTCGAACATGAGATGCTGTTTGTGCATGCATTTTTATCATTGAGGGAGATTAGTGGCCACATTTAGGAAGGAGGCAGTGTGAGTGCAACCTAGGAACAGAGGACAGTCGAACATGAGATGCTGGTGTTGTGTCATGTATGTTTGCTCCATTGAGGAGATTAGTGGCCACATTTAGGAAGGAGGCAGGGTGAGTGCACCTATGACGGACAGATCGAACATGAGATCTGGTGTTGTGCATGGATGTGATCATCGCGGAGTTCAGTGGACCACATTTAGAAGGAGGCGGTGTGATGCGAACCTAGGAACAGACCAATCGAACATGAGAGCTTGTGTTGTGTATATAAGTTGATCATCGAGGAGATAGGACCACATGGAGGAAGGAGCCGTGTGAGTGCAACCTAGGAACAGGACAGATCGAGCATGATTGCTGGGTTGTGTAATAAGTTGATCATGAGGGAGATAGTGAGCACATTTTCAGGAGGAGGCGTGTGAGTGCAACCTAGGAAACAGACAGATCAGCATGAGATGCTGGTGTTTTTAGATAATTTGATCATCGAGGAGATTATTAGCACATTTAGGAAGGAGGCGTGGAGTGCAACCTAGGCACAGACAGATCGAACATGAGATGCTGTGTTGTGCATGTAATGTTGATCATTTAGGGAGATAGTGACCACATTTAGGAGGACAGTGTGAGTGCAACCTAGGAACAGCGAACAGATCGAACAGGATATGCTGGTGTTGTCATGTAGTTGACATTGGAGGGAGGATTAGTGGCCACATTAGGAATGAGGCATTGTAGTGCAACTAGGAACAGGACAGATCGAACATGAGATGCTGGTGTTGTGCATGTATGTTGATCATTGAGGGAGATTAGTGGCCACATTTAGGAAGGAGGCAGTGTGAGTGCAACCTAGGAACAGGACAGATCGAACATGAGATGCTGGTGTTGTGCATGTATGTTGATCATCGAGGGAGATTAGTGACCACATTTAGGAAGGAGGCAGTGTGAGTGCAACCTAGGAACAGGACAGATCGAACATGAGATGCGGTTGTGTATATAAGTGGAACATAGGAAAGAGAGGAAGGAGCACATTTAGGAAGGAGCATTGGGTGAGTGGCAACCTAGGAAACAGGACAGATCGAGCATGCATGCTGGTGGTGTGCAGTCTGTGTTGATCAATTGAAGGTGAGATTAGTGAGCACATTTAGGGAGGAGGCAGTGTGAGTGCAACCTAGGAACGGACAGATCGAACCTTGAGATGCTGGTGGTGTTTGTGCATTAGGTTGATGCAGTGCGGGAGATTAGTGAGCACATTTGGAAGGAGCATTGTGGAGTGCCACTGGAACAGGACAGATCGAGCATGAGATGCTGGTGTTGTGTATATAAGTTGATCATTGAGGGAGATTAGTGAGCACATTTAGGAAGGAGGCAGTGTGAGTGCAACCTAGGAACAGGACAGATCGAACATGAGATGCTGGTGTTGTGCATGTATGTTGATCATCGAGGGAGATTAGTGAGCACATTTAGGAAGGAGGCAGTGTGAGTGCAACCTAGGAACAGGACAGATCGAACATGAGATGCTGGTGTTGTGCATGTATGTTGATCATTGAGTGAGATTAGTGAGCACATTTAGAAGAGGCAGGTGATGCAACCTAGGAATGAGACAGAGGGATCATGAGGAGCTGGTAATTGTACATACATAAACATACATAACCTACATTCATACATTTACTACAACATATACACACACCCATCATACATAACACATCACACATAAAGACATAATAAATGCATACACACATACAGACAATACTTCCACATACATACATACATACATACATACATAATACTACATACAATACAATACAACAAGACATAGATGCACATCAGGGAAGCTGAAGTTCTCCATGGAAGGCGGATCATCCTTCAGTTCGAAGTACAAGAAGTGGACACCTCGCTTGCCTGAGGTGAGTATTCCGAAATATTACAGAAGATTCCAGAATATTGTAATTCATTGCACTCCATTACCTGAGGAGCGTATTCCGGAAGGTTGCACTCATTTTACTTGTTCACCTAAGGTGAGTATTTTGGACCAACCAACCAACCAATTAAACAACCAACTAACCAGCCGACTAACCATCCAACCGACCAACCAACCAACCAACCAACACAACCAGGCCTTACAGATCCGTGCACCTTGGGCGCATGCCTGCTTTATTCATTATGTTGTTGCACTGCCTTATCTTGCTTGCAAGCTGAAATAAATGTATGTTACAGACCAGGGGTAGCCACATAGGTTAAATGGACTAGCCCACAATCAAACAAGCAATACTAGATTAGTCTAGATTACCAGCACTGCCTTATCCCCCCCCAAAACTATGAAATTCTGTTTCTGTCTGAAAGCTCACTCATACCCGCAAACTGTGAAACCGTGTTTCAGGATAAGAAGGAAGCCCGCATTCTTGCCGGACGCTTGAAAGTGGCAGCGAGAGAGGATGCAGCAGCGGCATCGGCAGCAGCGAAAGCATCTCCTCCTGGTGATGCTGCTGCCTCTCCTGCTGGGGCTGCTGCTGAGGATGCAGCAGCGGCGTCGGCAGCAGCGAAAGCATCTACTCCTGGTGCTGGTGCTGCTGCTGCTGAATCTCCTGCTGGGGCTGCTGCTGCTGAGGATGCAGCAGCTGCGTCGGCAGCAGCCAAAACATGTGCTCCTGGTGATGCTGCTGCATCACCGGCTGCTGATGCTGTGGATGCTGAGGTGGTGGTCGTTGAGGCAGACGACGGAGACGAAGGGGGAGACGATGGAGACGGAGGTGGCTTCACCATGAGCCATCCACGCAGTCAAGCTCTGAAGCGAGTGCTCCCAGACCCGGACCGCAACTTCAAGCTGCTCGCTCAGGTATCCAGGGGTGATGGTGGTGTGTGCGTGGGGTGGGGGTGAGGGGGTGGTACCTGATCATCTGAAGTTTTTTATTTTCACTCATCTTATCATTCCGCATTATCATAAGTTTTTATTTTCATCCCAATCCCTCCCCCCTCCCCCCCCCCCCCCCGCCCCTGCCCTCACTTTGATACCTCACACAGGCAGTGCTGCATGGTGAAAGAGGTGTCCATTAGCATCAGCTCGTACCAGACCCAGACTGCAAATTTAAACTGTTCGGTCAGGTATCTGTGTGTGTGTGTGTGTGGGGGGGGGGGGGGGGATTGGGATGAAAAATGGGTGTGAGGTTGCTGACTTGGATGGAACCCTCCTTCTCGCATGCACCGTACATACTGGTTAACGGCTACTATGAAGGCGTTGTGGTTTCACAGACCGCTACTGCGCCTGAGCATGGACTACCGTGCAACAGCACGGAGGGAATCTCTCTACCTCTTCCAAGGAGGCAGGTCTGAAATTTGGGAACCTGGCTAGGGCTCGAACCGCAGATCTGTCGGTCCAGGTATAATAGCACAGCCTTCATGTTTTGGTGGTTGGTCCGTGCAGCCTGTTTGGCCTACCCCTGGACTCTAAATACAAACATACATACATACATAGATACATACATACATGTTTTGGTGGTTGCCCCCAGCACAAGCGAACGGGCTGGCCCCCTCAACCTCATGCCTCCCATAAGGCGTAACATTTATTTATATGTTTATTTATTATGCATATGCAGCCACTTGCTCAGCTGAATGTATTCCATGCCCCTCGCTGCAGGTGGCTGACACCAACCCAGATCAGCAGGGAAACATGGCAGCTCGAGGCCAAGCCAATTGCACTGCTGAATGTATTCCATGCCCCTCACTGCAGGTGGCTGACACCAACCCAGATCAACAGGGAAACATGCCAGCTCAAGAGGCCAAGCCACCTAAGAGGAAGAGTGAAGACATGGAAGGTGGTAACCCAGGCGAGGATGGGTGGGATGAAGAAAATAGCACTGAAGGTATGTGCCAGTGATTTGTTTTTCAAATCTAAAATCGGTTTTTTTCTAGCTTGACGGTTTAAGGCCTCCTCCCCTGGGACAGCGTTTTAGTGTTTTTTATAGCTTATGTAGCTTTTTAGGGCCATTCTAAGGCACACAAAAACTGTTTTTTGCATAGCGATAAATTCGCTGAAACGGGGTCAAAACTAACCCAATTGAATATGGGTAGGATGAAGAATATGGCACTGAAGGTATGTGCTGGTGCCAGGGTACTACATTTTGTCATTTGGGTTGCGCTTTTGACGCGACTGCCTCCTTTTGGGCTGCGCGTTTGACTCAACTGAAAACAGAAATCTGCGTGCTGCGCCCAGAGTGGGTTAAACCATTGCGTCAATCGCGCAGTCGGGCTCCAAAACCTTGGCCGCCTAGGGCCACGGAAATAGCACGGCTCATGTAGAAACCTGGTCTGGAATGTAACGCAGAGGAATGGGGGAAGTGGGGGGGGTGTGGGGGCGGGGGGGGGGGGGGGTGGGGGGGGGGGGGGGGGGGGGGGGGGGGGGGGGGGGGGGGGGGGGGGGGGGGGGGGGGTCGGATCAGATGCCTTTTAGGTGCATTTGTAGAGTATGCTCGTTCATGGATCTCTCATTCCCTGAGCGCTGTGCCTTGTCCCAGTCTGTTGTGAACTAGTAATATGCATCTCAGTTTCTGTTGGTGTGATGATGTGTGCAGCAGCAACATCCTAAGTCATAAATCTCATTTCTCCTCAGTTCCCGACTGCTTCTATTCTGTTGGTGTTGCTTGCATGCAGCAGCAGCATGCTCATTCATGCATCTCTCTTTCCCTGACCGTTTCTGACATGGATCTCTTTTTCCCTGACCGTTTCTGAAAACAATCTCATTCTCTGACCGTTTTTGGCTGGAATCTCTTATTCCCTTACCATTTCTGACATGAATATCTCCTTTCAGGGATTTTTATTTCCGCTATATATAGCGATCGCTTGTTTTGACCCCGTTTTAGCAAAACAAAATCGCTATAAAAAAGCAAAAAAAGGTTTTTTTATTTTTGCCCTCAATTGCCCTAAAAAGCTACAAAAAGCTACAGAAAGCACTAAAACGCTGTCCTTAGAAACCATGAAGCTAGAAGAAACCCACTTGCAGGTTTGAAAAAATAATCACTGTCTCCTTCCCTGACCGTGTTGTTCGTTTGCAGCAGCAGCAGCAGCAGCATGCTCTGTCATAGGCAGGGTACTTCAAATTGCCAAATTGGCCAGCGCTTTAGCTCACTCGAAAACAAAAAAACTGCGCTTTGTAGTGCAAAAAGCGCAAACATTGCTTGCTGCGCCCACAGGGAGTTGCAAAAAACTGTGCTTAAAGCGCAGAGGGGGTCAAAAAGTCAGCGCTCAAAAGCGCAAAAGCGCGCGCTTTGAATTACCCTGGTCATAGGTCGATCCTCCCCAGAGCGCTGCGCCTTGTCCTAACCTGTGATTATCTAGTCATATGCAACCCAGTTTTTGTTGGTGTGCTTGTGTGCTTCAGCAGCATGCTCGGTCATTGATCTCATTTCTCCTCATTTCACGGGTTTCTGTTGGTGTGCTTGAGTGCAGCAGCATGCTCAATATCGAATCTCTCATTCCCTGACCTTTTTGTTGGTGTTTTGGGGGTGTATATTTAGCCAACATACAAAATAAACGTACACACAGGTGGGATAACGTACGGTTAATAAACGTTTATTAAACGCCAAAATATTAATAAACGTTTATTAAACATATTAATAAACATTTATTAAACGCCAAAATATTTTGGCGTTTATTAAACGTACACACAGGTGGGATAATACATGAGCC
The DNA here is from genome assembly GCA_013435795.1 of Chlamydomonas sp. ICE-L. Taxonomy (NCBI): domain Eukaryota; kingdom Viridiplantae; phylum Chlorophyta; class Chlorophyceae; order Chlamydomonadales; family Chlamydomonadaceae; genus Chlamydomonas; species Chlamydomonas sp. ICE-L. The sequence continues at coordinate 11,468,781 of JACBWV010000338.1, read as the reverse complement.
ATTCAATTGGCTAAACGTTTTGTTGGTGTTTTGGGGGTGTATATTTTAGCCAATATCAAATCTCTCATTCCCTGACGTTTTTGTTGGTGTGCAGCAGCAGCAGCTGGATCATTCATGGATCTCTCATTCTCTGAGCGCTGTGCCTTGTCCCAATCTGTAGTGAACTAGTAATTTGCATCCCAGTTTCTGTTGGTGTGATTATGTGTGCAGCAGCAACATCCTAAGTCATCTCGTTTCTCCTCAATTCCTGACAAATTCTGCTGGTGCTTGTATGCAGCAGCAGCATGCTCATTCATGCATCTCATTCCCTGACCGTTTTGTTGGGTTGCAGCAGCATGCTCAATAACAAATCTCTCTTTCCCTGACCATTTTGTTGGTGTGCAGCAGCAGCAGCGGGCTCATTCATGGATCTATCCTTCCCAGAGCGCTGTGCCCTATGCAAGCTCCATGTGGAGATCGACCGCAATGAGGCTGCACGTGAGGAGGGCTACTTCACAGGTACGAATTTGAATTTGAATTGTTACATGTTTTTTTCTTTATACTGCACAGATAATTATACTTCACAGGTAAGAAGCGATCTGTTCACATTACATTGCATTGCATCGGCATAGTTGGTCCACAGGCCATAGTTGGTCCAAAACAAGCAAGCTTCATGTAGAGATCGACCGCAATGAGGCTGCACGTGAGGAGGGCTACTTCACTATTAAGAATTTTAATTTGAATTGTTACATGTTTTTTCTGTATACCTCACAGGTAAGAAGCGACATATTCACATCACATTGCATTGCATCGGCATAGACAGGCCATAGTTGGTCCAAATCAAGCAAGCTCCACACGTGTGGAGATTGATCGCAATGAGGATGCACGTAAGGAGGGCTATTTCACAGGTAAGAATTCGAATTTGAATTTGAATTGTTACGTGGTTTTTTCTGTATACTTACAGGTAGGGAGCGACTTATTCACATCACATTACATTACATTAGGATAGACAGGCCATAGTTGACCCAAGGCAAGCCCTCTCCTCACATATGGAGATCTAACGCAATGAGGCTGCACGTCATGAGGGCTACTTCACAGGTACGAATTTGAATTTGAATTTTGCCGAAGACCCCTTAAATTTGCAGTGCCAGGGCATAGTGGCTCTCCAGCCTGAATAAACAGCAACTCTAGGTCCAGCCTGAATAAACAGCAACTCTAGGTCCAGCCTGAATAAACAGCAACTCTAGGTCCAGCCTGAATAAACAGCAACTCTAGGTCCAGCCTGAATAAACTGCAACTCTAGGTCCAGCCTGAATAAACAGCAACTCTAGGTCCAGCCTGAATAAACAGCAACTCTAGGTCCAGCCTGAATAAACTGCAACTCTAGGTCCAGCCTGAATAAACTGCAACTCTAGGTCCAGCCGTCCCAACGTCTAGGGCTTACCGACTGTCCCGTCTGTACAACCTGCATTTTTGTTTTTAGTTGTGAAAGGAATTTCACCCCAAGAGGTGAGCCCTATCCAAGCTCCATTTAGAGATCGGCCGCAATGAGGCAGTGCATGAGGAGGGCTACTTCACGGGTAAGAAATCAGGCACCTACCAGGGTACTTCCATTGACCAAATTGGCCAACGCTATAGCGCACTTGAAAAAATAAAAAGTGTGCTTTGTAGTGCAAAAAGCGCAAAAATTGCTTGCTGCGCCCACAGGGGGTTGCGAAAAACTGCGCGAAACGCGCTGTGGGGCTCAAAAAGGCAGCGCGCCAGCACGCAAAAGCTCGCGCTTGGAAGTACTCTGGCACCTACCCACGACCCAGAATTTGACCTTGCACAATTCTTGCCCTTGCCCTAGTACAATTCTTGAACTTGACCTTGCACATTGTTTTATATAAATATCATCCTTCGTGTGCTGGCATCCATCGGACGTTCTTCAACTTGTACATGAACTTCCAAAATACTGAACTCAAACTTGAACGATTAAACAATTAAAATTATTCCTTTGCTTTAACCCACCGGACATGCTTGAACCTCAAACTTCCACAATACTTTAACTTGAACTCGACGTACACAACACTTAAAATTGCACAATATAATATACAAATAGAATCCCTCCTATGCAGGCATCCACCAGATATACTTGTATATTAACCCTGCACAAAGTGTAGTAGCCTGGCTGTATCCTGTGTACTGCCCCTAACCCCTGACTTGCAGGTGAAACTTTTCCACTCTGGCTACAAATATAATCCCTCCTATGCAAGCATCCACCAGATATATTTTTAAATTTACCCTGCTCAAAGTGTAGTAGCCTGGCTGTATCCTGCGTACCGTCCATAACATCTGACTTGCAGGTGAAACGTTTTTGGCGGAGCCCCCCCTTCTGGGGGGCGGGAGCCCCCAGTGTCACCCATTTGTCCGTTCGACCGACCGACCGTCTGACCATGATGAAGCCAGACACGTCAGCCAACAGTCTCGTAACTAACTCGCTTCCGTTGCCGCCTGTTGCTCCGTCCGCGATCACTCTCCGCCATTTTTTAGCGTCGCAGGCGACGCTGCATAGAACTTGTTACTTTGGCCTCACCGATAACCTCCGGACACTTTGCCTCGTAAACCATTTCGGTCAGGATTTTGTGACCTTCGAGGACATTATCACTCACACACTGGGCGAAGACCAAAAACTGAAGCTGACTATACAATCCGATCCACTAGCTCTGATTCCCCAGCTAACAGACAACAAAAACGACCCTATCCGTTTTCACAAGGAAACCCCGGCCGCATGGCTACCGACACTCTGGCACATGAGAGTACGATCACCACACCAACCAAGCACCAAGCTTGCTTGTTGTCGTCATCGTACCATCATGTGCCAGAGTGTCGGTAGCCATGCGGCCGGGGTTGCCTTGTGAAAACGGATAGGGTCGTTTTTGTTGTCTGTTAGCTGAGGAATCAGAGCCAGTGGGTTGGGGGTTGAGATGTGCAGTCAGCTTCAGCTTGCGGTCTTCGCATTGTGAGTGAACGGTAATTTCCTACAAGGCCACAAAACCCTGACCAAAATGGTTAAAAGAGGCACAGTGTCTTGAGGTTATCGGTGCGGCCGGAGTGGAAAAGGTGTAACCTGCAAGTCAGGTGTTTGGGGGCAGTACATAGGGTACGGCCAGGCTTCTACACTTTGTGCAGGGGCGGCACATAGGATACGGCCAGGCTACTACACATTGTGCAGGGTTAATTTGCAAGCATGTCTGGTGGATGCCTGCACAAGAAGGATTATATTTGTATATTGCATTGTGCAATTTTAAGTACTGTGCATAAGTGTGTATAGGTTCAAGGTCAAGTATTGTGGAAGTTTGAGGTTCAAGTATGTCCGGTGGGTTTTAGCAAAGGAATAATTATAATCGTAAATTACATCGTTCAAGTTAAAGTTCAAGTCATGTGGACGTTTGAAGTTCAAGGATGTCAGGTCGGTTTAAGCAAAGTTCATTTACAAGTTCAAGTTGTTGAACGACATGGCTGCAGGTGCTCTGGCACCCTTGGCACCCTTAAGTCGAATCCTAACTTGTGAATTGTTATATTTTGGCCATAAATTGTGTTGTCTTTTTGACTTGTGATGCTTATGTGTGATCTGATATGTGCTCGAACTAAATAAGATGCACAATTGCCATATTATACACTATGTGTCCCTTTGCTTGGAGTATGGCAGCATGTGCTCTATAGACATCTTGCAAGCAGGGTACTACTTCTTGCCAAATTGGTCAGCGCTTGAAGCGCTCAAACGTCAAATTGGTCAGCGCTTTTTAGTGCAAAAAGCGCAAAAACTGTGCGCTGCGCCCACAGGGTGTCGAAAACACTGAGCGAAATGCGCAGAAGGGCTCAAAAAGGCAGCGCGGCACCACGCTGCCGCGCGCGCTTAGTAATACCCTGCTTGCAAGCCGTGTAGGTGAACAATAGTGTACAAACACATGGTAGTGCTTGTTACCGGAGATAATACTTGACTCCCACAATATTTGGATTGGAAATTGCACAATACTTGAACTTGCACATTGTAATGTGCAAATATAATCTTCCCTCTAAAGCATCTATCTGACATACTCGAACTTGACCTTGAACAATGCTTGAACTTGAACAATGTAATATATGAATATAATCCTCCCTTTAGAGCATCTAGCTGACATACTTAAACTTGACCTTGAACAATGTAATATATGAATATAATCCTCCCTTTAGAGCATCTATCTCACATACTTGAACGTGACCTTGAACAATGCTTGAACTTAAACAACGTAATATATAAATATAATCCTGCCTTTAGAGCATCTATCTCACATACTTAAACTTGACCTTGACTTGCACAATACTAGGACTTGAACAATGTAATAAACAAATATAATCCTCCCAATGCAGTATCCATCTTACATACCTCAATACTTGACCTTGACTTGACTTGCACAATACTAGGACTTGAACAGTGTTCTAAACAAGCATTATCCTCCCTTTGCAGCATCCATCTGTCATACTTGACCTTGAACTTGACCTTGACTTGACTTGCACAATACTTGGACTTGAACAGTGTAATAAACAAGCTCTATCCTCCCTTTGCAGCATCCATCTGTCATACTTGACCTTGAACTTGACCTTGACTTGACTTGCACAATACTTGAACTGGAACAATGTAATAATCTAATATAATCTTCCAAATATAATCTTCCCTCTGCAACATCCACCTGACAAACTTGACCTTGATCTTTATCTTGACCTTGACTTGCAAAATACTTGGACAATGTAATATGCAAATATAATCCTCCCTCTGCAGCTTCCACCTGACATACTTGATCTTTAACTTGACGTTGAACTTGAACTTGGCTTGCGCATTACTTGGACTTGAACAATGTACGGTAATTTGCAAATATAATCCTCCCTATGCAGCATCCGTCGCACATACTTAACCCTGACCTGGTCTTGACTTGCACACTACTTGGAGTTGAACTTGAACAATGTGGTACACGAATATTCTCCTTCCTGTGCAGGCATCCTTCGGACATGCTTGAACTTTACCTTGACTTGCACATTACTTGGACTTGAACAATGTAAAATACAAATGTAATCTTCCCTCTGCAGCATCCATCTTACATTCTTGAACTTGACCTTGACTTTCACAATACTTGGACTTGAACTTGAACAATGTGATACTGTAGCACGAACTCAGGGCCCCCGTTGGTAATACGATTGTTTGGGGGTCGGTTTATCAGTGCTTTTTCTTTTTATGCCCTTCCTATATGGTTGGGTAATTCCCATTAGCCTATTTGGCCTACCCCTGGACCGTAACATACATACATACACACAAATATACTTCTTCATGTGCAGGCATTCATCGGACATACAATTCAGGTGCCATGGCTAAGGGAGATCTTCTTGTGGGCTTGCCATCTGAACGACCCGAGTGGGAGCCTTTGCACTCTCTTCTGCTACCACCAACTCATGAGCATGGAATGAGCTGAGGACGGTGACGATTACATTTTCCTGGTGCCCTACTAGACTCCAATGTGCCCGCGGCCTGACGGAGTTGAGGGGGACTTATAAACATGACGAAACATTAATGTGCCAAACTGTCTGGTGAATGTTTTCCTCCGTGGGCCGACTACGTACATCTAGACATAGTCGCAATCCAAGCACGCGAAGGGCACGCCATTAGAGAAAACATGTTCAGCAGTGTGTCAAAGACCCGAGTGGGAGTCTTTGCACCCACTTCTGCTACCACGAACCCATGAGCATGTAATGAGCTGAGAAGGGCCTGTGCACTAGTGTGTAGGGAACGGCAATATGACGTCGTATGATATCATGTCATCATATGATATCATATGATGCCGGCAGTCTGACTAGGCTAAAGCTATCATTTATGTACGATATCATGTGATGCAATTTGTATGGTATCATATGATATCATACTCGCCTTTGGTCGACATCAAATGATATGCCGGTCCCTACTAGTGTGTAGATATCCATTGGACCAGATTGGACCAGGGTACTGCAGGAGAGCCCCCAGCTCTGCTGCCTGAGACGCAACCGATTGTATAGCCTGCGTCCTGCGACGCAACGGACCTTTCCTTGTTGTCAAAATGCGATACTGGACTCCAAATGCAGGGTACTACTTGTTGACAAATTGGTCAGCGCTTAAAGCGCACAAATGTCAAATTGGTCAGCGCTTTTTAGTGCAAAAAGCACAAAAACTGCGCGCTGCGCCCACAGGGGGTTGAAAAACTGCGCTAAACGCGTTGGGGGGCTCAAAAAGGCAGCGCGGCACCGCGCTGCTGCGCGCGTTTACGCCGCTTAGTAGTACCCTGCTGCACTCCAAATGTGCCTGCGGGTTGTGGAGGACTTTTACACATCACGTAACAATTATGTGCCAAACTGTCTAGTGATTTTTTCCCCGGTGGGCCGACTACTTAAATCTAGAGAAAGTCGTGATTCAAGCTCGTGAAGGGAGCACCATGAGAGAAAACATGTAAAGCAGTGTGCCAAAGACCCGAGTGGGAGTCCTTGCACCCACTTCTGCTACCACCAACCCATGAGCATGTAATGTTATGAGGATCGGCCTGTGTAGGTATCCATTGGATCAGATTGGACCAGGGTTGCTCAGGGGGACCCCAAACAAGAACAGATTTTGAAACAAGCTGCGTCTCGAGAAGCAGATTTGGGGGTCCCCCTGAAGTATGTTAATGCTGTTTTAACTACCCAATGGCTCATTCTTAGCCTGCCAGAAGTCGGTGAGCAGCTTGAAGGCTAATAGATGGTGATAAAAGCCAAGTCATAAAAGCTTGGGGCTAGAACCACGGTGACAGACAGACAGACAGACAGACAGACAGGCAGACGGATTACGCCTCCTCATCCGTAAATGCTGTGATATGGTGGTTGCGGGTGGGAGAGTAGTACAGGATGAAATGCATTTGGTGAGGGAATGTCATTTGTACCCTGTAGGGCGTTTCGTAGACAAAACGACCCCCTCCAAAAACATCGCCGCTCTGACAGCTGAAAGAGAGAAGCGTAACTAGCTCGCAGCTGGTCGTAACTTTTTGATCGAGCAAGTTTTCGATGAGATATGGGTCGGCATAGTTTGGCGTCGGTTGGAGCAGTTGGTCACACATGGCCCTCGGGCCAGCCGAATCTTGAAGCAACCTGGGGCGTGAAAAAGGTCCGAGCCTGAGAGGACTGTTGTTTTAAAAAATTAGGACACGAGAATGATTCAGCTGTCAATGACTACCGTATAATATGAGAATGTGACTGAACCTCAACTCATTAAGAGGATAAAAGTATCTTGTTACATGTATTAATAAACCTGACAAGGGACGCAGTGTTCAATTATCTGCAAAGCACGAATTCTATCTTTTGCGATGTGTTGGGGCTCAATTCACCAGTGCTTGTTTTCTAAACTACCGTACCTTTCCTCTTGTTACAGTTCAGTAAGTTTCTTTAGCCTAGTTGGCTGCCCCTGGACTGTACAAATACATATACATAGGGATGCTGAGCACAACTTTCCATCAAAAAATGTTACATCTGAGCGCCTGGCATGCTGATATTGTACCTTATGGCCAAAATCCTTGAGAAAAACACTGCTGTGCATTTGTTTTCGTTAATAGAGAATTTTCACCCCAGGAGGTGGGTCTCCCGACACAAAACAGCGACACCGTGGATTCAGTTGGAAAGGCGTAGCCACTCCTACAAAATAGTAGGCACACTTCGGTTCTGTGGGAGAAACCGACCCTCGACCAAACGAACATGTTACATCTGAGCGTCGGGGATGCTGATATTGTACCTTAAGGCAGCCTTTTCCAGTGATTTACAATGGTCTAGTGGTAGACCAGATCGCGAAAGAATGAAGAGTCGGGGGTTCTATACTTCTATCCCCCTTCGGTCGCTCTTGGCGTTGCAGGTCGTCGTCTACCGCGATGGTAGCTTGTCCAGTTGATGTAGGAGACCGCTCCCCACCCGCGCACGACGGGCTCCCTTAACACCACGCCCCACCAGGCGTTATCATTACCTCAAGGCCAAAATCCTTAAGAAAACCACTGGCATGCTCTGCTTGAAGTATTAATGCACTGCTGTCATGTTCAACATTACATTACATGTTAAAGTCTACTTGACACCGCGAGGGTGTATGAGACTCAACAAGAAGAAAAATTGCCTATCTATCTATCATGTGCGCAGGTCTTTGCCAACATGGACTTGCATTTCCAGCAACATTTTTACTATATACCGTGTGTAATCAAATGGAACACCGAGTGCGATATATTTTGATGCCTCATGGTAACGTGAGAACTGGATGGTGCAATTTATAAACGAATACGTATTATTTATTATATAATTAATCATACGTGTAACATAATGCATTATAACGTATTATATACAATGTCTTGTATATATAACATGTGTATATTTAATGCAATTTATAATTAATTATGATGTACTCATTACTACACAGTATAATTTATGATGTCTGGACTTTCTCCTCATTGTTTGCATCCCATGTAGGCACACTAGACAATAACAGACTAGGCGCCTTTGGTAAGCTCGACTCAAGTGAGCTGTCTGTACCGGTGCCTACATCTTGGGGAGAGTATGGGTAGTAGGGAGTGCCTGGCCGAGATGGGAACTCTAACCCATTGGGAAGGTATGGGTAGTATGGATAGTAGGGAGGTGAATATACCGAGACCAGATCTCGTTTTTCACCAGGCGGGGGTGAATCTACCGAGACCAGATCTGGTTGTTTTTCACCAAGTGGGGGTGAATCTACCGAGACCAGATCTGGTTGGTTTTCACCAGGTGGGGGTGAATCTACCAAGACTAGATCTGGTTGATTTTCACCAGGCGGTACATTTAGTAATAAGTATAGGGGTGGGTCAGGTGAAGCCTCCGAAGGTGGGTAGGCAGGGGCGCTGTGAATTGGGTAGGCAGGGGGGCTGTGAATTGATGGCGGCGGGTGGTAATAATTAGGAGCCTCAACACTAGGAGGGGATTCAACTGGAGAAAACAAATCAATACCTCTAGAAGGAGTTGGGGGATCCAGACCAGGGGGAGCTGCACTGGGTTGCACATTTGGGGCATAGTCAGGAGGGGGGGTGCCACCTGCTGCTACAGGCCCATCACTGGGTGTGGGCTGCTCATAAGGTGTGGGGCCATCAGTGGGCTGCACATAAGGGGAGTAGTCAGGAGGGTGGGTGCTACCTACTGCTACAGGCCCATCACTGGGTGTGGGCTGCTCATAAGGTGTGGGGCCATCAATGGGCTGCACATAAGGGGAGTAGTCAGGAGGGGGGGTGCCACCTGCTGCTACAGGCCCATCACTGGGTGTGGGCTGCTCATAAGGTGTGGGGCCATCAGTGGGCTGCACATAAGGGGAGTAGTCAGGAGGGGGGGTGCTAACTACTGCTGCAGGCCCATCACTGGGTGTGGGCTGCTCATAAGGTGTGGGGCCATCAATGGGCTGCACATAAGGGGAGTAGTCAGAAGGGGGGGTGCTACCTACTGCTCCAGGCCCATCACTGGGTGTGGGCTGCTCATAAGGTGTGGGGCCATCAGTGGGCTGCACATAAGGGGAGTAGTCAGGAGGGGGGGTGCTACCTACTGCTACAGGCCCATCACTGGGTGTGGACTGCTCATAAGGTGTGGGTCCATCAGTGGGCTGCACATAAGGGGAATAATCAGGAGGGGGGGTGATGCCTACTGCTACAGGCGGATCACTGGGTGTGGGCTGTACATAAGGGGAATAATCAGGGATTGGAGTATCTATGGGGGATGCAGACGGGGATGCGTCTGTGGGCTGTACGTAAGGGGAATAATCAGGAGGGGGGGTGCTACCTACTGCTACAGGCGGATCACTGGGTGTGGGCTGTACATTGGGGGAATAATCAGGAGGGGGGGTGCTACCTACTGCTACAGGCGGATCACTGGGTGTGGGCTGTACATAGGGGGAATAATCAGGAGGGGGGGGGTGCTACCTAATGCTACAGGCGGATCACTGGGTGTGGGCTGTACATAGGGGGAATAATCAGGAGGGGGGGTGCTACCTACTGCTTTAGGCGGATCACTGGGTGTGGGCTGTACATAGGGGGAATAATCAGGAGGGGGGGTGCTACCTAATGCTACAGGCGGGTCACTGGGTGTGGGCTGTACATAGGGGGAATAATCAGGGGTTGGAGTATCTGGGGGGGAGTTAGACGGGGGTGCGTCTGTGGGCTGTACGTACGGGGAATAATCAGGAGGGGGGTTACCACTGGGTGTGGGCTGCAGATTGGGTGTAAGGTCAGGAGGGAGAGTGGCATATGGGGGGGAGTCAGATGAGGGCATGATTTGTACAGGCGCCTCTGTGACCCCAGGAGGAGGATATGGATCCGTTTGGTCTGGTGGTCGTGCAAGTGAGGGCTGGAAACTTGACGGTGGGAATGTGATGCTTCTAGAAGGATTAGGTGGATTGACCCCAGGTGTTGGAATGCCAGGCCTAGTGGGGATCATGGAGATGTCACTAGATGGGGAAGGAGGAGGAGGAGGGGTCGTGGTTGGGTATGTTGGAGATGGTGTGGGGGAGGGAATATGAGGTTTGGGTATGCTGGGGTTGCTAGGCCTAGTGGGGATCATGGGGATGTCCCTAGATGGGGGGGGGAGGAGGAGGGGTCGTGGTTGGGTATGTTGCAGATGGAGGGGGAGAAGGAATAGGAGGTTTGGGTATGCTGGGGTTGCCAGGCGTAGAGGAGACCATGGGGATGTCACTAGATGGGGGGGGAGGAGGAGGAGGAGGGGTCGTGGTTGGGTATGTTGGAGATGGTGAGGGAGAGGGAATAGGAGGTGAAGGAGAACCTAGACTGCTAGGCCTAGTGGGGACCATGGGGATGTCCCTAGATGGCGGCGGCGGAGGAGGAGGGGTCATGGTTGGGTATGTTGGAGACGGAGGGGGAGATGGCATAGGAGGTGTAGGAGAACCTGGGCTGATAGGCCTAGCGGGAAACATGGGTATGTTCCTAGATGGCGGCAGAGGAGGAGGTGCTTGCGTGTTGCCAGGAATAGGTGGCTTAGTGGCTGATGGGAAGAATGGGTTCCGTGGTTGTACTGGAGCTGCAGGTTGAGGTCTGGGAGGAGGAGGGGGATGAGGAGGAGGAGGTGCTTGTGTGTTGCCAGAGATAGTTGGCTGAGTGGCTGACGGGAAGAATGGGGCTCGTGGTTGTACTGGAGCAGCAGGTCTAGGTGTGGGAGGAGAGCTTGGGGGGTAAAAGCTGGATGGGATCACTGGGAGGGGCGTTACATCCAGAGGTGGGGAGGGAGGGGGGTATGTAGGGCGGGTAGGGGGGGGGGGTATGCTGGTAGGGGGGGCGGGGAAGTAGGGGTACATGTGGAGGTTGTGGTGGAGGAGAGGGAGGGGGTGGAGGTGGAGAGGGAGGGGGGGGTGGAGGAGAGGGAGGGGGGGGGTGGAGGGGAGGGAGGCGGTGGAAAGGGAGGGACTGGTGTGTCCCAGGGAGTTGGGGAGAAGGGGGATGGCTTGCAGAGGAGGGGAGGGTGGTTGAGGTGGTTGTGGTGGAGGAGAGGGAGGGGGTGGATAGGGAGGACTGGGGTAGCCTGGGAAGTTGGGGAGCAGGGGGGTGGCTTGCAGAGGAGGGGAGGGTGGTTGAGGTGGTTGTGGTGGAGGAGAGGGTGGGTCAGGGCTGCTAGGCCTAGAGGGTAACATAGGTATATTGCTTGGGGGACGTGGAGGTGGATATGGGGTGGGAGGGGGTTGGGATGTGCTTGAATAAGCTGGAGGCTGAGAATATGTTGGGGGAGGGGGCATAGGTGGTTGGAGAACCCCTGGGTTGCGAGGTGGCATTGGGGGACTTGAGGAAGGTGGATTGGGGAAGAAGGGCAAATAGGGAGGGGGGTGTGGAGGAGAGGGAGGGGATGGAGGTGGAGGGGTTGGGTAGTCAGGGTAGTATGGCAGCACGGAATATGCTGGTGGGGGCAGCTGCGGAGGTGAGGGTGAGGGTGGTGGAACAGAGGGGGGGTCAGGGGTACCAGACCGATCGGGAACATGGGAAACGGGAAACATGGGAATGCCCCTAGATGGGGGGGGAGGAGGAGGGGTCATGCTTGGGTACGTTGGAGATGGTGGGGGAGATGGCATAGGAGGTTGGGGTGGGCCTGGGCTGACCGGCCTAGCGGGAAACATGGGTAGGTCCCTAGGCGGGGGGGGAGGTGGATAGGGAGGGGTAGATGCAGGTGGATAGGGAGAGGGAGACTGGAGGGGTAGGTGTCAGGGGGGGGGGGGTAGGGAGGTGGAAGGAGGGTTGGGTGGCAGGTTGGGTGGGATGTAGTGGGAGGCGTAGGTGCAGTGTGGTAGGGGGATGGGATGGGTGGGTGAAGGTGGGTAGGGAGGTGGGTAGGGAGGTGGGTAGGGAGGGGTAGGTGTAGGGTGGGTAGGGGGAGGGGGGGTTAGGGAGGGGTGGGGTGCCCAGGTGGGGTATGGGGGGGGTAGGGGAGGTGGGTTTTAGGGGAGGAGTAAGGTGCCGGTGTTGGGTAGGGGGGGTTGGGTTTGGGGAGGAGGGTGGGGTTGCAGGTGGGTAGGGAGGTGAAGTTAGGGAGGGGTAGGGTGATGGTGAAGGTGGGTTAGGGAGAAATGGTTGGGTTGGGGAGGCGTAGGTGCAGTTTGGTGCAGTTGGTTAGGGAGGTGGATTGGAATAGGGAAGGGTGGGTGTGGCTGGCAGTGGGGTAGGGAAGGGTGAGTAGGGAGGGGTTAGGTGAACGGTGGTGGGTAGGGAGGGGGTGGGGGTAGGGGAGGTGAGGTAGGGATGGTTTGGGTGAGGTGGGGTGGGTTAGGGAGGTGGGTAGGGAGGGGTAGGTGAAGGTGGGTAAGGAGGAGGTGCGGTAGGAGGGGTAGGTTTGAAAGGGGGGTAAAGGAGGTGGTAGGGAGGGTTTGGTGGGAAGGGGATGGGGTAGGTGAAAAGGTGGGTACGGAAAGGTGGGTAGGGAAGGGTGGGTAGGGAGGTGGAGGATAGGGAAGGGGCAGGTGTAGGTGGTAGGGAGGGTGGTCGCGGTGGGTTGCGGGGTCGGGTGAAGGTGGGTCGCAGAGGTGGGATAGGGAGGGGTCGTGGTTCCGGTTGATCCCGGCGTGGGTGGTGCGTGGCCGGGCTGGGTCGGTGCCGTTGGGTACGGGCGTGGTCGGGAGGGTGGGTTAGGGCGGTGGAAGGGGAGGGGCAGGTGTAAGGTGGGGTACGGAGTTGGATGGAGGGTAGGTGTAGGTGGGGTAGGGAGGTTGTGGTCTGTCGGTGTACGTGCCGGTGGGTCTGGAGGTGTTGTATGAGGTTGGGTAGGCCGGATGGGTTCAGGTGGCTTATGGTATGTGCATATGGAGAGGTAGGTGCCGGTTGGTCGGAGGTGGATCGGTAGGGGTAGGTATGCCGGTGGGTTTCTGGAGGTGGGTCGTTGGTAAGTGCAGATGGGTAGGAGTGGTTAGGGGGGTGAAAGGAGGGGTAGGATGCCGGTGGTAGGGAGGTGGGTAGGGAGGGTGTTTATGCTGGTGGATAGGGAGGGGCGATGCAGGCGGGTAGGGAGGGGTGGTATACCGTTTGGGGGGATATTGGGCCCTAAGTAAGCAGTGTGGGAGTCCCTTGGGGAGGAGGTGCGCAATGAACTGGCTGGGGGGCTGGCTGGGGAGCTGGCTGGGGGGCTGGCTGGGGAGACCTCCGGCGGGATTTTCCGGGGGGTGACTGTTGTGAGTACTGCATATTAAATACAGAGAGGATAAACCAAGTTAAGGGATATTATTGTTTTCATCATCTAAGGTGCTGCTGCTTGTGTGCATGATACGGTGTTTGTGTGTATGTTGTTTGTGTGCATGATGTGAGTTTGAGCGTCTGTTATTTGTGTGCATGCTATTGTGTTTGTTTGTATGGTGTTTGGGGTTCAGTTCATCAGTGCATGGTGATAAGACAGAGGGGAATACAAGTTGGGATAATGATGGTGAGAACGTGGGTGGATGGGTACGTGGAGGGAAGCTGGTATCTTAACAGACATCAGTGATGGACTTTTGAGGGTGTTTCCATCATCTAATGTGCTACTGTTTGTGTGCATGATATGGTGTTGGGGTGTACGGTGTTTGGGGTTCAGTTCAACAGTCATTTTTTTTTTTTTTTTTTTTTTTAACTTTTTTTTTTTTCCCCTCCTGTCATGGTTGTTAAATCCCTTTATTTTATTTAGCCACAACTTTGACTGGAAGAACAATCATGGCACAGTCCAGGGGTAAGGATAACTCCTGGTGGGGCATGGTATGAAGGGAGCCTCCTATTCCTATTTCCTTCTGTGTTGATGAAAAGCAATATATTCAATGTAATTTGCTTCTGTGCTAATGACAATAAAGACATCTGATATCAGTAGCTGCTGTGCCCATGACAAACAATATATTTGATGTAATCTTTTGCTGTGTTAATGACAATAAAGACATTTTATGTAATTTGCAGCTGTGTTATTGAAAACAAAGATATTTAATCTAATTTGCTTCTGTGTTCATGAAAAGCAATATATTCGATGTAATTTGCTGCTTTGTTAATGAAAATAAAGACGTTTGATGTATGGTTATGCTGCTGGTGATTCGATGACGATAAAAGATCTTTAATATCCCTTGCCTGCTGGGTCCGAGCAAGAATATCTTCAATGTAAGTTCGCTGTTTCAGGACAAGCAATATTTACACTGATAATTGTCTGGCTGTGATTCTAAAGAAAACCTTTTATATAATTTGCCTGTGTGCATATGACAATCAATGTCCCTTCGATATAATGTTCTGCTGTGTTCATGAGAAGAAAGACATTTTATATAATTTGCTGCTGTGCTCATGACAAGCAATGTCTTCGATATAATGTTCTGTTGTGTTCATGAGAAGAAAGAAATTGTTATATGATTTGCTGCTGTGCTCATGACAAGCAATGTCTTCGATATAATGTTCTGTTGTGTTCATGTCGAGAACAGTATTTAGTATGATTTGCTGCTGTGCTCATGACAAGCAATATCTTCAATGTAATGTTCTGTTGTGTTCATGTCGAGAACGAAGGAATTGTATATGATTTGCTGCTGTGCTCATGACAAGCAATATATTCAATGTAATGTTCTGTTGTGTTCATGTCGAGAACAGTATTAGTATGATTGCTTGCTGTGCTCATGACAAGCAATATCTTCAATGTAATGTTCTGTTGCGTTCATGTCGAGAACAGTATTTAGTATGATTTGCTGCTGTGCTCATGACAAGCAATATCTTCAATGTAATGTTCTGTTGTGTTCATGTCGAGAACAGTATTTAGTATGATTTGCTGCTGTGCTCATGACAAGCAATATCTTCAATGTAATGTTCTGTTGTGTTCATGTCGAGAACAGTATTTAGTATGATTTGCTGCTGTGCTCATGATAAGCAATATCTTCAATGTAATGTTCTGTTGTGTTCATGTCGAGAACGGTATTTAGTATCACACGACCCCCTGTTGCACATTTACGTGACTCCTGTTGTACATTTCCATGACTCATGTTGTACATTCACATAACTCCATGTTGTACATTTACATGACTCATGTTGTACATTTACATGACTCATGTTGTACATTCACATGACCCCCTGTTGTACATTTGCATGAATCCCTGTTGTAAATTCACATAACTCCATGTTGTACATTTACATTACTCATGTTGTACATTCACATGACCCCCTGTTGTACATTTTCATGACTCCCTGTTGTAAATTCACATAACTCCATGTTGTACATTTACATTACTCATGTTGTACGTTCACATGACCCCCTGTTGTACATTTTCACGACCCCCTGTTGTACATTCACATAACTCCATTTTTTACATTTACATGACTCATGTTGTACGTTCACACGACCCCCTGTTGTACATTTTCATGACCCCCTGTTGTACATTCACATAACTCCATTTTGTACATTTACATGACTCATGTTGTACGTTCACACGACCCCCTGTTGTACATTGTCATGACCCCCTGTTGTACATTCACACAACTTCATTTTGTACATTTACATGACTCATGTTGTACGTTCACACGACCCCCTGTGGTACATTTTCATGACCCCCTGTGGTACATTTACGCGAGCCACCATGTACAGTTCAACACTCGTATTGGTGGTTGGTCTGGTATTACAACCATGTACAGTTCAACACTCGTATTGGTGGTTGGTCTGGTATTACAACCATGTACAGTTCAACACTCGTATTGGTGGTTGGTCTGGTATATTAGGCAGCGCAGTGGAGGTTTCAACTACATTCCATTCCAGCCAGCAACAAGAAAAACCTGAACACTTTCCCCATAACACACTACTAGAGGAAGGGACAAGCTGAAGCCTCAACTACATTGGTGCTTGGACAGTTCTCCATTCTCGAACCTGTTTTTTTTGGGTCGTTTAACAGGGGGTTGTGAAAAGATTGGAAGGTTGGTTGAAAACAAAACTACCGAAACTCACATTTGGTTTTTGGGAAATGGGTCAGTATTAGGCCACACAGGGAGTCAGAGCTGAATGAGTCGTGTGTTCCCCAACAGCACAAGAAAAAGCTGAAGACACCTCCCCAACACCACTACTACTAAACATAAATAGTATGCCTTGTTGCGAGGCATGAGGATGAGGGGTCCAGCCTGTTTGCTTGCACTGGGGCCAACAAAGAAAAAGTGTGTTGAGGACAGAAAATCCAAAACTCACATTGGTGGTTGGTCACGGATCAGGCAGCACAAGGAGGGTTCAGGCTGATAGTCGTTTCCACCAGCACAAGAAAATGCTGAAGACACCTGCCCAGCACCGCTGCTGCTCACTATGAAGCTCAGCCCTCTGTTCTGGCAGGGGTCCAGGGCAGCGCGCAGCACAAAGTAGTCGACCAAAGTGTCGGAGATGGCGTCGGCAGCGAACGCTGCTGAGGTTGGGCTGTTCATGGTGGCTCTAGTGATCAGCAGGTTTGTGCTGTTGGTAGGCGGAGGATCCAGTGCATTGCATGAGATTGGGCCCGAGGGCTTTATGTCGACCAGGTCAAGATAGTACAGGCTGGAGAACAGGCTTTGGTACAGGGCCGCATTCAGACTCTCGCATGTTGAGTCGATTGCTGACTTGTTGCCACTGACACCATTCACCTGCAGGTTGCGTGGTGGTCATACAAAATGGTTGTGAAAGTTATTTACAGTAAGCTGTGGAACAGGATTTGGTACAGGGCCGCATTCAGACTCTCGCAAGTTGCATTGATTGCTGACTTGTTGCCACTGACACCGTTTACCTGCAAATTGTGTGATGGTCGTATTAGGTTCTTGTAATTGCATTGTTGGGAGATTGAGGTATGAGAGTTATATGTGTATATGAGACTGACCACATCAAGTTAGTACAGGCTGGACAAGTGTATATGAGACTGACCTCATCAAGTTAGTACAGGCTGGAGAACAGGATTTGGTTCAAGGCAGCATTCAAACTCTCGTATGTTGACTCGATTGCTGACTTGTTGCCACTGACACTGTTTACCTGTAGATTGCGTGATGGTCATATAAGTACGGAACGGCAATATGATTTCATATGATATCATGTCATCATATGATATAATATGATGCTTGCAGTCTGACAAGGCTTAAGGTACCATTTACATACAATATCATATGATGCAATTTGTATGATATCATATTCACCTTTGGTCAACATCATATGATATGCCCGTCCCTCATAATAAGGCAAACCATGCATTGATGTATAAGGCAAACCATACATTGATGTATTTGATTTGCAGGAGGGGCTAATAGAAAGAAACAGACCTGGACTATAAGGAATGATGACAATCTTAAATTTAAATTATCTCTGTACCAACAGCTCAGGGCCTCCGTCGGTAAAATGATTTGTAGGGGCCCAGTTCATCAGTGCTTATTTTCGATAAAATGATTTGTAGGGGCCCAGTTCATCAGTGTTTATTTTCGATAAAATGATTTGTAGGGGCCCAGTTCATCAGTGCTTATTTTCGATAAAATGATTTGTAGGGGCCCAGTTCATCAGTGTTTATTTTCGATAAAATGATTTGTAGGGGCCCAGTTCATCAGTGCTTATTTTCGATAAACTGATTTGTTGGGGTCCAGTTCATCAGTAGTGCTTGTTTTCGTTTTAGGATAGCCCCTCCTGATATCGAGGTTAGGCAAGTCCCGTTGTTCTATTTGGCTACCCCTGGGTTGTAACAACATACACACCGATTATCCTACGTCAATTGTAAAATGAAGAATAACCGACGGTAAAATGATTTGTAGGGGCCCAGTTCATCAGTGCTTATTTTTGCTTTAGCTCCTGTTGATATCGAGGTTGAGCAATTTTTTAAAGCCTATTTGGATACCCCTGGACCGTAACATACATATACATCTGAACTATAAGGAATCCCAACTCCCAGCACACCTGAACTATAACTCTAACAGGAATCCCAACTCCCAGCTCCCAACACACCTGAACTATAACTCTAACAGGAAAAACAACTCCCAACTCCCAACTCCCAACACACCTGAACTATAACTCTAACAGGAATCCCAACTCCCAACCCCCAACTCCCAGAACACCTTCACTATAAGTTATACGAAATCCCAACTCCCAACTCCCATAACACCTGAACTATAAGGAATACCAACTCCCAACTCCCATAACACCTGAACTATAAGGAATACCAACTCCCAACTCTCATAACACCTGAAATATTAGGAATAACAACTCCCAGCTCCCAATACACCTGAACTATAACTCTAACAGGAATCCCAACTCCCAACTCCCAACACACCTGAACTATGACTCTAACAAGAATCCCAACTCCCAACTCCCAACTCCCAACTCCCAACACACCTGAACTGTAAGGAATCCCAACTCCCAACTCTTAACACACCTGAACTATAAGGAATCCCAACTCCCAACTCCCAACACACCTGAACTATAAGGAATCCCAACTCCGGAGGACGAGGTGGCCGAGGCAGTGGTGCTGGTGGCCGTCTTAGTGGAGGCTGAGATGGTTGGGGCAGTCGAGGTGGCAGTGGTCTAGCTGGCTGACTAGGAGCTGGGGGTAGCTGGGGGGTGGAGGGTGGGTAGGGGAAGCTGGTGAATGGAGGCCAAGGAGGAAAGGGTGGGCTTGGGGGGCTCGGGGGCCAGGAGGAAGCCTGGGGTGGTTGTACTGCCTCTGGTGGACCAGAAGGAACTAATCTTGGAGGTCTTGGAGGGCGGGGGGGTAGTTGTACTGCCTCTGGTTGACCAGGGGGAGTCAACACCTGGGGTGGTTGTACAGTTTCTGGTGGACCAGGAGGAAGTACTGGTGGTCTTGGAGTTCGTGGGGGGCGAGGGGGGCGTGGGGGCAGGTCAGTCTGTTGTAGCACCCTATTGTGTTGGTATTTCCTATTTTGATGCTGGGTAAGAAGATGTGTACCTTCACGTGTACCTTCACGTCCACCTCCATGTGTGCCTTCACGTCCACCTTCATGTGTACCCTCACGTCCACCTCGATGTGTACCTTCATGTGTACTTTCACGTACACCTTCATGTGTACCTTTAAGTGTACCTTCATGTCCACCTTTATGTGTGACAGCTCTCTTGTTCACTTGTATCAAAGAACTATCTGTTGCAAGGCAACTGCTGCAGGCTCTCAGTATTGTCAGAAGGAGGCACACAGTGGGGACCTTTGGCGACAATGTACTCATGGAGGACTGGTGTTGAGGACCCTGGGTGGTGGGTGGTGGGTGGTGGGTGATGAGCGCATTATCAGAAGAAGGCACACGGTGGGGCCCTTTGACGACAACGTACTCATGGAGAACTGGTGTTCATGACCTTGAGGGTGGTGGGTGGTGGGTGGTGGGTGGAGAGGGTGGCGGGTGGTGGGTGGTGGGTGGAGACGGTGGTGGGTGAGGTGGTGGGTGGTGGGTGGAGAGGGTAGTGGGTGGTGGGTGGAGAGGGTGGTGGGTGGTGGGTGGTGGGTGGTGGGGTGGAGAGGGTTGTGGGTGAGGGTTGTGGGTGAGGGTTGTGGGTTGTGGGTGGTGGGTGGTGAGGGTGGTGGGTGGTGGGTGGAGAGGGTGGTGGGTGGTGGGTGACTGGGTGATGGGTGGAGAGGGTGATGGGTGGTGTGTGGTGTGTGGTGTGTGGTGGTTGGTGGTTGGTGGTTGGTGTGTGGTGTGTGGTGTGTGGTGTGTGGTGTGTGGTGGTTGGTGGTTGGTGGTTGGTGGGTGGTGGTTGGTGGTGGTGGTGTGTGGGGGGGTAATATGGATGTGGTCGCAGTCTTGGGATTGGGTGTACGGGGTATGTGGGTGGTGGGGGGTTGTGGTGGCTGTGGTGTGGTGGTGGGTGGAAGGTGGGTGTGGTGGGTGATGTGGGTGATGTGGGTGGTGGGTAGTAAATGGTGTGGGTCTTGATGGATGGGTGGGGGGATACTGCAAAGTTGGTCGCAGTCATGGGATTGGGTGTAGCTGGTGAGTGGGTTGTGGTGGGTGGGTGAGTCAGTGTCGTGAGTGGTGGAAGGTGGGTTGTGGTGGGTGATGTGGTGAGTGGAGTGGGTAGGAAATGGTGTGGGTCTTCAGGGTGGGGTAAGGGGGGGGGGGGGGGGGGGGGGGATGGGTGTGTTTGTGGTGGTGGTGTGAGTGTGTGTGTGTGTGTGTGTGTGTGTGTGTGTGGGGGGGGGGGGGGGGGGGGGGGGGGGGGGAGTACTAAGAATGTGGTCGCAGTCATGGGGTTGGGTGTACCTGGTGCCAACTCCGTTCTTGGTGCATGCTCCTCGGCGGACGACGGCTCCCTGGGATAACGGGCAGCAGCAGCGGGGCTTCGACGGACCTACGTTCCTCGCAACGATGGCTCTCCCTGGGATAACGGGCGATGGTGCACCCCACACCACGTTACTTATCCGATCAATACTGTTCTTGCATACAATGGGCTGATCTTAAATCGCGTGGGGGGATAGTTCATCTGCACCACGGGTTGTGGGCATGGCCATGAAAGAGCTAATTTGCAAGTGAAAGTGGCAGGCTGGCAGCTAATTTCCCCATCAGAAATTGAGGAGAAGAATTGAATGCTGCTGCAGCTTAAGCGCGCTGGATTTTAGAGTTGCTACGGGACCCTACGGCCTTCAGGACGGGTCGGAAGCATATTAGCATAGTCATGGAAGAGCTATTGCGTAAGTGAGTGAGTGCAATTTTTCTTACGAAAGTGAAAGGTAATTTACGCTTGAGAAGGAAGAATTGGAAGGTGAGGCAGCTTGAGCGCTCGAGAGTTTAGAGGTTCGACAGGGGCGTGGGACGTGTGCAGCCTGTTCGATTGGGCAGTCGAAGCCCAGGCGACGACAGCAGTGCCAGCTTGCCAGCTTGATTGTTCGGAGCTCCAAACTTCGAAAGATTTAAATGTCCCATGCTGACCTGCCGCCGCTTGCCAGCCTGGCAGGCCAGAATCTCCATTCCAGGTTACCGCCCCATGTGATAGGTCACGACTTCAGTACATCAGGCGTACTGAGTGAAACTGCTGTACTGATGAGTGAAACGGGCGCGCTGCAGGGGCCTAAGGGTTCGGCCTGCAAAATTGCATTTGGACCGCATCAACTGACGTTAGCATACGGCAGTCACCTCGTCTCCGAGGCAGATTTCAGGCAAGCTGTATTTACAGTCACGTCACCTAATCTTCCAGGCAGATTTAAGTCGACCTGCGCCCCGAACCAGCTGACGTTTGGATTCGGCAGTCCAGTCACCTCGAAGGATAAGGCAGTCACCGTCGGAGGGTGCAAACCCCAAATTTATGAGGCAACCGGCGCAAGTGCGTACCAAAGCGCGGTATACGAGACACACATTCCGCAATAACAGCAACGAGGGCAACAACAAGGTTAGACTTTCTGACTCTGCCAACTTGGGAGGAGCTGCTATTTCGCATGTAGCTTCAATTCTCCAGCTCATTCGCTGGCAGCTTCAATTAGCTTGCTTCTAATTTTCTTCCAGCTTCAATTCGATTGCGGCCAGCTGCTAATTCGCTTGCAGGTTCAATTCGCTCGCTTCTTATCGCCTCAAGGGGTAGAATGGAGAAATCGCTTCAAACTCGATGTCACGATGAGCCTTAAAACCGCAATAAACTTAATTAAGGCGCAGTACTAATGTTCATAAATAATTGGCGCTTTAAACTACCATAAATATCAAGAACTCATTACATTACATTACATTACATTACATTACATTACATTACATTACATTACATTACATTACATTACATTACATTACATTACATTACATTACATTACATACATACATGTTAAAGTCTACTTGACACCGCGAGGGTGTATGAGACTCTGTGCTTTAAACAAAAAGAAAAAGCACCCACAAAGCAAAAAACCCCATTACATCAGGGATGTGTCGAGGACAAACAAACCAAACTCCCAACCACCGTTTTGGTGGCGTAGGTATTAAACCCCTTAGAGCCGGACCCAGATCTCAACCACTTACAGTGGCGGAGGTAAGAAGCTAACAAATGAGAAGTCACAAGAAGAAGAAAAAAAGGTAGCACCGGTTTTGGGTACGGGTACCCAGGCAGAGGCAAAAAATAGCACCGGTTTTGGGTACGGGTACCAAGGCAGCTGCAGCCCATTGGCTAGGGTAAGAGGTCTTCCAGATGAGATTAAACAGGTTAGTCATAGCTTGTACAAATCGGGAGTTGGCCTCATGGGAAGCAAATCTGTACCATTCTGCAGGGATACCATCTACCCCGGGGGAGGAGTTTTCCCGTAGGGATTGGAGAACAGAAAACACCTCCTGGGTGGTAAAGTCTTGACATAACCACGTTGGTGCTGCCTCTATCTGAGGTCCATCAGCTTGAGGGACAAAGTCCCTAGCATCCAGACTTGGATCAATACCTACTTGCACATCAAAGAGGTCTGCAAAATAATCAGTCCAATCATGAATTGTGATATCTGCCGTAGTGGCCTTGTTAGGCTCACGCACGTCTTTCCAAAAACTTTTCGGATTATGCCGAAGATTCGTATGAAGGTTTCTCCATGCGTGTTTCTAGCCACTTCCTCTTCTTTCTTCTGAGAATCCTCTTGTACTCCTTGTGCATAGAACCAGCCAAGTCAGAGCTAGAGCCATGTTGATGTTCTGCTTGGCTTGCTGCCTGTCTAGCACAATTGCATTCATCATCATACCATGCGTTCACGGGCCCGTGCTTACGCTTAGCTACAGGTTTGTGACATGGTGTGCATTTGCTTATGGCTAGTTCAATAGCACTAGCAATCCCCTTCTCCGAATCTTCCATAGATGAGCTATGGAGTGCATTGTCAAGTAATCGGTTAACGTCTGGGTCACACTTAATTGTGTGTGCATAAATCTGGACATAGTTGTCTTTGCATTTCAGTTTGGGCGAAGGTTTACCACCAGCAGGTGTACTAATAGTACCTTGAGAAGGCCTAAGGGCAGCATCTGGTATGTGGAGTGTGATAGGCATGTGGTCAAACTTTTTACCCCGGGCCTGAGAGGGCAGTCAATCGGGGAAGTCGACAGATCGCTAAATGCGTACGAGCGCAGCGGATGCACGCGGAACTCACGCGGGGTCCGCGGATTAGTCATAGTCCTTTAATGACCTGGCACTTCTGACTCTAGCTGTAAGCCCTATACCCGCGTCGCGTGTAGCTCAGAATCCCGAGACATTTCGCCTACATTTCGCCAAGGGGATTGTCGTCGAAATGTCTCAGACTTCTGAGATATTTCGACGGCATCTCGCCACGCACGGCGGCTTGTGCACGGTAATGAGGCGAAATGTTCGGTCATCCCAAGACATTTCGCCTGTACTTCGCCTGCAGGGCCGTTTGGGCACGGTGGTCGGAAAGGTCACATTTTCAGGAATATTTTCTAGGAGCATTTCTCAATTACATCAGGAGTCGAGAAGATAGATTACATACATAATAAACTATGCATCCATTAACCTATTGATCTACCTATATATCTATGTAAGCATCCTTACACATGTACATCCACTACAGCCCATATCTTTCCTCTATATCCATTAACCATAGATAGACAGCGAGCAAAAACGAGCAGCCAAATTGCTGGCTGGAGCCATGTAGCTAATTAAGTTCAAGTACAAGTATATACACAGCCTGCAGGCAGCTATCTATTTGTCTACTTGTGAAAACATAGGCCTATATATCCACCAAGATGAAACGCCCAATCAAAGGTATACACCTATGCAACATACCATGCATCCAGCAGATGCACTGACAACCTACACAAGTCTAGCATAGTCGGATCGGTCGCTAGCATTAGCGGAACCGATGTGAGGTAATTTGCGTAGGAAATAAGACGAGAGCATTGGTCAAATTTCAATAAACAATCCGACGCACTACCTCGCACGCGGAAGGCGGGAGAGGGCGTGGCGCATTAATCCTGAGAAGAAAGCTGGAAATAATGGAGGAAACAACGCAGGACGCCAAAAATATCAAGTAGCGACAAACACATGCGTTGGGCGAGGGAGGGAAGAATTTGTGGTAGGAGATCGAGAGATAGAATGAAGGTTGGCGTGGCTTGCGACGGCTTGCCCCGGCTTGCCCTGGCCATATTGCCATGGCTGTAATCGTACAGACATTTCGCCATGCCGCGTCCAATCCGCCTTGGCTAAATGTATGTGAAAGGGCACCCTGCGAAAACATCTATCAAAAATTACTACGAGGCCTGCCAGGTCATCGCAAGTCACACTAATATTTCAATGTGACTTAGGCTTTCATCACAGTGATTAAAATCGTCCTGGTGTTTCGCCCTACAACAGCGCCATTTTCGACGCATGCAGCGAAAGCACATCGGTGACTTCGGGTGTCCATTTTCCCGAATGAAAGCTATTCGCCACAAGTAGTTTGCGCTAGTACTTTCGTTGCATAATTGTTCATCCTATCTCGGAATCGCTGCAGGTTCGCAAGAATGACCCCTCGAAAAGGTTGCTAAACAGACCCTCGAGCGACAGAAAGCTGCATACCCCTTCGCGTATTACAACTCAGTAGTTAACGTGCGATCGAGGAGTTATTGGTCACGCTTCAGTCTACGAAAAGTTTCTGGGTGTCTGTCGGGATCGCTGGTTTGCGGTGAGCCGAGACATTCGTCCACTGTACGCCTACGTTTATCTGTAGTTCCGCTGCAAATCGTGTCTTTCGCCTACATTTAGCGAAATTGTCACTTCCCCGAGTGCAGTCATGCTTGGGAGCCACATCTAAAACTTGACTCCTGGGGTGTTGAGAAGACTAGGGGCGGCTAGCGCATAATCAATGGACAGATTTTTTGTCCATGCCATCTGCAAAGAAGGTATGTGCACCTTGCATATCACCTTCTGTTCTACCGTTAAGGACGATAAGACCAGTTACTACACATAGCTGGAGTAGGGCCCCCCCCCAATCGATTGGGAGGAGCTGTTCCATGCTACACCTCGGTTTGAATGGTTTGGTTGGGGGCTGTACTATTGGTTTGGGATACTGGTTCATCTCCTAACTCGGTATCATCATTGTCCACACCAAGACCAACCCGAGCGTTGAAGTCACCCATCACCACAACGTTGCCTTTTTCCTGGAAGTTTCTCAATGATTTTAACTAGAGTGAGGAAGTGGTCCTCTATACTAATGCAGTCGTCACCATGTTTGTAGTATGAGCTGTTAGCATGTGGGATATAGCACACACCAATGTGTGTTCATGTATGCGAATCCATGCCATGCCTAATTCAGGTGCCTCATGGACTAAAGTAGCATTTAGGCAAGTGCGGACATAGATAGCGACCCCCCCATCCTTGCTCAACCTGGGGCGAGGGGCACAAGAAGGCATTTGAAACCTGGAATGTGGGGGGTGTCTAGGCTGGCCACGCACCCCTGTGTGTGAAAACAATAAAATGTCGTGTTTTCTCACCACTTTCATTGCTGCACCGCAGCTGCTTAGAACACTGAGTTGTCCTCTGATGTTCCATGCAAGGCACCTTAGTCCACTTCATGCATCAGTCGATGAGACACCTGAGGGGGGGGGCCTTGTCCCGCACCTTCAGGAGTCCCTCTATTGAACGAAACCCACTTAGAGGGGGTCCCTCTTAGCTTCCAGAAACGCTGGAAGGTGTTCCTTGTGCAGCTTCAGCTCCTCAGGAGACAAGAAATCCAGAGCTGCTATTCCGCTATCCTTCATAAATACAGAGGAGCTGCGCCTTATTTAAACATCCGCTTGCAGCCCCAAGTAAACGCAAGAAAGAAAAGCAGGTGCCTGGCTACTCGCGTGCAGATTTTGAATCAACAAAAAATGGCAATTGCGCTTTTGAAGCAACACAAAATGACCAAATATACCGTAGTCCCCTGGTGTAGTTGGGTCATCTTGAAAAGTATCAGAGAATTCAACTCACAGCCTGCAATTACCAGGACCCACCCCTTGGCGCAATTAACATCATTGCGCCCCAAATGTATGCCAAACCTACACAGCTCAAACCTGCACCCCTACAGGCCAAATTCCATACCTCTCGGCCACATACTTCACACAAGTCAACAACGACACACGAGCCCCAGGGCCGACCACCAGGGTACCCACCAGGGAACCCTACTATGTACTATTTACTATTTACAGTTGGACCTACTATCTACTATTTACTATTGACTATTTACAGTTGAACCTCCATGGCCAATTGGCCATCAATGTGGTTGAAAATGGGACCGACAAAGCATGCAAAAAGGAATGATAACGCCTGGTGGCGCGTGTTATTAAGGGAGCCCTGTCTTCTGGCGGTAAAGAACAAAGCATGTTCGCTTGCAAGTATGTAACTTTAGTTACGTAATGGCTAGCTCGGGATTACAAATTACAGCCAAATTTAGTGCACAATTGCACATTATTACCGTATTTTAAAATTAGAATAGGGCAGATCTTCATCAATCGATAGGAAGCATATGGCCGGCCTGGTATATGGTATTTTGGGCAGAACGACCTGTAGGCTGCTTTGTGGCTACTTAGCTCTCGCTTTAGCGAGTCGTGCGACCTGCAGACTTTACAGACTCTACAGTTTGCTGCCCCGAAATCCGCCAAATAATAATCGCCAAATACAGTGTAAAGCCAGTAGTAGCTTCTAGAAGGTACCTCATAGGCCTGGGATTCTGCGCTCCTGGACCTGGGCTCCTCAGTCTGAGCCTATATTTATCGTGTTTCTTGAACGATCAAGGGCGATTTTACATAAGATGGCGAGCACGATATGATCGTGTCTTATGTCTATTTTTATATTTGTTAATTAGACTTGAATTCTTATGTTTCGATATAGAAAGGCTACTACACGGAATATCCCCTTGGTCGCATACCGATTTTTCGAAACAAGTGGTACATGATATCGTACACTGTAGTAGCCTGGCCGACCACCGACCACCGACCACTGAGCTTCGACCAGCTACTACACACAGGATAACTAGCACCGACACTGACCCTTGACCCTGAACCCAATCCCGCCGTCAACCAGAATCTGATAAATACCGAAGCCGAATCTCTGGAGGTCAGTCTACGTGAGCTGAGTATACTTAGGTATATGAGGATCACAACCTCCCTCCAGGATTGCTGAATCCTTTCAGTATTACCTCTCCATTTCCCGAACGCTGTCGCCGGCATTTACATATTCATACAACATCGTGCTACGATAAATCCAAAACCAGCAGAGATTGACAGCCCTAAACATTCACACTCATGTCCAGCAAACCGTGGGATGAAATGAAACGGAATATATGGAACATGGTGCATGCTTGAGTGCGACCCTGCATCCAAAGTTGGCTACCCCTTGACTGTAACATGGTAAACATGCTTCTTACTTTTTTTACTAGTTGTAGCTTCTTCAAGGGCACCAACAACTTGAGTACTTGACCCTGGCGGCCATGTGAGAATTCGGTTTTCACAGGCAGTGTACTCCAGCGCCCTCTCCTCATCCAGTAGCCACGCTGTAACCCGTACTCTACGGACGCGAATCAGACTCTGGACAGAAACTGTTACCGCTCCACGGACCTCGGACCTGCCCTGGCGTTCGAAACCCTATGTTCGCCTCAGTTCGAAATGTGCACACATCCTTGCCAGCGAGCGAAAAGCATCCCCTTTCGTACCTATGAGCAGGGCCTCCTTTCGTTCGAATCCTTTTTCCTGCGCATGTATTCCTTCCTCTCCTTCGTTCCTTCCACCACCGGCTCGTAACTTTCCTAACCCCCACTAGATGGATCAAAAATGCTGCCCGCTTATCGAGACGGATAAGACGCAAGTTTAACTTGTTTACATTGCTCCAGGCACCATGGCTGCTCTCCATCTTGGACAGAAATATCAAAATTCAAAGCATTAGACATTTATCAACAGCTGGGACAGCGGCATCGATCGTCACTCACCTTTGCTTTTTCACACGGAGCTTTCGCCCCTCGTGCTACTGCCGCGAAGAATCCCAGTAATGCTACCGTTCTATACACGCGGAAACCAGGGGGTATAACCAGGGCTTCTGGGTGGTGGAGACCAGTTATTCACCCCTGTTCCGTTTGAGAGGACGGTACACATTTCGTAGCCGTCGCTCTACGCCCAGCCAACGTGCAGATTTACGTCCATGCGCTCGGTCATACCGTTGGGCATGCCGGCCCTACCGACGTGGCTGCTGCTGGGCTTGGCGCTCTTGGGGACGGCTATCAACCTTCCGAGGGTGATCCTCGCCCAGGACAACTCCAGCCTAGACATACAGGTCAGTGACTACGCCAGCCTGGCAGCTGCTGCCACGAGGATAGAGCAAGGGGGCCTGGGGGATGAAGTCACAAGTGTGACAGTCCACCTGGCAGAGGGGGTTTACACTGCAAGCCAGATGGTGATCTTCAGCACAGTAGTGAGAGGTCTCCAGTTGTTGACACTGAGAGGTGCTGGTTCCGGAGCTGGGTCTGGAGCCACAACAGTGGAATGTGGTAACAGCATTGAAGCATCGATCCATCTGCAGCTACCAGGCAGCTTCATCGTATCTGGCATTCGATTTACAGGGTGCAACAACTCAGCGTTGTTAATTGCCCCGTCAGAGACTCAGGCAGAGGATGGTGATCTGTCAATAGCACTCGGAATAAGCAGCAGCACTGTCTCAGTTGAAGCGTGTGTATTTCTTGACGTACATGGGAAGTACGGTGCAGTACAAGTCATCGACAGTCATGTAGATGGCCCTGAGTCTGAGCTGTTTCTTAATCTATCAGGGACCACCTTCACCAACAGTTCAACTTGGCCAAAGCCCTCCCCCTCACCCCCCTCTGATGTGATGGCAGATGCTGCTCATGCGCTGTACATCGTACTTCGCTCTTCCTCCACCATCAATATCCAAAACTGCACTTTCAAGGACAACGGGTGGTTTGTTTTGGGTGGGCCCCCCCCTATCCAAGGTTACATGTCAACAGCCACCATAGCAGTTGCTTGTTTAGGACACTCATCTAGTCCCAACTCTGAGGAGTCCCAAGGTGACATCAAGCCAAGCCAAACATGCACAGTTCACTTGCTGGACAGCTTTGTACTCCACAATCGTGCAACGCTCTCTCCTGGAATGTACTTCGGTTGCAGCGGTACAGACCGGCAGACTTGCACATTGGATGCCCAGGGGGTTGAGTTCACCGATAACTTGGCAAGCCCTGATGGCCACTTCCTGGACGCTCGTCGAATAATGATGGTAGGTTAAAGGGATTGAATATGGGGGTTGCATGGCTACATTTTAGGGTGTGCAACCACGGCCTTGAGTTCAAAGATTACATGACAAGGCCCCCCCCCCCCCCCCCCCCCCCCCCCCCCCCCCCCACCCACACCACACCACACACACACACCACCACCACCACACACACACACACACACACCCTGAATATGTGGAGGAGCTGGTCAAATAATGGCGGTAGATTGAAGGGTTTGGTTGTGTGGGTTGCATGGCTACGTTTTAGTGTGTACTACCACGACCTTCAGTTCACTATCCATTGAGGTTGGTCTCGAGTCCATTTGGAATGTTTAAAGCATAGAAAATCATCATCATGTTTCATCATCATCCAATGTATTGCTTGGGGACTAAATTCTGATTAAGGCATCACTTTTTGGTGGAGCCCCCCCTTCTGGGGGGCAGGAGCTCCCAGAGGTTACCCCATTGTCCGTTTGTCCGTCCGACCGTCGGACCAACTGAAAAATTGAAGCCTGACACGTCAGCCAACTGTCGTAACTAACTGGCCTCGGTCAAATCCATTGTTGCCACCTGTCGTTCTGTTGCCAACACTATCTGCCAATTTTCCGCGTCGCTTGCGGCGCTGCATAGGACTTGTTCCTTTATTTGATCATGAACTCATAATATTTCTACAACCTCCCCCACCTCCCTTACATGCCTCCCTGTACATGATGGTGGCAACCAATCCCCACCAACTCCAACCTCTCCAACCTCCCCAACCTCCCTTGCATGCCTCTCTGTACATGATGGTGGCAACCAACCCCAACCAACCCCAACCTCCCCAACCTCCCCAACCTCCCCAACCTCCCTTGCAGGCCTCTCTATACATGATAGTAGCAACCAACCCCAACCAACCCCAACCTCCCCAACCTCCCTTGCAGGCCTCTCTATATATGATGGTGGCAACTGACCCCAACAACCCCGTCGACTATGGTGGGGGCCTGGAGCTTGTCCCAGACGCCCCTGCCAGAGCATCAACTTCCACCCAGCTTCTTTCAGCCTCAGGGTGCACGTGGGCAGGTCAGACAGACAGCTCCGCCATTCGCTTCCTCGCCCCCTCGCCCACGGCTAATGTGACAATCACGCAGTGCAATTTTTTGGACATCATTGTCCACGTCCTAAACGGTGCCGCCGCATCACTCAGGGGCATTAAGTGGAGTTTGTTTGATGAATGCATATTCCAAGACGTACGCGCCATAGGCGCGGAATTCATCTACGGGGGGGTGATTGACGTAAGTGTTTCCTACCCTCCTTGTTTTTGTTTAGTTTTTAGTTTCCTTTAGTTCATAGTTTTTTTTTTACTCCATAGGTGCCTAATCTCCAAAACGCCCTAATTCGGGACAAGAGTGTGGGCCAGAGCCGTACACACCCCAAAATGCTCGGAATCAAATTCTGAGTAGATAGCGTTTCTCGTGAGTGTTTCAGCTAGACTCGCAGCTATTTTTTGTTCCGATGGGCATTCGGTCGCGAGCAGCCCAGGCCGGCAGGCAGTTGGCAGTACACCAGATGTACGACATATTTTGGGACAAATTCAATCTGCGTCAAATCTGAGGTCGCACGAGCCATCGCGAATCAAGTTTCCGCGGGATGAAAGGCATATCTAGCCCCTACCGCAAGGTCGGAGGCTGCGCTTTAGCCTCGGCTTCTGAGTGAACTGCAGTAGCAATTCTACCTGCAATTTCGGCCTAGACCTGAAAAATTTCCAAATCAAAATCTACCTTCAGATGTGGATGTTTGATAAGAAAAGGAAAACATACATGTTTTTTTAATATTTTTTGAAAGTGGGATTTAAAATTTGAACTTTCAAAATTCATTTTTTTCGAAAAGTGATTCCGCACCCTTTGCTGAAAAGACGAAGTCACAAAACGATGCTGTTGCTGCTGTGCAGCTTGTAACATTATTAGGGACTCCTAAATTGGCTCAAAACGTGCAAATACTCAGTGATTTTTGGCTTTGTACAGCCTGGACTGCCTGCACAGTATCTTCCGCAACCTGCTGTGACAATGACTTGTAAGGGAAGATGTGAAAAACAGGCCTACCTAATTCAATTTTCAAAAAAATAAAAATTGACTGCGTTTGGCTCCGTCCCACATTTGTGTAAAATCTGTCCTGAATTAGGGAAGTATTTATATGTTGAGGTGATGTGGTTAAGCAACTTTGTAGCACTTTTTTGTTTTCACTGGACTGGAGTCCATGAATCAAAACCGTCTGTTCCCAAAGGCCAATAATTAGGCACCTATGGAGATAGTTTGTTTAGTTTTTTTCCCTCGTCGTTTTTTGGTTAGTTTTTACTCTCGTTGTTTTTTAGTTTAGCTTTTTTTCGTTTAGTTTTTTGTTTGTGTTGTTTTTGTTAAATCCCTCCTGAATCAAGGTTGGGCAGGTCTTAGCCTTGTTGTTTCTTTTTTGGCGGAGCCCCCTCTTCAAGGGGGCGGGAGCCCCCATGTTTACCCATTTGTCCGTTTGTCCGACCGAAAAAAAACAAATTTGAAGCCCAATACGTCAGCCAACGGTCGCGTAACTAACTCGCTTTGGTCAGCTCCATCGTTGCCACCTTTCGTTCCGTTGCCAACACACTCCGCCAATTTTCCGCGTCGCTTGCGACGCTGCATAGGACTTGTTGAGCAAAACGTAGCAGATTCTCGGCAGCTTCCATTAGCCTTGTTGACGTAATTGTTTCCAACCCTCGCTGTTTCCGTTATCACGTTTGACAGTTATGATGACAACTTGAAGAAGAAAGAAAAGCGAAACCAGGGTCTTCGTAAACCTCTTCGACCCTCTTCGACCCTCTTTGTTGTATGCCAGCCGGCCAGTCTGTTCCTTCGCTGTGGGCTTGAAAACACGCGATATCTGCATCGTTTGTATCCAATCTCTGTCAATCCACTGTTATTCGCACATTTGCTCTGGCAGAATAGCTTGCTTTCTCCTCCTGGCCAGAGAATGACCTTATGGAGCTATGATGAATCAGATATAAGTAGCATGGCGAGAACTCTTGAGCAAAGAAAGCCTTCCTGTCAGAGCAAATGCGTGAATAACAGTGGATTGACAGAGATTGGATAAAAACGATGCAGATATCGCGTGTTTTCAAGCCCACAGCGAAGGAACAGACTGGCCGGCTGGCATGCACCGAAGAGGATCGAAGAGGTTTACGAAGACCCTGGTTTCGCTTTTCTTTTTTCTTTAAGTTGTCATCATAACTGTCAAACGTGATAACGGAAACAGCGAGGGTTGGAAAGAATTACGTCAACAAGGCTAATGGAAGCTTTTCGCTTTTCTTTTTTCTGCAAGTTGTCATCATAGCTGTCAAACGTGATAAGTCCCTCTTCATTAAAGGTTGGGCAGGTCCCCTTAGCCTTGTTGTTTCTCTTTTGGGCTGCAAGTAGCAGATTCTAGGCAGCTCCCTTTCCCCGTCCTTGGGCCTAACCGGAGGCTAGCCAATGCGTCGTCAAGCTGACATGACAGGCACTCAAATTCAGCTGACAGATTTTGGGCTTGCCCCTGTGGCTGGCTAATGGAGCTGGTTGGAAGCTGCTACAAGTAGCCCCCATTTTGACTTTTTAAAATGGCTACTAATGAGTAGCTATTTTAATTAAAATGGCAATAGAACGCTATTTTGCACAGGGAGATCATATTGGCAAAGTAAGGCATGGTGGGCCACAGTGTGTACCCTGCTTAGATGTGATGTTCATAAGTCACCGTAGACCCCGTCAGGCTGCGGGCACATCTGGATTCCATTAGGGCAGCAGGATAATGGAACCATCAGTATGACCAGCACCAGCATAACCAACACCATCATAAGTCCCCCTTGAACCCATCAAGCTGCTGGCACATCTGGAGTCCATTAGGGCAGCAGGATAATGGAACCATCAGTATGACCAGCACCAGCATAACCAACACCATCATAAGTCCCCCTTGACCCCATCAAGCTGCTGGCACATCTGGAGTCCATTAGGGCAGCAGGATAATGGAAGCATCAGTATGACCAGCACCAGCATAACCAACACCATTATTAATTCCCCTTGACCCCATCAAGCTGCTGGCACATCTGGAGTCCATTAGGGCAGCAGGATAATGGAAGCATCAGTATGACCAGCACAAGCATTACCAACACCATCATTAATCCCCCTTGACCCCATCAAGCTGCTGGCACATCTGGATTCCATTAGGGCAGCAGGATAATGGAAGCATCAGTATGACCAGCACCAGCATAACCAACACATTATTAATGTCCCCTTGACCCCATCAAGCTGCTGGCACATCTGGAGTCCATTAGGGCAGCAGGATAATGGAAGCATCAGTATGACCAGCACCAGCATAACCAACACCATCATTAATCCCCCTTGACCCCATCAAGCTGCTGGCACATCTGGAGTCCATTAGGGCAGCAGGATAATGGAAGCATCAGTATGACCAGCACCAGCATAACCAACACCACCATAAGTCCCCCTTGACCCCATCACGCTGCTGGAACATTCGGGATCCATTAGGGCGCCAGGAAATAATGGAACCACCATCCTGTCATCATCATCATTATCCTGTCATCATCCTGTCAGTGTTATCATCATCATCATCATCATCATCATCATCATCATCATCATCCTGTCATCATCCTGTCAGTGTTATCATCATCATCATCATCATCATCATCATCTACCAACAGTAACACCCACCTCCAGAGCACTTGTTCGCTTTCGCTTCTAAATCCTCTGCCCCACCCTGCGTTCTCATCCAGGCTGGCAACACAGATCAGACCAACTTCGCTCCCAGGGACATCCTGACCGGCACTGAATGGCTGTTAGTGCGGAATAGTAACTTCACCAACATCACCTTCGATGGGAACGTAGACGGCAGCATTCCCTTTGCAGGTATTATATCTAGTTATTATATTGCAGTAATTATATTGTACAATTAAATGATCACTGTAGCACGAACTTCGGGCCCCCGTCGGTAAAACAATTGTTTGGGGTTCAGTTCATCAGTGTTTTTTATTTTGAAGCCCTTCCTCTCACAGTTGGGCAAGTCCCTTTAGCCTATTTGGCCTACCCCTGGACTGTAACATACATACAGGTATGGGGAAGTTGGGGGGAAGTTGGGGGAAAGGCCTCCACTGAAGTATAGGGAACGGCAAACTTAATAAGTTGTGTTGAAAAACTTAATATTGAAACTAATATTATTAAAGTGTCACAATATTTTTAGTTTTTCAAATAAATTCAAAATTCTGGTGAGATGGCTTGTCCGTCTAATATTATCTAATATTCACTTATATAATTCATTCACTAATATTAACTAGCTTAG
Organism: Chlamydomonas sp. ICE-L; assembly: GCA_013435795.1. Classification (NCBI taxonomy): domain Eukaryota; kingdom Viridiplantae; phylum Chlorophyta; class Chlorophyceae; order Chlamydomonadales; family Chlamydomonadaceae; genus Chlamydomonas; species Chlamydomonas sp. ICE-L. The sequence goes on along the minus strand of JACBWV010000338.1, from coordinate 11,433,828 downwards.
CCTTCCCCTACTTCAATTAGCCTCCACTGAAGTTAGCCTCCACTGAAGTAAACCCTAAACCCACCTTGAACCTGAACACTAGACCTGAATCAAACCTAAACCTCTAAACCCTATAACCTAACCCCCCTAAACCCTAAACCTTTTAATCAAAACAGATCAAAACCTAAATAAAAAAACCTAGATTCTATGCCCCCTAAACTTAAGTGGAGGCCTTCCACCCAACTTCCCCCAAAACTCCCTCCCAACTTCTCCCCAACTTCCCCCCCAACTCCCCCCCCCCCCCGCCAACCTCCCAACTTCCCCCCAATTACCTCCCAACGGCCCCCACAACTCCCCCCCAAACCTCCCAACTTCCCCCCAATTACCTCCCAACTCCCCCCCAACTTCCCCCCAGCGCCCTCCCAACTCCCTCCCAACTTCCCTAACTTCCCCCCAACTTCCCCCCAACCTCCCCCCAACTTCCTCCCAACTTCCCCCCGACTCCTCCCCAACTCCCGCCCAACTCCCTCCCAACTCCCTCCCAACTTCCTCCCAACTTCCCCTCAACTTCCCCCCCCACCCCACCCACCCACCCATCCACCCACCCACCCCCAACCCACCCCACTCCCAACCTCCGAACTCCCCCCAACTTCCCCCCCACTCCCCCCCAAACTTCCCCCGTAACCCTTTGCAGCTGTTGTATGTCATGGACCTTAACACAATACTGCAAGGCTGTGTGTTTGAACACATTACTGGTGTTTCTGGGGCTGTACTTCATCAGGATTCTGCGACTGAGCAGCCTTGGACGGCTCTAATTGAAGGCTGCAGATTCACCAACATTAGGTTTGCTGTGTGGCTGTAAAAGCTGGGGTGGTGTGTGTATATGTGGGTGGTGGGTGTTTATGTGGGTGGTGGGAGTAGATGCGGGTGGTGGGTGTATATGCGGGTGGTGGGTGTATATGTGGGTGGTGGGAGTAGATGCGGGTGGTGGGTGTACATGCGTGTGGTGGTTGTATATGTGGGTGGTGGGTGTAGATGGCGGGGGGTGGTGGGTGGGGGGGTGATATATCAGGAGACCGTGACACAAACTGAGAGCTGCGTGTTTAAATAACCTTACTGTTGTTCTGGGCGTGAGGTTAGGATGCTGTGACTGAGCAGCCTTGGACGGCTCTAATTGAAGGCTGCAGATTCACCAACATCAGGTCCGCTGTGTGGCTGTAATAGCTGGGGTGATGTGTGTATATGTGGGTGGTGGGTGTATATGTGGGTGGTGGGAGTAGATGCGGGTGATGGGTGTATATGTGGGTGGTGGGAGTAGATGCGGGTGGTGGGTGTACATGCGGGTGGTGGGTGTATATGTGGGTGGTGGGTGTAGATGCGGGTGGTGGGTGGTGGCTGTATATATCCGGACCTTGACACAAAACTGAGAGGCTGCGTGTTTAACAACATTACTGGTGTTTCTGGGGCTGTGTGGGTTAGGATGCTGTGACTGAGCAGCCTTGGGGGCTCGACTGAAGGCGCAAGATTCACCGGTCCTCCCCCCCCCCTCTTACCCCCCCCTCCCCCCCCTCCACGCCCCCTCCCACCACCACCCAACCCCCCACCCCTCTCTCCACCCTATCCTAACCCCCCCCCCCCAACCCACCCCCCCCCCCCCCAACCCCACTCTACCACCATCTCACCCCACCTCCACTTCACCCCCTAATCCCAATACCCCCCCCCCCCCCCGCCACCCCCCCCCCCCCCCCCCCCCACCCCCCCCCCCCCCCCCCCCCCCCCCTCCAATCCACCCAATACTATTCCCGCCCACCCCCCCCCCCAACCCCCCCTCCACCCTAATCCCCCAACCTCCCCTCCACCCATCCCACTACCACTACCACTACCAACACCACAGACTACCACCACCAACACCCCAACACCCCCCCCCCCCCCACCCCCCCCCCCCCTCCAGTCCATAACTGCGGATGGTGGTTCACTGTCCCTGGTAACGTCTCACTCAGTAACAAAATCTACCAGTCACTTGAGAACAGTAACTGCCACTGCTTCCCCCCTCAAGGAGTACGTGCCAACGAAGGGCGTACACTTGCAATCAGTCAAGCAGTTCGAGGTCTACAAGAGCTCCTTCAAAAGCAATAGTGCAACTTGGGGTGGTGCTATTTCATTGCAAACTGTTCAGAGTGTATTGATTCACAAGGTGAGTGTAGAGGGCTAGAGGCCACACACACACACACACACACTTGCATACACGTTTTTAAAATAACACAGGGGGCCTAACTGCCACACACACACATTGTCACACGCACACACACTTGCAGACACGTTTTGAAGACAACGAAGGGGGCCTAGCAGGAAAATCGCAAACTGCCACACACACACTGCCACACACACACTTGCAGTCACGTTTTTAAGACAAAAAAGGGGGCCTAGCAGGGAAATCGCAAACTGCCACACACACACTGCCACACACACACACACACACGCACACTTGCAGTCACATTTTGAAGACAACCAAGGGGGCCTAGCAGGGAAATCGCAAACTGCCACACACACACTGCCACACACACATTGCCACACACACACACTTGCAGTCACGTTTTGAAGACAACAAAGGGGGCCTAGCAGGGAAATCGCACAAGTCTGGAACAGGAGCAGGAGCAATCTATGTCCTGGATGATACCAGGCTGCATGTTCTGTTTGTTGACTTCATGTGAGTGCTGATCACTTTCTTGCATGTGTGTGTTGGTGGGTGGGTGTGTAGTGTGTGTTGTGTGGGGGGGGGGGCATGGGTCATGGGAATCAATGGATATACCAGGCGAATGTTCTGTTTGTTGACTTCATGTGAGTGCTTATCACTTTCTTGCATGTGTGTGGTGGGTGTTGTGTGTGTGTGGGGGGGTGTTATGTTGGTGGTGTGTTGCTGGGGGGGGTGAGGGGCATGGGTCCAATGGGGAATCAATGGTTGACACCAGGCTCAGTTCTGTTTGTGACTTCAGGTGAGTGCTTATCACTTTCTTGGCATGGGGTGTAGGGTGTGGGTGGTGGGTGGGGTGGGTTGGGGGGGTTTTGTGGTGAGGGTGGTGGGGTGAGGGGCATGGGGTCCAATGGGATCATGATGAACACCAGGCTTGTCTGTTTCTGGGTTTGTTGACTTCAGTGAATGCTTATCAACTTTCTTGCATGTGGGTGGTATGTGTGTGTGTGGTGGGTGTGTGGGGTGGAGGGGTTGTGTGGGGAAGGAGGTTTGGGTGGTGGGGTGGGGGCATGGGTCAATGGGGAAGCAATGGATGAACACAGGCGCATGTTTTTCTGTTTGTTGCTTCATGTGAGGGAGGTGGGGTGGGGTCGGAGGGGGTGGGGGGGGAGTGGGGTGGGTGGGGGGAGGATAGAATTTCCATTCATCAAACTCTCCTATGGCTGAAGCAAGGATGAAAGCGGCTGGCATGTTTTCTGCTTGTTGACTTCTTGGTGAGGTAGGCGTGGGGTCGGAGTGGGGGGGGGGGTGGGGTGGAATAGTTTCGTTCTGTCTCCAAAATACATTGTAGAGAGATCTTAGTCATGCATCCTAAGGCTGAAGGCAAGTGGTGGTGCCCAGACTGCTTTTCTGTTGGTTGACTTCATTGCAGTGCTTCACTTTCTGCTTGTGTGTATGTATTACATGTGTGGGTGTGAGGGTGGGTGGGGGGGTGGGGGCCATGGGACCGTGGGCATCTGTATACCCCCTCATGATCTGTTTGTTGACTTCATGTGAGTCAGGTGGGGTCCGAGTGGGAGTGGGGTGGGGATAGAAACTTTTTTCATCAATAATACATGGTAACAAATTCCTTCCTCATAATACATAACTCTACGATTTCCGTCATCAATAATACATGGTATACAAGATTCCTTCATCAATAATACATGGTATACAAGATTCCTTCATCAATAATACATGGTATACAAGATTCCTTCATCAATAATACATGGTATACAAGATTCCTTCATCAATATACCTCTAGTAACAAGTCATTCATCATATCATGTAATAAAGAGTCTTCATCAATAATACATGGTATACAAGATTCCTTCATCATTAATACATGGTATACAAGATTCCTTCATCAATAATACATGGTATACAAGATTCCTTCATCAATAGTACATGTTAGACAAGATTCCTTCATCAATAATACATGGTATACAAGATTCCTTCATCAATAATACATGGTATACAAGATTCCTTCATCAATAATACATGGTATACAAGATTCCTTCATCAATAATACATGGTATACAAGATTCCTTCATCAATAATACATGGTATACAAGATTCCTTCATCAATAATACATACTATACAAGATTCCTTCATCAATAATACATGGTATACAAGACCCGTCATCAATAATCATGGTAAATACGATGCTGTCTCAAATAATACTGGGGATACAGATTCCGTCATCAATAATAAAATGGATACAATATCCTCATCATAATCCATGGTATAACAGATTCCCCTGCATCATATACATGTATCAAGATTCCTTTCATCATATACATGTTATCAAGATTCCTTCCATCAATACAATACAGGTACCACAAGATTCCTTCATCAATAATACATACTATACAAGATTCCTTCATCAATAATACATGGTACACAAGATTCTTTCATCAATAATACATGGTATAACAGAATTCCTCCTGGTTCTTCAAGATACCTTGTATACAGATTTCCATTCATCTAATAATACATGGTATACAAGATTCCTTCATCAATAATACATGGTATACAAGATTCCTTCATCAATAATACATGGTATACAAGATTCCTTCATCAATAATACATGGTATACAAGATTCCTTCATCAATAATACATACTATACAAGATTCCTTCATCAATAATACATGGTATACAAGATTCTTTCATCAATAATACATGGTATACAAGATTCCTTCATCATAATACCATGGATAAGAAAGAAACAAAAAAAATCAAGATTCCTTCTCAATAATGCATGGTAGACAAGAGTCCTTCCTTCATCAATAATACTTGTATAGAGATTCCTTCATCAATACTACATGGTATAAGAAATGCCTATCTCATCATAATACATGGTATACAAGAATGCCTTCATCAATAATCATGGTATACAAATTCCTCTATCAATAATACTTGGGTAATACAAGATTCCTTCAGCAATAATACATTGTATTACAGATTCTTCAGCAATAAAATGGTATACAAGATCCTTCATTCTAATAATACTTAATAACAAGATCCTTCATTCAATATACATGGTATTCAAGATTCCCTTCTCAATAATACATGGTATTATCCAAGATTCCTTCATCATAATACATACAGATCAAGATGCCTTCATCATCTTACTGGGTAATACACGAGTCCTTCATCAATACTACATACTATACAAGATTCCTTCATCAATAATACATGGTATAGAAGATTCCTTCATCAATAATACATGGTATAGAAGATTCCTTCATCAATAATACATGGTATAGAAGATTCCTTCAGCATAATACTGTATATGAAGATGCCTTGCATCAAATATACATGTTTATGTATCAGATTCCTTCATCAATAATACATGGTATACAAGATTCCTTCATCAATAATACATGGTATACAAGAAATTCCATTTTCTCTTCATCAATAATAATTACTTGGTATAGATTATTAGCATTTGTTTGAGGGTAAGAGAAAACCAGGTCCTTCATCAATATACATGGGATACAAGATTCTTCACATCATCAATAATACATGTAATAGAAGAGTGCCGTCATTCAATTCAGCATGGTATACAAGATTCCTTCCATCAAGATATGGTATTACAGATTCTTCATCCCATCAGAATACATGGTATACAAGATTCCCTCATCATAATCATGGTATACAGACAAGATTCTCCCTTCATCCAATAATCCTGGGTACAATTCCTTCATCAATAATACATGTACTGCAAGAATTCCTTCAGCAATATCATACTATACAAGATTCTTCACAATAATACATGGTACAAGCAAGATTCTTTTCATCAATAATTACATGGTAATTTACAGGATCCTTCATCAATAGATACGAAAATCCCTGGGTGCGGCAGGGTCTTACTTCAAGGCAACCAATAGCTCTTTTTAACAGCCTCTACCCATCCCCCCACCTCACACACCAAAAACCGCCTACCCACCCACCCACTTCACCGCACCCCCCCTCCACCCACGCCCACCAATCTCCTCCCCCCTGCAGAAACAACCATGGGGGTCCTGACAACTCCCTGGGAGGGGCAGTGTTGCTTCAAGGCAACCAAGGCTCTTTTACCGCCTGTACCTTTCACGGCAACACTGCAGCCCTAGGGGGTGCCATACTGGCCATAGCCGGCGCCAGGTTGGACATTGACTCCGGCTGGTTCGCTGACCTCCCCGATGTTGACGTGGCGTCGTTCTGGCCAGAGCAAATGGCGAAATACCTAACGGAGGAAATCGCAGAATCCCTAGGCCCTTCTGTATGGTCCGGCGTGTTTCTCGTTTTAATGTTTTGCCCGACTCTGGGTTCCCTCATGGTGAGATACAGTCCAGATCTTTTTTGGGGATTTTGTTTTTAGATGGTTGTATGTTTTTTCGTGGGTGGGGTGGGTGGGGTGGGGGCTTGGGTGTAGCTGGGTGGTTGGATTGTTTGATTTTAAGTTTGTATGGATTTATGCCAGAATCGTACCCTTTATACCCCTAGATACAGTTCGTATTCAGTTTTGTTTTTTAGTTTTTTTTATTTTGAGATTTTTATTTATTTATTTATTCATTGGGTGTGGTCGATTGTTGGGGGGGCAATATCATGGTGAGATGCAGTCCAGAGAAGTTGTTTTGCAATGTACGCTGCTCAGCATCATCTCAACTGTACTACAATGTACGCTGATCAGCACCATCACATATCTGTACCATGATGTACGCAGTTCAGCACAATCACACATATGTACTACGATGTACGCTGCTCAGCACCATCCCAACTGTACTACGATGTATGCTGCGCAAAAAGCCTAAAAAGAAAAAAAACATCGATGAACTGAACCCCCAAACAATCATTTAACCGACGGGGGGGCTGAGTTCGTGCTACAGTGATAACTGAATTTTATGACTAATTGACTGCATTGAAGACCATACCGCCTTCAAGCCCCCCCCCACCCCCCCCTTCCCACCCCCCCCCTCCATACCCCCCTCCACCCCCCCACACACCTCTTACCTAACCCTCCACCTCCCACCCCACCCCATTGACTGATACGGAACCCCAAACAATTCCTTAACCGACGGGGGCCCGAGTTTGGGCTACATGATACAAATCTACAAGTATAAGAGTGGGTACCGAAACATTGTATGTATGTACAGTCCAGGGGTATGCAAAAGGCTAAAAGGGACTCGCCAACCTTTAGGAAGGGCCTTAAAAAAAAAAACTGATGAAACTGGCCGACAATCGTTTAAAAACCGACGGGGCCCTAAGTACCCTTCCCATGAAATTCCTGAATTCCTGGAAGTTGATTTTCTGGCTATATATAGCGATCGCTAGTTTTGACCCCGTTTTAGCGATATGATCGTTATAAAAAGAATAAAAAATAAAGTTTTTTTTTGCCCTCAATGGAAAAGCTATAAAAAGCTACAGAAAGCACTAAACCCTAAACCCTAAACCCTAAACCCTAAACCCTAAACCCTAAACCCTAAACGCTGTCCCTGGAGGAGGCCTAAGACCATTAAGCTAAAAAAAACGACAAAACCCACTTTCATGGGAAAACAAATCACTGAATACAATACCAAATGAATACTGAATACAATACCAATGGAAGTACCCTAATACAATACCAATGGAAAGTACCTGATACAATACCAATGGAAGTACCCTGATACAATACCAAATGAATACTGAATACAATACCAAATGAATACTGAATACAATACCAAATGAATACTGAATACAATACCAAATGAATACTGAATACCCCCCATACACATGAATACTCAATACCAATACCCAAATGGAATCCTAAGAATACAATTACAAATGAATACTCGGAAGACATCCCAAATGATACTGAATACATATCAAATGCATCATAATGAAGAACTACCAAATGAATACTGAATACCATATCAAATGTATTATACCGAATACCATTCCAAATGAATACTGATATACCAAACGGAAGCATACCATATCTAAATATGCATATACGAAATACTCCACGAACATACTGAATACCCAATGAATACTGAATACCATATAAATGCATCATACTGAATACAATTCCAAATGAATACTGAATACCAAAGATACGACACCATATCAAATGCATCTACTGAAGAAGAATACCACGATACGATACCATAGCAAAGGCCCTCATCCTGAATACAATCCAAAATGAATACTGAATACCAATCAAATGCCTCATACTGACGAAATACCAATGCAACTGAATACACTTGAATCTGAAATACCATCTCAAATGCATAGTACTGAAGAACAACAAATGATTGCAAATGAGAATACCATATCAAAGCACATACTGAAGACCAACCACACTAAAAATACTGAATACCAATCAAAATGCATTATTACTGAATACCATCCAAATGATACTGACTACCAATGAAGACTGAAACCATATCAAATGCCTCATTATGCAGAAACATAACAAATGAATACTGACTACAATACAAGGAATATACTGCATACCATTCAGAATGAATACTGAATACCAAATGAAACTTAATCCCATATCCAATGCATTATTTCTGAATTACCTACCAAATATGAATACTGACTCCATACCCATGAATCATACTGAAGCAACCATACCAAAGAATACTGACTACCATAGCAAGGCATTATACGTTACTATTCCTAAATGAATCCTGAATACCAAATGAATACGAATACCCTATTAAATGCTTATACAGAATACCTCCAAGTGAATACTGAAGACAATAAAAATGCAGATCCTGAATACCATCCAAAGAATACTGATACCAAGAATACTGCAACATATCAAATGCATCATACTTGAAGAAATCAACCAAATGGACTATGAATACAATACCAATGAACATTCACTTGAATACCATCCAAATGAATACTGAATACCAAATGCAGTACTGATTACCATTCAATGCATTATACTGAATACATTCCAAATGAAACTGAATACACATGAATATGAATACCAATCCAATGCTAGTACTGAAGCACATACCAAATGGAATACGGAATACAATATCAAGGCAATACTGAAACCATTCAAATGAATACTGAATACCAACTGCATCTGAATACCATATCAAATGCCTTCATACTGAAGGAACATACCACAATGATACTGAATACAATACCAAAGAATCATACTGGAAACCATGTCACATGAATACTTGAATCCCAAAGAATACCGAATACCATATGAAATGCATTCATACTGAAGAAACATACCACTGATACTCGAATTACCTATCAATGCATATTACGAATAACCATACCAAAGAATACTGAATACATATCACATGCATCATACTAAGAACATCCCAAATGAACACTGACTCCCTATCAAAGCATTATACTGACTACCCCAGGCCTAATGAATACTGAATCCAAAGGAATCCTGAATCCCATACACATGCATACATACTGAGCAAACCAAATGGAATACTGAATACCATTCAATGCCTATACGAAATCCCAGTCCAACTGAATCTGAATCCGCAATGAATATGAATACCATATCAAATGCATCATACGGCAAGAACATACAATTGAAAGACTGGAATCTCATTATCAAATGCATTATATGAATCCATTCCAAAATGAATACTGAATACCCAAATGAAAGAAGACCATAGCAAATGCATCATACTGCAGAAACTATCCCAAACAATACTGAATACCCTATCAAATGCATCATTACGAAAATACATACAACGATAATGCCTACCATAGCACCGCATCCTACTGAAGAACATACCCAAAATGATTACTGAATCCCCCAATATCAAATGCATATTACTGAAACCATCCAACTGAATCGCTGAATACCAAAGATATGAATACCAATCCAATGCACATCATCCGGAAGAACCTACCAAATGCCTCCGTCTCCAGATCACCGATTCATGCAAAAATCCAAATGACTACTGCATCCCACTGAATACTGAAAACCCTATCAAATGCATCATACAGAAGAACAATCAGTGAATATGAATACGATACAAATGCTCATACTGAAGAACATAACCCATGAATACTGAAAAAAATACCATATCAAATGCAGTCCGAATACCTTCCAACGACTATGAATACTCAAATTGAATACGAATACCATATCAAGTGCATTTATACGGAATACATTCAAAGGAATATGGAATACCAAATGAAACTGGAATACCTATCAATTCATCATACTGAAACCATTCCAATGAATATGAATACAAATGAATACTCGAATACCCATCTCCAAAGGCCTATACGAAGAACCTTACCAACGAAAATGAATACAATATCCAAATGCATCATACGAATACCATTCCAAATGAATAATGAATACCCATATCAAAGCATTCAACTGAAGAAACATACAAATGAATACGAATAGACAAATGAATAACTGATACCATCTGCAACTGATTATGAAAGCACCTACTAAATTGATACTGAAACCATTATCAAAGGCATATTCATAAGCACAACCAAAAGAATACTGAATACCATATCAAATGCTTATCACGGAATATATTCCCAAATAATCCGAATCCCAACTGAATACTGAATTAATACCATGTCAAAGCACAACTGAAGAACATACAAAATGAATACTGAATCCATAAAAGCTTATACTTGACTACCATACCAACTGCATATGAATACCAAAGAATACCTGAATACCTAATCAGAATGCATCATACTGCTCGAAACATACCAAAGCATACTGAATACCATATCAAATGCATCATACCGAATACCATACCAACGAATCCTGCATCCCATATCAATGCATCTAACTGAAGATAACTACAAATGAATCCTGAATAACATATATCCAAATGCATATACTGGACTACCATTCCAAATTACTAACGCCTACCGAAAAGAAACGACTGAATATATCAAAAGATCATATGGAGACATACCAAGGGAATACTGAATACCATATCAAATGCATCATACTGAAGAACATACCAAATGAATACTGAATACCATATCAAATGCATCATACTGAAGAACATACCAAATGGATACTGAATACCATATCACATGCATCATACTGAAGAACATACCAAATGAATACTGAATACAATACCAAATGAATCATACTGAATACCATTCCAAATGAATACTGAATACCAAATGAATACTGAATACCATATCAAATGCATTATACTGAATACCATTCCAAATGAATACTGAATACCAAATGAATACTGAATACCATATCAAATGCATCATACTGAATACCATTCCAAATGAATACTGAATACCAAATGAATACTGAATACCATATCAAATGCATCATACTGAAGAACATACCAAACGAATACTGAATACCATATCAAATGCATCATACTGAATACCATTCCAAATGAATACTGAATACCATATCAAATGCATCATACTGAAGAAATACCAAATGAATACTGAATACCAAATGAATACTGAATACCATATCAAATGCATTATACTGAAGAACATACCAAATGAATACTGAATACCATATCAAATGCATCATACTGAAGAACATACCAAATGAATACTGAATACCATATCAAATGCATTATACTGAATACCATTCCAAATGAATACTGAATATACCAATGAATACTGACCATAATCAATGCTCAGCTGACGACCTACGCAAATTAATTCTGAATACCATATCAATGCAATCATACCGAATACCATACCAAATGAATCCGAATTACCATATCACATGGCAATATACTGAAAGAACATACCAAATGATACTGAATACCATCAATGCTTTGTACTGATAACCATCCAAATTAATACTGATAACCAAATAAATAACTGAAATAACCAGATCAAATGCATCCATACTGAATGAAAATACAAGAAATACTGAATACCATATCAAATGCATCATACTGAAGAACATACCAAATGGATACTGAATACCATATCACATGCATCTACTGAAACAATACCATGAATACTGAATACCAGACCAAATGAATCAAAACTGACTAACATTCCAAATAATACTGAATGCCAAATGGAATACACGGAATACTTATCAACTGCATTATACTGATACCATTATCCAATGAATACTGAACACGGCATAGAACATGCATTTATACTATACTGAATACCATTCCAAATGAAATCTGATACCAAAATAATAACTGAATACCATATCAAATGGCACATACTGAAGAACATACCAAATTAAAATACTTACTACATATCAAATGCATCATCTGAAGAACATACCAAATAATTACGAATACCAATATCACATGCATCATACTGAAGAACATCCCAAATGGAATATAATCACCACAAATGCCTCAATAAATACTGAAGAAACATTAACCAATGAATACTGAATACCAAATGAATACTGAATCCCATAAATCAAAGCAATTTAATACTGAGAACAACAAATGAATTATAGACTACTACTGTCAAAGGCATGCAGAGGAAGAACCATACCAAAAAATACTGAATAGCCAATTATCAAATGCATATACTGAAACCATTCCAAATGAATATGAATACCAAAATGAGTACTGAATACATATTAAATAATCATACTGAAGAACATACCGTGAATACTGAATACAATACCAAATGAATCATTACTGAATACCTATTCCAAATGATACTGAATACCCACATGACATACTGAATACCATATTCAAATGCCACTATTCGGATACCATACCAAATGAATACTGAATACCATATCACATGCATCATACTGAAGAACATACCAAATTGATATACTGAAACGCATATTCAAATGCATTATACTGTTACCATTCACAAATGTAATACTGAATACCAAATGACTTACTGATTAGCCATATCAAATGCATTAAATCGAATACCATTCCAAAGAATATCGAATACCATATCAAATGCATTATACTGAATACCATTCCAAATGAATACTGAATACCAAATGAATACTGAATACCATATCAAATGCATCATACTGAAGAACATACCAAATGAATACTGAATACAATACCAAATGAATCATACTGAATACCATTCCAAATGAATACTGAATACCAAATGAATACTGAATACCATATCAAATGCATTATACTGAATACCATTCCAAATGAATACTGAATACCAAATGAATACTGAATACCATATCAAATGCATCATACTGAAGAACATACCAAATGAATACTGAATACCATATCAAATGCATTATACTGAATACATTCCAAATGAATACTGAATACCAAATGAATTACTGAATACCATTATCAAATGCATATACTAAGAACATACCAAATGAAACTGCATACAATACCCAACTGAATCATACTGAACCATTCCAATGTAATACTGAAATACCAAATGAATACCGAATACCATATGAAAATGAATATACTGAAGGAACATACCAACTGAATACTGAAGTACCATATCAATGCATTATACTGAAATACCATAACCAAATGATACTGAATTACCATATCACATGCCATCATATGAAGAACATACCAAAGGAATACTGACTACCATATCGAAATGAATATACTGAATCCATTGCCTACGAATACGGAATACCAAAGAATCCTGAATACCAGTATTCACATGCCTCAAGAATGCAGAACATACAATGAATGACTGAATACCATATCAAATGCATTATAATGATATTACCAATTCCAAATGAGATATTTGAATACGAAATGATTATGTAGTTACATGATAAAATGCATCATACTGATAGAATTATACCAATGAATACTGGAATTCATATCAAACGCTTATACTGTTACTACCATTCCAAATGAATACTGAATACCAAATGAATACTGAATACCATATCAAATGCATCATACTGAAGAACATACCAAATGAATACTGAATACCATATCAAATGCATCATACTGAATAACATACCAAATGAATACTGAATACCATATCACATGCATCATACTGAAGAACATACCAAATGAATACTGAATACCATATCAAATGCATTATACTGAATACCATTCCAAATGAATACTGAATACCAAATGAATACTGAATACCATATCAAATGCATCATACTGAAGAACATACCAAATGAATACTGAATACCATATCAAATGCATTATACTGAATACCATTCCAAATGAATACTGAATACCCAATGAATACTGAATACCATATCAAATGCATCATACAGAAGAACATACCAAATGAATACTGAATACTATATCAAATGCATCATACTGAAGAACATACCAAATGAATACTGAATACCATATCAAATGCATTGTACTGAATACTCATTCAAAGCATACTGAATAAGCAAATGAATACTGTAATACCATATCAAATGACATGTACCCCGATACATTCCAAATGATTACTGAGATACCAAAGGAATACTGAATACCCATATCAAATGCATCATAATGAATACCCTCCAAAGAATTACTGAATACCAAATGAATATGAATACCATATCCAAATGCATCATCCTGAGAACATAGCCAGCGAATACTGAATACCATATCAAATGCATCATACTGAATACCATTCCAAATGAATACTGAATACCATATCAAATGCATCATACTGAAGAAATACCAAATGAATACTGAATACCAAATGAATACTGAATACCATATCAAATGCATTATACTGAAGAACATACTAAATGAATACTGAATACCATATCAAATGCATCATACTGAAGAACATACAAAATGAATACTGAATACCATATCAAATGCATTATACTGAATACCATACCAAATGAATACTGAATACCAAATGAATACTGAATACCATATCAAATGCATCATACTGACGAACATACCAAATGAATACTGAATACCATATCAAATGCATCATACCGAATACCATACCAAATGAATACTGAATACCATATCACATGCATCATACTGAAGAACATACCAAATGAATACTGAATACCATATCAAATGCGTTATACTGAATACCATTCCAAATTAATACTGAATACCAAATAAATACTGAAACCTATCAACATGAATAATACTTGAAGAAAATACCAAATGAATACTGAATACGACTATCAAATGCATATACTGAAGAAAATACCAAATGGGATAGCTGAATACCTCTATCACATGCATCATAGATGAAGAACATTACCAAATGAATATGAATACAATACCAATGAATTCTAATGAATACCATTCCAAAGAATTACTGAAATGAATACTTGACTACCAAATGTATCCTGAAACCATATCCAAATGCATCATACGAAGAACATAACAATGATTACTGAATACCATATTCAAATGCATCATACTGAAAGAAACATACCACACTATTGCAGATGTAATCTACCCATACATTGCCATCATACTGATACCAAACCAACTGAATACTGAATACCAGGATCACAGCATCATACTGAAGAAGAAATACAAATGAATACTGAATACCAATGAATACTGAATACCAATCAAATGCATCATATGAGAAAATAAAAAGAATACTGAATACCAATCAAATTGCATCATATGAAGAACATACCAAATGATACTGTAAACCATATCAAATGCATTATACTGAATACAATTCCAAATAATACGTGAATACCAAATGAAACTGAATACCAATCAATGCCTGCATCATACTGAAGACATTAACAAATGATACTGAAACCATATCAAATGAACATATGAAGAAATACCAAATGAGACTGAATACCCAAATGATACTGAATACCATATCAATGCTTCATACTGAAGAAACATACCAAATGAATAATTGAATACCATATCAATGACATAATACTGTAAGAACATACCAAATGAATACGAATACCGTATCAAATGCCATATACTGAATACCATTCCAATGAATAACGAAGACCAAATGACATACTGAAATACCATATCAAATGCATAATAATGAAGAAGCACATACCCAAATGTAATATGAATACCATATCAAATGCATCATACGGAAACAGTCCAAATGAATACTGAATACCATATCAAATGCATCATACTGAATACCATTCCAAATGAATACTGAATACCATATCAAATGCATCATACTGAAGAACATACCCAAAAGGAATCTGAATACCATAGCAAATGCCTTATAATGAACACCATACCAAATGAATTCTGAATTACCATATCACATATGGATCATACTGAAGGAACAACCAATATGATATACTGAATACCATATCAAGCATTATACTGAATACTCATTCCAAATGAAACTGGAAACATACCAAATGCATATACTGAAGACCCTATCAATGCATCATACTTGAAGAAACAACCAACGAATTACTGAATACCATAATCAAATGCATCATACTGAAGACCATTCAACTAATGAATACGAATACCTAAATGAAATACTGAATCCATTACAAATGCAGTCATATCTGAAGAATACATACCAAACGAATTACTGCATACCATATCTAAAGCATTCAGATGTAATACCTCCAAATGAATATGAAGGACCATATTAAAGCAACATTACTGAAGAAAACCAAATGAATTCTGAATACCAAATGAATACTGAATACCATATCAAATGCATTATACTGAAGAACATACCAAATGAATACTGAATACCATATCAAATTACATCATTACGAAGAAACATACCCACAATATGAACTACTGAATACCATCAAGCTTGCATCTGATGAATACCATTCCAAATGAAGAATGGAATACCAAATGAAGACGTCAAACCATATCAAATGCATCATACTGAAAGAAATACCAAATGAATACTGAATACCATATCAAATGCATTATACTGAAGAAATACCAAATGAATACTGAATACCAAATGAATACTGAATACCATATCAAATGCATCATACTGAAGAACATACCAAATTGTCTTTTTTTCTTTTTCGAAAATGAAATCATATCAAATGCATTATACTGAATACCATTCCAAATGAATACTGAATACCAAATGAATACTGAATACCATATCCAAATGATTCATACGGAAGAACACATACCAACGACGAAACTGAATACCATACAAATGCATCTACCTGAAACCATTCCAACATGACATACTGAAAGACCATGATCAAATGCAGTCATACTGAAGAACATACCAAATGAATATGACATACCCTATCAAAAGGCATCATACTGAAGAATATACCAGAAAATGAATACTGATTACCATTCAAAGGCATTATACTGACTTACACATTCAAATGAATACTTGACTACCAAAGGGAATACTGAATATCCATATCAAATTGCATTCATATGAATACCATTCCAAATGAATACTGAATACCTAAATGGATACGAATACCATTAAATGCATCATACTGAATACCATGTCTAAATGAATACTGAATACCAAAGGAATAATGATACCATATCATAATGCATAATACTGAAGAGAAATACCAAACGACTATGAATACCATAATTCAAATGCATCATACTTATACCATTCTCAAATGAATTGAATACCCATATCAAATGCATCATTACGAGAAAGAAATCACCAATGAATACTGAAAACCAAAGGGAATACGGAAACCTATCAAATGCCATCATACTGAATGATCATACCCAACATGAATACTGAAGACATTCTCAAAGCATCATACTGAGAAACATTACCAAAGGTAATACTGAATACCGTATCAAATGCATTATACTGAATACCATTCCAAATGAATACCGAATACCAAATGAATACTGAATACCATATCAAATGCATCATACTGAAGAACATACCAAATGAATACTGAAAACCAATCGAATGCATCTATACTGAATACCATTCCAAATGAATACTGAATACCAAATGAATACTGAATACCATATCAAATGCATCATACTGAAGAACATACCAAATGAATACTGAATACCATATCAAATGCATTATACTGAATACCATTCCAAATGAATACTGATACCAAATGAATATGAATTACCCTTGATGAATGATGATACCAAATGAAACTGAATACCCATATCATAAAGGCATCATACTGAATAACCCATTGTTCCAACTGAATACGGGAAAATACAATAATGAAAAATTACTGTCACACTTCCCTCCTACATACCAATCTCGAATCACACTACGAATACCAAATGCTATACTGATACCAGATCAAATGAATTTATACTGTCCTCTACGACACATTCCACATGAAACTGAGACCATATCTAATGATATACCGAATACCCATATCAATGAATCCTGAATACATTATCACATGATCATATGAAGAAAGAAACATACCAATGAATACTAATCCATATCAAGCGTTTACTGAATACATTCAATTAATATGAATCCAAATATAAATACTGAAAACCACATCAAAATGCATCATATGAAGAACATACCAATGAAACTGAATACCATAGCAAAGCATCATATGAAGACTACCAATGGATACTGAATACCATTAGTCCTATGATCATATGTGAAAGATGACGACATACAAAATGACTCAGGATACAATCCAAATGAATCATATGAGATACCATTCTCAATGAATACATGAATGCCCAAACAAATGAATACTTGAATTACCTTATCAAATCATTATTATGAATAACATTCCAAATGAAATACGAATACCAATAAAATGATTTAACTGACTACCTGTCAAAAGAATACTGAATACAATGAATACGGAATACCAGATCAAATGAATCATATGAAGAATACCAATGAATACTGAATACCATATGTGTAATGGCTATACTGAAGAAATACAAATGAATACTGAATACCTATCAATGGGCTCATACTGAAGAACATACCAAATGAATACTGAATACCATATCAAATGCATTATACTGAATACCATACCAAATGAATACTGAATACCAAATGAGTACTGAATACCATAATAATATCATACGAAGAACATATCAACTGAATACGAATA
>JACBWV010000338.1:11254220-11414211 GCA_013435795.1 Chlamydomonas sp. ICE-L | reverse complement strand
CGCCGGGGGTGTGAGGGCTGTGGGTGCTCCAATGTCCAAGGTCCAGATCTGCCGGTAAGAGCTCAAGATCCAGAATCTAATTTGCTGGATACTGTCTCTTTGTTTGTTGTTTTTTTGAAAAGGGGGGAGGAACAGGAAAAGGCGCAATGATAAAACATAGACCTTTGTGACAAAGGAGAGGAAGAGAGAAGAAAAAGAGCCAAAGGGGAACAAGACACAAGGGGAACGGCTAAGGAGGGCAGCTAAGGGACGGACACGCAC
The DNA here is from genome assembly GCA_013435795.1 of Chlamydomonas sp. ICE-L. Classification (NCBI taxonomy): domain Eukaryota; kingdom Viridiplantae; phylum Chlorophyta; class Chlorophyceae; order Chlamydomonadales; family Chlamydomonadaceae; genus Chlamydomonas; species Chlamydomonas sp. ICE-L. Next base: position 11,413,950 of record JACBWV010000338.1, on the reverse strand, counting down.
CTGGGCGGACGGTGTAAGGGACAAAGGCGGACAGGAAGGAGAGAGGGAGCAAAACAAACCAGAGAGGCAAGGAGGAGGAAGCCAAAAACAGGAAGCCCACGAGAAGGGGCTGGCTAGCTAAGAAAAAAAGACATGATGAAAAGGGGGGGGGCCAAAACAGTGCAAACCTCTACAGTCGCCGATCAGAAGGACTGAAAGAGGAGATGCAAACTAAGGAGGGACTAAAAGGACAACTTGCGAGAAACTAAGAAGAAAAAGGGGGGGGGGAAGGGGGGGGGGGGGGGGGGGGGGGACTCGGTAGGCAATGAGGGGGTGAGGAGACTAAGGAGGCAACCTAAGGGGGGGGGAGGGAAAGGAACTAGGGAGAAAGCAAACTAAGGGAGAAACTGCAAAAGAAGCAGACTGCCCAAACGAAGCGGAGGGAGGCAACCCCAGAAGAGGAAGAGAAAGAAAACAGGGAAGGGGAAGGCAAGCGAAAAACCTAAAAGACTGGTCTGGCAGGGTGCTTACAACAGGAAAGAAACAGAAGACAGGTGATCAAGATCTAGATCTGATCCTGGATCTTAGTAGCGCAGAGATCTGGACCTCCTTGATCTTGTGGGTACAGATCTTAGCCCCAGATCTGGAACGTTGTCGAGTGCTGTGTCCAAAATCTGGAACCTGATCCTGATCTGGGCAGGGTTCTTGATCTTGTGCTGTGGGCTGGATCTACGGTCAGGGTCTAGAGCTCTGGTGGAATGGGTGGGTCTGGTTACTCAGGGTCTGAGAAAGGTCTCTCTAGATACGTGGTAATGGGCGGATCCGGGTCAGGGTGTCTAGATCAGGTCTAGAAAACTAGGGCTTGGGCGGTGGGGTATTGGGTGGGGATGTAGGGAGCGCTGGGGCAATGGGATTGTCATTTCCATGGTGTCGGGTATCAGGCTCCTGGTCAAAGGCGAAGTGACCCAACATGGTTGCCCAAAAAGATCGGGGGGGTGCCATAAGCTTGCAAAGGCAGCCCACTGGGAGAGGGCATCTAGGCCACGCCACCAATCTTGGACAGAAGGCCGCCATTATCAAGGTGTCGAAAGGATCCGTCTGGGTGCGCATCCCAGTCCCGGCGATGGCTTGGTGAAGTGGCCAAGGGCCAAGGCAGATAGCCTTGTGGTGAAGGGGTCAGAATGTCCAGTCTGTCGCACGGGACGAACACGGACTCTGCAACATATGCGCCCAAGGTGTTATACGCAGGAAGGACACAAGCGTAGTTAGGTAGAGGGAGGAGGAGGGGGTCCGGGCCAAAGGGTGATTGTCGTCAAGAGGGAAGAAGGGGCAAGAAAGAGGAGGCGCTGCCCACCGGTGATGGGTCTCCCAAGTGGAAAGGAGCCAGGTCTATGACGGTGGGCAGAATCAGGGACATTCCAAAGAAAGCGTGAGAATTGTGTCAGCAGTGTGCCGCTGCAAGGCAGTCAGGGCTTGGAGTCAGACTAGGAGGGGGGGGGTCGTATTGGTTTTGACCCGTTGGGAAGCCGTCTCGTATCGTGAGCAAGGAACGCATGCAGGCCCAGCTGGTGCCATGCAACAGAAGATCCGGCAAGTGATGGTATAAGTGACGGTGAGGTCTTGTCAGCGAGGCGTACCCACACCATGCGAAAAGCTGCACGTAGAGGGAGGGAGACTTTGAGGTTCGTATTGTTTTGTCTTTGAGCAGTCTCTCGCTGGGCCTTGAAAACGGGAGGGGCTGACACGTGGTAAGTCCACCCAGCGTTCTGCTGTTTGAGTCTTCAGGGGAGGTGGACTGAATAGGGGTGAACGACGGAGGACGCTCTTCTGTTTCTTATGCAATCCATCGGGATTCAGGAACACGGGAGCCTCGCAGGTCAGGGTTAGTGCTATGGGGAGTGTCCCAAGGTGGGGGGTTAAAATCCCACAGCCTGTCCAAGCATGCACGTTCCTCGGTAATCCTTCACAAAATGTTGGAACTGGGGCTTTGTTGCATGAATCTGTTGGTGAAGACGGGCTGCGTGCTTGCGCCCAGGAGTCAAGAGGTTTCACCGCATTATACATCACTGGCTGCTGATCGACTGCGCTGGAATGCTAATGTGGTGATGCCCTATTCACAGGCTACCCGGTTTATTGGCTAGCTGCTTTAGTGCGCCTTTAAGGTTTTCCTTTTCCTTGCTGTCATGGATCTTGGGGGGGTTCTACCCTTTCACCGTCCATGACGTTTTCTAAGGAGTTTGATTTGCTTCTTTAGATTTTTTTAGTTACCTTGTTAGTGTTAGCTTTGGCCCTACCTTTGTTTTGTTGCTGCCGCCTCTGGTCGTCTTGCAGCGCTGCTATCTGGCATGTGTGACCTGCTCCATATTGACTGTACTAGGCTGCTGAGAGTCTGTGCTGGTTTGCTAACAGAGTATGCCCTGATGCACTGGCCGTTACAGGATGATGGCCCGTCAGTGTTTTTAATCTTAGTTGTTCTGTGTTTTTTGCTCTTTTTTTGGATTTACATAGTGGTGTTTTTAAATTGTTTTATAAATTGTGTTTTTGGGGAGGAAACAGTGTTTGCTTGGAGGTGGGGGTGGTCTCGGAAAGCGCCCTTTTTTTTGGTCCTTTTTGTCCTCCCTATAATTTTTAGTTTTTTTGTGTCCCCTCGTTCTTTTTGGTTCTTTTGGTCCCCCTAGTCCCTCCTTTTTTCGGGTCTTTTTTCTTGGATTCTTTTTTGTCTTAAAAGCGGACTTTTTTTTGGTCCCATGTCTTCTAGTCTTCTTCTTTCTTTTGGGTTTTTCTTTCTTTCCTTGTCACATGGGCCCCTCGGTTTTAAAAACAGATTGGTTTTCCCTTTCCTGGTTCCTCCCATATGTACAAAAAAATAAAAAAAAAAAAAAAACAAAAAAAAATCATGGAAAGGTGAGAGACCCCATGTTGTTGGGCGGTTCCAGTTTGGGGGTCCTCCCAAAGACCACCAGCCATGGTTTTCCAGGAGCTCTTTTTCCTTGTTGGGGGGGAGGCCAGGCCTTTGGGCTGGACATCAGCTGCTTCTCAGTCTGGGCCCGTAACCATGCTTCTTCCGAGGTTTTCTTAACTTTAGTGTAATGGAGGGGCAAAGCTTGGGGGGGTCCCTGGGGGGAAGGGCAGGAAGGTGAGAGGGGTGTAACCCAGGCCAGAGGGCCGACCTCCCAAAGACGGTTTCCTCTCTTCCAGTTGAAAAAGAACGTCTTCTCTGTCAGCACTTGGGCCGGAGCCATATACCGCACAAAAATGGTGATGACGGAGTCACCATGAAGCACTCGATGCCTAGGTAGGGGCCCCCCTGGTTTGGCCCTAAGATAGGTCTTTAGAAACGGGATCTGTATGGGGCATTGAGGGCCTTTAATATCAGAATTGATGCCTTCTCCATGTCCCCCTGTACCAGGGGCAACAAAAAAATCTTAATCTTATCTTTGTTTGCGCCTGGCCAGAAATTGCCCCTGCGCCTGGGAGATGTTGAAGAAGGCCTCGGTGAGAGGTTGACCTTACTCCAGGATCTTGGCGTGGCTAAGGAGCCAGATCAAGATCTAGTCTTTGATACTGTTCTCTTGTCCTCATTTCCTGTTGTAACATGGCCCCCCACGACCAGTCTTTTAGGCTTTCTCGCTTTTGCTTTCCCCTCCAGTTTGTCTTTCTTTTTTCTTCTTTTTCTTTTCTGGTTGCCCCTCCCCCCCTGCTTTTTTGGCCTTTGTTTGTTTTTTTGCCAGTTTTCTTTCCTTCTTTCTATTCTTTTTTTTTCTTTTCTCTCTTTCTCTCTTCCCTTAGTTTGCCTTTCCCCTCGTTCAGTTTTCCACCTTTATTGGCCCTCCCCTTAGTTTTCCCCCTCAGTTTTTGCCTCCTTAGTTCCCCCCCCCCCCCTCCCCCTTAGTCTCCCCCCCCCCCCCCCCCCTCCTTCCTTCCGCCCCCCCCCCTTTTTTTTTTTTTTCCGCTTGATTTCTCGCATAGTTTTCCTTTTAGGAGTTAGTAGAGGCCGCCTTAGTTTTTGCATCTCCCTTTTCAGTCTTCTTTTTTTTTTTTTTTTTTTTTGTTTTTTTTTTTTTTTTTTACAATAGGAGGAAACCAGGAAAGGGAACATCTGATAAAACCTAGCCCCTAATGTGACCAGAAGAAAAACCAAAGAAGAAGACTAGAAGACATGGGGACCAAAACGTCCGCCAAGCACAAAAGATCAAGACAAAAGACGAAAGACTAGGGGAACCAAAAAACGTAGGGACCACAAACTAATTACTAGTAGGACAAGGACAAGGGGGCCTTTCCCGAGCCTACCCACCCCCAACCTCCAATCCAACACTGTTTCATTGCCCTGTTTTCCTCCCAACCAATAAAACAAAATAAGAAAACGAACATCACCAACTTGTAAAAAACCTCCAGCAACAACAGAAAAAGAAGGAATGGCATGCACGCGAGGGTCTTGCTGATCTAGAATTAAAAACACCTGCCCAGGGTCATCACTCTGTAAAGGCCCAGTTTGCATCAGGGCATCACTTCCTGTAGCAAACCAGCACATACTCCTAGCAGCCTAGTAACATGGTCGCTAGGGGTCCCCACCCAATGCGATCAGCAAGCTCTTTTCCCTCATAACTACCAAACGCTGGCAGCAACAAACAACAGGACATTGCCCAAGCCCTAACACTACAAGGTATCAAAGAAGCCAAAATTACAAACTCCTTAAAAACGTCCCCCCTGGACGGTTGAAAGGGTAGAACCCCCACAAAGATCCACTGACAGCCACGGAAAACCTTAAAAAAGTCCGACTAAATCAGCTGGCAACTTTAAAAGCAATAAACCGGTAGCCTGTGTGCATCATGGCATCACTCCAATTGCATTTCAGCGCAGTCTAAATCAGCAGCCCCTAGTATCAAATATCATGCCACTAGGGGGCTGGGAGGGTGTCGCCGATGCAAATCCAGCAAGCTCCCTGCAAAGACCAGCCCAAAAAACGCGCCAACATGTTCCTCACTAACGGTTTTTTTTTTCAAAGGGCAGCGGTAACAAGTTTACAAAAACTATGTAGCTTCCCTAAGTAAGCCTCCTGAACCTGCAGAACTAACCCAAGAATATAAACACGGTACAGGGCATCACTTCCTTCTCACCTACTTTCCTAATAAACAGTAACATTCCCAGTGGTTTGGGAGCTATGGTGTTCTGCCCGAGGGGGGAGGGGGGCGGAGAACGGAGTGACTTGAGCTGGGGTCGAGGAGACCTCTGGATGAGGATGAGTTAAAGAAGGCGGGCCTGGAGATGGGGATGAGGAATAAGGGGGGGGAGCGATGGAGAGGAAGGAATTTTGGACAGGGCGAGATGTATACTTGCCCCTACTTGCCAGAGTGAGAAGGGGAGCGGAGAGGTGGGGGGAGGATTTGCTATAAGGAGATGTGTTGGTACCAAAAGCTGTTTTGCGTGGGTGTCCAAACATAAGTCGCCATACTGGTTGTGGTCAAAACAATCTTGCTGCTGTAGGAAAAGATCCATCCTCTAAAAACGATTTCCTTCCTCAAACCGTTGGCAAAAAACGCTGTGTAAGCCATTGCAGGTGTAAGCCAAGTGGAATGCTTGGATACTGTAGCCATATGCAGCGGTGCCTAAAGAGCCGAGGAACCGAAATGTTTGCTGTCGTTGTTGGCTGAAACCAAGGCTTCCTAACTGCGGGTTGCCTGTGCTAGTGTCAGCTTGGTTTTTTGGTAATGAGTCAATTTTTTTTTGGACTGCGACCATTCTGAAGCCCCTTCACCACCACGGCTATGCCGGCCCCTTGGCCCCCTTTGGGGCCACCTGCACCAAGCATCGCCAGGGACTGGATGCCGCACCCCAGACGGAATCTTCACACCATGATAAATGGCGCCTTTCTTTCCAGAGATTGGTGGCGGGTGGGCTAGAATTGCTCTCTATACTCAACAGTTGTCTGCACTTTGACAAGCTTATGGGCCAACCCCCCCCCGATCTTTGCACCAGATTGGGTCACTAACTAACTTTCTCCCCGGTGACCAGGAGCCTGATCACCAAAATATATAAACAACCCCTCACACTGGAAAATGAACAATCCCCATTGGACCCCATCTCTCCTTACAAAATTTCCCAGAACCCAATCCCAAGACCACAGCCAAGCCCTAGATCCAGAAACCCCCGATCTAGCGACCTGAACCCATATCCGCCCCGCCAGCCCCATTTCCCCGGATCTAAAAAAAAAAACCTAAAAAAAAAAAACCCAAAAAAAACCTAAACCCTTCCTGCTATCTATACCCTGAAACCCCAGACCCAGCCCCAAGCCCCCTCCAGCTCTCGAAATAAAAGAAAAAAGAAAGACCCTGACCTAGTCCACCCAAGCCCCAGCTCTAGGCCGACTCTAGCCCCTATACCTGAAACCCTGCAATCAGCCCAAGCCCAAGAATCAGAACCCTGCCCCCAGAACAGGTTAGGTTCTATAGATTTTGGAACCACAGCTGTCACCGAACCACGTTTCCAAATCTGGGTTCTAGATCTGGACCGGAATCAGATCCAGATCTGCGCTAAAGATCCAGATCTGCGCTAATATCCAGACAGCGCTAGATCCCCAATCTAGATCTCTTTGATCTGTCTCTGTCGTCCATTAATTTCCTGTTTGTTTACCTGCCGAACCCAGTTCCTTTTTTTAGGTTTTCTTTTTTTCGCCTTTGCTTCACCTTCCAGTGTCTTTCTTCTTTTCTGTTTCTCTCTGGTTTTGCCTCCCTGCTTGTTTGCTTGTGTTTTTTTTGCAGTTTCTCCTTCTTTTCTCCCTTAAGTTTGCTTCCCCTAGTTTCCAGTTTCCCACCCTTAGTTTCCCCCTTAAGTTTCCCCCTCATTTCCTTCCCCCTTGAGTTCCCCCCCCCACCCCCCCCCCCCCCCACCCCCCTCCCCCCCTTTTTTTTTTCTCTTATGGTTCTCCATAGTTTTTCCTTTTAGGTCCTCCTTATTTTTTTTGCATCTCTCTTTCCCAGTCTCTGATCCGGTTGACTGTTAGAGGTTGCAATGTTTTTTTGCTGGCGTTTTGTGTGTTTGTTGGCCCCCCCCCTTCACAGGCCGGTCCTTTTTTTTTTTTTTTTTCTTAGTAGAGTTGTCCTAGCCCCCTTCCTCTTTAAGGCTTTCCTGTTTTTGGGGCTTCCTTTTCCCTTGTTGCCTCTCATGGGTTTTTGTGTTTTGTCCTTCTTTCCTGTCCTCTCTTTGCCCTGAAGGTCGCCCCAGGTTGGTGTCCGCCCTTAGGCTGTGTCCCTTAGCTGTTCATAGTATTTATCCTTTGGTCTTTTTCTCCTTGGCCAAAAGGCTAGGTTTTTTTTATTCAGTTTGGGCGGGGCCCTTTTCCCCTGGTTTTCCTTTTCCCCTTTGTAAAAAAAAAAAAAAATCATGCTCCACGGGGGGGCATTGGATTAGCCCATTGAAATGCGTACTTTTTCTTTAATAGGCCTGACCCTAATAACAGATGGGTGCCGGATCCAATTTGTATTTTTTTTTGTTTTGTTGTGCATGTTGCAACGAATGTTTTTCCCATCGGTGTAAATAATCCGTAAGCCATCCAGTGTAGCCATGGAAGATGGATCCCAAATGATCACATATGAAGGTTTTTTGGTGGGGTTGGTAGACTTTTTTTGGCTGCCCAGAAGGGCCTTGGTTTGTTGGAGGTGGGGTGTGGTGCTCGGAAGGCCTTTGTCCTTTGTTCCTCATTAGTAATTAGTTTGTGTCCCTCGTTCTCTGTCCCTAGTATTTTCGTCTTTGTTTTGTGATCATTTGTAAGCGGACTTTGGTCCATTCTTCTAGTCTCTTCTTTGGTTTTTTTCCTTGGTCATATAGGGCTAGTTTTATCAGATGTTCCCTTTCAATAGGGTCTGTAAAAAAAAAAAAAAGATAACTCAGGATATATAGACGTCAGGGTAGAGAGGCATAGGTTCGGCCCAAGGACGAGCCCGCAGGTAAGAACTCAGAAAGCCAGTAGATGGCCATACCCGGGTTGGGGGTCTTAGACCAGGGTAGAGGCATAGGTTGGGGGTGGTAGACTCAGGGTAGAGGCATAGGTTGGGGGTGGTAGACTCAGGGTAGAGGCATAGGTTGGGGCGTAGTAGGACTCAGGGTAGAGGCATACGGTCTGGTGGATGGTAGACTCAGGGTAGAGGCATAGGTTTGTGGGTGGTAGACTCAGGGTAGAGGCAAAGTGGGGGTGGTAGACTCAGGGTGAGGATTGTTGGGGGGGGGGGGGGGGGGGGGGATTGAAGAAATCAGGGAAGAGCAAGGTTAAGGGTGGTAGTCTCCTGGTAGAGAGGGGGTTTGGGTTGGGTGCCAGGGTTGGGGGGTAAGGTGTTGGGTTTGGTGGGTTGGGGGTGGGAGTTGGGGGAGGTAGGGGTTTGAGGACTACTAGGATAGCGGGAGGCGCAGTGGGGGATATAGGGGTGGAGAGGAGCGCAGTGACTCCTACTATCCGCGCATATCTGATTCCGCATAGCTTTGAAGTCGCAGATTGGGGACCAACCTGTGTTTCCGTCCTCCGGGCTATGTAGTTGGTGCGAGGGGTAACAGAGCACGTGGAGGGTGCTTTCAAAAGTGGATTGGTGTTGTCGAGTGGATTTGTAAAAGTGACAGAAATTAGCAGAGTCCGCGAATTGAATTGCGCAGCAAAGAGTGGTGGTAAAGGGCCGGCAATTAGAGGCGTTAAGCCCCATGGTGCTCCAGTTCATATGGTGAATGGCAGCGTCCCGATTTGAAAGAGCAGGTGTCTGTCCTGGAGTCCTGCATGGGGGAAAAGGGGATTCGTTAGTAGGCTTCTCGATTGCATGGAGCCTTCGCTCCTGGCAGCGACCATCAAAAATGTGCCAGGGATGTGCGCTTCGCATCCCCCCCTGTTGGGAAGTCCAGGGAGAGGCGCATTCTGTCCGGTAGTGCATACTTTCGGCTGCCCAGAGGCGCAGCTCGCTACCAAAGTAACCGTCTACCACCCTGCGACCACAGAAGTCGCTGCGAGTCGCGTCAGATGTTGTAGACGGCGACTTAGATATATAGCGGCATTGCCTCTGCGAAAGCATGACCTCCTGTGTGGTTGCAGTTTCGGGAAGAGTTGACCGAAACTGCATGGGATAGAGAGTAGGTGGTATGATTCGGTAGCGCAGACGCAGGAGAATGCGAATGTGCTACACGAATGCTGAGAAGGAAAATGAGCAGCGAGAAAGTTACATCGGAAGTTCGAATGTTGAAAAAACGTTATTCATCAATGTCGTATTGGATGACGGTTAGCAGCCTAGTTGGCTGTTGGTGAGCAGCAGGGTAGTGTAGGACGCAGCGTCCTGTGTCGCAGGACGCAACATGGGGAGGGTCCGTTGCGTCGCAAATGCAACATGTGAGGGTCTGTTGCGTCCCAGACGCAGGTTCAGGATGTTGGTTGCGTCTCACCCATCAGTTGATTGGCCCACCACCACTCCATTGTCGTGGGCTACGGGTTCTGTTGATAGTGGGAAGCAGCCTGGTGACAGAGGTGTGTCCCAAGACGCAACCTACCAACTTGAATGCGTCCAACGACGTAACCTACCGATTAGGGTGCATCCCAGGACGCAACCCTTGGGGTCCGTTTGAAGTACCCTGGCGAGCAGCCCAGTTAATTGAAAACCCATGTAACACTTCAATTAATCCAATTCAAAGACAATCTTGGGTTGGCCAATGTATGAAGATTTACACCATTCAGGGATTATAATCCCCTATCCAATCAAACACGTTGGCTTTGCAGCAGGTGAAGGGGCCAGACAGCCAATTTACTAGATGCATGCCAGGAGTAAAACAAATAGTAGCAAAAGTTGAGCCTAAAACAACTGAGGGGGGCTGACCCCCTCCTCCCCCCCCCCCCCCCCCTAAATAGTAATACTCCCATTGAAAACAACTTAGATATGGCTTCGGGGGTATCACATCATGGCGCACACAATGGCGTCCTAGGATTTGTAGTGCAGGGATCGCGTGATAAAAAAACAGTTCTGCCCCCCCACTCCTCCAGGTTGTCCAAGAACCTAAGTCACCCTTTACCGTCCGCTTGAGGCGGCCAGAAAAATATAGAAATTCAGACCCAGCAAAGACGCTCCAATACTCACTTTATAAACAAAAGGTGTGTGTGTGTGGGGCTGAGGTTTGGGGGGGCTTGGGGGGGGGGGGGGGGGGGGGGGGGGGGCTGAGAATTCTGGTTGGTCTCAGGATTTCATTTGGAGTAGGCTGTGTGTGGGGTGGTAGTGGTGGTGGTGGGTTTGGGGGGACTGTATGGGTGCCCCCCCCCTCCCCCCCCCCCCCCCCCCCCCCCCCCCTAAATGAGTTGCTCAGAAAAATCAAAAAATGCTCAATACATCGCTAATATTCATGTCCTATAATTGCTATACTCGGAATTAATTGATCGACTTTAATCAACTTTTGGCACAGGATGATACCTACTGTGCATTTTGAAGTAGTGGCAACACCATTCAAACTGAATCCTCGGTGCCGCTGGTTTGTGTCAGGAGACCCACCTCCTGGGGTGAAAATACTCGCATAACTAAAAACAAAACTATCATTCTTCAAGTAGTGTGTGTGTGTGTGCCTGTTGAGTGTTTATTTTGTGAACCTCAAGACATGCACTTATCAAGATGGACACAAGATGACCACGGGGTGTTCAATATTAACTATTGGTGCAAGCTGCTACCAGGGTACTACATTGTGTCATTTAGGGTTACGCTTTTGACACATCTGCCTCCATTTGGGTTGCCCTTTTGACTCAACTGAAGGACCGACCGACCGACCGATCGACCGACCATCCATCCATTCGTCTGACCGCGATGAAGCCTGACACGTCAGCTAACGGTCTCGTAACTAACTCGCTTCCGTTGCCACCTGTCGCTCCGTCGCGATCACTCTCCGCCAATTTTTAGCATCGCAGGCGATGCTGCATAGAACTTGTTTCAACGACTGATCCCCTATTTCCCTGGTCCCCTGTTTCCAACTTCCAAGCTCGAGATCCTCATTGCGTCTATTATTGTCACCGGTTTTACACTCCCTCCTTCTGCTCCCTTGCCGCAACATTGGCCCGGAATGCAGCTGCAGTTTCCTTAGCCTTCTCATACACCAGCTTGGGGTTCTTGACCATGTCACCGGGGTTGACCTCGAGGTTTTTGGTGTTGAGGGAACACCCCCAGGGATTGTCGCCTATCTTATGGACCATGACCTAGGGAATTAGTTGGGTGGTTGGTTAATTAGTTAGTTAGTAAGTTAGTTGGTAAGTCAGTTGGCGTTTGCTTTCTATCTGACAAACTTGACCTAGGGAATTGGTTGGTTGGTTGGTTGGTTGATTAGTTAGTTAGTTGACCTTCGTAGTCTATCTGATGAACCATGACCTAGGGTATTGGTTGGTTGGTTGGTTGGTTGATTATTGATAGTCAGTGAGTTAGTTAGTTAGTTGACCTTCGTAGTCTAACTGATAAACCATGACCTAGGGTATTGGTTGGTTGGTTGGTTGATTAGATAGTTAGTTTTTTATTTAGTTACTTATTTATTTAGTTATTTAGTTAGTTAGTTAGTTAGTTAGATAGTTAGTTAGTTAGTTAGTTAGTTAGTTGACCTTTGTAGTCTATCTGATGAACTATGACCTAGGGTATTGGTTGGTTGGTTGGTATGGTAAGTAAGCTGGTGGTTAGTAATTTAATTAGTTAGGTAGGTAGGTAGTCTGATTATTTGTTTGTTTGTTTGTTTTCTTGTTGGCTGGTTGATTGACTGGGTGGCTGTTTGAGTGATGGTCGGGGCCACTGGGTTGCATTCACAACCAATTCTGCTTTTCCAACATGCCAACAGCTAAACCTCTCCATCCATACATGGTGTCCCTTGTGGCCTCCTCCACCACCACATTCTGCCACAATCTTTCAATTGTAAACAAAAAATCTCCACATACCCCCCCCCCCCCCCCCCCCTCCCCCCCCCAACCGCCCACCAAAAAAACACTTACACCTAGTTCCCCCTTCTCACTTTCACATGCTGCCCTTGTGTGCCCATCCATTCTCCAAGCCAACATACCTTGATCTTGTATCATATGCCCCACACCCCCACACATAGACACACGCACACCCAACTCCTCCCTGCCCCACCCCCAGCCACACACATGTACACGTGCTGCTTCATATCCCAAAATGCAGAACCATACATCCCCACATGCTGCCCTCCTGTACCCTCCATTCCTCACACCAACATACCTTGATCTTTTGTCCCACCCTGAACATCTTCCCCAAGTCTTCCACGCAGATAGGATCAGAGCTGATTTGGCTTATATGCAACACTCCGATAGAGCCTGCACCGATGTTGACAAATACTCTGTCTCCTACAACAGATTTGACAACTCCAGGTCTAAGCGCGTGGACCTGCAAATCAGATCAGATCAGATCAAAATAGGAAAAATGATTTTTTATTTTTATAAAAGGCTTAGATATGGACTAGCAGTGTCATTTCTACTTCTACATAGTCCTTGATGGCTGCCCTAAACTCGAACTGAATCCTCTGTGCCGCTGGTTTGTGTAGAGACCCTCCTGGTGTGAAATACCTTTCACAACTAACTAAAACAAAAAAATGTCATGTCCTGAGACCCTAGATACCAGTCTTGTGACATGCTGGTAGCCTCGATGTCAATTCTAAGTATGCGTATGATGGCCAGCCCCCCTTGCCTTGGGTGTTCCTCAGAAAGGGGTGTGTGAGTTGCGAAGAGCATTTGCTTGGTGATGCGTGATTAAGGTCTCCTTGCTGTGTGCACTAGGAAGAAAAAGAACCTATCGATGTGATATATAATATGATGCTACGGATGTGCCTGTGGAATTCAATTTCCCCCCTCCACCTCTCTCTCTCCTCCCCCCCCCCCCCCCCCCCCCCCCTCTCTCTCCCACAACACCACCAATAGTTCACCGTGCCAGCCTGTTGCACAACAGCCAGGACACACCTTGAGGTTGGGATCCACCCCTCTAGGCATCACTTTCAAATCCTTCTCCGTCTGCTTGCTCTCCTCAAACTTAGCTCGGAGCTGGAGTGCGGCTGCCGCTGCTTTAGCCGTCACATACACCAGCTGGGGGTTCTTGACCATGTCACCGGGGTTGACCTCCAAGCTTCTGGTGCTCAGGGAAACACTATGGCGATTTTTGCTTATCCGATGAACCACAACCTAGAAAATTGGTTGGTTGGTTGGTATGGTAGTTAGTTAGTTTGTTAGTTAGCTAGTTTGTATGACAGCTACTTTGTATGTTAGTTAGTTTGTACTAGTACATTGCCCGTTTGGCTATTGGCCACACCTTTGTTGGTCCGTGTTAGCCTGTCAGGATGTACCCAGCAAAAACGATGACCCCCACCCCCACCCCTTCCCCATCACACAAAAGCATAATGATAATATGACCCCCCCCCCCCCCCCCCCCCCCCCCTTCACCCACCCACCCACACCACCACCGTTCGATCCCCTCCCTCCCTCCCCCTGTACCCCATGCCTACCTGCCACACCCGTTGATTAACACTTACAATTCCCTCCTTCTCCCTCCATCGCCCCCCCCTCCTCCCTCGGTCTCACCCCCCATACCTCCTTCTTCCCTCTCTCTCCCTCTTTCCTCATCCCCTTATACCCCCTGCCCCCCCAACACCCCACCCCCAACGCACTCACACACCCATTTTCTCACCCCCCCCCCCCTCCTTCCCCCCTAGCACCGACATAAACACACATTCTCCCCCATCTCTCCCTACTGCTTCCCTCCTACTTCAGCTTTGAACGCCATTCAAATTGAATCCTTGGTGTTGCTGGTTTGTGTAGAGAGACCCACCTGGGGTGAAATTCCTTTCAGAACTAAAGAAAAAATAACTTGAATTGTGAAAACGACCAAGGCGTCGTAGAGCATGATGTGGATTCAACCCATCAGATTCAACCCACCTGACAACCAGTGAAAATCAATACAGTTATCGACCCAGCTGAGAAAAACACACATATGTACACCTGCTGCTCCATATCCTAACAGGCCACCCCCTACATCCCCACCAGGGTACTATATTTAGTCATTTTGGGTTGCTTTAAAAGCGAAACTGCCATGTTTTGGTTGCTTCAAAAGCACACCTGCCTTGAAAAAAATGCCTTGAAAAACATTTAGTGCAGCTGCCTCTCCTTTTTGCGTTTTAATGCATTTAATTGGGGCTGCAGGCAGATTAGCAGTGAGCGAATTGAATCTGCAAGCGAACTAGCAGCAGGCAGCAAGCAAATTGCAGAAGGTGGCGGACTAGAAGCAAGCTAATTGAAGCTGCGTGCAAATGAGAAGCAAGCGGATCGAAGCTGCATGCAAATAAGCAGCAAGGGAATCAGAGGTTGCAGGTGAATTGAAGCTACAAGCAAATTAGCAGGCATGTGAACTAGCAGCAAGCGAATCTAAGCTGCATGCGAACAAGCAGCAAGCGAATTGAAGTTGCAGGTTAATTGATGCTACATGCGAATAGTATAGACGATGTACTCAAATTGTCAATTGGTCAGGCGCTAGACTGCTTGTATCCCTTCGAATCATTTTACATCTGATGCAATTCAACTCTGACTAACACATGTTATCGCTGTTTGCATGCTTTCAATGTTTATTTACAAATTTGCAATCGATTTCTCTGGTTCTGTACCCACCCACCCTTTCCCCGATGCAAATCAACTCTGACTAACACAATTAATCGGTTTTTGCACGCTTTCAAGGTTTATTTCCAAATTGGTCAGGCGCTAGACTGCTTGTATCCCTTCACATCATGGTACGGTACTGACCAGGGCTGTTGTTGGTTACAGCTAGCCTGTACGGTCACAGCTAGCAGGTTGTCGGTTCGAGCTAGCCTGTTGTCGGTTACAGCTAGCCTGTTGTCGGTTACAGCTAGCCTGTTGTCGGTTACAGCTAGCCTGTTGTTGGTTACAGCTAGCCTGTTGTCGGTTACAGCTAGCCTGTACTGACCAGGGCTGTTGTCGGTTACAGCTAGCCTGTACTGACCAGGGCTGTTGTCGGTTACAGCTAGCCTCACAGCCTCACAATTTGAATATCTCAAATTGGTTTCACCCCCTCAGTCACTCACCGAGTCTCGCACTCTCTGATCTGCAGCGTTAATGGTAAAATTAATGGTTTTTCTGCACGCTTTTAATGTTTATATCTGAATTGGCTATCGTTCTCTGGCCTGATTCATGTTTTCAGATTCTGAAACGTTGGCTAATTCATGCGCGATACTCAATGTTTACAAGCGACTGGTGGCTTGGCTGAAGCATCGGCATGCACAATTCTTAATGTTTGGCAGACTGTTTGCTCGGGCATTGGTTGGCATTGGCACCAGGCTAACACATGACAGTCTGTTAGGTCAACATAGACTGACGTTTCGAAATTGTAGCTAAGGCAAATAATAGTAACAGGTTTTTTATCGGTTTCCATGAACATTGCTGTTATTATTCGTCCTTACAAAAGCTTTGACCTGAAGCGATGGGAGGAGCGCAATGGTTCCGAATAAGGACCAGGCGAAGGCCAAGACAGGCATTCATGTATAGGACAATCCTGAAACCCTAAAACCTGGATGGGATTCAGCCCTTTGGCTAATCAAGTATTGGAGGTCCAGTTCCTACCATAAAGGTACAGTCCCTACCATCAAGGTACAGTCCCAACCATAAAGGTACCTGCCCCTAAATCAGCTGGATTTAAACCCTTATGACTAACCCTGATGACTAACCTTAACCCTAACCCTAATCTCCAGATGTGAACGATTCATGAGTTTATTGGTTGAGCCTGAATGTAAGCAAAACAAGCAGATCGATTATTTACGATTTCATCTCCTCAAACCCCAGACCTGGGCATGCAGACCAATTATTAAAGTTTAGGCCTCCACCCTTAAAAAAAGAAATCACTGCTGATCTGGGCAAGCCACTGTCTAAAATACCCAGCTCGCAGAAACCCAGACCATCACCCCACCAAAACCACCCCACCAACACAGACCCCACCCCACCTCACCAACTTGGCAAGCAACTGTCAAAAATACCCAGCACGGGGAAACCCACACCAACACCCCACCAACACCACCCCACCAACACAGACCCCTCCTCACCTCAACCAGTTGGCAAGCAACTGTCAAAAGTACCCAGCTCGCAGAAACCCACACCAACACCCAACCAGCACCACCCCACCAACACAGACCCCACCCCACCAACACCAACCCACCAACACAGACCCCAACCCATCCCACCCCACCAACTGGGCAAGCAACTGTCAAAAGTACCCAGCATGCAGAAACGCAGACTAGCATGCAGAACGCAAAACGCAGAATGCAACGGTAGTCAGAAAATCTGCGTGCTGCACGCAGAGGGGGTTATTTGTTTTGCTTCAATCACGCAGTCGGGCTTCAAAAGCTTGCGAGCTTGCACGCAAGAACGCGCGTCAAGTAGTACACTGATCCCCACATGCTACCCTTGTGTGCCCTCTCCAAACCCCACGCCAACATACCTTGATCTCGTCTCCCACACTGAACATCTTCCCCAAGTCTTCCTCGCTGACAGGATCAGAGCTGATGTGTTGTTGAAGCAACAGTCCGATAGAGCCTGGACCGATGTCGACATAAACTCCGCCGTTTGCAACAGATTGGACAACTCCAGATATAAGATCATGGACCTGCAGATCAGATCAGATCAGATCAGTTCAGGCAAAAGGATTGAAGACATGGATAGGAACTAGCAGTGTCATTTTCTGCTTCTACTTCTACAGAGTCCTTGATGGCTACCCTCCACGAAGTCCTGTCCTGGGATACTAGGCACCAGTCTTATGACATGCTGGTAGCCCCAATGTCATTTTTAAGGGTTGAATGATGGCCAGCCCCCCTTGCCTTGGCTGTCCCTCAGCAAGGGGTCTGTGAGTGGAATAGATAATTGTATTAATGATGCGAGATTTAGGTCTCCTTGCTATGTGCACTAGGAACCTATACCTGTGAGCTATCTTAATTAAGGATCGGCAAAATGATATTATGTCATCATATGATATCATATGATGCCGGCAGTCTGACTAGGTAACTTTGGCCTATGGTGTCATATCATATAATATTAAATCATATGATATTTGTATGATATCATTTGATATCATACTCGTCTTTAGTCAACATAATATGATTTGCTGGTCCCTGTTCATAATGCTACAGATGTACCTATGGGATTCAACTCTCCTCCCCCCCTCTCCCCCCCCCCCCCCCCCCCCCCGCCTTTCCCTTCCACAACACATCACCATGTGTTAACTGTGCTAGCCCGTTGCCCAACAGGCAGGACACACCTTTAGGTTGGGATCCACCACTGTAGGTCTCCATATCAAACCACCTCTTGGTATCACTTTCAACTCCATCTGCGCTTCCATTCGCGCCTTTGGATTAGAAATGAATGCAGCTGCCGTTGCGTTAGCCGTCAAGTACACCAGCTGGGGGTTCTTGACCATGTCACCGGGGTTGACCTCCAAGCTTCTGGTGCTCAGGGAAAAACTCTGGCGATGTTTATCAATCTGATGAACCATGGCCTAGGGAAATGGTTGGTTGGTAAGTTAGTTAGTTAGTTAGTTAGTTAGTTGGTTGGTTGGTTGGTTGGTTGGTTGGTTGGTTGGTTAGTTAGTTAGTTTGTAAGTTAGTTAGTTAGTAAGTTAGTTAATAAGTGAGTGAGTTAGTTAGATAGATTGTTAGTTTGTTAGTTTGTTAGTTTGTTGCTGAATTGGTTAGTTGGCTAGTTAGTTAGTTAATTAGTTAGATTGTTTTCCAGTTAGTTTATATGTTAGTTAGTTTTTATATATATTTGTTTGTTTCCTTATCCAGCATGACAACAGGCAAACCTCTCCATCCCTGGGCCTACTTCCCCCTATGACCCCCCTACCCCCCCCCCCCCCCCCCCCCCCAATCCAAACCCACCCACCCACCCACCCACACCCACGCACCAAACTCACACATGTACACCTGCTCTTGCCTGTCCCATATCCCAACATGCACCTGCATGTACACCTGCTGTACACATGCAGTACACCTGCACAGCAACTTTCGGTACCGGGTTTCAGGCAAACCCACGTGGGGCCCCCAGTTCTCCGAATTGGCTGCCTCCAAGAAGAAGCCTTTGAACTTGCAGCATCAGCGTCCGAATTCAAGAATCATTATTCGCGCGTTCGGTCAACAGATGCTCCTGGATTCGATGGTCAAATTTTCTGAGCCCAGAAGCATCTGTTGACCCAACGCGCGAATTATGATTTTTGAATTCGGACGCTGATGCTGCAAGTTCAAAGGCTTCTTCTTGGAGGCAGTCAATTTGGAGAACTGGGGGCCCCACGTGCGCTGCCTTCATGGCCTATTAGGTCAGGGCATGGTAGGATTTGCCAACTAGCCATGGCCAGCCTGTCTGCAGACGTGTATGAGCTAATCAGCTCATCAGCATGCTCATCGCTCATGCCCCAACCTGATCAAGCCAGAAAACGCGAACTTTGGACGACAGTCCAAGGTTCGCGTCCCCTTGAGTTGGAAATACGCGTTCCTCTCCATTTCCCGATCGTTGAGTGTCACTTTTTTACTGCTACCACGCCTACTGCTACTGCTGTTGCCTTCTGTCGGATCTCTTGTTCTTCTGTCGACCTGCGAGATCTGTCAGGACTGTCAGAGGTTAATTGCCGTGCGCCTGCTGTGCGCGCGGTCATGCGTATCTGATTCGGGCCTGCCCCCCGGGTTCCGAGACAGTCAAATGCTCAGTTTCGGTACTCTGAAATTTCCTATGCACCTGCTCCTGCATATCCCAACATGCTCCTGCATGTACACCTGATGTACACATGCAGTACACCTGCTCCTGCATATCCCAACATGCTCCTGCATGTACACCTGATGTACACCTGCTCCTGCTGCTGTATACCTGCTGTACACCTGCTGTACACCTGCTGCTGCATATCCCAACATGCTCCTGCATGTACACCTGCTGTACAGTACTCCTCCTAGCTGCTGTATACACTTGCGGTACACCTGGCTGTACACCTGCTGGA
This sequence comes from Chlamydomonas sp. ICE-L, assembly GCA_013435795.1. Taxonomy (NCBI): domain Eukaryota; kingdom Viridiplantae; phylum Chlorophyta; class Chlorophyceae; order Chlamydomonadales; family Chlamydomonadaceae; genus Chlamydomonas; species Chlamydomonas sp. ICE-L. The sequence continues at coordinate 11,394,955 of JACBWV010000338.1, read as the reverse complement.
CTAGCATATCCCAACACTGCTCCTGCATGTACACTGCTGCGTAACACACCTGCCTGCTCGCTGTATACCTGCTGTACACCTGCTGCTGCATATCCCAACATGCTCCTGCATGTACACCTGATGTACACCTGCTCCTGCTGCTGTATACCTGCTGTACACCTGCTGCTGCATATCCCAACATGCTCCTGCATGTACACCTGATGTACACCTGCTCCTGCTGGCATGTAATACCTGCTGTAAACCACACCGCTGCTGCATATCCCAACATTGCTCCTGCATGTACACCTGATTTACACGAAACCTCTGCTCCTAGCTGCGTGTATACCTGCTGTACACCTGCTGCTGCATATCCCAACATGCTCCTGCATGTACACCTGCTGTACATATGCAGTACACCTGCTCCTGCATATCCCAACATGCTCCTGCATGTACACCTGATGTACACCTGCTCCTGCTGCTGTATACCTGCTGTACACCTGCTGCTGCATATCCCAACATGCTCCTGCATGTACACCTGATGTACACCTGCTCCTGCTGCTGTATACCTGCTGTACACCTGCTGTACACCTGCTCCTGAATGTCCACCAGCTCCTGCATATCCCTACATGCATCCCCCTGCACCCTCACATGCTGCCTTAGTGTGCCCCCACCATTCTCTACGCGTACATGGTGTTCCTTGTGGCCTCTTCATCCATACATGGTCTTCCTTGTGGCCTCCTCCACCACCATATTCTGCCACAATCTCCACAGACACCCCCCTCTCCACCACCTTCTCCTCTGCCCCCAAACACACTCATAAATATATTGCCCCCCCACACACCCACATGCTGCCTTTCTGTGCTGCCTCCATTCTCTTCGCCAACATACCTTGATCTCGTCTCCCACACTGAACATCTTCCACCAGTCATCCTCGTGGTAGATGCGTTGGGAGCTGATTTGTGATTTAAGCAACAGTCCGATAGAGCCTGCACCGATGTCGACATAAACTCCACATTTTGCAACAGATTGGACAACTCCAGATATAAGGTCGTCGACCTGTAAATTAGATCAGATCAGTTCAGGCAAAAGGATTGAAGACACGGATAGGGGCTAGCAATGTTATTTCCTATTTCTACTTGTAAGGAGAGGTGATGGCTGCCCTCCAGGATGTCACGTCCTGGGATTCTAGGCACCAGTCTTGTGACATGTTGGTAGCCTTGATATCATTTCTAAGGATGCATGTGATGGCCAGTCCCCCTTGCCTTGGCTGTCCTTCAGCAAGGGATGTGTGAGTGGCAAAGAGGATCATTTCTTAATGATGCGTAAGTTAGGTCTCCTTGCTATGTGCACTAGGAACCTATAGCTATGATCTTGACTAATGCTACGGCCGTCCCTGCGGGATTCACCCCCCCCCCCCCCCCCCCCCCCTCCTTCCACAACACATTACCATTTGGTCACTGTGCCAGCATATTGCACGATAGCCAGGACACACCTTGAGGTTGGGATCCACCACTGTAGGTCTCCATATCACCTCCCCCTTCGCCAGCTTGCGCGTCTCAAGATTAGAAACGAATGCAGCTGCCGCTTCGTTAGCCGTCAAGTACACCAGCTGGGGGTCCTTGGCCATGTCACCGAGGTTCACCTCCAAGCTTCTCGTGCTCAGAGAAAAACGTTGGCGATCTTTGTATATCCGATGAACCATGACCTAAGGAATTGGTTGGTTAGTTAGCTAGTTAATTAGTTGGTTAGTTGATTAATCAGTCAATTAGTCATTTTGTTAGTTTGCTCTTATGGACGTTTGTTTATAATTTATGTTAGTTTATCATTTTTTGTTTGTTTGTTTTTAGTTGTGAAAGGACTTTCACCCCAGAAGGTGGGTCTCCCAACACAAACCAGCGACACAGAGGATTCAGTTCGAATGGTGGTGCCACTCCTACAATATGCAAAGTAGGCGCAGTTAGGGTTGGTGAGAGATACCAACCCACCACCAAACGAACAAATATGTATCTGTTTCCTTATCAAACAGGTCAACTCGCAAAAACATTCCACCCACGCTCCCCTGTGCGCCCTCTTATCCCCTACCCACACACACAGACACACACACCCCCCTGCCCCCCACCCACCCATCCACCCCAAAACACACGCATGTACACCTGCTGCTTCATATCCCAACATGCAACCCCATTCATCCCCACGTGCTACCCTACTGTACTGCCCTACTGCACCCTCCATTCCCCACATGCTGCCCTACTGTAATGCCTTACTGTACTATACCCTCAATTCCCCGCATGCTGCCCTACTGTACCCTCCATTCCCAAATGCTGCCCTACGGTACCCTCCATTCCCCACGCCAACATACCTTGATCTCGTCTCCCACTCTGAACATCTTCTTAATGCCTTCTGAGCTGATACGAACAGAGCTGATTTGTCTCACATGCAAAAGTCCGATAGAGCCTGCACCGATGTCGACATAAACTCTGTGCCCTGCAACAGATTTAACAACTCCAGTTCTAAGATCGTTGACCTGCAAATCGGATTGGATAAAAAAAGGAAAAATATTGTTTACTTGTATAGAAGACATAGATATGGACTAGCAGTGTCATTTTCTACTTCTGCATAGTCCTTGATGGCTGCCCTCCATTCAAACTGAATCCTGCAAATCAGATCAGATCAGTTTAGGCAAAAGGATTGAAGACATAGATAGGGGCTAGAAGTGTCATTTCCTACTTCTACTTATACAGAGTCCTTGATGGCTGCCCTCCAGGATATCATGTCCTGGGATTCCAGGCACCAGTCTTGTGGCATGTTGGTGGCCTGGATGTCATTTGTAATGATGTTTATGATGGCCAGTCCCCCTTGCCTTGGACTTCCTTCAGCAAGGGGTGTGTGAGCGGCAAAGAACATTTGCTTGGTGATGCGTAAGTTAGGCTCCTTGCTATGTGCGCTGGGAACCTATAGCTGTGATATATAATGATGCTACAGATGAACCCGTAGAAATTCAACCCAGTGGAGTTCAATCCCCCCCCCCTCCCCCAAGTGTATTGCCCTACTGTACCCCTCCCACCTCCCACCACATATCACCATGTGTTGACCGTGCCAGCCTATCGCATGACAGCCAGGACACACCTTGAGGTTTAGATCCACCTCCTTAGCCCCAAGCATCGCCTTCGCCTCCGCCATTGCCTTTGCCTGCGCCTCAAGCTCAGCCCGGTGTGCAGCAGCAGTTTCTTCAGCCTTCTCATACACCATCTGGGGGTCCTTGACCATGTCGCCGGGGTTGACTTCCAAGCCCTTGGTGCTTAGGAAAACAAACTTGCGATCGTGGCTTATATGGTAGACCATGACCTAGGGAATTGGTTGGTTGGTTAGTTAGTTACTTAGTTGGTTGGTTAGTTAGTTAGTTAGTTAGTTAGTCAGTCAGTCAGTCAGTCAGTCAGTCAGTCAGTCAGTCAGTCAGTCAGTCAGTCAGTCAGTCAGTTAGTCAGTCAGTTAGTTAGTTAGTTTGTTAGTTAGTTAGATAGTCAGTTAGTTAGCTAGTTAGTTAGTTAGTTAGTTAGTTAGTTAGTTAGTTAGTTAGTTAGTTAGTTAGTTAGTTAGTTAGTTAGCTAGTTAGCTAGTTAGCTAGTCTGATTGTTGGTTTGCTTGTTGATTGACTGGTTGGTTGTTCGGGTGACTTTCAGGGTTACATGGTTGCATTCTCTGCCAATTCTGCTTATCCAACATTCCAATAGGTAAACCTCTCCACCCATACATGATGAACCCTGGAGCCTCCTCCATAACCACATTCTGCCACAATATCCACCTTCCCCCCACATCCACCCAACCCCACCTCTTCACCTTCCCGTCTGCCCCCCAAATACACTCATACACCTATTGCCCCCCTACACCCTCACATGCTGCCCTTGTGTGCCCCCACCATTCTCCACGTCAACGTACCTTGATCTTGTCTCCCACACTGAACATCTTCTCAATGTCTTCCTCGCTGATAGGAGCAAAGCTTATGTAGCTTTTATGCAACCATCCATTAAAGCCAGCACCGATGTTGACAACGACTCCGTCTTTTTTAACAGATACGACAACTCCAGATCTAAGCTCCCGTTCCTGCAAATCAGATCAGATCTGATCTTAGCTTGTGTTTCTACAAATCAGATCAGATCAGATCTAAGCTCGTGTTCCTGCAAATCAGATCAGATCAGATCTAAGCTCGTGTTCATCCAAATCAGATAAGATCAGATATACAGCTCATGTTCCTGCAAATCGGATCAGATCAGATCTAAGCTCGTATTCCAGTAAATCAGATCAGATCAGATCTAAGCTCATGTTCCTGCAAATCAGATCAGATCTGATCTAAGCTCGTGCTCCTGCAAATCAGATTAGATCAGATCAAAGCTCCTGTTCCTGCAAATCAGATCAGATCAGATGTAAGCTCGTGTTCCTGCAAGTCAGATCAGATCAGGTCTTAGCTCCTGTTCCTGAAAATCATATCAGATCAGATATATACTCGTTTGTTTTAAAATCAGATCAGATCCTTCATGGCTGCCCTCCTATCAAACACTCAGTAGCCCTCCCACCCCCACCCCCTTCCCCCCCTTTCTACCACTCATTTACCACAAAAGCCAACCCAGCCTCTCAAACAACATCCTTTCACAACTAATAAGGAAGAAAAGAAAGGGCTCACCTTGAGTTCAGGGTCCAAAACTCCAGCTTTCTTACTAAGCGAAACCAGAGAGCCTTGGTCTTTCTGCATGGATACATTTGGGTCACAGAAACATTTATGAGAACATTGGTCAAAGTGACAATGAGTTTTCTCGGCATGGATACATTTGGGTCACAGAAATATTGATCAGAACATTGGACAAAGTGACAATGAGTTTTTATCTGCATGGAAACATTTGGGTCATAGCAATACTTATGAGAACATTGGCCAAAGTGGCAATGAGGCATTTGTGTGTACAAGGAGGGATCCAGGAAAGGGGGCTTCAGATCAAACCAATCCCATGTGACGAATAAAGAAGACAAAAGACGGTGCCAAAAAGATTAGGACTAGGACCAATTGCAACATTTGAGAAATTCGCAACTCTGTTTTATTCATTGGTGCCATCTTCTTTGCCATCTTCTTTGCCATTTCATTTCATTCGCTGCTATAATGAATGTTAATGTGAAGCCTTCCACTTGACTAAACACAACTGATTAAAAAGTTGTATTTGAAGTTGTATTTGAAAGTTGTATTTGAATGTTGTATTTCAGGCCGCTATTTGAAAGTTGTATTTGAAAGTTTTATTGAAGGCTGATCTTTCAAAGTTGTATTTTAAAGCTGTACTTGAAAGTTTCATTTGAAAGTTGAATTGAAGGCTGCTATTTGAAAGTTGTACTTCAAAGTTGTAGTTGAATGTTGTATTTAAGGCCGCTATTTGAAAGTTGTTTTGAAGGCTGCTATTTGAAAGTTGTATTTGAAAGTTGTACTTAAAAGTTGTATTTGAAAGTTGTATTTGAAAGTTGTATTTGGAAGTTATATTGAAGGCTGCTTTTTGAAAGTTGAATTTAAACGATGTATTGAAGTCTACTGGAAAGTTGTACTGAAGGCTATTTGAAAGTTGTATTTGAAAGTTGTATTGAAGGCTGATATTTAAAAGTTGTATTTAAAAGTTGTATTGAAGTCTATTTGAAAGTTGTACTGAAGGCTATTTCAAAGTTGTATTTGAAAGTTATATGGAAGACTGCTATTTGAAAGTTGTACTGAAGGCTATTTGAAAGTTGTATTGAAGGCTGCTACTTGAATGTTGTATTTGAAAGCTGTATTAGAAAGTTGTATTTGAAAGTATTGAAGGCCGCTACCTCTAGATCAATAGTGGGTAATTTGAAGGTTTGTTTGAAGGCTGCTACCTGATCAAATATGTGTTTCTGATGAAGACTACCATTTGATCACATATCAGGGATTTGAAGGGTTAGGTGCAGACTGCCTCTTGACCTGATATCAGGGATATTAAGTTTTCTGTGAAGGCTGCCTCTTGATCCAATATCAGGTATTTAAAGGTTTAAATGCAGAATGCCTCTTGATCCAATGGCAGTGATTCCAAGGTTCCTGTGAAGGTTGCCTCTTGATCCAATATCAGTGATTTCAAGGTTGCTGTGAAGGCTGCTTCTTGATCCAATATCAGGGATTTGAAGGGTGACATGCAGAATGCCTCTTGATCCAATATCAGTGATTTTTAGGCTGCTGTGAAGAGTGCCTCTTGATCCAATATCAGTGATTTAAGGGTTGATTGCTGAATGTCTCATGATCAAATATCAGGGATTTGAAGGGTGAAGTGCAGAATGCCTGTTTATCCAACATCAGTGATTGCAAGGTTGCTGTGAAGGCTGCCTCTTGATCCAATATCAGTGATTTAAGGGTTGATTGCAGAATGCCTCTTGATCCTGTATCAGTGATTTAAAGGTTGCTGTGAAGGCTACTTCTTGATCCAATATCACGGATTTGAAGGGTTAAATGCAGAATGCCTCTTGATTCAATATCAGTGATTTCATGGTTGCTGTAAAGTCTGCCTCTTGATCCAACATTAGTGATTGCGAGGTTGCTGTGTAGGGTGCCTCTTGATCAAATATCATTCATTTTGAGGACGGTATGGGTGCTGAGTGTCTCTTAATCCAATGTCAGTTATTTTAAGGGAGGTATGGGTGCAGAGCGCCTCTTGATCCAATATCATCGATACTAAGGGAGGTATGGGTACCTCTTGATCAAATACCATTGATTTTGAGGATTGAGTTCTGTCTACCCATTAATCCAATATCATTGATTTGAAGGATTGAGTGCTGACATCCCCTTGATACCATATCAAAATATCATTTGCTTTGAAGGATTGAGTGCAGACTACCCCTTGATCAGAAATCATTCATTTTGAGGATGGAATGGGTGCAGAGTGCCTCTTAATCCAATATCATTGATTCGAAGGATTGAGTGCAGACTACCCCTTGATCAAAAATCATTGTTTTCCGGATGGCATGGGTGCAGAGTGCCTCTTGATCCAATAGCATTGATTTGAAGGGAGGTATGGGTGCAGAGTGCCTCTTGATCTAATATCATTGATTTGAATGGAGGTATGGGTGCAGAGTGCCTCTTGATCCAATATCATTGATTTGAAGGGAGGTATGGGTGCAGAGTGCCTCTTGATTCAATATCATTGATTTGAAGGGAGGTATGGGTGCAGAGTGCCTCTTGATCCAATAGCATTATTATGAAGGATTGAGTTTGTCTACCCCTTGATCTCATATTATTGATTTGAAGGATTGAGGTCTGACTATCCCTTCACTTGATCCATTATCAAGGTATTATTGCTCTGAAGGATTCAGTGCAAAATACCCCTTGATCAAAAATCATTATTTTTGAGGATGGTATGGGTGCAGAGTGCCTCTTAATCCAATATCATTCATTTGGAGGATTGAGTTCTGACTAACCCTTGATCAATATCAAGATATCATTGATTTGAGGGATTTAGTGCAGACAATCCTTGATCACAAATCATTTAGTTTGAGGATGGTATGGGAGCTGAGGGACTCTTAAGCCAATATAATTGATTTGAAGGATTGAGTGCTGACAGCCACTTGAACCCATATCAAGATATCATTGATTTGAAAGGATGAGTGCAGACTTGCACTTAATCAAAACTCAGTGATTTGAAGGTTTGGGTGGAGACCGCAGGCAGCCAGCCCAATGACTCGAATCAGCATTTTGAATGCTTATGAGCTACACAGTTGTGGTGCTGAATTGTCTTACTCAGCAATGCCCATGCTTGAATCTTCTGCTGACAATGTCGAACAAATCATGAGCTGTATTTTGGTAGTGTTGGTGTGTGTTTATTTGTTTGTGTGTGTGTGTGTGTATGTGTGTGTGTGTGCATGTGCAAGTGCATGTTTGTGTGTCTATCTGTGTGCGTGTGTGTGAGCATATCTTCATGCATGCATGTGCATGTGCATGCGAGTGTGCGTTTGCGTTATGGGCGCTCACCGAATGGGATGCCTGATTCACTTCTCTAGGCACTCCTTCATCTGCCACAATATCCCTGCTGCTACCCTCACTCTTCTCCACAGCCCTGGGGGGCTTAGGTAGACACTTGGTGTTGGGCCCTGCATGAGTGATTAGGTTTGGTTTAATTGGTTTTGTTTTGTTTTGTTTAGTGGGTGGGTTAGTGGGTGGGTGGGGGTGGGGGGGTGGAGGGTTCAATCAACCTAGCTCACGTTGAGGTAGTCTGTTGGGAATAAGCGACCTCAGTACTGAGCACCGAGCAGCCGCTGGTACTCGATAGAGACTAGCGTTTGAAATCTTGGACTGCATGACGCTATATCGTCAAGTCTAGCGCAGAGATCAGATCGGGCGAGGACGCATCAATAAGCAAAACAGCAGTCCCGGAATACTATTTACTGCCCATCATGCAGGAGCAAAGAAAAGACAGTTGTCACGGGCGGGGCCAATGGGGATCAGCGTTTAGGAGCGTGGGCGTGGGTGGGTTGGCGGGTTGGCGGGTGGGAGGTTGGGGGTGGGGCCTGGGGGTGGGGGCCTGGGGTGGTGGTGGTGGGGTGGTGTGGGGGGGCGGGGGGCTCAACTGGGGGCCTCACGTGATAAGCATCAGATCAGCATGAGCGCGCCCCCGCACTCGCCCAACAAATTCCATTTGTCGAACTGCCAGAAAGGTTGAGCTAGTTTCCCAGATTACCACATCGCTCATCCCTTGCCTTGTTATCTGATTACGCACCCCGGGCGTCGATACTGCATCGTCCATCCTCCCCATTTATCCTCCTTACCCCATTGCAGTTTTTCTTGCCCCCACCGAACACACTGTGTTCGCGAATTGAGTCGCTGCGCCAGGATTTTAATAGTGCACCCCCCCAACATATGCAGCACATATCGAGCTACGCACCAAAACAGTTACAACCAAATTTTTGAACGTAGATGCTGTTGCCCACCGTTTTCTGATTCCCCTACGCCTCTCCCGCCACCTGCCCCCGATTGCTTTCAACTTTTGCGTTTAAGGGACTTGCGAGTTCCCGGTTGGCAAGTAGCTGGCGGAAAATGGGCATCGAGGATAGAAAGCTGGCGATCAACGCAGGCGTGTGGTTAGGCAATGTTGTCACCTCTGTGGCAATTATCTTCCTTACCAAGGTGCTCATGGTGGTGTATCACTTCAAGTTCGCCACGACTGGTGCGTGATACATGGGCGGGGAGGTGTTGCTTGGGGAGGTGGGTGGGTTGGGTGGGTGGGGGGGGGGGGTGGGGGGGGTGGGGGTGGGGGGGGGGGGGGGGGGGAGCGTTTTGGTGCACCATCATCACCTCAGTGGCCATTTGGAGTCCAGTAGGTCACCAGTAAAAATGTCATCATCATCATCATCATCATCATCATCATCATCATCATCATTAAATTCAGCACCTATGTGGTGATGGTGGCAGTAGAGATCCAGGGCGTGGTGAGTCGTGAGTGGGGCATGGGTGGAGTGGTGATGCATGGGAAGAAAGGCTGGGTGGTAGTGGTGGCTGTGGGATGCTGGAGTGTTTTGGTGTAACATCTTCAGTTCAGGCGCCATTCTATTCTGCACTGAGAGGGTGATGGGGGGTGATAGATATCCAGGTTGTGGTAAGTCTTGAGTGGGACATGGTGTTAGGGGTCACAGGGGGGGGGGGGGGAGGGGGGGGGCATTGGGGGATGTGTGGTGTTGGTGTTGGTGGGTGGCGCTACGTGGGTAGGGGGTAGGGGTGCTGCAATGGCAGGGGTAAGGGGGAGGGTGTATGCTGGTGGGGAAGGGGGGGGGGGGGGGGGGGGGGGGGGGGGGGGGGGAGAGTGTTTTGGTGTACCATATTTACTTCAGGCGACAATATACAACACCAAGGTGCTTATGTGTGTGTGTGTGGAAGGTGGTGGTGAGTGGTGTTGTGGTTTGGAGTATCATTGTATTTTCAGTGGCGATTGTATTCATCAATAAGGTGCTGGTTTTGGTGTTTTGCGGAGCCCCCCCTTCTGGGGGGCGGGAGCCCCCCAGGGTTACCCATTTGTCCGTTTGTGCGTCCGACCGACCAAAACATTGAAGCCTGGCACTGACATCAACTGTCTCATAACCAACTGGCTTCGGTCAGCTCCATCGTTGCCACCTGTTGTTTAACACATTACGCCTTTTTTCCGCGTCGCTTGCGACGCTGCATATGACTTGCTCAGTTCAAGTTTGCCGCAACTGGTGTGTGGGACTTAGGCGGATTGGGTATCATCTTCAATTCAGGAAAATTAATGTTGTTGGTGGTGGTGGTAGTAGTGATTGTGCCAGTTTGTGTCAGCCCCAGGCTAACAAAATACTAAGGTTGAAAATATTGTACATGTCACCAGAATTGTGGATATTGTGGTCGATATATTGGACGGTATTGTACGGTACCAAGGTTATGAAGTACGATATGTTGTATGATATCAAGGTTGTGAAGTACGATATGTCGTATGATATCAAGGTTGTGAAGTACGATTTGACTTATGATATCAAAGTTGTGAAGTACAATTTGTTGTATGATATCAAGGGTGTGACGTACGATATGTGTTATGATATCAAGGTTGTGAAGTACAATATGTTGTATCATATCGAGGTTGTGAAGTACGGTTTGTCATCTATCAATCAAGTATGATTCGTCATATGATATGGAGGTTGTGAGGTACTATACCTTATATGAGATTGAGGTTGCGAAGTAGGATGTGTTGTATGATATCAAGGTTGTGAAGTACAATATGTTGTATGATATCTAGGTTTTGAAGTACGGTACGTCGGTATGATATTATGGTTGTGAAGTACGATATGTTGTATGATACCAAGGTTGTGAAGTACAATATGTCGTATGATATGGAGGTTGTGAAGGACAATACGCGGTATGATACTAAGGTTTTGAAGTACAATATGTCCCCCTCACCCCTTACGACCATTCCCCTCACCCCTCGTCACCCCTCACCTCTTACCACCCCTCACCCCTCATCACCCCTCACCACTTACCACCCCTAACCCCTCATCACCCCTCACCCTTATTCCCCCCCACCCCTTACCACCCCTCACCCCTCACCCCTTATTCCCCCCCACCCCTTACAACCCATACCCCTCACCTCTTTCCACCCCTCACCCCTCATCACCCATCACCCCTTATTCCCCCCCCACCTCTTACCAACACGCCCCTCACCCCCTCATCACCCCTCACCCCTTATTCCCCCCACCCCTTACCACCATACCCTCACCTCCCCTCACCCCTCATCACCCCACACCTCACTGCCCCTCATCACCTCTCCCCCCTACCCCCCTCAACCCTCACCCCCCCCTCACCCTACCCCCCAGTGTGCGGGCCTACACTTCCTTTCTTGTGCGTTCGCTATCTGGAGTGCCAAGGTGGGGGGGTTCATCGAGCCGCCTCCCTCCATCCCCTTCAAGTACAAGCTCCTCTTCTCCATTGTGGGGTCCATCTCCATCGCATCCGCCAACTTCTCCCTCCTCCTCAACTCTGTTGGCTTCTACCAAATCGCCAAGCTCACCCTCGCCCCCTTTGTTTGCGCCGTGGAGATCATTTGGATTGGGAAGCGTTTCAGTGTACCTGTCCTCATGTCCATAGCCATGGTCCTGGTGGGCGTCGGCATTGTGACGGTGTCTGATGTAGCGATCAAACCACTGGGCTTCATCATGGCTGTCATCTTCGTTATCACCAGTGGGCTACAACAGATTCTGTGAGTAAATTAATACATAAATAAATACATAAATATATGAATGAATTGATTAAATCATTAATTCATTCATTACTGCTGTGACTATATTCAAGCATATATAAATACAATAATTATTTAATTGATTTATACATAGATGGTGCGCCTTATGACGAGGCGTGAGGTTGAGGGGGGCAGCCCATTTGCTTGCATTGGGACCGACCACAAAATATGATGTGAGTGTCAGCTTGGTCACATGCAATGATTTGCATGTAAGCTTTTATGGGGCATCAGAGGAGAGGGAGAGGCGTGCTTGATGCGTTGGCCGGGAAGGAGGTCTGCGATTGGACCTTGAAGGGGTGGGTGTAGGGAAGTAGAGGTCATGGCGCCATGCACCAGACAGGTGCGCCATAGACAGGGTCTGGGGGAGAGTGGGCACGGTACTTTAGAGGGTGTGGTGAGGCCGGGGGGTATGGTTAAGGGGATAAGGAAGAGGTAGAGGGTAGGGGAGGCGTGCTGGCTGCGTTGGCCAGGGAGGAGGTCTGCGATTGGACCTTGAAGGGGTGGGTGTAGGGAAGCAGAGGTCATGGCGCCATGCACCAGACAGGTGAGCCATGGGCAGGGTCTGGGGGAGAATGGGCACGGTACTTTAGAGGGTGTGGTGGGGCCGGGGGGTATGGTAAGGGGATAAGGAAGAGGTGGAGGTCACTGCGTCATGCACCAGACAGGTTAGGCCGCATCTAATAGAACCAAGCCAACTCAACTCAACTCACAACTCGCAACTCAACAACAACTCAACAACAACCCCAAAACTCAACAAAAAACTCAAAAACTCAACAACTCACAACTCAACAACTCGCAACTCAACAACTCAACAACTCGCAACTCAACAACTCGCAACTCAACAACTCAGCAACTCGCAACTCAACTAAAAAACTCGCGACTCGCAACTCAACAACTCAGCAACTCGCAGTTCAACTCAACGCAACTCAACAACTATGAGGCCAAGTAAGAAGTCCAAAGAAGGAGACAAATGGACTAGGACCAAAAGACCGCAAAGACAAATGAGCAGAGGAATAAAGAAAAAAAGGACAAAATACTGGCATGAGAGAGTATAGTACAGTATGGGCTGGTGGCATACTAGTCTAGTGTAGGCAGCAAGCAGCATAGTACAGTATGGGCCTGTGTGCTGTTGTCAAGGAAGGTAAGAAATCATAGATTGATAGATAGATAGATAGATAGATAGATAGATAGATAGACAGATGGATAGATAGGTAGATAGATATATAGATAGATAGATAGATGGATAGGTAGATAGATAGATAGATAGATAGATAGATAGATAGATAGATACATAGATAGAAACATAGATAGACAAATATATATAGATAGATATATTGTACAATGTATCAAACGAGATTGCATGATATATTGCGCAATAATATAGGAACCAGGTCCATATTGATAACCCAAGGCATGTGGCAGTACAGTCTAGTATGGATATTTACAATCCAATGCATGTGGCAGTACAGTCTAGTATGGATATTGACAACCCAAGGTATGTGGCAGTACAGTATAGTATGGACACCCACCACTACCAGCCACCCACCACTGCCACCCACCACGCCCACCCACCCACCCACCACTACCATCCACCCACCACTACCATCCACCCACCACTACCACCCACCACTACTACCCACCACTACCACCCACCACTACCATCCACCCACCACTACCACTGCCAACCACCCACCCACCGCCACTACCATCCGCCCAACAACCCACTCACCCACCACTACCACCCACCCACCCATCACTCCCACCCACCACTACCATCCACCCACCCTGCTTCTGCCTTACAGGTGTGGTCACTTCCAGAACAAGTTTAGCATCTCAGCCCAGCAGCTGCTAGCAAACACCTCTCCCCTAATAGGAAGCATCCTGCTACTCTCCGGTCCTTTTGTTGACCACCTGGTACCTTACCCACCCACCACTACCATCCACCCACCCACCCACCCACCCACCCACCACTACCATCCACCCACCCAACCACCCACCACTACCATCCACCCACCCAACCACCCACCACTACCACCCAACCACCCACCCAACCACCCACCACTACCATCCACCCACTCACCCACCCACCCGACCAAGCCCACCTGCTTCTACCATGCTTCTGCCTTGCAGGTGTGGTCACTTCCAGAGCAAGTTTAGCATCTCAGCCCACCAGCTACTAGCAAACACCTCTCCCCTACAAGGAAGCATCCTGCTACTCTCCGGTCCTTTTGTCGACTACATGGTCACTGGACAGTGGATCCAGAATTGGGAGGTCTCTGTGCCTGGATTGGAGGTAGGTAAAAAACGGCGCATCAACAGTCAACTTACCCTATAAAAGCGACCACAACCAGTATATTTCCGTTGTTATTTTACCACTACATGGTCACAGGACAATGGATCCAGAATCGGGATGTATCAGTACCTGGATTGAAGGAAAGTACACTAGTAAAATCGGAGTAAAATAAGTAGATAACCACAACAATTATACCCTTGTTTCGGCCTAATAGCAGCAACAACCACTGAATCAACAGTCAACTTACCCTTTAAAAGCGACCACAACTGATAGATTTCCTTTTTTATTTTTCAAGTGCTGGTCACTGGACAGTGGATCCAGAATTGGGATGTATCAGTGACTGGATTGGAGGTAGGTACTAAAATTAAAATAGACCCTTGTCTTGGCCTAATAACACCAGCAACCAGTAATTCAGCAGTCAGCTGCCCCTTAATAGTTACCACAGCCGGTAGATTAAGGAGGTGTTTGGGACTCAAATACCTTTTCATTTTTGCTTTTTCATATTTCCATGTAAATTACCCTTAGAGGGTTAAGGAAGTAAGCAATGCAGGCTTCATCATTGTCAGTAACTTGTATTTGCAAAGTTAAGGGGCCTGCTGGTGCTGGACATTTAGTCAGTGCTCAAGAGGCCCAGCGATAACTCTACGGGAGCTTTGGTCACCGCCCAGGTGGGCGGGAGCGGAAGCGAGGGCTCAAACAACAAGACGGAGAAATTCCGTTCAAACACTAGGCCAAGGAGCTGGGGAGGACCTGGTGGGGATCTGGGAAGGATCTACAGAGGATCTAGAGAGGATCTAGAGAGGATCTAGAAATAGAACAGTCCTAACACAAGCTTCGGAAACGCTAAGGGGGGGACGCTCAGAGAAAACTAAGGCGCAGCTCTGAGGCGTTAAGGCGCGAATGCAGAAGCGACAAGGCAGGCGAAAAGCTAAAAGGGGTAAGTGAGAAGCAATGGGCAGAGAAACAAACGAGCAAGCAGAAAGGCAGGCTCGATACCTCACCAGCCGGGGACGTGTTCGTCACATTGGGCGCGGGCTTCTTATTCTGGGGTGGTGACTTCTTGCCACCGGTAACATGCGAGCGGTCTCTTTGGTGCGTGCCATGATGAAGAGGAGCGAAGGGACGAAGAAAGAACTAGAAAAATGACAGGCGTGATTTCCTGTGACAGCAATTCGATCAATGTAGTATTGGTCTATCGCTGTGCACAGACTAAATACTCGCGGTGCTCTGTGTACTGATTTGAATTAGCGGTATGCGAACGTCCTCGTATCGCCTTCCGCAGGTTTTGAACATTTGAAATATGAGCGCGAATGTTGGTGTCTGGTCCCGCCTTTCCTAATACTTTATTTCTCACACCACGGTGTGGGGAATACGGCATTTTTGTTGTTACCTTCCCACGAATCGTCACTGGACAGTGGATCCAAAATTGGGATGTCTCTGTGCCTGGAGTGGGGGTAGGTTAAAAAAAACTAAGATAATGCCTGGAGGGGCGTGGTGTTGAGGAGACCCTCCCATACGCCGCTGGAGGTAGGTACACTAGTAAAAACATCTACAACCATTAGACCCTTGTTTTGGCACTAGTAGCAGCAACAACCAGCAAATCAACAGCCAACTTACCTTTAAAAGGAACCACAAACAGCAGATTTCCGTTGTTATTTTAGAAGTGATGGTCACTGGACTGGATCTTCATTGGTAAAGTAACCACAACCATTAGACCCTTGTTTTTGCCTAATAACAACAACAACAACACAAACCGGTAAATCAGCATTCAACTTACCCTATAAAACGACCCCAACCAGTAGATTTGCATTGTTATTTTACCAGTGATGGCCACTGGACTGGATCTTCACTAGTAAAACAACCACAAGAATGATACCCTTGTTTTGGCCTAATAACAACAACAACAACAACAACAACAACAACAACAACAACAGGTCAATCAACAGACAACTTCCCCTTTAAAAGTTACCGCAGCCGGTAGATTTTTGTTGGTATCTTATTACCAGTGATGGTCCCTGGACTGAAGATCCAGAATTGGGATGCCTCTGTGCCTGGATTGGAGGTAGATACACGAGTTATGTAAGTGGATAGCCAGAACAAGTATACCCTTGTTTTGGCCGAATAACAACAACAACAACAACCGGTAAATGAACAGTGAACTTCCCCTCTAAAAGGGACCAGAACCGGTAGATTTTCGTCGTTATATTACCAGTGATGGTCCCTGGACTGAAGATCCAGAATTGGAATGTCTCTGTGCCTGGATTGGAGGTAGGTACACAAGTAAAATAAGTAGATAACCGCAACAACTAAACCCTTGTTTTGGCGTAATAACAACAAAAACAACATACGGTAAATCAACTGTTAACTTCCCCTATAAAGCGAACACAACATTATATTTTCATTACCATTTCACAAGTGGTAGACCTATGCTTAAGCAATGTAATTACTTAGTAGGTAGATTTTTTACCATTATACTAGTGGTAGACCTATGTAGCAGCAGTAGGGGTGGATAGACCTATATACTAGCAATGAAAGTACTTGGTAGGTAGATCAATGTACCTTGGAGTGAGGTTGGTACATTTATGTTCTAGTTTGTAGGTGGGTAGACCTATGAAACAGGAGTACGGAAAGGCTAAGTTAGTTAATATTAGTGAATGCATAATATAAGTGAATGTTAGTTAATAGTAGACTGAAGAGCCGTCTATTAGAATTTTGAATTTATTTGGAAAACTAATATTACTGTGACACTATAATAATACTAGTTAATATTAGTTTTCAAGCACTAAAATTAGTTGCCGTTCCCTAAACAGGAGTAGGGGTACATCTCTGTATTACCAATGTAGAAGGGTATATCTACACAACACTAACACAACACAAACACAAATACAAGCGGGAAAAAACACAAAAGGAAACTAAAACATCAACACAAACACAAATGAAAACATAAACGCAACCACAAACACATAAAAAACATAAACCCAACCACAAACACAAATGAAAACATAAACGCAACCACAAACACATAAAAAACATAAACCTAACCACAAACACATTAAAAACATAAACACAAATGAAAATGCAATAAAAACGCAATGAAGACGCAATGAAAACGCAATGAACACATAAACACAATGAACACATAAACACTAATGAAAACGCAATGAAAACGCAAACATAAGCACAAATGAAAATGTAACGTAAACGCAAAAACTAACACTAACTTAGACATAATCACAAACAAAAACACTAACACAAACATAAACAGAAACGATAACACAAACACAGAGAAAAACACAAACATATACACTAACACAAATACAAACGCAAGCACAAACGCAAACACTAACACTAACACTACACAATATTATTGCCGCCTCCAGCACTGACACTTCCGCCATGACTTACATCGGCTCCATTACTAATGACGTTTATTTCTTGTTCTATCCTGTGTGTGCAGCTGCTACTTGGCTCATACCTGATCGCCGTGGCATAACTAATAAAATTTGTTTAATGGTCTTCCCTGTGTGTGCAGCTGCTACTTGGCTCATGCTTCATCGCCGAAGCAGTGGATTTGACTCAGTTCTTGATGATATCACATACCTGACCCCACCCAATCACCAGTGCCATGTCCTGGCATTGATGGTGATGACTAATCACCTGTGCCATGTCCTGGCGATGATGGTGATGACCCCCCTCCTGCCCACCACCCCAACCCATTATTGTTCTTCCCTGTGTGCGCAGCTGCTGCTTGGCTGCTGCTTCATCTACGTAGCACTACCGCCATGACTGACAATTATGATTCCATTACTAATGAAGTTTCTTTCTTGTTCTTCCCTGTGTGTGCAGCTGCTACTTGGCTCATGCTTCATCGCCGAAGCAGTGGTCTGACTCAGTTCTTGATGATATCACATACCTGACCCCACCCAATCACCTTTGCCATGTCCTGGCGATGATGGTGATGACTAATCACCTGTGCCATGTCCTGGCGATGATGGTGATGACCCCCCTCCTGGCCGGCACCCCCCCACTGCCCACCACCCCAACCCATTATTGTTCTTCCCTGTGTGCGCAGCTGCTACTTGGATCATGCTTAATCGCCGTAGCCGTGAATTTGAGCCAGTTCTTGTGTTTGGGCAGGTTCTCTGCTACAAGCTTCCAGGTTATTAATTTAATTAATTGAAGGTAATTAATTTAATGTAAGGTACTTTAATTTAAGGTAATGTAAGGTAATTCAATTGAAGGTAATTAATTTAATTAGTTGTGCTTCAGGGATTTGTTTTTAGCGGCAATTGGGGCCAAAACTCTTTATAGCAGCAACTGGGGCCAAAATGGGGACAAAAAGATTCTCTGCTACAAGCTTCCAGGTAATTAGTTGTGCTTCAGGGATTGTTTTAAGCGGCAATTTGGGCCAAAACTCTTCATAGCAGCAATTTTTTGGGGCAGGTTCTCTGCTACAAGCTTCCAGGTTAGTAGCTGTGCTTCAGGGATTGTTTCTAGCGGCCAAAACATTTATAAGCGGCAACTTGGGCTAAAACTCTGTATAGCAGCAATTTGGGCCAAATTAGGGTCAAAAGGGTTCTCTGCTACAAGCTTTCAGGTAATTAGTTGTGCTTCAAATATTGTTTTAAGCGGCAACTTGGGCCAAAACTCTTCATAGCAGCAATTTGTTTGGACAGGTTCTCTGCTACAAGCTTCTAGGTTAGTAGCTGTGCTTCAGGGATTGTTTCTAGCGGCCAAAACATTTATAAGCGGCAACTTGGGCTAAAACTCTGTATAGCAGCAATTTGGGCCAAATTAGGGTCAAAAGGGTTCTCTGCTACAAGCTTTCAGGTAATTAGTTGTGCTTCAAATATTGTTATAAGCGGCAATTTGGGCCAAAACTCTTCATAGCAGCAATTTGTTTGGACAGGTTCTCTGCTACAAGCTTCTAGGTTAGTAGCTGTGCTTCAGGGATTGTTTCTAGCGGCCAAAACAGTTATAAGCGGCAACTTGGGCTAAAACTCTGTATAGCAGCAATTTGGGCCAAATTAGGGTCAAAAGGGTTCTCTGCTACAAGCTTTCAGGTAATTAGTTGTGCTTCAAATATTGTTTTAAGCGGCAATTTGGGCCAAACTCTTCATAGCAGCAATTTGTTTGGACAGGTTCTCTGCTACAAGCTTCTAGGTTAGTAGCTGTGCTTCAGGGATTGTTTCTAGCGGCCAAAACAGTTATAAGCGGCAACTTGGGCTAAAACTCTGTATAGCAGCAATTTGGGCCAAATTAGGGTCAAAAGGGTTCTCTGCTACAAGCTTTCAGGTAATTAGTTGTGCTTCAAATATTGTTTTAAGCGGCAATTTGGCCAAAACTCTTCATAGCAGCAATTTGTTAGGGACAGGTTCTCTGCTACAAGCTTCCAGGTTAGTAGCTGTGCTTCAGGGATTGTTTCTAGCGGCCAAAACATTTATAAGCGGCAACTTGGGCTAAAACTCTGTATAGCAGCAATTTGGGCCAAATTAGGGTCAAAAGGGTTCTCTGCTACAAGCTTTCAGGTAATTAGTTGTGCTTCAAATATTGTTTTAAGCGGCAATTTGGGCCAAAACTCTTCATAGCAGCAATTTGTTTGGACAGGTCCTCTGCTACAAGCTTCTAGGTTAGTAGCTGTGCTTCAGGGATTGTTTCTAGCGGCCAAAACAGTTATAAGCGGCAACTTGGGCTAAAACTCTGTATAGCAGCAATTTGGGCCAAATTAGGGTCAAAAGGGTTCTCTGCTACAAGCTTTCAGGTAATTAGTTGTGCTTCAGGGATTGTTTTAAGCGGCAATTTGGGCCAAAACTCTTCATAGCAGCAATTTGTTTGGACAGGTTCTCTGCTACAAGCTTCTAGATTAGTAGCTGTGCTTCAGGGATTGTTTCTAGCGGCCAAAACAGTTATAAGCGGCAACTTGGGCTAAAACTCTGTATAGCAGCAATTTGGGCCAAATTAGGGTCAAAAGGGTTCTCTGCTACAAGCTTTCAGGTAATTAGTTGTGCTCCAAATATTGTTTTAAGCGGCAATTTGGGCCAAAACTCTTCATAGCAGCAATTTGTTTGGACAGGTTCTCTGCTACAAGCTTCTAGGTTAGTAGCTGTGCTACAGGGATTGTTTCTAGCGGCCAAAACATTTATAAGCGGTAACTTGGGCTAAAACTCTGTATAGCAGCAATTTGGGCCAAATTAGGGTCAAAAGGGTTCTCTGCTACAAGCTTTCAGGTAATTAGTTGTGCTTCAAATATTGTTTTAAGCGGCAATTTGGGCCAAAACTCTTCATAGCAGCAATTTGTTTGGACAGGTTCTCTGCTACAAGCTTCTAGGTTAGTAGCTGTGCTTCAGGGATTGTTTCTAGCGGCCAAAACAGTTATAAGCGGCAACTTGGGCTAAAATTCTGTATAGCAGCAATTTGGGCCAAATTAGGGTCAAAAGGGTTCTCTGCTACAAGCTTTCAGGTAATTAGTTGTGCTTCAAATATTGTTTTAAGTGGCAATTTGGGCCAAAACTCTTCATAGCAGCAATTTGTTTGGACAGGTTCTCTGCTACAAGCTTCTAGGTTAGTAGCTGTGCTTCAGGGATTGTTTCTAGCGGCCAAAACAGTTATAAGCGGCAACTTGGGCTAAAACTCTGTATAGCAGCAATTTGGGCCAAATTAGGGTCAAAAGGGTTCTCTGCTACAAGCTTTCAGGTAATTAGTTGTGCTTCAAATATTGTTTTAAGCGGCAATTTGGGCCAAAACTCTTCATAGCAGCAATTTGTTTGGACAGGTTCTCTGCTACAAGCTTCTAGGTTAGTAGCTGTGCTTCAGGGATTGTTTCTAGCGGCCAAAACAGTTATAAGCGGCAACTTGGGCTAAAACTCTGTATAGCAGCAATTTGGGCCAAATTAGGGTCAAAAGGGTTCTCTGCTACAAGCTTTCAGGTAATTAGTTGTGCTTCAAATATTGTTTTAAGCGGCAATTTGGGCCAAAACTCTTCATAGCAGCAATTTGTTTGGACAGGTTCTCTGCTACAAGCTTCTAGGTTAGTAGCTGTGCTTCAGGGATTGTTACTAGCGGCCAAAACAGTTATAAGCGGCAACTTGGGCTAAAACTCTGTATAGCAGCAATTTGGGCCAAATTAGGGTCAAAAGGGTTCTCTGCTACAAGCTTTCAGGTAATTAGTTGTGCTTCAAATATTGTTTTAAGCGGCAATTTGGGCCAAAACTCTTCATAGCAGCAATTTGTTAGGGCAGGTTCTCTGCTACAAGCTTCCAGGTTAGTAGCTGTGCTTCAGGGATTGTTTCTAGCGGCCAAAACATTTATAAGCGGCAACTTGGGCTAAAACTCTGTATAGCAGCAATTTGGGCCAAATTAGGGTCAAAAGGGTTCTCTGCTACAAGCTTTCAGGTAATTAGTTGTGCTTCAAATATTGTTTTAAGCGGCAATTTGGGCCAAAACTCTTCATAGCAGCAATTTGTTTGGACAGGTCCTCTGCTACAAGCTTCCAGGTTAGTAGCTGTGCTTCAGGGATTGTTTCTAGCGGCCAAAACAGTTATAAGCGGCAACTTGGGCTAAAACTCTGTATAGCAGCAATTTGGGCCAAATTAGGGTCAAAAGGGTTCTCTGCTACAAGCTTTCAGGTAATTAGTTGTGCTTCAAATATTGTTTTAAGCGGCAATTTGGGCCAAAACTCTTCATAGCAGCAATTTGTTAGGGCAGGTTCTCTGCTACAAGCTTCCAGGTTAGTAGCTGTGCTTCAGGGATTGTTTCTAGCGGCCAAAACAGTTATAAGCGGCAACTTGGGCTAAAACTCTGTATAGCAGCAATTTGGGCCAAATTAGGGTCAAAAGGGTTCTCTGCTACAAGCTTTCAGGTAATTAGTTGTGCTTCAAATATTGTTTTAAGCGGCAATTTGGGCCAAAACTCTTCATAGCAGCAATTTGTTAGGGCAGGTTCTCTGCTACAAGCTTCCAGGTTAGTAGCTGTGCTTCAGGGATTGTTTCTAGCGGCCAAAACATTTATAAGCGGCAACTTGGGCTAAAACTCTGTATAGCAGCAATTTGGGCCAAATTAGGGTCAAAAGGGTTCTCTGCTACAAGCTTTCAGGTAATTAGTTGTGCTTCAAATATTGTTTTAAGCGGCAATTTGGGCCAAAACTCTTCATAGCAGCAATTTGTTTGGACAGGTCCTCTGCTACAAGCTTCTAGGTTAGTAGCTGTGCTTCAGGGATTGTTTCTAGCGGCCAAAACAGTTATAAGCGGCAACTTGGGCTAAAACTCTGTATAGCAGCAATTTGGGCCAAATTAGGGTCAAAAGGGTTCTCTGCTACAAGCTTTCAGGTAATTAGTTGTGCTTCAAATATTGTTTTAAGCGGGAAGTTGGGCCAAAACTCTTCATAGCAGCAATTTGTTAGGGCAGGTTCTCTGCTACAAGCTTCCAGGTTAGTAGCTGTGCTTCAGGGATTGTTTCTAGCGGCCAAAACATTTATAAGCGGCAACTTGGGCTAAAACTCTGTATAGCAGCAATTTGGGCCAAATTAGGGTCAAAAGGGTTCTCTGCTACAAGCTTTCAGGTAATCAGTTGTGCTTCAAATATTGTTTTAAGCGGCAAGTTGGGCCAAAACTCTTCATAGCAGCAATTTGTTTGGACAGGTTCTCTGCTACAAGCTTCTAGGTTAGTAGCTGTGCTTCAGGGATTGTTTCTAGCGGCCAAAACAGTTATAAGCGGCAACTTGGGCTAAAACTCTGTATAGCAGCAATTTGGGCCAAATTAGGGTCAAAAGGGTTCTCTGCTACAAGCTTTCAGGTAATTAGTTGTGCTTCAAATATTGTTTTAAGCGGCAATTTGGGCCAAAACTCTTCATAGCAGCAATTTGTTTGGACAGGTTCTCTGCTACAAGCTTCTAGGTTAGTAGCTGTGCTTCAGGGATTGTTTCTAGCGGCCAAAACAGTTATAAGCGGCAACTTGGGCTAAAACTCTGTATAGCAGCAATTTGGGCCAAATTAGGGTCAAAAGGGTTCTCTGCTACAAGCTTTCAGGTAATTAGTTGTGCTTCAAATATTGTTTTAAGCGGCAATTTGGGCCAAAACTCTTCATAGCAGCAATTTGTTTGGATAGGTTCTCTGCTACAAGCTTCTAGGTTAGTAGCTGTGCTTCAGGGATTGTTTCTAGCGGCCAAAACATTTATAAGCGGCAACTTGGGCTAAAACTCTGTATAGCAGCAATTGGGGCCAAATTAGGGTCAAAATGGTTCTCTGCTACAAGCTTTCAGGTAATTAGTTGTGCTTCAAATATTGTTTTAAGCGGCAATTTGGGCCAAAACTCTTCATAGCAGCAATTTGTTTGGACAGGTTCATTGCTACAAGCTTCTAGGTTAGTAGCTGTGCTTCAGGGATTGTTTCTAGCGGCCAAAACAGTTATAAGCGGCAACTTGGGCTAAAACTCTGTATAGCAGCAATTTGGGCCAAATTAGGGTCAAAAGGGTTCTCTGCTACAAGCTTTCAGGTAATTAGTTGTGCTTCAAATATTGTTTTAAGCGGCAATTTGGGCCAAAACTCTTCATAGCAGCAATTTGTTTGGACAGGTTCTCTGCTACAAGCTTCTAGGTTAGTAGCTGTGCTTCAGGGATTGTTTCTAGCGGCCAAAACAGTTATAAGCGGCAACTTGGGCTAAAACTCTGTGTAGCAGCAATTTGGGCCAAATTAGGGTCAAAAGGGTTCTCTGCTACAAGCTTTCAGGTAATTAGTTGTGCTTCAAATATTGTTTTAAGCGGCAATTTGGGCCAAAACTCTTCATAGCAGCAATTTGTTTGGACAGGTTCTCTGCTACAAGCTTCTAGGTTAGTAGCTGTGCTTCAGGGATTGTTTCTAGCGGCCAAAACAGTTATAAGCGGCAACTTGGGCTAAAACTCTGTATAGCAGCAATTTGGGCCAAATTAGGGTCAAAAGGGTTCTCTGCTACAAGCTTTCAGGTAATTAGTTGTGCTTCAAATATTGTTTTTAGCGGCAATGGGGGCCAAAACATTTATTTAGCGGCAACATGGGCCAAATCTCTTAATAGCAGCAATCAGAGCCTAAATGGGGTCAAAAAAATTCTCTCCTACAAGCTTCCAGGTTAGTGGTTGTGCTTATATGTTCATTGTGCTGCCTCCAGGTTAGTAGTTGTGCTTGTGTGTTCATTGTGCTGCTTCCAGGTTAGTAGTTGTGCTTGTATGTTCATTGTGCTGCTTCCAGGTTAGTAGTTGTGCTTGTATGTTCATTGTGCTGCTTCCAGGTTAGTAGTTGTGCTTGTATGTTCATTGTGCTGCTTCCAGGTTAGTGCTCTTAGGTTAGTTGTGCTGGTACAAGCTTCCCCACCATTCCCCATTAGCGCCAATTTTGGCCAAAACATGTATTATTATCCGTTCCCTAATCATGTATGCTGCTAAAAGCTCCTTTCAGTGATATATAATGGTCTAGTGGAAGACCAGATTGCTTGAGAACGAAGAGTTGGGGGTTCGACTCCCCCTTCGGTCGCTCTTGGCGTTGCAGGTCGTCGTCAACTGCAATGGTAGCTTGTCCAGTTGAGGTAGGAGACCGCTCCCCACCCGCGTACGACGGGCTCCCTTAACACCACGCCTCACCAGGCGTTATCATTACCTTTTTGTAAGCTGCCACAAGCTCCCCTCTTTCATCCCCCGTCAAACCTCAGCCCACCAACCCAATAGCCCAAAATGCACATTAGCCTATCAAACCTCAGTCCACCACCCTATTGATCCTAAAGCTTTTCAGCCCATCTAGCAAATATCCCAGCAGCCCATCAACCCATCAGCTCATCAACCCACCAACCTATCAACCATTCACTTGTACAGCCCATCAGTCCACCAGCTTCCAGCTCCACCACCAGCTCCACCATCAGTCCACCACCCATTCACTTGTTCAACCAACCGCCCATCAGTCCATCAGCTTATTAACCCATTCACTTGTTCAACCAACCGCCCATCAGTCCATCAGCTTATTAACCCATTCACTTGTACAATCAACAGCACATCAGTCCATCAGCTTATTAACCCATTCACTTGTACAACCAACCGCCCATCAGTCCACCAGCTTATTAACCCATTCACTTGGTCAACCAACCGCCCATCAGTCCATCAGCTTATTAACCCATTCACTTGTACAATCAACAGCAAATCATTCCATCAGTCCATCAACCTGCCAGTCCAGCTTTCTGTAATCAGAGCATTTATCTCTTTCTCTCGCCCTTTTCCATCTATTGCCCTTTTGCAATTGTTAATATCTCGTTTCAATTTTTCGATTTCGATTTCGATTTTTCTTTTCGGAGAAGCTAATCAACCTAGATCCTTGACCATAGATCCCTGCCTGGAATGAAGGTTTTATCCCCCCCCCCCCCCCCAGCCCATCAACCCACGAAAACAGCAGCATGTCTCCCCATCTGACCTTCAGCCTGCCCCCCCCCCCTTCTCCCCAGCCCATCAACCCACAAATCCAACAGCATGTCTCCCCAACTTCCCACCAGCCTGCTCCCCCCCCCCCACACACACACGCCTCACCCTCACCCCTGCCCACCAGCAAGTCCCCCCCCCCTCCCATCAGCCTGTCCCCCCATCACTGATCACGCACTCTTCTCTGTTAATGCAGGTGTTGGGTCATGCAAAAACCATGCTGGTCTTGTTTGGCGGATGGTTTATTTTCAATGAGCTCATCACCCTTCGGCAACTCATTGGTGTGTTTGCATTTTTTGCGTTGTGCGTTTTCATTTTTTTATTATTTCATTATTCATTGTGTCTTTCAATTATTATTATATTCATTGTTTATTTGTATTATTTTTATGTTTTCATTATTCATTGTTTATTTGTATTATTGCTTTATTAATTGTTTATTTGTATTATTCATGTTTGTTTATTTGGCTACGGGTAGCATCTTCCAGGCAGCTCCCTTTTCATTTCCTTTGGTGAAACCTTAAGCTAGATAGTGTACCTGGTAGCTGACATGACGAGGATCCCAATGCAGCTGTCAGCTTTCGGGTTGACCCAGTGGCTGGCTAAGGAAGCTGGTTGGAAGCTGCCGTGTAGTCCAAGACAGAAACAGTGGTGTTTAGCCGGGGTGTGTAGAAGCAAGGAGGTTGAACCATGTCACCTTTGTTTAGGGGGTGACCTGATAATCAAACTGTATTACTGATATACATGCTATAAATGTTTAAATGATATGTATATATGTATACATTCCTAAGTGCCTAATCCCCAAAACGCCCTAATTCGGGACAAGAGTGTGGGACAGAGCTGTACAGACCTCAAAATGCTGTAATAAATCAATACACAAATGTGTTGCTGGGCATGTCTATTTGTGACTGGTGGTGTTGGTGGCGTTGGTGATGCCGCTGCTGCTGGTGGTGGCAACCCTATGTCAATGTGGTGTCCAAGTAAATAAACAAATAAATAAATACGTAAAATGTATTTTAAAAGAAAAACATACATGTGTTGTACAAGCCGTGGTGGTGGTGGTACAACTTGTGTGGGCATACCTATTTGTGACTGGTGGCGTTAGTGGTGTCGCTGGTTTTGGTGGTACAAGTTGTGTAGGCATGTCTATTTGTGACTGGTGGTGTTGGTGGTGTCGCTGGTGGTGCTGGTGGTGGTGGGGGAAACCCAACGTTAATGTGTTGCCCAAATAAATAAATAGATGAATAAATGTCTTAATGTATTGCCCAAACTAACTAACTAACTAACTAACTAACTAACTACAACGACAACAACAACAACAACAACAACCTGTACTTAAGGAGATTGGACGAATCATCCCAAGGAGAGGTATCTCCATCGATGGCACAGTCAACGGAAAACCATGTGCCCTTGGAACGATACAACGAAATGGGAGAAACATGAAAAACGTCATGAATCAGCCAACCAACAGGGTCTGGCTTTTGGAGGAAAGGAGAACTGTGATGAACTCAACGAACGGGCACGAAATTTTTCCAACAACGATGTGGGCAAACGTGGGTGACGCCCGTGATTCAGAAACAACGTTGTTGTCTGAATATAACGATGCAAACTGTGCCCAAGGCAAAAGCCAAACGGTAGGACAAAACTTGGTGTAACGTACATCCGGTACTGGGTGGGTGGGTGGGGTGGGGGGGGGGGGGACTGGGGTCTTAAGCTCGAACGAGGAACTTTTGACCAAAACGAGTGCAGAGGTAATGCCTTGCGTGAACAAGCGGCTTAATACGCATCATCATGCAGGTCTTGCAAAATGCGTAACTTGACGGGGCTGGAGTTGGGTATAGATATTTGAGAAGGTTGTGGGCCTTGACCACGGGTTTATGTGGCCAACCATAAGCCAGAAGCATCAAGGTTTACAGGGTGGTGGGTCGTTTAAACCAAGGGTCAAAAGGGCATGTTTGTCTGATGTCATCCAGCAAACTTTGGGTGTATGGGATTGTGAGGATAAGCAGCAGTGTCTGCTTAGGGGGTCTACCACGTTGAAACGTCTGGGGAGGAACTGCTACTTGAAGCAAGACCAACGATAACTTTTTGATTTAGTTCAGTTTTAATTTAGGTAAGTTTTTTGTGAGAACGTTTTCGCAGCAGAGGGGGTGATGGTCAGCTACTAGGGTTACGTCACCTTTGCAACATAGGAGATAGCATCTCCATTCTTTCAGCGCAAGAATGACTCCTAGCAACTCTTGTTCACTAATGGAGTAATTTATTTGGGCTTTACTGAATTTATGGCTATAGTATGCCACTGGTTGGTTGGTTGGCTATAGTATGCCACTGGTTGGTTGGTTGGTTGGTTGGCTATAGTATGCCACTGGTTGGTTGGTTGGCTATAGTATACCACTGGTTGGTTGGTTGGTTGGTTGGTTGGCTATAGTATGCCACTGGTTGGTCTGCTTGGAGGAGAAATGCTCCACAACTGTACAGAGATGCATCAGAGATCAGGGTATACGGTAAATCAGGGTCAGGGTAACGCATTACGGGGGCTTGCGTGAGGACATTTTTGACGGCCATGAAATCAGTCTGACATGACTGAGTCCAAAGGGATGAGAAGGCATTGCCTTTTTTCTTGACCGATGCAAGGGTCGTGTCAACGTCGAATACCCCTGAATGAAACGACGGAAGTAATTGGACAGTCCTACAAACCGTTGAAGGTTTCATGACAAAGACGGTTCTGGCCAATCAGCAACGGTTGCAATTTTCCGTGGGTTAACTTTGATATCGTCGCGGTGCTGAATCATGGTGCATTCCTTTCGCAGGAGTTTTTTTCGGGCCTCTTTCGCCTCGTCACGGTGAGACGGGTCATAGAAGTCGAGAAGCACCTGTGAAATGACTGCTTGAGTCAGAACCCGACGCGAATGTGCAAGCGACTGCTTGAAATTAACGAACCATTCTGCTGCAGTACCAGCCAGAAAGAAACTGAAGCCATTGGTAAACAACCAACCGATTAACGCGCAATACGAAACAACAAGATCTAACAAAATTCGTCCTCTAGGCAACTTGTTGTCACCATTGGAACCTGTCCACTGCGCGGGCATGGGCAACTTGCGACTTACTTGGGAGGCGATGGTGCGCGTGGATGGACCTGCCCGTGACGATGGGCCTGCTCCAGGGGCCGTGACGGGGACCCTGCCGGCAGCCTTGTCAGCGTCCAGCTGTGCCTTGGGCTGGACAAGAGCCAGCTCCATGTGGGTCGCCCAGAGGCAGGCGAAGGGGTCAGCTTCGTTCAGGTCCGCGGCCTGCTGATCTGTCATGACCTTTGACGCAGCGGCCTGGGCGGTGGCGATGATGTTGGCAATTGCAGCAAGCCTGTCTGCCTCGGCTTTGCCAGCGGCAGCCTTCGCTGCCTCGGAGGTATCAGCTGCGGTGGTCGAGACAGCGGCAGTGCCACCCATGACGGTGTCGCTATCCATGGAGAGGTTGTTAAATCGCTGGCACTTTCAAGGGGGGGCGGGGTGCAGGAAGGGGGAAAACGGAGGAAACTAAAAGCAGCAAAATAGCGAATTGGGAAAAGCGGACTAGACGAAGGAGAACGAGGATGTGGACCAAAGAGCGTCCGAAACCATTTGTAGGCCGTGGAAACGAATAGATAGTGAACTCACTGTTCAAGGCTTTCTGCCGGAGATGAAACCAGACTCAAACAATAGAGCTAGACCGTCAATACAATTATTGGTAGATAATTGAAGTGACTTCTACAGAACGCAAACAATATTTATAGCCGTGGACTAACACTCTCGGAGCTACAGAGATAGCTTATACGAACGAGGCACAACGGCTCGGCCAAGCAGTTCAAGATTGTCAGACGAGACAACCCTTGGAACTGACGAGACGAGGCCAAGATTGTCAGACGCGACAACTCTTGGTTATGTCGACAAGACAACTCTTGGTTATGACGTCAAGACAACTGTCTTGGATCAGTAACTCTGATCAACTTGTTCGACAACTGTCAACTTCCATCAACGAGATGGCTCACTATCAAGGCGTCCCTTGGTAGTGGAGGATTAGACTGAATCTGACTGTTACACCATCCCCCCTGCCCCACATCCCCACATTCAAGTATCAGCAGAGCTGTGTTAGGCATGATTCGCACTTACCATCCCCCCCTTCCCCACTGCCCCACGCCCCTACTCACCATCCCCCCTACGCCCTGACTCAACACTATATTCATAAGCGCAGTCCCCCCCCTTCCCCACTGCCCCACTTCCCTACTCACCATCCCCTCTGCCCCACATCACTACAAACAGGTATCAGCGGAGCTGTGTTTAGCATAATTTATATATATGTATACTCGTCATCCCCCTGCCTCGCATCCTTACATATTCTCACTTCCCACGTCCCTACCCACCATCTCCCCTGCCCCACATGCGGGTACCAGCGGAGCTGTGTTTGGCATGACTTCTATATATGAATCCTCACCATCCCCCCTGCCCCGCATCCCTGCCTCCCACGTCCCCACCCCTACTCACAGCTGCCCCACAAAAAAAATGCCCCACATCCCTACATACAGGTACCAGCGGGGCTGTGTTTGGCATGATTTATGTATATTCATATTCAGTCCTCCCCTGCCCCACGCCCCAAGCCCCTACTCACCATCCCCCCCTACGTCCTACTCACCACTATATTCATACCCATAGTCCCCCCCTGCCCCACTGCCCCACACACCTACTCACCATCCCCACATCAGAACATGCAGGTATCAGCCGAGCTGTATTTTGCATGATTTATATATGTTCATACTCACAGCCCCCCCCAGCCCCATGTCCCCCGCCCCTATTCACCGTCCCCCCTACCCCACA
The DNA here is from genome assembly GCA_013435795.1 of Chlamydomonas sp. ICE-L. Taxonomy (NCBI): domain Eukaryota; kingdom Viridiplantae; phylum Chlorophyta; class Chlorophyceae; order Chlamydomonadales; family Chlamydomonadaceae; genus Chlamydomonas; species Chlamydomonas sp. ICE-L. The sequence goes on along the minus strand of JACBWV010000338.1, from coordinate 11,364,646 downwards.
TCCCTACCTCCCACATCCCACTTCCCTACTCACCATCCCCCCTGCTCCGCATCCCTACCTTCCACGTCCCCGCCCCTACTTACCATCCCCCTTGCCCCACATCCCCACATGCAGGTACCAGCGGAGCTGTGTTTGTCGTGACTTTTATATATTCATATTCACAGTCCCCCCCTGCCCCACTGCCCCCCGCCCCTACTCACCATCCCCCCTGCCCCGCATCCCTACCTGCCACGTCCCCTGTCCCCACTCATCCCCCCTGCCCCACATCCCCACATGCAGGTACCAGCGGAGCTGTGTTTGGCGTGACTTGTATATATTCATATTCACAGCCCCCCCCCCCCCCCCCCCCTGCCCCACTGCCCTCCGCCCCTACTCACCATCCCCCCTGCCCCGCATCCCTACCTTCCACGTCCCCGCCCCCACTCATCCCCCCTGCCCCACAACCCAACATGCAGGTATCAGCGGGGCTCTGTTTGGGGTGACTTGTATATATTCATATTCACAGCCCCCCCCCCTGCCCCACTGCCCTCCGCCCCTACTCACCATCCCCCCTGCCCCGCATCCCTACCTTCCACGTCCCCGCCCCCACTCATCCCCCCTGCCCCACAACCCAACATGCAGGTATCAGCGGGGCTCTGTTTGGCATGGTCCTGTACGGCTACTTCATTCAGAAGTCGAAGAGTCCCATGGTACTAACACGTTCAGCTTCATGTCCAGTACCTGGTAAGCTGCTGGATCCAGAGTCAATTAGTGGTAAGAACTCTGGTGGTGCGCCCCAATGGGGCCTCCTAAGCGAGGACATGGAGCCACCAAGCAAGAGTTGAACTCAGCCACTGGGCCAGGGTACTAAATGACGCGCTACTGCGCGGTAGCGCGCAAGGTTTTGGAGCCCGACTGCGCGATAAATGCAGTTTTGTAAACCCACTCTGGGCGCAGCGCGCAGATTTCCGGGTCAAAAGCGCAACCCAAAAGGAGGCAGTTGCGTTATAAGCGCAACCCAAAATGACAGAAGGTAGTACCCTGCACTGGGCTACGCCTGAAATATCCAGCAGCCCTAGAAACCTGATTAAGTCAGCTTCAAGGTGCACTAGGTTGCTTTAAGTTTGGCTGGGAAGCAAGCCGAGGGAGCTGCCTAGAAGCTGCTGCTAGAAGTGCTGCGACCCCCATGGAGCAACCCAAGGACAAACCAAATGCCTGCAACTGCATTAGAATGCATTCCACACCTTTATTTCACCTTTAAGACGCACGAGCTAGCTTCAGGTATGGCCCATCGACAGGGAAAGGGAGCTGCCTAGAAGCTGCAACGCATAGCCAAAAAAGAAACAGTGTTGACACAAGCGGGTTTTCTTGAAGGTGAAATAAAAAGATAACGTCTGGAGGGGCGTGGTGTTAAGGGGACCCTCCTGTACGCCGCAGCTGGGTAAATTCACCATGGCAGACATAGTAAGTATCACCCTCCAGGCGGTAGGGACTCCTCCATGCGGAGTGTGGCAAGAATGCTGGTACAGGAGGCAGTATATTATCTGTGCAGCTTAGAGATGAGTTTGTCTACGTGTTTTCGACTGATCCATAAGGTGGACAGATTGGTAATAGTTATGATGGGTATGGTACCAGTGGTACCTGTGCTGAAGACTAGGTAGTGAACTAGTAATCCTTGTTGCTGAAGGATACGATGGAGCTCCTTATGCTGGACGCTCTTTTCCTGGAATTTGATGTGGTGGTTAGTGTCTGAGCAGTAGCCCAGTTCAACTAGGTAGGCCTAGTAATGATAACGCCTGATGGGGCGTGGTGTTAAGGGCGCCCGTCGTACGTGGGTGGGGAGTGGTCTCCTACCTCAACTGGACAAGCTACCATCGCGGTTGACGACGACCTGCAACGCCAAGAGCGACCGAAGGGGGAGTCGAACCCCCGACTCTTCATTCTGAGAGTGACTCAGTCTACCACTAGACCAATGTATATCACTGAAAGAGGCTATGATCATAGGCCTAGTAGTAAGCTACTGTAGGTAGCCCAAAACAGAAACAGAGTACCAGTGATACCCATGGTGAAGACTTGGTAGTAAGCTGCTTTAGGGGTCGTAACTATAACCTGTGGTTACAGTACCACCGTTCAAATTGGTAACGATTTGTATAACAATAACGCTATATGCTGGAATAAGGTAGCCCAAAACAGAAACAGAGTATCAGTGTAGGGGAGTCAAATATTGAAGCTGCTGAACTGAATAACTGAGGGGATCAGAGTCAACAATTTGAAGCTGCTGGACTGAATGGCTGAGGGGAGGGGAGTCAACAATTTGAAGCTGCTGAACTGAATGGCTGAGGGGAGGGGAGTCAAAGATTGACGCTGCTGAACTTAATGACTGAGGGAGGGGAGTCAACCATTAGTAGCTGCTGAACTTAATGACTAAGGAAAGGGGAGTCAAAGATTGTAGCTCCTGAACTGAATAACTGAGGGGATCAGAGTCAACAATTTGAAGCTGCTGAACTGAATTACTGAGGGAGGGGAGTCAACAATTTGAAGCTGCTGAACCAAATGGCTGAGGGGTGGGGAGTCAAAGATTGTAGCTGCTGAACTTAATGACTGAGGGAGGGGAGTCAAAAATTTGAAGCTGCTGAACTGAATTACTGAGGGAGGGGAGTCAACAATTTGAAGCTGCTGAACTGAATGGCTGAGGGAGGGGAGTCAACAATTTGAAGCTGCTGAACTGAATGGCTGAGTGGAGGGGAGTCAAAGATTGTAGCTGCTGAACTTAATGACTGAGGGGAGGGGAGTCAACAATTTGAAGCTGCTGAACTTAATAGCTGAGGGGGGGGGGGGGGGGGGGGGGGGGAGTCAAAGATTGACGCTGCTGAACTGAATTGCTGAGGGAGGGGAGTCAACCATTTGTAGCTGCTGAACTTAATGACTGAGGGAGGGGAGTCAACCATTTGTAGCCGCTGAACTTAATGACTGAGGGAGGGGAGTCAAAGATTGTAGCTGCTGAACTGAATGACTGAGGGAGGGGAGTCGACAATTTGAAGCTGCTGAACTGAATAACTGGGGGGAGGGGAATCAACCATTTTAAGCTGCTGAACTTGACATCAACGACGTTTCATTTCGCGATGACAATTACTTTTTTCTGGTGCCCTACTGGACTCCAAATGTGCCCGCGGCTCGAGAGAGTCAAGGGGGACTAATGAGGAGGTACCAGCATATCATATGATGTTTACCAAAGACGAGTATGACATCAAACAAATTGCATCATATGATCAGGGTACTTCAAATGGCCAAGTTGGCCAGCGCTTTAGCGCATTTGAAAACAAAAAAACTGCGCTTTGTAGTGCTAAAAGCGCAAAAATTGCTTGCAGCGCCCACAAGGGGTTGCAAAAAACTGCACTGAAAGCGCAGAGGGGGTCAAATAGTCAGCGCTCAAAAGCTCAAAAGCGCGCGCTTTGAACTACCCTGCATATGATATTGTATATAAATGGTAACTCTAGCTGTTATGATGTTCCGTTGAGCATCACAAAAGATAAAACATTATATTACATTACATACCCGAATGAAAAAAATCTCCAGATTTTACCCGAATGAAAAAAATTACAAAAAATTTGATTTAGGGATTAGCCTGTCAAAACTGTGTGTCCGTCCGTGTGTCACAACCTACTTTTCAGGTTTCACTTCAAATCACAAAAAAACAAAACATTATATAAGATATCCCAATTATAAGACTTATTGATGCCAGAGATATAATCAAGAGACCACATATGAGCATCGCAATTCAAGAAAAGGAGCTAAGGTTTGTGCTTTTTGGGCCAAAAGCGACAATTATTGGGTAACATTTGTCATCATTTCAAATTGGTACCATCCAATCATGTGCGCATACATAGGTTTGGGAATGGAATCGTCGTCAAAAAATCGAGGCGAAACATGTAAGCATCACAATGGACGAAACATTCCCCTAGGGCACTTGAGCTATTTTTAGCACGGACTTCACCCACAGCTTAGCCGCAGGGCCGTGCGTGGGGCACCGGTGCGTGGGGTGTGCCGGGTGGGTAATGAAGCCACGCCAACTATGGTCATTCTACTTCTAATTCTCGTCATGTTCATGCTTCTAGCCTTGCAACTTGCACAATTAACAATTCCATGGGAAACGAATACAAATCCATCTCACGCACTTGCGATCATCGTGCTGTAAACCATGGAGGTACAAACGTTCGCATGGGCACTTCCGAGGCCGCCAGCAATGGGACGGAATCGGACGCAGAGGGACGCATGGCATTCAAGTGAGACACAGCCAACCTACTGAAGCTGCGTCTGCGACGCAACGGACCCTTCGACGTTCCTTCGACGACGGAGGTAGGACGCAGTGTCCTGAACAATTCGCCTTGGTCCCACTGGCGTGCCACTGCGATGCTGCCACACTGCAAGTCTGCCACTGCTAGACTGTCGACCGGCCCCCCCACCGGCCCCCCACTACATCCGCAATAATCATCACCTGCGCCTCATGTATGTCGCTGATCTCAATCCCGATCAATTCTCGATCCCGATCAATTCTCAATACCGACGTTAGCCTGTGTTACCTTCGCCTGCCTCTGCTTGCTTGCTGCTGATCACGACGATTTTTCGCCTTACTCTGCCTGCTTGCTGCCGCTTCCGACAATTCTCCTTCCCGTTAAAATCTCCTTCCAGATCAGCTCCCAATCCCGCTCAATTCACAATCCCGGCGTTCGCCTGTCTCCCCTTCCGCCTCTACCAGGTATCCCACCCACACCCACACACCATGTCCAATGCTTAACATGCACTCCCAATCGCACGGGGGTTAGGCCGCATTGAACTCAATCACGTCCACGTCCGAGTTCGGACCTCTCGACACTTCCCTTCCCACTTCCACCCACTTCTTCACCCCCCCCACTCCAATCCCATATTCCCATCCTCTCGCCCCTATACCCCACGCCAGGTCCACCCCTGGACCTGTCAACCTTTCCTCCCACTCCCGCCCCAGATTTTCCTGGCCTGGGCTTTGCTCCCATTGCCCACACCCTTCCTCACTCCCCAGCCGTCATGGTGTAGCACAGCATGGTATGATTTGTACCTACATGCACGGTTTATTGGTGTAGTATGGCAAGGTGCAGCATATCATGGCATGTAATGGTTTATACATGCCATGCATGCATGAATAGTACAATGGTATGGCATGGTGTAGCATAGCATGGTATGGTTTGTATATACATGCATGGTATATTAGTATGGTATGGCATGGTGCAACATAGCATGGTTTGTTATGGTTTATACCAACATGCATTGTACAATGGTAGAATGGTGTGGTATGGAATGGTGTAACATAGCATTGGATGGTGTGTACCTACATGCATGGTATATTGGTATAGTATGGCATGTTGCAGCATAGCGGTCTAAATGGAAAGGAAGACAGATGGGTTCCCTGCTTCGGGTGGCAGTGCATGCGTAGCCCCTTGTGTGTGCGTGTGTAAGTGTTTGGGTATGTGTGAATGTTTGCATGGGGTTGTCTTGTAGTGCATGGATGGCCTGGTGTGTGTAAGGGTGAGTGTCTGATTGGGTTGTGTGTCGATGGGATTGTCTTGTAGTGCATGGATGGCCAGGTATCTGTATCTATGTACGGAAACAGATCGTTGTGGCAGTGCATGTGTAGCCACTTGTGTGTGCATGTGCCTGGGGTTGTCTTATAGTGCATGGATGGCCAGGTGTGTGTATATGGTATGAACAATGCTGTGTGACGGTGCATGTGCAGCCAGTTGTTCATTTGTGTGTTTCCATGCGTGAGTGTCGGGGTGTGTTTGTGTGTGCATGGGGTTGTCTTGTAGTGCTCGGATAGCCAGATGTTTGCGTATGTGCGTGCACAGTGCTGTGTGGCAGTGCATGTATAGCCAATTGTTTTGTGTGTGCATGCATGTGTATTTGAGTGTGTTTGTATTTGCATGGGGTTGTCTTATAGTGCATGGATGGATAGCCATATGTGCGTGAATTTGCGTGCACAGTGCTGTGTGGCAGTGCCAGAATAGCCAGATGTGTGTGTATGTGCATGCACAGTGCTGTGTGGCAGTGCTTCGATAGCCAGATGTGTGTGCATGTGCGTGCACAGTGCTGTGTGGAAGTGCATGGATAGCCAGATGTGTGTGTGTGTGCGTGCGCAGGCTGGGTGGCAGTGCATGGATAGACCTCATGTGTGTGTATGTGCATGCACAGTGCTGTGTGGCAGTGCATGGATAGCCCTAGTGGTGTGTGTATGTTGTCCACAGTGCTGCGTGGCAGTGCAGGTAGCCAGATGTGTGTGTATGTGCATGCACAGTGCTGTGTGGAAGTGCGTGTATAGCCAGCTATGTGTTGTGTATGTGCGTGTGCAGTGCTGTGTGCAGTCCTAGGTAGCCGGATGTGTGGTATGTGCTGCGCAGTGCTGTGTGGAAGTGCATGGATAGCCAGATGTGTGGTGTATGTGCGTGCACAGTGCTGTGTGGCAGTGCATGGATAGCAATTTGTATTGTGGCGTGTATGCGTGCGTATTTGAGTGTGTTCGTGTTTGCATGGGGTTGTCGTGTAGTGCATGGATAGCCAGATGTGTGTTGGTATGGAGTAGCACATGGCTGTGCGACAATGTATGTGTAGCCAGTTGTTTTGTGTGTTGCATGCTTGAGTGGCTGATGTGGTTTGTGTTTTCATGTGGGTAAATGTATTGCATGGTTATCCAGATGTGTGTGTATGTGCGTGCACAGTGCTGTGTGGCAGTGCATGGATAGCCAGCTATGTGTGTGTATGTGCGTGCGCAGTGCTGTGTGGCAGTGCTAGGTAGCCACATGTGTATGTTCATGCAAAGTGCTGTGTGTAAATGCATGTATAGCCAGCTATGTGTGTATGTGCGTGCACAGTGCTGTGTCGCAGCGCATGGATAGCCAGATGTGTGTGAATGTGCCTGCGTAGTGCTGTGTGGCAGTGCATGGATAGCTAGATGTCTGTGTATAAAGTGCTCATAAGTTGTCAAACGTCTTGTAGCTTATTCTGCTATTAGTACCTACTTACTCCACTACTTTTGAAACTCCCAGCCTTCCTCCTCTCACTTTCTCGCATTCTGCATATCTACAATTTCTCGACTATTTGCCCCATGTCCTGCCCGTGACGTCTTATGTGTTCAGGATTTAGTTGCTTATTGGTTTGAATGCCAGCGGTTGACCATAATTCAGATGCTACGTGTCCAAGCTGTCGAGACTATGTGTTCAATCCTACGCACGCCAGGAACACGCCCAGCCGACTCTACAACCTAATTGGCAAAACACATTTCAGACCGCATATCACACTGCGATCTCGTAATACGATATTGTATTAGGTAACAAGCGGCTTGTGTCCTAGGGGTCCCCAATTAATTGCCATACATGTTGGGAATGAAGCCACATCAAGCTTGTATGCGGCTGACCGAACAAATTCCCCAAAATCAACCATTCCTCTGATTGGTTACATTTTGTGTGCATCAGATGCTTGCAAATAAAGCCCATATACAAGACAGTCCAGGCACCTTTAATACCACTTCAAATGTAACAACCCTACAAAATAAGTCAATTGTCATTACTAGATAGACTTTACGGGGAAAAAAAAACGAAGAAAAAAAGAGAAAAAAAAAAAAAAGGAGGGAAAAGAAGAAAAAAAGAATCAACAAAAGTAACACAACGCTCCAAGCCATCGCTGCAATTTCAATTAAATCCAAATGTCTCATGATGTAAGAAAATACTCAAATCGATAAGAAAGAGTACAAAAACCACATCACAATTAAAAGCATTCACTATCAAGGTCCAACTCTTCCATTATTATCTGAGTCTATCATTAATTTAAAACATATTAATCTATGAATTCATGAATGTAAAAAGTACATTTAATTAATAGAATTAAATTAAAGTAACATTAATTAAATATAATTTAAAATTAAAATATAAATAGTATCAATAGACTGTGTAAAACAAAAAAATTATCATAGGCATTCCTTTGAAAGACAGGTGGTTTTGCTTTAGGATAAATCAATCTTTACATTAAATTAACACACATTTATACAAAATTAGTAAGTACAAATACAAATAAAAGCAATTAAATCCAATTAAATCCCGATAAATTCGTATTAAAGTTCATAATTATTTGAACATTCATTGCGGGACGCGCCTGCCAGTGCGCCCTTATTTTGAAGAGGGATATAACCCATATAAAATGATCCGCGGTCGTCGTGGTGTCACAAGACCAAACCATTGTTTTTCAGGTTCCGGAAAGGGAAGAATAAAAAAAAGAGGGAGGAGGTTGTACATAAGAAGAAACATCAAAAATTTCACATTCTATAAGTTTTGATGAGTACAAGACGCTGTACATTTATACAAGCCCGGAGTACAAAACATAACCAGAAGCACATAAGCTAGCGTGCCGCAATGTTCACACAGGGCAAGAACTCAAGTTTGGGAACCAAATACTACAATGTGCGCGATTAACAAATTTGATTTGGCGACAGGTTGTGGGGTTCTGAACGACAATCTCAAATTTTGAGGCCGAACTTGACCCGACACAAACCATAGGTTTGTGGGAGCAGAATTGTCGTCAACAATGGGTACAGGAAGTCTAAAAACAGGTAAGCACACAGAATGGCGACAGAAACCGGTGGTCACCCTCGGACAAGCTTGTAGCTATAATCAGCAGCCGCACGACCCCACCCTCAGGGCCTTGGAAAGACGTGGGCAGGGGCGGTGGCCCCCGGGCGGGGGTCCCGGGGGGGCGGTGGGGGCAGGGGCGGGGGGCGAGGGGCCACCGGCGGGGCAGTGGCCAGCCAGCGCCACCTGCCGCTGGCCAAAAGCCCGTTCAGAGCAGGACTGGATATATACCGATTACACAAGTCTGGGGCGTGTGGGCCGAAACTGCAATAACCTTGAACAAATCCGTAAAATCAACCATACCCGTGATTTTCCAACTCAATTTTCTAATGCATGCAAAATTCTTAAAACAACAAGTCAAATCTACATGCAGTTCAAAGAATCATCATGACATGGATAAAAACAACAAAGAAACGTTCAAAATAAAAAATACTCTTAAGGGGAAAAGAATCACATAGGAAAACCCTCCACCCAAAACATCAATCTTTTTTTCGTCACCGAAAGGGTTTAAAATTAACAAAGTGCAGAATCAATCATCGAATGTCATTGGATTCCATGTATTTAAAGGCCATCCGAGGCGCCCTTCGAATTAATCCAAGCTAATTGTACCAACAAGTTGGATTAAAAAATGCTGTAGCAGTGCATATCACAATCAACTTTAATTAAAATTACATGGAAGGAAATCAATCGAATTAAAAAATAACACAACTTACATACAATTAAATTAATTAATTAAAAGTCATTGAATTAATATGCCGAATCAATTCATGGTCGGGAGACGCGCCTCCAGGCGCCCTTTAATGTGAAATCTACTTGAAACCGCAGGGTGCACTAGACACGAGTGCTTGAAACAAAAAGAAAAAGCAACCACAAAGCCAAACACAACCCTTACAATCAGGGGGTGTCGGACAGAATGACAAACAACCAACTCCCAACCCCAAAAAACCCCCTAGGGTGGCGTAGTAATAATATAAAAAAAGGGAGAAAAGGGAAGAAAAGGTGACCCAACCCTAAGAGCAGAGACCCAGATCTCGACACTACCAATTGGCTGAGGGTAAAAGCTACAAATGAGGAAATTCACAGCAATACAAGAAAAAAGGAAAAGAAATTACACTCCAGCTCCAAAGCGCGGGACATATCCAAAAAATAACTCATAAAGAAAAGGCGAGCAGGGTCAGAAAATAAAGGGCTCCTGAGCTCACAAAATAAATCGCGAGCATCACTAACAATGGAAAATTATATTTGCTCTGCGATCTATGCACTAAAGCTCGTCCTGGGGTTGCCAGAACAAAATTGAAAAAAGATTGATAGGAACTGCAACAAAAAGAGCCCAATGGCCAAAAATAAAAAAATTCAACCAACTACCTTAATAAAACACACTCTAAAGATCGAAACGGTTCCGGACTGTGGTCCCGACACGAATAAGAAGCAACGTCGTGATGGTCTTAGTGGGTGAGAAAATTGATCTGACAAATGACTATGTAATCAACCACCTAATTTACCCAAAAGCCCCTCTGCACGGAGTGAAGAAGAAAATAAGGTGGTGAACACCAAAAGAGACTGAATTTTCTGAAATTCTGACATTGTAGAGGGAGCTGTGACGAGCCCCATGGTTTTGCTAAAACCCCATGTAATAATCCAAATCTGTTCAGAATCTGCTTCTAATCCGCATTGTATGGTTCTTGGTTTCCGAGGCTATCACCCTCTCAGATCCTTTCATTCACACGAATCGAAGACAGAATTCAAAGCTCTAGCGAGGGTTTTCTTTCCTCACTGTCAACTGGGATAAAAAAAAAAGCTCGTCCCAAAGAACCCAGTTCAATTTTGGCTGTGAGTGAATTACTAGATAGTAGAGGGGCCCTGAATACATATTCGACCGGAGTGAAACCGGATACGACAAGTTTTCCTCTGTATTTGTTGTGATGTGAGAAAAGTGTGTGACCGGGCTCCCATGCCTCTGCTAAATGTTAGCAAGATGTGTCGCTTTAGCAATGAGGTCTAGCCGCCAAACGCCCCAACCTCCCCCCCCGTATCCTACCATACTCAGTTCATCACACCGTCCACTCAGGTCAGAGGCTTTCGCGGCCAAAGGAAGTCGCTCCGTCCCAATGCCCCACCTGTTGTCCGTCGAAAAAACAGAGGTCATGCAAGCGAGTGGGGTACAGTGTTTGTTGTATGGGAATAAGGCTATGAGGGATGGTGTTACACAATAAAGAAAAACTTCTGGAACGAGGTGAACAGAGATCGGACAGAGGTTGTTGTAGGTGACTTAAAAATCGTTATTTGTGCCCCGACCTTTTCATGAATTGGCCTTGCCAAGCGGGTCTAGGTGTAGTCTAGGTTTTTCTTTCGCTTTTGTGCCCCCCCGTTTCATGAGTGGCCATTAGCCAAGCGGGTCTATGATGTATTACTAGGAGGGGTTTATTCTTTCGTTTTTGTTCCGCCCCCTGAAATAATTCAATAGTGGCCATGTGCCAAGCGGGTCTAGTATTGTAGTACTATTTTCGTCGCTTTTGTGCCCCCCCGTTTCATGAGTGGCCATTAGCCAAGCGAGTCCTAGGTGTAAGTCTAGGGTAATTTTTCATTTTTCGTTTTTTGTGCCCCCAGGCACGTTTCATTGATGCCGATTAGGTAGCCAAGCAGTCTAGGTGTAGTCTAGAATAGGTGGTTTGGTTCTATCTTTTTGTGCACCCCCCCGTTTTCATCAGGAAATGAGAGTGGCCATTATCCAAGGCTGGTTCTAGGAGTAGTCTAGGTTTTTCTTTCGCTTTTGTGCCCCCCCTGTTTTTCATGGTGGACCAATTAGCCAGAAGCCAGAGCAGGGGTCGGGGTAAAGTGTAGTTCCTAGGGTTTTTTCTCTTTCGTTTTTTTGTAGGAGAGGGAAGTGCCCCCAAAAAAGGCCGTTTCCATGAGTGGCCATTAGCCAAGCGGGTCTAGGGGTTAACTAATCTCGAAGGTTTTTTCTTCTTTCGCTTTATTTTGCCCCCCCAGGGTTTCATGAGTGCCATTAGCCAACGGTTAAATAGGAATATGCTATGGTTGTTCTTTCGCGTTTGGGTGCACCCACTTTTATCATGAGTGCCATTAGCCAACTGATCTCGGGTGTATGTCTAAGGTTTTTTGTCTTTCGCTTATTGTGCCGCCCACTTTCATGAGTGGCCATTACCAAGCGGTCCTAGGATTAGTCTAGGGTTTTTCGGTTAATCACGCTTTGTGCGCCGGCCCTGTTTCATGGTTAGGCCGATATAGCCCAGGCGGGTCTAGGTGTAAGTCTAGTTTTGGGCTTTTTCTTCTTTCGTTTTGTTCCCCCAAAACCCGCGGCAAGTTTCATGCGTGTACCATTATCCAAGCGGGTTCTAAGGTGTAGTCTAGGTTTTTGGCTTATCGCTTGTTCCCACCCCGTTTCATGGAAGTTGCGCATTAGCCAAGCGGGTCTAGGTGTAGTCTAGGTTTTTCTTTCGTTTTTGTGCCCCCCCGTTTCATAGATATTCTGGTTGTTCCGGAACCATCCGCCTAGTATTAGTTTGTAGCTACCGTATTTGCAGCTATTTTCATGTTAGCTTCTTTCATCAACCTAACTTCAAATTCAACTCTAGGTATAGATGATTCAAGCTGATCAGTACTGGTATGCTACATGAGTGGCCATTAGCCAAGCGGGTCTAGGTGTAGTCTAGGTTCCCCCCAAATACACACACGCTCCATAAGTCCAGATGATTTAACCTGTGGTCTTCTGCTCCCCCCCACCCCACCCCACCCCACCCCACCCCACCACCACCTGTTTTCCTGCTCATGCTACCTCGGGATGCGCCATCCTCCCAATGAAAGCCTGCACTCGCCAAATTGCTCGCTAGTGCTAGAAAGATGTCTTGTTCAATGTGTACATGTGTTGATTATATAGTTCTATGCTGAGCAATAGCAACCAACCCACCAACAACTACCAGCCTGCAACATTGCCTTTGCCCCGCACCAACTGACATCTGGATACGGCAGGCAGGTCACTCAAATAGCAAGGGCAGTCACCTCATCACCGAGGCAGATTTTAGACAAGTTATATGGGCAGTCACATCAACTCATCTTCGAGGCAGATTTAAGACAACTTGCGCCCCGAACCAGCTGACGTTTGGATTTGGCAGTCCAGTCACCATGGAGGATACGGCAGTCACAGCCTGAGGGTGCACGACCCGAATTGATGAGGCAACGGCGCAACTGTGTACCAAACCGGGGTACGGTATACGAGACACACATTCAGCAAGAACAGCCACCAGGGCAGCAACAAGGTTAGACCCACCGCACACCCCCTAGTCAGAGTCAGAACCCGAAGTCTACCAGATCTGCCACCACAGCAGCTCGAGGTGACAACAAAACCCTAGTGAGAGCGGGAATCTCAAAGGGCGGTCACGCCCTTTTTTATCACGGGTTGGTGGGCAACATGGGCATGGGCCAACCCATTAACCCGCATCTGTCATAAACGAGAAAGCCCTCAAACCAGAAGTCCGACCCGTTTTTATCACGGGCTGGTGCTCAGCATATAACCGGCCCGAGGTGTGGAGATTACCACAAGATTAAAGGTTGTATCATCCAACATTTGCTGTTTCGCTCGCCACTGACTTCACTCTTATTTGGTACGCTTGCAACTGGTCAAATCATTATGGTGTACGGTTTGCAAATTTGCTCTCCCTAAAACCTCATGTAGGCTGCCTCCCCCGTTTTTCGACCTGGAAATGACCTACATTGTAATCACCATTCTTATTATCGAGCTGCAAATAAAATATCGTTGATTTCCTGGTCGACAATTCTTTTTGCTGATTGCTTAATATTATCTAGTGAAGGTGAAACTCTTTAGGTCCAAGGATCAATCACCTAGTCTGCACCCAGCCCCGAGCCCTTCTAAGCCAATCTAATTTTCATCCACAAGTTTTAGTTCAGGTTCAAAACTGCTGTTATGTTTCAGTTCAGGGGAAGAAATCAAGCAAGGGGCGGATCCAAATAGGCTCGCTCAAACTTGGACTCGCTCAAACTCGGACACTCATGACCATATCTTGAGGACCAGGACGGGCTAATTTAAATATTACACATATTGAAATATACAAAATATATGTGTATGTAAAATGCATCTTTACACAATATGAATGACCGTCATACATCTTTATACAATATGCAATCTGTATACAATAAATGCATCTTTATACAAGAATGCATCTTTATACAATATGAATGACCGTCAACCCATCCCATCTGCTATCTAGACGAGGCTGCCCAATTTCCCTCGTTTAAACTAATATATCAGCGGTCACAACAGGCTCCACATCAGAGCCCACCAGACCAACGTTACTGAACTTATCGTATTAAGGGCGCCTGGAGGCGCGTCCCGAATGAATGATTCGAATCCTAAATTCAATGTATTTTAATTAATTGAAATGAATTGTATTTAATGTTGTGATATTTTAATTCGATTTATTCCTTTCCATTTACGGTAATTAAATTAACGTGATTTGAATGCATGTAATTGCTTTAAATTGTATCAGTTATAATAGGATTAAATTTGAACGGTGCCTGGAGGCTTTAAATTAATTGAAGTCCAATGAATCGATTGATGATTTAGCTTTGTTAACTATAAGTGACGAAAATAGAGATTTTGAAGGGTTGTTGATTTCTAAGCAGTATTGAACGTTTGTGTAATGTAAAGAAATGCATGTATGTAGATTGATTTTTTTTAAAGAATTTGATGCAAGAAAAATGAGGCCAATCAGGTGTCTGGTTGATTTTACGGAAGTGTACAAGGTATTGCATGTTTCGGCCCAAGCCCAGACGTGAACGGTATGTCTCGTCTTCCTGAACGGTTTTTTGGCCAGCGGCAGGTGGCGTGGCTTGCCCCTGCCCCACGCACGGCCCTGAGGTGGGGTCCGAGGGCTAATTATAGTGCCCAGGGGATTGTTTCGTCCACTGTGATTGTGACATGTTTCGCTTGGTTTTTTTGACGACTAGTGTCTGTTCCCAAACTATGTATACGCACATGTTAAGTGGTTTCAAATTTGAAATGTTACCTACTATGCACCCTTTAAATCAAATCGTTAACCGTAATTAATAGTTTTTTGGCCCAACCTGAGCTCCTTTTCGTGAATTGCGATGCTCTAGGTGTGCTCTGCTGAGAATTTTCCCGGTATAAAATAAATCTTATAATTCATCAAAAATATAGAATGTTCAACTTTTTTGATGTTTTTCATGAAACCTGAAAATTTGGTTTGTGACACACTAACGGACGGACATTTTAATGGGGCTCCTTTTCGTGAATTGCGATGCTCATGTGTGCTCTGCTGAGAATTTTCCCGGTATAAATAAATCTTATAATTCATCAAAAATATAGAATGTTCAACTTTTTTGATGTTTTTCATGAAACCTGAAAATTTGGTTTGTGACACACTAACGGACGGACATTTTAATGGTGCTGATCCCTCTTCAAATAAAGGGCGCCTGGAAGCGCGTCCCGAATGAAAATGTTTTAAATAATCTGTATTTAATTAAAATGTTAATTGTATAATTTTATTATTGTATAATTGTATTAATTAATGAATAATAAGATTAAAATGAATTAATCAAATTCTGTTAAACTGTTTGATTAATTATAAGTTATTAATTAATTGATTAATTAACTAATTGATTAAATTATATTCAATTAATTATCAATTAAATTTAATTGTATGAATTAGTTAATGAATGAATGAATGAATTAATTACAATTGATTTAATTAATTAATTTGATAGAATCAAAATTGTGTTGTATTGACTTGAATTGAATGCATTTAATTGATTTGAATTGTATTCAATATATTTGGATTTTGTTGAATTGAATCGATGGATGTAGCTTCATTTACTACGACAATTGACATTTTGTAGGGTTGTTAAATTTGAAGGAGTATTAAACGTGCCTGGACTGTCTTGTAGATGGGATTTATTTGCAAGCAGTTGATGCACAGGAAATGTAAACAATTAGAGGTATAATTGAATTTGTTTGGTCAGCCGCATACAAGCTTGATGTGGCTTCATTCCCCACATTTATGGCAATTCATTCGGGACCCCCAGGGAACAAGCCGCTTGTTGCCTAATACAACATCGTATTACGATTTCGCAGTGTGATTTGCGGCCGGACACGTGTTTTGCCAATGAGGTTGTAGAGTCGGCTGGGCGTGTCCCTGGCGTGCGTAGGATTGAACACATAGTCTCGACAGCCTGGGCACGTGGCATCTGAATTATGGTCAACCGCTGGCATTCAAACCACTAAGCAACTAAACCCTAAACACGTTAGAAGTCACGGGTAGGACATGGGGCAAATAGTCGAGAAATAGTTGATGTGCAGAATGCGAGAAAAGTGAGAGGAGGAAGGCTGGGGGAGTTTCAAAAGTAGTGGTAGTAAGTAGGTCATCATAGCAGAATAAGTACACAAATTGAACACTTTTTTTGAGAAGGATCATGACCCTGCAATGTTGGGGTGAGGCTTTTTTTGGTGGGTGATACTCTAGTAAGTCATGCGGCACTCCAAACTACGAGACGCTGGTTGGGGCAGAGTTTGTGGGATCAGAAGCACAGATGGAGAGAGAGATGGCATGCTGGGAAATGGAATACACCATACCATGCCGGTATTTACTTATACCGATAGCACACCCTACTACCATGCTAACATGCATGTGGTTTAAACCATCCCATGCCATGCTACACATGCCATACCCAAACCAATATACATTGTATCATGCCTGTTGGTATAACCAATAACATGCCAAGCTTGCTGTGTGGTGTTGTGGTGTGGTTGTGGTGTGGTGGGGTTGTGGTGAGGGAGTGGTATGGAGCGGTGCAAGTGGTGGGGGTGGTGGGGTGTGGTGTGGCTGGTGGTGTGGTGAGGAGTGGCCGGGTGGACGAGGGGTATGAGGATTGTGTGGTGTGCGTACGGGTGTGTGGGGTGGTTTGGTGGCGGTGTGGTTTGTGGTGTGAGAGTGGCTGTGGTGTGGATTGTGGTGTGGTGTGGTGAGCGTGGTGTGGTGTGGTGTGGGTGGTGTGGGTGGGTGTGGTGGGTGGGAGTGGTTATGGAGAGGTGAAGTGCCGTTTGGTGTGGTGTGGTGTGGGTGTGGTGGTGATGTGGGATGGAGAATAAGTTGTGTTGTTTTGTGTAGATTTGTGAGATTTGTGGATGGTATGGTGGTGTGGGTGAGGTGTTGTGTGGTGTGGTGTTGTGGTGTTGTGGTGGTTGGAGTGGTGTTGGTGTGGTGTGGGTGGTGTGGTGTTGTGTTGTGGATGTTGGGATGTGGTATGAGTTGTGGGGGGGGGGAGGGGGGAGGAGGGGGGGAGGCGTTTTTGTCCTTTTGTTGCCTTTTGGGGCGTTTATTTTGTTGGTGGTGGGGTCGTGTAGAATGTGGTGAATTTGTTATGATCAGCGATGATTGTAGTGAGGTTGGGGGAGTTGTGTTGAGTTGTTTTGTGTTTGTGGTGTGTGTGTGGTTGAGTTGTGGTTTGTTGTTCTGTCATTTTGTGTCCGTATTGGGGAGTTTGATGTCGTGGGTGGTGTGGTGGTGGTATGGTGTGTGATTGGTGAGGCCAAACACCAACAAACGTAGTTGCACATCACTGCCAAACAGCACAGTTCATACCAAATACACACACCTGCCATCCTGCACTAAGAGAAACACCCCAGGCACACTAACCTGCATATTCCACACCATGTATACGACACATACACCATTTTACCATGCTCAGGATAAACATAACAGGCCAGGCTGCTGGACCATGTCTACCATATCCATAAACCAAGCATGTAGACAAATCATACCATCTATTACCCCATACCATAACCCCATTTGTTGGTTGTTTGAATTTGGTAGTTGAGGTGTTTTTTTTGTGTAGGTTTTGTGTGAATTTGGTGTGTTTTGGGTGCCCGTGTGGTGTGCTGTGTTTTGGTGAGTTGCGTTTGGTGTAGTGAATTTGTCTGTTTGTGTGTTGTGTTTTGGCCTGTTCTTGTTTTGTCGTGTCGTGTCACATGTGTTTGGTGTGGTGGAGGTAGGTGGTGGTGGGGTGTGTGTGGTGTGGTGTAGTGTTAGATGTAGTGTGGTGTGGTGTGGGTGTGGTGTGTGTTGGTGGTGGTTTTTGTTGTGTGGTGTGGTGTGGTGGTGGCGTTTGTGGTGATGGTGTTGCGTGGCCGTCTCAGTCGTGTTTTTTTTTGTCGATTTGTGGTCATTTATTGTTCATCGTCTTGGTGTGTTTTGTCCTGTCATAGTGGTTGTTTTGTGTAGAGTGTTTTGTTTTGGTGTGTGGTTGGTGCTGTGTTTTTACGTTGTCTTTTGTCCTTGTACCGTGTCTTTTTTGGTTTTTCCTTGTGTCCTTTTGTTCCAGTTTGTGTCCTTTTTTTTGCTTTTTATTTTGTGGTGTGGTGTCCGTGTCTTTGTGAGTGCTTTTATAATTGCTTTGGGCGCTGATTTTCGTGCGTTGTTGGGTTCGTTGTGTGTTTTTTGTGTTGTGGTGTAAGCTTTGCGTTTTGTTGTGTTGTGTCGTTCATTATTGTGGTCCTTTTGGTGGGCGTTTTTACTGTCGTTGTGTGGTGGTGTGTGGTCTGGTGTGTGCTTTGATATCAGCCCCCCCACCCCCGCCCCCCTCGTTTACACCCCCTGTCCCTGCCCCCCCGCCCCCGTTCCTCCCCCTCCCACCCCTGGCCCTCCCTGCCCTCTCCTCCCCCCCCCTTCACCCTCCACCCTTCTCTGCTGCCCCCCCTGTTCTCCGCCCCCCTCCTCCCCCAGTTATTCGCCACTTGCCATTGCCTCTTCTCCCCCCTACCATGCCATTCTAACGCTGCACCCCTGTTCATCCCAATATACTCACCAAGCAATGATTATATTCCAACTCATACCATGCTATGTCCCCCCATACCATTGCACCATTTGAGTGTGGTGTGATGTGGGTAGGTTGAGGTGTGTTTTAATGTGTTTTTTTGTGTGCTTTGGTGTTTTTGGGTTCCTTCTTTGTGCTGTGTTTTTGTGGTTAGTGTGCGGTGTTGTAGTGATTTGTATGTGTTGTGTGTTGTGTTGTGGCATGTCGTGTTGTGTCGTGTCAATGTGGAGTGGTGTGGTGAGGTGAGGTGTGGTGTGGTGTTGCGTGTGGTGTGGGTGGTGTGGTGTGGTGTAGTGTAGTGTTAGTGTAGCGTGGTAGATGTTGTGTGTGAGGTGTGGTGTGGGTGTGTTGGGTGTGGGGATAGGCGTGGTTGTGGTGTGGTGTTGCGTGGCGTATCCTGACGTGTTGTTTTGTTTCGCTTTGTGTCCTTTTGTGTCTCGATGGTGTTTGTTTGGTCACTGTGTGGTGTGGTGTGTGGTGTTGTGTGGTGTTGTGTGGTGTGGGTGTGGGTGTGGTGCGTTGTGGTGCGGCTTTGTATTGTGCTGTGTCGTGTCGTTTTGTGTCCTTTGTGTCCCTTTATGGTTCCTTTTTGATGTCCTTTTGTGGCGTTTCTTGTTTGTGGTTGGTGTCACGTGTCGTGTGGTGCTTTTTCGTGCTTTGCGCGGCGTTGTCGTGCGTTTGGTGACGTTAGTGGTGCGTTGTCTTCTTTTGTGTTTGTGTTGGGTTGCGTTTGTGTTGTGAATATGTAGATCGTGCCTTTTGTGTCCATTATTGTGGCGGTTTTAAGTCGTGGTGTGGTGTGGTGTGGTATGGTGTGGTGCAATTTTGTGAGGCACCCACACCAACGACCCCCTACGTTGCACTGCACTGCCACGCACAGTGTCATCCCAAAGCCACACAACCTGGCCATCCATGCCCTCTCACGCCCCCCCCAGGCACAATATACCATGCTATGCCACACCATGTTATACGACAACATACTACCAAGTTACCATGCATGCAGGTATAAACCATAACATGCCATGCTACGCTGCACCATGTCATACCATATCAATAAACCAAGCATGTAGGTACAAATCATACCATGCTATGCTACCCCATACCATATGACACCATTATGTGTGGTGTGATGTGGTAGGTTGAGGTGTTTTTGGTGTGTTTTGGTGTGATTTGGTGTGTTTTGGTGCCTTGTGTTGTGCTGTGTTGTGGTGAGTTGCGTTGTGGTGTAGTGATTTGTATGTGTTGTGTGTTGTGTTGTGGCATGTCGTGTTGTGTCGTGTCATGTGGAGTGGTGTGGTGAGGTGAGGTGTGTGGGTGGTGTGGTGTGGTGTAGTGTAGTGTAGCGTGGTGTGGTGTGGTGTGGTGTGGTGTGGTGTGGTGTGGTGTGGTGTGGTGTGGTGTGGTGTTGCGTGGCGTATCATGTCGTGTTGTTTTGTGTCGATTTGTGTCATTTTGTGTCATAGTATGGTGTTGTTTGGTCCTGTGTGGTGTGGTGTGTGGTGTTGTGTGGTGTGGTGTGGTGTGGTGTGGTGTGGTGTGTGGTGAGTTTTATTGTACTGTGTCGTGTCGTTTTGTGTCCTTTGTGTCCTTTTGTGTCATTTTGTGTCCTTTTGTGGCGTTTATTTTGTGGTGTGGTGTTGTGTATTGTGGTGATTTTTAGTGATTTGCGATGAGTTGTAGTGAGTTGTGGTGAGTTGTGGTGAGTTGTGTTGTTTTGTGTTGTGTTGTGTTGAGTTGTGTTGTGTTGTGTCGTGTCATTTTGTGTCCTTTTGTGGCGTTTTATGTCGTGGTGTGGTGTGGTGTGGTATGGTGTGGTGATTTGTGAGGCCAAACACACAAACGAACAACTAGTTGCACATGCACTGCCAAACAGCACAGTTCATACCAAATACACACACCTGGCCATCCATGCACTATAAGACAACCCCAGGCACAATATACCATGCTATGCCACACATGTTATACGACAACATACTACCCAGTTACCATGCATGCAGGTATAAACCACAACATGCCATGCTACGCTGCACCATGTCATACCATATCAATAAACCAAAGCATGTAGGTTCCAAATCATACCAGGCTATTTCCCCATACCATATTACACTCATTATGGTGTGGTGTGATGTGGTAGTTGAGGTGTTTTTTGGTGTGTTTTTGGGGGTGATTTGGTGGTGTTTTTGGTGCCTTGTGTTGTGCTGTGTTGTGGTTAGTTGCGTGTGTTTAGTGATTTTGTTGTGTTTGTGTTTGTGTGAGGGGGGGGGGGGGGGGGGGGGGGGGGGGGGGGGGTGGCCATGTCGTGTTGTGGTCGTGTCATGGGAGGGTGTGGTGAGGTGAGGTGTGGTGTGGTGTGGGAGTGGTGTAGTGGTAGTGTAGTGTAGCGTGGGTGGTTGGTGAGGTGGTGTGTGGTGTGTGTGGTGTGGTGTTGGTGTGGTGTGGTGTGGAGTGGTGTGGTGTGGTGTTGCGTGGCGTATCATGTCGTGTTGTTTTGTGTCGATTTGTAGGTCATATTTTGTGTCCTACGTCAGGGTGTTGGTTGGAGTCCTGTGTGGGTGTGGTGTGTGGTGGGGTTGTTGTGTGGTTGTGGTGGGGATGTGGTGGGAGGTGTGGTGTGGTGTGGTGTGGTGAGTTTTATTGTACTGTGTCGTGTCGTTTTGTGTCCTTTGTGTCCTTTTGTGTCATTTTGTGTCCTTTTGTGGCGTTTATTTTGTGGTGTGGTGTTGTGTATTGTGGTGATTTTTAGTGATTTGCGATGAGTTGTAGTGAGTTGTGGTGAGTTGTGGTGAGTTGTGTTGTTTTGTGTTGTGTTGTGTTGAGTTGTGTTGTGTTGTGTCGTGTCATTTTGTGTCCTTTTGTGGCGTTTTAATGTCCGTTGGTGTGGTGGGGGTGTGGTATGTTGGGGATTTGTGAGGCCAAACACACAAACGAACAACTAGTTGCACATGCACTGCCAAACAGCACAGTTCATACCAAATACACACACCTGGCCATCCATGCACTATAAGACAACCCCAGGCACAATATACCATGCTATGCCACACCATGTTATACGACAACATACTACCAAGTTACCATGCATGCGGTAATAAACTAACATCCTACTACGCGGCACCATGTCATCCATAAGCAATAAACCAAGCATGTGTAAGGTACAAACATACATGCTATGCTACCCCATACCGTATGACACCATTTATGTGGTGGTGTGTGTGGTAGGTTGAGGGTGTTTTTGGTGTGAGTTGGTGTGTTTTGGTGCCTTGTGTTGTGCATGTGTTGTGGTGAAGTTTGCTTGTGGGGTAGTGAGTGTATATGTTGTGGTGTTGTGTTGTGGAATGTCGTGTGTGTCGTGTCATGTGAGTGGTTGTGGTGAGGTGAAGTGTGTGTGGGGTGGTGTAGTGTAGTGGTAGCGTGGTGTGGTGGTGGTGAGGTGTGGTGTTGGGTGTGTGTGGTGTGGAGTGGGGTGTGGTGTGGGGTTGCGTGCGTATCTGTCGTGTTTGTTTTGTGGGTCGATTTGTGTCATTTTGTGGCAGAGTCATGGTGTTTGTTTGGTCCTGTGTGGTGTGTGGTGTTGTGTGGTGTGGTGTTGTGTGGTGTTGTGTGGTGTGGTGTGGTGTGGTATGGTGAGTTTTATTGTACTGTGTCGTGTCGTTTTGTGTCCTTTGTGTCCTTTTGTGTCATTTTGTGTCCTTTTGTGGCGTTTATTTTGTGGTGTGGTGTTGTGTATTGTGGTGATTTTTAGTGATTTGCGATGAGTTTGTAGTGGCGTGGTGTGGTTTGGTGAGTTGTGTTTGTTTTGTGTTGTGGTGGTGTTTGTGTTGAGTTGTGTGTGTGTTGTGTCGGTCATTTTTGTTCCTGGTGCCGTGTTATGTTCGTGGTGTGGTGTGGTGTGGTATGGTGGTTGGTGATTTGGTGAGGGCCAACAACACAAATCGAACAACTATTCACATGCCTGCCAAACACACAGTTTTCATACAAAATACACACACCCTGGCCATCCTGCACTATAAGAACAACCCAGGCACTATACCATGCTGCCACACATGTTATACGACAATCATACTACCAGTTTACCAGCATGCAGTAAAAACCATAACATGCCATGCTACGCTGCACCATGTCATACCATAAGCAATAAACCAAGCTGTAAGGTACAATCATACCAGGCTAGCTACCCGCATACCATAGAATACCATTATGTTGTGGTTGGTGAATGTGTAGGTGGAGGTGTTTTTGGTGTGTTTGGTGTGATTTGGTGGTGTGTGCTTGTGGTTGTGCTGTGTTTGTGGTGAGTTGCTTGTGGTGTATGTTGTATGTGTTTGTGTGTTGTGTTGTGCATGTGCGTGTTGTGGCGTGTTGTGGAGTGTGTGGTGAGTGAGGTGGTGGTGTGGTGTGGTGTGGTGTAGTGTAGTGTAGTGGGCGTGGTGGGGTGGGGTGGTGGTGTGAAAAAGGGTGGAGGCCCAGGGTGCAAAGGAAGGTGGTGGTGCACACAGGTGACGACGACAGGGGGTGACAGGCACCACAAAGGGTGTGGTAGTGGGTGTGTGTGGTGTGGTGTGGTGAGGGTGGTGGTGGGGGTGGCGGTGGTGTGGTGTGGTGTTGCCGTGGCGTCTCCTGTCTGTTGTTTTGTTGTCATTTGTGCCGTTTTGGTGTCCCTAGTTGGGTGTTTTTGTCCTGTGTGGTGTTGTGTGGTGTTGTGTGGTGTGGTGTGGTGTGGTGTGGTGTGGTGTGGTTGTGGTGTGGTGTGGTGTGGTGTGGTGCGTTTTTCTTGTACCTGTGTTCGTGTCCGTTTATTGGTGTCCTTTGTGGTCCTTTGTGTCCTTTTGTGTCCCTTTTGGTGGCCGTTTCTTTTGTGGTGTGGTGTTGTGAGGGGGGGGGTCGTGTGGTGCTTTTTACGTGAATTTTGCGCGAGTATGTCGTGCGTTGTGGTGGTTGTGGATAGCGTTGTGTTTTGTTTTGTGATGTGTGTGTTGGAGTTGTGTTGTTGTGTGTACGGGTCCTTTTGTGTCCTTTTGTGGCGTTTTATGTCGTGGTGTGGGTGTGGCGTGTGGTATGGTGTGTGATTTGTGAGGCCAACCATCACAAACGCACACTAGGTGCACAGCACTGCCCAAACAGCACAGGTCATACCAAATACACACACCTGGCCATCCCAGGCACGATAAGACAACCCCAGCACAATAGACCATGCTATGCCACAAACCATGTTTATACGACAACATACTAACAAGTTACCATGCATGCCGGTAGAAACCATAACATGCCAGGCACCGCTGCACCATGTCATACCAAATCAATAACCAAGCAGGTAGGTACAATCATACCATGCGAATGCTACCACCTACCATATGAAACACCATTAGGTGTGGTGTGATGGTGGTAGGTTGAGGTGTTTTGGTGGTTTTGGTGTGATTTGGTGTGTTTTTGGTGCCTTGTGTTGTGCCTTGTGTGTGGTGAGTTTGCGTTGTGTGTAGTGATGTGTATGTGTGGGGTGTTGTGTTGTGCATGTCGGGTTGTGTCGTGTACAATTGGAGTGGTGTGGTGGAGGTGAAGGTGTGGGGTGGTGTGGGTGTGGTGTAGTGTGTGTAAGTGTAGCGTGGTAGGTGGTGTGGTGAGGTGTGGGTGGTGTGGTTGTGGTGGTGTGGGGTGTGGTTGGGGTGTGGTGTGGTGTGGTTGTGAGTTGGTGTGGTGTGGTGTTGCGTGGCGTAAATCTGTCGTGTTGTTTTGTGGTCGATTTGTGTCTTTTGGGTGTCATAGTAATGGGTGTGTTGGTCCTGTGTGGTGTGGTGTGTGGTGTTGTGTGGTGTGGTGTGGTGTGGTGTGGTGTGGTGTGGTGAGTTTTATTGTACTGTGTCGTGTCGTTTTGTGTCCTTTGTGTCCTTTTGTGTCATTTTGTGTCCTTTTGTAGCGTTTATTTTGTGGTGTGGTGTTGTGTATTGTGGTGATTTTTAGTGATTTGCGATGAGTTGTAGTGAGTTGTGGGTGGTTGTGGTGAGTGTTTTGGTTTTGTGTTGTGTTGTTGTGAGTTTTTGTGGGTTTGTGTTGTTTGTGTCTGTCCCGTTTGTGTCCTTTTAGTGGCGTTTTCTGTCGTGGTGGTGGTGTGGGTGTGGTCTGGTTGGTGGCTAGTTGTGCGGCCCACCACCCCCCCGACCCACGCGTTGCCCCTGACCCTGCCCACCGCCCCGTTCCTCCCCCATCCCCACCGCACACCACAACAACCACACCTGCCCCCCACGAAACACCCACCCCCCCCAGCCACCACCCCCTCCACCCTTCTACCCCTCCTGGCCCTCCATGCCCTACCTAAGCCACCCCCAGGACCACATATACCATGCTATGCCACCCCTGTTATACGACAACTCCGACCCAAAAGTTACAATGCATGCAGTATAAACCATAACAACTGCAATGCTACGCTTCCACCATGTCATACATATCAAATAACCAAGCATGTAGGTACAAATCATAACATGCTATGCTACACCCATACCAGATGACACCAATTATGTTGTGGTGTGATGTGGTAGGTTTGAAGGTGTTTTTTGGTGTGTTTTGGTGTGATTTGGTGTGTTTTGGTGCCTTGTGTTGTGCTGTGTTGTGGTGAGTTGCGTTGTGGTGTAGTGATTTGTATGTGTTGTGTGTTGTGTTGTGGCATGTCGTGTTGTGTCGTGTCATGTGGTGTGGTGTGGTGAGGTGAGGTGTGGTGTGGTGTGGTGTAGTGTAGTGTAGTGTAGCGTGGTGTGGTGTGGTGAGGTGTGGTGTGGTTGGTGTGGTGTGGTGTGGTGTGGTGTGGTGTGGTGTGGTGTGGAGTGGTGTGGTGTGGTGTTGCGTGGCGTATCATGTCGTGTTGTTTTGTGTCGATTTGTGTCATTTTGTGTCATAGTATGGTGTTGTTTGGTCCTGTGTGGTGTGGTGTGTGTGTTTGTGTGGTGTGGTGTGGTGTGGTGTGGTGTGGTGTGGTGAGGTTTATATTGTACTGTGTCCGTTTCGTTTTTGTGTCCCAGTGTGTCCTTTTGTGGTGTCATTGTGGTGTGCCTTTTGTAGCGGTTATGTTGTTGGTGGGGTGTTGTGTATTGTGGTGATTTTTAGTGATTTGGCGATGAGTGGTAAGTGAGTTGTGGGGAGTGTGTGTGAGTTGTTTTGTTTTGTGTTGTGTTGTGGTTGAGTTGTGGTGTGTGGGTCGTGTCATTGTGTGTCCTTATTGTGGCCGTTGTATAATGGTCGTGGTGTGGTGTGGTTGTGTATGTCGTGTTGATTGGTGCGGCCAAAACACACAAACGAACAACATAGTTGCAACCATGCACTGCCACAAGCACAGTTCAAATACAAATACCCACATCCATTTCACTATAATACAACCCCATACGCAGAAAACAATTACCATGGCTAAGTGCCACACCATGTTAAGCGACAACATACTACCAATTTACCATGCATGGTCATTTAAACCATAACATGCCATGGGCTACGCTGCACCATGTCATACCATAATCATAAACCAAGCATGTAGTACAATCATACCATGCTAATGGGCTACCATGCTACCCCATACCATATGACAAAACCATTTGTGGTGGTGTGATGTGGTAGGTTGAGGTGTTTTTGGTGTGTTTTGTGTGTGCTTTTGGGTGTGTTTTGGTTGTGGCTTGGTGTTGTGTGCTTTGTTGTGGTGATTTCGTTGTGGTGTAGTTATTTGTATGTGTTGTTTTGTGTAGTTTTGCATTTCGTGTTTTTGGGTCGTTTCATTGGAATGGTTTGTTGATGTGATTTGTGTGTGTTGTGTGGTGTGTGTGGTTTAGTTTATCTTATTTGTTTTTTGTGTTTGTTGTTTGGTTGGTGGTTTTTTGTGGTTTGGTATTTGTGTGTTTTTAAATGTAATTTTGCTTTGTGTGTGTGTTTTTATTTTTCTTTCGTATCCTTTCTTTTTTGTTTTTTTTCTATTTTGTGTCCTTTTTTTTATCTTGTCATTTTTTTTTTTGTCCTTGTTTGTGTTGTGTAGTTGTTTTGTTTGGTTTTGGTTGTGTTTTTGGTTGTTGTTTTGTTTGTTTGTGTTTTTGGTTTTGCGTTTTATTGTAACTGTTCGTCGTGCGTTTTGTGGTGTCCTTTGTGGTCCTTTGTGTCATGTTGTGTCCTTCGTTGGCCTTTATTTTGTGGTGTGGTGTTGTGTATTGTGGTGATTTTTAGTGATTTGCGATGAGTTGTAGTGAGTTGTGGTGAGTTGTGGTGAGTTGTGTTGTTTTGTGTTGTGTTGTGTTGAGTTGTGTTGTGTTGTGTCGTGTCATTTTGTGTCCTTTTGTGGCGTTTTAAGTCGTGGTGTGGTGTGGTGTGGTATGGTGTAGTGATTTGTGAGGCCAAACACACAAACGAACAACTAGTTGCACATGCACTGCCAAACAGCACAGTTCATACCAAATACACACACCTGGCCATCCATGACTATATAGACAACCCCCAGGGCCAATATCCATGCTATGGCCACACCATTTAATACGACAACATACTACCAAGTTACCACCATGCATTCAGTATAAACCATACAATGCCATGCTAACGCTGCACCATGTCATACCATTCAATACCCAAGCATGTAGGTACAAATCATACCTTCTAATGGCCACCCCCCATACATATGAACAAAACCATTCATTGTGGTTTGATTTGGTAGGTTAGGTGTGTTTGGTGTGTTGTTGGTGTGATTGGTGTGTTTTGGTGCCTTTTGTTTGTGCTGTGTTTGTGGTGAGTTGCGTGTGGTGTATGATTGTGTATGTGTTGTGTGTTGTGTTGTGGGCATGTTCTTGTGTGTCGTGTCCTGTGGAGTGGTGTGTGCTGTGAGGTGTGGTGTGTTGTTTGTGGTGTGGTTTGTTGTCCGAGTGTCGTGTACTTTGGTTGTTGTGTTGGTGATGTGTGTGGTGTGTTGTAGGTTTTGATTTTGTTGTTGGTGTTGTTTTTGTTTTGTTTTTTTTGGCTTTGTGGTGGTTTTTAGTTTCGTTGCGTATCATTTCGTTTTGTTTTTAGTTTCTATTTTTTGTTCTTTTGTGTTCCTAAATCTGGGTGTTCTTTTTTGTAGTCCTTTGTTTTGTGTTTGTTTTGGTGTTTTTTTGTGTGTGTTGTGTTTTTTTATTTTTGGTTTGGTGTTTAGTTTGTTGTGTGGTGTTTTGTAGCGAGAAGTTCATTTTTATTTATTTTGAACCTTTTTGAGCTTGTCGTTTTTTTTCCTTTGTGTCCTTTGGTGTCATTATTGTTGGGTGTCCTTTTGTTCTTTTATTTTGTGATGTTGGTTGTTTTTTTGGTGATTTTTAGTGATTTGCGATGAAGTTGGTATGAGTTGTGGTGGTTGTGGTCGAAATTTGTTGTTTTGTGTTGTGTTTGTGTTGAGTTGTGTTGTGTTGTGTGTGTCATTTTTGTCCTTTTGTGGCGGTTTAAGTCTGGTGTGTGTGGTGTGGTATGGTTAAGTGCTTCTGTGAGCCAAACACCAACGAACAACTAGTTGGCACATGCACTGCCAAACACACAGTTCATACCAAATAGCACACACCTAGGCCATCCATGCACTTAAAACTACAGACCCGCAGGCCAATATACCATGCTACATGCTATGCCACACCATTTATACGACAACATACTAACCAAGTGACGCATGGCATGCAGGTATCAACCATAACATGCCATGCTACGCTGGCCCCATGTCATACCATACAATAAACCAAGCATGTAGGTACAATCATACCATGCTTTCTACCCCATAACCCCCATCCCATATGACCCATATGTGTGGTGTGATGTGGTAGGTTGAGGTGTTTTTGGTGTGTTTTGGTGTGATTTGGTGTGTTTTGGTGCCTTGTGTTGTGCTGTGTTGTGGTGAGTTGCGTTGTGGTGTAGTGATTTGTATGTGTTGTGTGTTGTGTTGTGGCATGTCGTGTTGTGTCGTGTCATGTGGTGTGTGTGGGTGGTTAGGTGAGTGTGTGTAGTGGTTGGAGGTGTAGTGTAGTGAGATCTGTAGCGTGGTGTGTGTGGTGAGGTGTGGTTGGCGTGGCGTGGGTGGTGTGGGAAAAAGTTGGGGTGGTGTGTGTGGTAGTGGTGTGGTGTGTGTGGTGTGTCGTGGCGTTCGTGTGGTTTGGTGGGTTGTTGTGCGTTCGGTCTCCCTGTCGTTTTGTCTTGTGTGTCTCTTTGTGTCCCTTTTTACGTTTCCTCCCTCTGACTTTTTTTTCTTCCTTGTGGTGTGTTTGTTTGGTGTGGTTGTTGTGGGTGGTGTTTTGTGGAATGTTGGTGTTTTTGTGGTGCTGGTGTTGTGCGTTTTACTTGTCCTTTGTCCTTGTCGTTTTTGTTGTCCCTTTGTTTCCTCTTTTGTGTCCTTTTTGGTTGTCTTCCGCTTTTGTTTGCTTTGCTTTCTTTTGTTGTGTGTGTTGTATTATTTTTGTTCTTTCTTCTTGATTGGGTCGATGAGTTGTATTGAGTTGTGGTGAGTTGTGGTGATGAGTTGGTGTTGTTTTTTGTGTTGTGTTGTGTTGAGTTGTGTTGTGTTGTGTCGGGTATTTTTGTGGTCCTTGTGTGGCGTTTTTAAGTCGTGGTGTGGTGTGGTTTTGTCTTTTGTAGTTATTTTTGTTCGGCCCAAACACCACAAACGCGAACCACTTAGTTGCACATGCCCTGCCAAACAGCACAGTTCCTACAAATAACACCCTAGCCATCCATGCAAGCTATATAAGACACCCTCGGCACAATAACCATGCTTGCCACAAAAGACCAATGTTATCCGACAACTTGCTACCAGTTACAACCCCATCATGCAAGGTATAAACCATAACATGGCCATGCTACGCTGCACCATGTCATACCATCTCAATACCAAAGCATGTATGTACAAATCATAAACATGCTATTGTATACCACCATACCATATGACAAAACACCATTATGTGGTGTGTGATGTGGTATTTGAGGTGGTTTTTTGGTGTGTTTGGTGTGATTTGGTGTGTTTTGGTCCTTGTGTTGTGCTGTTTTGTGGTGGTTGCGTTTGGTGTATTGATTTGTCATTTGTTTTTTTGTGTTTTGTTGTCATGTCGATTGTGTCGTGTCCTTTTGGTGTGTGTGTTCTGTAGGTGAGGTGGTGGTGTGATGTGGTTGGTGTCGTTGTCCGTGTAGTGTCTCGTGGTGGGGTGTGGTTGCTGTGTGGTGGTGGCGTTTGTTGTGTTTGTGTGGTGTGGTGTGGTTGTTTGTGGTGATGGCTGGTGTGCTGGTGTGGTGTGTTGTGGCTTGGTGTGTGTGTGGTGGGCTTAGGCGTCGCTTTCGTTTGTTTGGGTGGCAGGTTGGGGGCAGGTGGTGTCAGAGGAGGGGGGTTTGGTCCTGTGTGTGTGGGGGGGGGGGGGGGGGGGGTGGGGGGTGGGTGGGGGGTGGGGGGTGGTGTCGGTGTGGTGTGGTGCGGTTCTTCTTCTTCTTGTCCTGTTTCGTGTCGTTTTTGGTGTGTCTCTTTTTGTCACGTCCCTTTGATGTCCTCTTTGTGTCCCATTTTGGGCGTTCTCTTTGTGTGTGGTGCATGTTTGTGTCTATGTGGCTGCTTTTTCTCGTCTTTGGTTCTAGCTTTGTCGTGCTTTGCTGGGTGCTTTGTGGTGCGTTTTGGTTGTGTTTTCGTTGTTTGTGTTGTTTTGCTATGTCATTGTGTGTGTCGTGTCCTTTTGTGTCCTTTTGGGCGATTTTAGCCCCTGTCGTATGTGTGGGGGTGTGGTGTGGTCTTGTGTGGTGCTTTGTTCTGGCCCCCACCTCCCCCCCTCCCCCCCCGTTGTCCCCTATCCCCGTTCCCCCCCTGCCCCACTTTCCTCCCCCTCCCCCCCCTGCCTCCACTGTCCTCTCGCGCAGGCCCCCCCGACCAAGATACACAAATATAACCATGCTATGCCACCACCATGTTCATACGACAACATACTACCACTAAGTTACCATTCATCAGTATAAACCATAACATGCCAATGCTACGGCTGCACACCTTTCTACCATAATCAATAAACCAGGCTTTGGCGGTACCCAATGCATCCATCGCTAAATGCTACCTCCCCCTACCATATGCAACCATTATGTGTGGTGTGATGTGGTAGGTGAGGTGTTTTTTTTTGGTGTGGTTTTGGTGTGATTTGGAAAACCACAAACACAAAAAAATTTGTTTTGGTGCCCTTGTGTTGTTCTGGTGTTGTGGTGATTTGCGTTTTTGGTGTAGTGCTTTGTATGTGAAATTGTGTGTTGTGTTGTGGCCTGTCTTTTTGTGTCGTTTCATGTTTGTGTTGTGGTGGTGGGTGCGGTTGTGTGTGTTGTGTGTGGGGTGTTTTCGGTTTTACGTTTCGTTGGTCGCGTGGTGTTGTTTGTGAGCTTTTTTTGTGTTGTTTTGTTGTTGTTTGTTGTTTTTTTTGTTGACATTTATTTTGGTTTGGTGATTTCTTTTCGTCTCCTTTCTTTTTTTTTTTTTTGCTATTTTGTTTATCATTTTGTGTCATAGCCAAGTGTTTTTGTCCTGTTTTTGGTGTGGTGTGTGGTTTTGTGTGGGGTTGTGTTTGTGACGTGTGGTGGTTTGGTTGGTGCGTTGTTTGGTGGCGTTTTCTGTGTGCTGGTCTGTTACAGTTTTGTGTCCTTTTGTGTTCCTTCTTGTGTCCTTTATGTTTCCCTTTGTGGCCTTTTCAGTTAATTGTCGGTTTGGTGGTTTTCGTCTTGTGTTGCTTTTATACGTGCTTTGGCCTGCTTTGTCGTGCGTTGTGTGCGTTGTGTGCGTTGTGTTGTTTTCTTGTTGTCGTTGTGTTCGTTTGTGTTGTGTTGTGTCGGTCCTTTTGTGTCTTTTGTGGCGTTTTCGTCGGGTGTGGTGTGGTGGTGGTAGGTTGTGGGATTTGTGGGCCAAACACACAAACGAACAACTATTTGCACATGCACTCCAAAACATCAACAGTTCATACCAATACCATACACTGTCAGCCATGCACTATAATACACCCCAGGCACAATAACCATGCTAGGCCACACCATGGTGGGAGACGACAACATACTACACAAGTGTACCATGCATGCGATATAAACCAGAACAGCCAGGCGACACTGGAACCTGTCATACCATATCAATAAACCAAGCGATGTAGGTACAAATCATACCTTCTAGGGCACCACCATACCATATGAACACCATTATGTGTGGTGGTGATTGGTAGGTTGAGGTGAGGTGTTTTTGGTGTGTTTTTGGTGGGATTTGGGTGTGTTTTGGGTGCCGTGTGTGTGGGCTGTGTTTGTGGTACATTGCGTTGTGTTGGAAGTGATTTGTATTTGTGTGTGTTGTTGTTGTGGCAGTTCGTGTTGTGTCGTGTCATTTTGTGTCATTTGTGTCATAGTATTGGTTGTTTGGTCCCTGTGTGGTGTGGTGTGTGGTTTGTGTTGTGCGGGGGTGGGGTGTGGTGAGTTGTGGTGTGTTGGTGAGGTTGTTTGGTGTGGTGTTGTGTGGGTCGGGTATTGTGTCAAGTTGTTGTGGTGTGGTGTGTGTGGTTAGGTGTGTTTGGTGTAGGTGTGGTGTTGGTTTGGTGTGGTGTTGTGTTTT
This sequence comes from Chlamydomonas sp. ICE-L, assembly GCA_013435795.1. Taxonomy (NCBI): domain Eukaryota; kingdom Viridiplantae; phylum Chlorophyta; class Chlorophyceae; order Chlamydomonadales; family Chlamydomonadaceae; genus Chlamydomonas; species Chlamydomonas sp. ICE-L. The sequence continues at coordinate 11,332,594 of JACBWV010000338.1, read as the reverse complement.
GATGAGTGGCGTATCTATGTCGTGTTGTTTTGTGTGTCGATTTGTGTCGTTTTGTGTCGTGGTATGGTGTGGTGTAGTGCGTGGGTGGGGTGAGTTGTGTTATTGTGAGTGTGTGTGTGGGCTGCGGTGTCTGTGATGTGTTGTAGTTGTGTTGTGTCTGTGTTTGTGTTCGTTGTGTTTGGTGTTGTGTTGTGTTGTGCTTGTGTTGTGTTGTGTTGTGTCTTGGTGTGTTGCGGTTGGTCTGCGTGCGGTGTCTGTCGGTGTGGTCGTGTGTGGTTTGGTGTGGTCGGTGTGGGTGCTGCGATGTGGTTGGCTGTGGTGCGCGTAGGTGTGCGCGGGTCGTCGGCTGTGTGTGGTGGTGGTTGTGGTTTGCATGGTGGTTGTGTGCGTGAGGTGTGTTGGGTGTGTGTGTGGTGGTCTGTGGTGTGGTGTGGTGGGTGTGTGTGTGTGGTGTGTGTGGTGCGGTGTGGTGTAGGTGGTGATGCTGTGGTGTCCTGTGGTGCTTGGTGCGGTGCCGTGTGCGTGTGTGTTGCTGGTGGGCCCTGCTGGTTTGGTTGGCCGTGGGCCGGTGGTGTGGTGTCGGTGTGTTGTGGTGTGTGTGTGGTGTGGTGTGCGTGTGGTGTGGTGTGTGTGGGTGTCGTTGTGGATGTGGTGGTGTGGTGTGGTGCGGCTTGGTGCTGGTTCCTTGGTTTCGCTTGCTTGTGGTTGTGGTCCGGTGTTATTGTATTGGTTGGTGTTGCTTTGGTGTGGTCCTGTTTTGGTTGGTGTGTGTTTGTGTGGTGTGGTGCGTGGTGTTGTGTGTGGTGCGGCGTGGTGTTCGCGTTCCGCTAGCTGTGTGGTGTGGTCCTGTTGGTGTGGGTTTGTGTTCTTGTTGGTGTTGGTCTGTGTGTGGTGTTCTTTGTTGTTGTTGTGGTGTTTAATTGTGGTGTGGTGTGGTGCGGTGCTCGGTTGTGCGTGTGGTGTTGTGTGTGTGTGTGGTGTGGTGTTTTGTGTGTGGTTGGTGTGGTGTTGCTTGGCGCCTCCTTTTGTGTTGTTTTTGTGTCACTTTGGCTCTGCGATTGTGTTTGTCTTTTTAGTGTCCATGGTCTGGGTTTTGTTTGGTGCCCGGGTTGTGTTGGTGTGCGTTAGATAGATGGTGTTGTTTGTGTTTCGATGCTGTGTGTTTTTGCTTTGGTTGTTGTGTTGCGTTGTGGGTGAGTTGTATGTGGCTGTGTCGTGTCGTTTTGTGTCCTTTGTTCCTTTTGTGTGTCATTTTGTGTCCTTTTGGTGGCGTTTAATTTTCTCCTGGTGTCTTTCGTGTCTGTGTTTCTTTTTTGTGCTTTATTCTCTTCTGTTTTCCTTTCGTTTTGGTGCTTGTGGGGCGTTGTGTTGTTTTTTTTTGTGTTGCTGTTGACGTTGAATTTTTTGTGTTTTGTTTTTTTTTCTTGTCCTTCTTTTGTTCACTTTTGCTGGTCGTTTTCAATGTCGTGCGTTTGTTGTGTTTATTGTTTGGTGTGGTGATTTTGTGGGCCAAACACGACAAAAACGAACAACTGGTTGAACATGCAATCTGCTGCCAACATCCACAGTTCCATCCCATATACCACCCTGTCCATCCATGCACTATGGACAACCCCATCCAGTCACATGCACACACATCTGGCTACACATGTGCCACTGCCCACAGATCTGTGTTCCGTACAGCGTTACACACACCTGGTCCATCCATGCACTACAATACACTCCATGGACAAACACAACCCAATTCAGACACTCACCGCACACACACACCAGGCCCTCCATGCACTACCAGACAACCCCATGCACAAATCACCAACCCAGACACTCACCAATCGCACACACCAGGGGCTACGCATGCCTGCCACACCGCCCTACTTACATACACACACACCTCGCCTTCCCCATCCTAAAAGACAATCCCATTGACACAAACAACACACCATGCACTGTTCACCCCACACACTTGCTATCCATGCAACATACACCCATGCACTCACACACACGGGCTATCCATTCACTACCCCATGCACACACACAAACACACTCAGACACACCTTGAACACACACATACTAACTGGCTATCCAACTGCAGCACAACCCAAACACAACTACTGAAGCACGAATAAATATCACGCACTACAACACCACATAACACAAGCGCAATCATCTTCTCATTAACACCATCAGTACTAAAAATCTCACCATGACCATCATCATCACTCCTACAATTAGAATCATCTGATTTCCAACCATCACTCACTCCATACTATACCAATATACCATGCATGTAGGTACACATCATACAATGCTATCTACACCATGCCATGCCCCACTATTATACCATTGTACCATGCATGTTGGTATACAACCATAACTGCAGTGCTATCTGCACCAGCCATGCCATCCTATCTACCATTGTACCATGCATGTAGGTATAAACCATTCAAATGTCATGCTATTCATCACTGCAGTAACCATACCAAATTTACCATGCAGGTGGTAGCATTATCATTTCCCACTGCATGTTGTCTCAGCTGCATGGGCAATCAGGGAAACCGCGCGCGCTTAAATAGGCATGGCGACTATCCAGAGTTAACTGAGGGGGGCATCAGAATTGCGAAGATTGTTCAAAGACAAGTCCTAGCGCGTGTCGAAAGCTAGTATTGAGAACCTTACCTGAATGAGCCTGCGAAATGGGCGAGGATGGAAAACTAGCGAAGAGGCGGGTCCCTGGCATCCTAGGCCTCATGCCAGGGATGTACTATTGCGCGGTGGCGTGGTCAATTTCGCCTCGGCTATACAAATGGGTGCGGAACAAATGGGGGGGGCGGCGTGGCCTAATGCTAATGATGTAACCCTCCATAGTTTGGCAATCTCGAAAGTCGCTGGTGCTTAATTCCAGCTCCCGCAAGTGTGTGAGCTGGATATGTTATAGTGGCCCATGTAATTGTTATGTGTGCAAGATCGCGAGCGGAAACATGAACATTACGTGGTTTAGAAGTACAACAGTACATCTCCGTAGCCCACCCCCGCACCCGTCCGCGCCCCACGCACGGGGACCCCTGCGGCTGATTTGGGGAAGTCCCGTGCAATAATAGTCTCAAGAGGTGCCCTAGGGGAATGTTCTTTCTTGTTTTCTTCCATTGTAGCTTACAAGTTTCGCCCTATTTTTGACACAATTCCATTCCCAAAACTATGTATGCGCACATGATTGGATGGTACGAATTCGAAATGATAAGACATGTTCCCGATATTGTCGCTTTTTGTGCCCAAAAAGACAAACTTAGTCTCCTTTTCTTGAATTGGCCGATGGTCTCATATGTGGTCCTCGTGAGAAAATCTCCGGATCAATAAGTCTTATAATTGGATAAACTCATCTAATGGTTTCGTTTTTTTGTGATCGTGAAGTGAACCTTAAAAGTAGGATCGTGACGGACACCACACACACACGGACATTTTTGACAGGAAGGCGAATCCTCAATTCAAAAATAAAGGCGCCTGGAGGCGCGTCCGAATGAAAAATGTTTTTAAATATCTGTATTATTAAAATTTTAATTGTTAATTTTATTATTGTATTAATTGTTTAATTAAATAAATAAATTGTCTAATTAAATGAATGATAAGATTAAATGAATTAATCAAATCTGTAAATGTTTTGATAATTATAAGTTATTAATTAATTAATTCCTTCCTTCCTCCTCTCCTTCCCTTCCTCTTTCCTTGTCTTCCTTCCCTCATTCCTTCCTTCCCCTTGCTTTAATTACTTTGATAGCAATCACCCTTGTGTTGTCTTTGCCTTGAATTTGAATGGCACTTAATATTTATTGATGTCTTTGCCTTCAATATATTCTTTGGGGATTTAATTGCCTTGACTCGATGGATGTGCGACTACCCTTTCTTACTACACTTGATCTTTTTGTATGGTTGTAAATTTGAAGGATATTAAACTTCCTGGACGTCTGTGATGGACTTTAATTAATATTGGCAAGCAGTTGATGTGCACAGGAAATGTAACCAATTAGAGTAAGCTGAATTTAATTTTCGGTCAGCCCGCATACAAGCTTGAATGTGGCTTGATTCCCCTCCACAATTTATTGTCATTCATTCGGGAACCCCCCCAGGACACAAGCGCTTGTTGCCTAATACAACATCGTATTATACGATTTCCAGGTGATTTGCGGACGACACGTGTTTTGCCAATGGGTTAGAGTCGGCTGGCGTGCCCCTGTCGTGGGGCCTAGGATTGAACACAATAGTCTCCACCCACGACATCCTGACACGTGGCATCCCCCCCTGATTATTTCAACCGTTGCCTTTCAAACCACTAAAGCAACAAACCCTAAACGACATTAGAAATCACGGGCAGGACAATGGGGCAACATAGTCGAGAAAATAGTTGATAGGCTGAATTTGAGAAAGTGAGAGGAGGGAGCCGGGAGTTTCAAAATTATGGATCGTAGTGTCCATCATAGCAGATAACTACATACAACACATTTGGAAAACTTTTGAGAAGGTCATGACCGGCTGCAATGTTGATATCTCTAGTCATGCGCACATCCAACTACGAGCCAATTGTTTGGGTCAGATTTGCGGGATCGCACACAGATGGAGGGGGAGGACAAACTATGTACAAAGAACACGGGGAACCTAGGGGGGTCATGAGAGGCCTAAGCATACTACTACTATATCTATAGATAATAAACCATGGCCATGCCATGCTATGCTGCACCATGCCATGCCACCATATACTATGGCAAGAAGTACAAACCATACCATGCTATGGCTACACAGACCATGCCAATACACACCATTGGACATTGGATATGGCATGTTGGAATACACCATACCATGCCATTGCTATACTACACGCATGCCATACACACCCTACTACCATGCTGAACATGCATGTAGGTTTTAAACCATACCATGCCATGCTACACCATTCCAAACCACACCAATATACCTTTGTAATCATGCATGGGTATAAAACCCATAACATGCCATGGTATGCTACACCAGGATAAGACCATACCAATATAACCCTGCTATCCACACCATGTTATACGACAACATACTACCACAAGTTACCATGGGCAAAGCATGTATAAACCATAACATGCCATGCTCACTGCTGGCACCATGTCAGACTTATCTGATAAAACCAGTGATGTAGTAGCAAATCATACCATGCTATTCTACCCCATACCATATGAACACCATTATTGTGGTGATTGTTAGGTTGTGGTGTGTTTTGGTGTGCTTGTGTGCTTTGGTGTGTTTTGGTGCGTTGTGTTGTTTTGTGGTCTGTGAATTTGTGGAGTTGCGTTGTGGTGTGGTGATTTGGTGTTGGTGGGTTGTGTTGTTGTACATGTCGATTGTGTTTCGTGTTCATGTGGTGTGGTGTGGGAGGTGTGGTGGTTGTGGGGTGGTGTGGGGTGGTGTGGTGGTGTGGTGTGTTGTAGGTAGTTGGAGTGTAGTTCGGTGGTGGTGTGGTGGGTGTGATGAGTTGTGGGTGTAGTTTAGTGTAGTGTGGTGTCTGTTGTTGTGTGTCTTTCTCTGTCGTGGCTTGTGGTTGTGGTGTTTTTTGTTTTGTTTTTTTGTGGTGTTGGTTGTGGTGTTGTGTGTTTTTTGCTGTCCCCTTTCGTTTTCATTTTGTGCTCTCTGTTTTTTTTGTGTCTTCGTCTTGTCTTGTGTTTCTTTTTTTGTGTTTTGTAATGCTGTTTGTTGTCTTGTGTTTTTCTTTGTTTTTGACCTTGTGGTTTGTTTTTATTGTTGTTTTTTTTCTTATATTGAACTTGTGTGTTTTCTTTTTCTTTGTTTCTTTGGGTGTTTTTTCTCGTTTTGTTTCTCTTCGGAGCATGCTTATCATTGTCATGTTGTTTTGTGTCCATTTGTGGTCTGGTTTTGTGTCGAGTACTGTGTGGTGTGGTCCCTGTGTGTTGTGTAGTGTTGTGTGGTGTTGTGTTTTTGTTTGTGTGTTGTTGTGAGTGTTTGGTGGTGGTTGCATGTGAGGTTTTTGTTTTATTTTTGTGTTGGTTGTTGTGGTGTGTGTGTGTGTGGCTGTTGTGTGGGGTGGTGTGGTGTGTGGGGGGGTGCGTTTGGTGCGCGCGTGTCCTGGTTGTGTGTGTGTGGTGTGGGTGTGGGTGTGTATTTGTGTGGTTTGTGTGGTGTTCTTGTGTGGTCCTGTTGGTGTGTGTGGTGTGGTAGTGGTGTTGCTGTGGTGTAGTTATCGTCCTTGTGTGCTCGGTTTCGGCTTTGTGTGTGTTGGTCTTTGTGGTGTGTGTGGGTGGTGTGGTGTTGGCTGTTGTGTGGGTTGGTGGTTTTTGTTGCTGGTGTGGTGTTGGGCGTGGTGTGTTTTTTTCTACGGAGTGCCGTTGTGTTGTGGTGTTGTTGTTGGGTGTGGCGTGTTTTGTGTGTGGTGTTTCGTGGCGTCTCCTTCTTTTTTTTTTTTTCTCTTTTTGTCGGCTTTTTGTCGTTTCTCCCTATTTTTTTTTTTCTTTTTGGTTGTTGTTTTGGTTTTCTATTTTTTTTTTTTGTCCTGGATGTTTTGTCACATAGTAGCTTTTTCGGTACGTGCGGTGTGGTGTGGTGTGTGGTGTGTGTGTTGTGGTGTGTGGTGGTAATGGTGTGGTGGCAATGTGGTGTGGTGTGGATGTTGTGTGTTGGTGTGGTGTGGTGTGGTGTGGTGTGTGTGGTGTTGGTGTGTGGAGTGGTGTGGAGTGGTGAGGCTGTGTGGCGATGTGTAGGCTGCGTTGTATAGTAAGGTGTGGTGTGGTGTGGTGTGGTGTGGTGTGGTGTGGTGTGTGGTGGCGTGGTATGGTGCAGTGTGGTGTGGTGTGGTGTGGTTTTCAGTGGTGTGGTGTTGCGTGGCGTATCATGTCGTGTTATTTTATGTCGATTTGTGTCGATTTGTGTCGTTTTGTGTCGTAGTATGGTGTGTATGTCAGTGTGTGTGGTGTGTGGTGCTATGGTGTGTTGGTGTCTGGTCAGTGGTGTTGGTGTTTGTGTTCTTTGTTTGTTTGTGTTGTGGTGAGGTGTGGTGTTTTGTTGTTTTTGGTGTGGTGTTGTGTGTTGTGGTTATGGCGTGGTAAATGTTGGCGGTGGGCAGTGTGGTGTTTGTGTTGTTTGTTTGGGTGTGGTGTGGTGTGGCGTGTCATGTGTTTCTTTTGTGCGATATGTGTGGGTTTTTTGTAGTAGTATGGTGTGTGTGGTCGCTTGTTGTGTGGTTTTGGTGAGTGGTGTGTTGTATGTTGGTGTGTTATGTGGTGTGTAAGGTGTGGTGTTCATTGTGTTGGTGTGTGTGTGGTGGGTGTTGTTTGGTGGGGTATGGTGAAGTGTGGTGTGGTGTGGTGGTGGTGTGGGGTGTGGAGTGGTTTGGTGTGGTGTTTGCGTGGCGTTTCATGTCGTGTTGTTTTGTGTCGATTTGTGTCTTTTGTGTCGAGTATGTTGTGGTGTGGTGCGGTATGGTGTGGTATTTGTTGGTGCTGTGTTGTGTTGTGTTAGTGTGTTGTGGTGAGTGGCGTGTCGGTGTGGTGTGGTGTGGATGTGTGTGTGGTGCGGTGCGGTGCGGTGTGGTGTGGCTGTGGTGTGGGTGCGGTGGGTGTGGTGTGGTGTAGTGTGGTGTGGTGGTGGTGTGGTGTTGACTGTGGTGGTCCTGTGCGGGTGGTGGTGATGGTGGTGATGGGGGCTGGTGGGGATTTGGGTGTAGTGTGGTCAGTGGGTGTGTGTGGCTGGTCTGGTGTGTGCGGCGTGTGTGCGCGAGGTTAGTCGAGTGTGTGTACGTCAGTGTGGGTGTCGTCCGTTGTGGTGTCGTCCTGTGTGGTGTGGTCCGGTGTGGGGTAGTACCGTGTAGGTGTCGTCCGCTGTGGTGGGGTCCGGTTGGTGTCGTCCGTTGTTGGTGTGGTTGTGTGGTGTGGTGTGGTGTGTGTGTGGTGTGGCGCGGTCTGGTGCCAGTGTGTTTGGGTGTGGTGGTGGTGTGGTGATTCCGTGAGTGTGTGTTGCAGTGGCTTCTCCTGTACGCTGTTGTGTTTCTGTCCCTTTAGTGTCGCTTTGTGGATCGTCGGCTGGTGTGGCTCTGTGCGTGGTGGTGTCGTTGTGTGGGGCATGTGGTGTGTGTGTAGGATCTGGTGTCGGTGTGTTGGTGGGTGTGTTGTGTTGGTGGTGTGATTTGTGGTGCGCGTGTGTCGGTTTGTGGTGGGTGAGAGGGTGGTTTGTGGTGGTGTGGTGTGGGTGTGGTGGTGGTGTGTGTTGGTGAGGCGTGGTGTGGCGCGTTGTCGGCGTGTGTGGGTGTGTGTGGTGTGGTGTGGGGGTGGTGTGGTGTGGGTGGTTGGTATGGTGCGTGTGGTGTGCGTGTGATGTGGGGTGTGTGGTGTGGTGTGGTGTGTTGGTGTGGTTGGTTGGTGGCGTGGGGGTGTGTGCGGCGGGGTAGTGGTGTGTGGTGTGGTGTGCGCCGTAGGGTGCTGTGTGGTGGTGTTTTGTTGTGGTGTGGTTTTCAGTGGTGTGGTGGTTGTGTGGCGTAGCATGCTCGTGTTGTTTTATGTCAATTTGTGTCATTTTTGTGTCGTTTTGTGTCGTAGTATGGTGTGGTCCTGGGTGCGGTGTGGTGTGGTGGTGTGGTGTTGTGAGTGGGTTGGTGTACTGTGCGTGAGGGGGGGGGGGGGGGGTTGTTTTGTTTTTTGTTGTGTTGTGGTGTGTTGTGTTGGTTGTGATTTGTGGTTGTGGTGTGTGGTGTTGAGTGTGTTTGAGGGGTGTGGGGAGGTGAGGTTGGTGTGTGTGGTGTGGTGGGTGTGGTGTGGTGGGTGAGGCGGGGGTGTGGCGCGGTGTAAGGCGGGGTGTGTGGTGTGGGGTGGGTGGTGTGGTAGTGGTTGGTATGGGTGTGGTGTATGGGTGTGGTGTGGTGTGGTGGGTAGTGTGGTGCAGGGTGGTGGGTGGTGTGATGTGGTGGGGAGGTGTTGTAGTGGATGTGGTGTGTGTAGGTATGGTTGTCGTGTGGTGTGGTGTGGTGTGTGTGGGGAGGGTGAGTGGTGTAGGTGTGGTGAGGCCTTGGTGTGGTGTGTGGTGTGGGTGTGGCGCGGTAGGGTGCAGTGTGGTGTGGTGGTTGGGTGGTTTTCAAGTGGTGTGGTGGTTGCTTGGCCCGTTCATGTCGTGTTTTTTAATAATGTCATTTTGTGTCGATTTGTGTCGTTTTGTGTCTCGTATGGTGTGGGTCTGGTGCGGTGTTGTGTGGGTGTGTCGGTGGTGTGGTTGTTGTGGTCGGTGCGGTGTGTTGTTGTTGTGTGGTGTTGTGTTTGTGGTGGGGTGTGGGTGTGGTGTGTGGTTGGTGTGGTGTGTTGTGGTGTTCATGTGGGTTGGTGTGGTGTGTTGTGAGGGGTGTGTGGTGAGGCCGGTGGTGTGGCGAGGTGTAGCTTGTGTTGTGTTTGGTGGTGTTGTGGTTTGGTGTGGTGTGGTTGTTTGAGTGCGTATATGGTGTGTGTTGTTTGTTTGTGTTTGATTTGTGTCGTTTTTGGGTGTCGTGGTATGGTGTTGGTGTTGCGTTTGTTGTGTGGGTGTATTGTTGTGGTTTGTGGTTGTGGTGTGGTGTGTGTGGTGTGGTGTGTGTTGCGTTGCGTCTCATGTTGTGTTGGTTGTGGCGATTTTGTCGATTTGTGTCGTTTTGTGGTCGTTGTATGGTGTTTGTGTGGTGTGGGTGGGGGTGTGGTGTGGTGAGTTTTTGTTGGAGTTGCTTATTCTTGCTGTGTCCGTGTCGTTTTGTGTCCCCCTTCGTGTCCTTTTTTGTCATTTTGGTGTCCCTTATGTGTTTTTTATTTTTGGTGGTGGTGGTGTCGTGTTTTGTGGTTTTCTCTTTTCGTGCTTTGTGATGAGTTGTAGTGAGTTGTGGTGTGATTTCTGGTGAGTTGTGTTGTTTTGTGTTGTGTTGTGTTGTGTCGTGTCATTTTTGTGTCCTTTTGTGGCGTGTTATGTCGTGGTGTGGTGATGTGTGGTGTGGTTTGTGTGGTGATTTGTGAGGCCAAACACACAAACAAACAACTGGTTCCAAATGCACTGCCAAACAGCACAGTTCACCCATATACACACACCTGGCCATCCATGCACTATAAGACAACCCCCAGGCACATGCACACACATCTGGCTACACATGCACTGCCACACAGATCTGTTTCCTTACACAGTTACACACCACCTGGTCATCCATGCACTACAAGACAATCCATGGACAAACACAACCCAATCAGACACCTCACGCACACACACACCAGGCCATCCATGCACTACAAGACAACCCCATGCACACATTCACACATACCCAGACACTCACACACGCACACACAAGGGGCTACGCATGCACTGCCACACCGCCCTACTTACATACACACACACCTCGCCATCCCCATGCACTAAAAGACAATCCCATTGACACAAACAACACACTCAGGCACTCACCCACACACACTGGCTATCCATGCACTACACCATGCACTCACACACACGGGCTATCCATTCACTACCCCATGCACACACACAAACACACTCAGACACACCTTGAACACACACATAACTGGCTATCCAACTGCAGCACAACCCAAACACAACTACTGAAGCACGAATAAATATCACGCACTACAACACCACATAACACGAGCGCAATCATCTTCTCATTAACACCATCAGTACTAAAAATCTCACCATGACCATCATCATCACTCCTACAATTAGAATCATTTATTTCACAACCATCACTCCAGACTATACCAATATACCATGCATGTAGGTACACATCATACAATGCTATGCTACACCATGCCATGCCCCACTAGTATACCATTGTACTATGCATGTTGGTATAAACCATAACATGCAGTGCTATGCTGCACCAGGCCATACCATACTAATCTACCATTGTACCATGCATGTAGGTATAAACCATTCAATGTCATGCTATTCTGCACCATGCAGTACCATACCAAATTTACCATGCAGGTAGAGCAAGGGGTGGTAGCATGATCCTTCCCATGTTGTCTCATCTGCATGCGAAGCAGGGAACCGCGCGCGCTTAATGAGGCGATGGGCGACTATCAGAGTTGAACTGAGGGGGGCATCAAGAATTACGAAGAATTGGTTCAAAGACAAGTCCTAGGCGCGTGTCGAAAGCTAATAATTGAGAAACTTCAACTGAATAAGCCTGCGAGAATGGGCGAGAAGGGAAAACGAGCGAAGGACGGGTCCCTGGCGATCCTAGGCCGCCTGCCAGGGAGGGGTAACGTATGGCGCGGTGGCGTGGTCCATTTCGCCTCGGCAATACAAATGGGGGCGGCTTGGCCCATGCGAATGATGGTACCTCCATAGTTTGCAACTCGAAAGTCGCTGGTGTTTAATTCCAAGCTCCGCAAGTGTGTAATCTGGATATGTTACCGTTGCCCATGTAATCGTTCATCATTGTGCAAGCTCGCGAGGCTGGAAACATGAACATTACGTGATTTAGAAGTACACAGTACATATCCGTAGGCCCACCCCACGCACCCGTCCCACCCCACGCACGTCCCTGCGGCTGAGTTGTGGGTGAAGTCCGTGCTAATAATAGCTGAAGTGCCCCAGGGGAATGTTTCGTCCATGGTGATGCTTGCATGTTTCGCCTCGATTTTTTGACGACAATTCCATTCCCAAACCTATGTATGCGCACATGATTGGATGGTACGAATTTGAAATGATAACAAATGTTACCCAATAATTGTCGCTTTTGGCCCAAAAAGCACAAACCTTAGCTCCTTTTCTTGAATTCCGATGCTCATATGTGTTCTCGTGAGAAAATCTCCGGTATCAATAAGTCTTATAATTGTTATATGTTGTATAATGTTTCGTTTTTTTGTGATTACAAGTGAATCCTGAAAAAGTAGTTTGTGACGGCCGGACGGACGGACGGACACACACACAGTTTTGACAGGCTAATCCCTCAATCAAAAATTTCGAATTTTTTTTCATTCGGGTATTTTGTAATTTTTTTCATTCGGGTAAAATCTGGAGATTTTTTTCATTCGGGTATTGAGCGGATTATCAGTTTCTCACTCTAGGGAGTGAATACGGTATATTAATATATCTACGCATAGCATAAACCCATCATCTTCAATCATTCGTAGTGTCCTAGACAGGCCAGTGTTGAACCACCCAATTCAAGCCCACGCCCCAAATCCCGTGATCATAATTCCAATCATCTACCCCCCGTTACAGAGATACTAGGGAGCAAGAAATCATCATGGCTGCCACTGCAGCATGCGGAACCGCCTGGGCTGCTTGTTATGCGGCTGCAGGTTTGGTGGCAGGAACCGTCACAGCAGGTAAACACGTCAGATAAATTGGCTGTGATAGTGTGCACTGTGCAGTCGTCACGGACTCACGGCACATTTCACGTACGTATGTGCAATTGTGCATGTGTGCGTATCCCGGTTACAAGAATGTATGTTTTTATTTCGTATGCTGTTGCAGTCCAGTGGTATGTCAAATAGGTTGAAGGGACTTTTCCAACCATGGCTATAACGAAAAAACACTGATGAACAGATTCATATTGAATTTTTTGCACCATGACTTCAGGATTGTTTTTCTATGCCAACAATTATTATCGATATTATAATGATTATACCGGTATGCATCGATAATTTAGATGTATGGAATCTGATACCTGGGTAGCTCATGGGGAAGACATGTGCATGTCTGTATGCTGTACGTATATGTTGCATGTGCATGTGCAAATAAATAAATATATACATCAATATTACGCCTTATTCTGAGGCGTGAAGTTGAGGGGAATGAGTGGGGCAGCCCGTTTGCTTGCACTGGGGCCAAGCACCAAATGTGTATATGTACCTGTGCATGTCTGCATGATGAAGGCAGCCATGTGAATGCATTATGCACTCAGGAGTGTGATAAAGCAGTAGTTATTATACGACTGGTTCTCTGACCGCTGTGACTGTGAGGAGCCTGAGGTCTGATAGATCATAGACTGATAATAACCAATGAGTTGGGAAATGATCCGCAGGCTCTGTAAAACTAACGCATCACTTTGTTTTGGCTGTGCGTATCAGCTTTTAGTTTTCCCGACTAGCCAAATCTTCAGCAAAGCGCTGCACCTTGAAGCATCATCAGCCTTCCCCCAGCAGATTTCATCGTGGGCTACTTGTCTCCTTCATGCCCATGGGGAGGATCTTCTTAGCTTAGGCTCAGTCTTAGAACCCCCAGATTCGTCAGTCTTCCTCCTCGTCCTCCGGTGCAGCCTCTGTCGTATAACTGTCTGTCCTAGATAGAGGGGTGGTAAACTAGCATCAGTACACAAGTACACAACACATATATCACTTTTTCCTGCATGAACTTCAGGGTAGGCAGGAACTTCAAGACACAATTTACCCCCCCACACCCCACCCCACCCCTTTCCCTCTGTCCTGCAGGAATCGGGGCACCAGCAGCAGCTTTGGCTTGTAATGCAGCAGAGGGTAATTGCATGGCGCTTTGCTTCATTCCAGCAGCCGCTGAAGCCCCACTCACGGGTGGCGCAAGCCTTGCATGCGCTGGACTTGCAAGCTGCGCTGGCATTGGAGCTGGCTACACGGGTTATGTCGTCTACCAACGCAGCATGAAGCAAAACAGCGTTGTCGAATGCGTGGTTGACAAATGTATGCTTCATATTTTTCTTTTTTGTTTTCTGTTTCCTTCTTCTATCTTCCTGTTTTGTATAATTTACATTTATATATTCAGCAAGGGTGAATATTAACAGACATAATATATAAGGCGGTCAAATCATCGAAAAGGCATTAGCCAAGGGGGGCCTGGGGGCTATCCCTATGTACATGGACGTGGGCACATGTGAGGCGACATCCGACATCCCCAGACCCCTAACCACCCTCAACCACCCTGATCTTCCCCAAACCACATGGGATAAATACATTGATGACGAATCCAAACCTAGAAAGGCCTACCTAGTTGAACTAGGCTACTGCTCAGACAACCAACACATAAAATTCCAGGAAAAGAGCGTTCAGCATGAGGAGCTCCAAGGTATCCTTCAACAACAAGGATTCCTCGTCCTCTAGCTACCTAGTCTTCACCATGGGTACCACTGGTACCATACCCATCACAACGATTACCAATCTCGCTCTCCACCTAAGGGATCAGTCGCGAACACATATACAAACTCATTTATTACATTACATTACACTACATGTTAAAGTCTACTTTACACCGCGAGGGTGTATGAGACTCCGTGCTTTAAACAAAAAGAAAAAGCACCCACTAAGCAAAAACCCCCATTACATCAGGGGTGTGTCGACGACAAACAAACCAAACTCCCAACCACCGTTTTGGTGGCGTAGGTATTAAACCCCCTAGAGCAGGACCCAGATCTCAACCACTTACAGTGGCGGAGGTAAGAAGCTAACAAATGAGAAGTCACAAGAAGAAAAAAAGGGATAATAAATTACGGTGCCACTAAGCAGTCCAGGGCTTCCTGTCTTGCTCTTCTACAAGTAGAAAGATAGTCGGCAAGGTTGCTCCAGAAAGTCTTAGTGCCATTTCCATTCATAAAGGTTCTGAATGTGGAATCGCAGAATTCCACATTCCATACGGTTAAGTCGGTATCCTCATGGACATGCCTATAAATATCTGTAAACAGCTTCTGGTAGCGGAGGCGAATATCATTATAAAAAGGGCACTCAAACATATGCATTTCATCCTCAGGTTTTTGGAACCCACACATTTGACAGTGTCTCATTGAACGAGGGATGTGTGCTCTATCCACCACCCTCATTCTTTCTGTGTTTAGCCAATGGGAACCCATTCTAAACTGTGCTATAGAACGAATCTGATCCTGCTTATGTAAGGCAGATTTATAAGCTGCACATAGAATATGTTGTCTCCTGTACCAGCATTCTGGCCATACGTCGCATGGAGAAGCCCCTACCGCCTCGAGGGTTGACTCTTACTATGTCTGCCATGGTGTCACCAGCTGTGGCGGAAAAAACCCATAATATGGTGACTTTCCCCTGCTGTGGCATCCGGGAGGGTCCCCTGGACACCCCGCCCTTCCAGGTGTTATCTTTTTTATTTTTTATGCTGCAGTCCCCATTGTGCATGGCAGTGTTGATAACACTGTCGTCTGCTACGTATACCTTGGGCAGCAGACAACTAGGGCAGGTCTTATCAATGGTAGCACCTCAGGAATCGGTCATATTTGTTAGGCACACGTTGCCCAGCTCACTGTGTATTGGTCTGCCTATTAAAATTTATGTTGCACTTCAGGGGTAGCCAAATAGGCTACAGGGACTTTCCCAACAATACATATATTCTGCAGAGAGCAAAGAGATTGTTACCTTCATCTATGAGATTGTTCAATCAGCATGTAGCAGGATAGCCTATAGTCTTTATCTCTGGTATATGTAATGAGAACGCCTGATGGGGCTAGGTAGTAAAGGAGCCCCGTCTTACAGCGGTAGATAACGGGCTGCTACTTTATGCTGGGCTGCTACTTTATCTGGACAAAGCTACCATGGCGGTTGACAGCGACCACGAACACTAACACACACCTGTAGGGATTTAAACCCAGCACCTTCTTTGGTCCAACGAAATGATCAACCATTGAACTGTTTGTCGCTAGGGGATATGTAGGGGACTGTTTGTCGCTAGGGGATATGGTATATGTAGGGGACTGTTTGTCGCTAGGGGATATGTAGGGGACTGTTTGTTGCTAGGGGATATGGTATATGTAGGGGACGGCAATATCATATCACATGATATCATGTCATCATATGATGCCAGTAGTGTGACTAGGCTAAAGTTACCATTTATGTACAATATGATAGGATATCATACTCGCCTTTGGTCAATATCATATGACATATAGTATATATTGTATAACACCAAGTATACAATTTCAGACAAATCAAAATACAACTGCAACCATCTAGAATTGAAGCCTGAGGCTATTCCTGCCTTAAAAATTAATGGCAATATAAGCATAAGGCTATTACAGCCAAGGCTAGTTGGTATGGTATTCCGGTCCCTCGTTATATGTACCTTATTCAATATACATACCTTATTCAGTATATGTACCTCATTCACCAGCATATGTACCTTATTCAGTATATTATATGTACCTTATCCAGTATGTGTACCTTTTTCAACATGTGCACCTTATTCAGTATCTTGACATTTCGAGTATGCCTTTTCGATATGCCCATTAGTCTAGCGTTCCGTTTCAAAGTATCATAAATTACATTCTGCTTCCCTCCAACAGCAGGCGAAGCAGCTCTTAGCGACAAAATACTTCGAGCTTGCGTTGCCATTGCCGCATTCTACTTCATCTTCCGATGCTGCCCCTGCCGATGCGACACTACCGTATCCAAGTTTGATACATGAGGCATTGCTTCCTTCCATCAGCAACACTCACGGGGCGGCAGTAGCCTTGTAGGGACACTTGCATATATACCGTACTGTGCTGCTATGGCAGCTGTTGCTGTCTATTCTATCTTACCTTCTGAAGCTGCCCGAACGGATGCGACACTGCCGAATCTAAGTATGATACATGAGGCATTGCTTCCTTCCATCAGCAGCACTCACGGGGCGGCAGTAGCCTTGTAGGGACACTTGCATACTGTAGCCTTGTAGGGACACTTGCATACTGTAGCCTTGTAGGGACACTTGCATACTGTGCTGCTATGGCAGCTGTTGCTGTCTATTCTATCTTCTGATGCTGCCCGAACGGATGCGACACTGCTGAATCCAAGTATGATTCATGAGACGTTTCTTCCTTCCATCAGCAGCATTCATGGGGGGGCACTAGCCTTGTAGGAACACTTGCATATATACCGTACTGTGCTGCTATGGCAGCTGTTGCTGTCTATTCTATCTTACCTTCTGAAGCTGCCCGAACAGATGCGACACTGCCGAATCTAAGTATGATACATGAGGCATTGCTTCCTTCCATCAGCAGCACTCACGGAAGGGCACTAGCCTTGTAGGGGCACTTGCATACTGCGCTGCTATGGCAGCTGTTGCTATCTATTCTATCTTACCTTCTGATGCTGCCCGAACGGATGCGAAACTGCCGAATCCAAGTATGACACATGAGGCATTGCTTCTTTCCAGCAGGCTGCTGGCAGCAGCAGCATTCATGGACGGCAGTAGCCATGTAGGGGCACACGTGAGCTGTGGAAGAGGCCGCTATGCCATTCGACATGATTAGGAAAAGGTGCACAGCGATAGATGTCTCATCGATCCCCTTATATATATATGGCGGAGGCAACTATCGGTTATCAATCTGACTGTACTACGATCGGGCTACTACAAGCTGTGCTGACATTGAAGGTATTGCTGCCTATTCAATCTGCCATGGGACTTGCCAAACTCGAACACTCATGAACATATATGGCGGACCAAGACGGGCTAATTGAAATACACAACATATATATGTATGCATATGAATATGTAAAATTCATAATTGATTCATTTTACACATGAATCAAGTCGAGTCAACACATCCCATCTGCTATCCAGACGCTTCTGCCCAGTTGTCCTCGCCTCAACTTATGTGGTCTGTGCTAGCATAGAAGCTGTTGCTGCCTATTCAATCTGCCATGGATATATATATATATATATATATATATATATGTATATATATGTATATATATATATATATATATGTATATATATATCAGTTGTACCTGATTCGATAAATCGATTCCTAAATGATCCGCTGAATGGCCATAACAGGACGATGCAAGAGCAGAAAGCGAGGTATACACATTCCCAATATATATTTTTCTGGCTACACGTAGCAGCTTCTAGGCAGCTCCTTTCACCCACCCTTGGACCAAACCTGGTATGACTCAGGTACTGCTGCACTGTACTGCTGTCGGCTAGATTATTGGCTTGTACCGCCTATCGATTATCTATCATGAATGTAATATGAAGGTATAAAAGGTCATGGGCATCCATCACGTCTCGCCCAACCGCACAATGCTAGCTACACTCTGATTGCTAAGCCATCTGGGCTACACTTCAGTTTACCTGCTCGCCATTGTTTCTGGGCGAAGCAATATCAGCATGTTAACTACAGCAAGCTAGCCATTGTGCGGTTGTAGCCAGAGATGAAGACTGCGCTGGGGGGGTGGCAGTATTGAGAACTCCCCACATCAAGATGTTGGCGGAAGTTCAGTGTTTTTAGCTAAGCATCAGCTTCTAGGCAGCTCACCTGACTGGCTATTCAGCCTAAGCTGACGCAACCTAGTGTGTCTGGAAGCTGGCAGAATCCACTGTCCAGGACTGTCGAGATCTTGGGGCTTAGCCTAATGGCTGGCTCAGGGAGCTTCCTTGAAGCTGTTGCTAGTCGCTGAAAAGGAAAACTATGGGAAGGCCCATTGACTTCCTTCAAACTGGCCACAAGGCACTGCTTTTCTGATCTGGACGAGCTGCAGCTTCTTGGGACCAGTTCACCAATCACCACATCCTCGTTGCAGTACAACCCTCCTGGTAATTCGCTTTCGATCTAGACTGTTTGAGGGAGGGCCAGTCCCTTCCCCCCTGGCTGGCTACGCATCCAGACCATAAGGATCCTGGTGCACCTGGAAGCTGTCATCAGCAGCTTTCCAGCACTGCTGAGAACCCAGGGGGTAGCCCAGAGGCTGGCTCAGGGAGTTGCACAGAAAGTTCGAAGAAAAGCTGAAAATAATAACCCTGCCACAAGGTGTTCAGTTTGGAGGAATGAGCTGCATGGCAGCGGATTTGACTTACACGGACGCATGTGACGGACGCATGTGTCGTACTGTAGTGCCTGTGCGAAACGCGACAGAATCCTGGAGCCTGGCATTGAAGACGAAGTTCCGCGCGTTTTTCGTGCATCGCCTGCTTGCGTCTCCTGCCTCATCCGCTGCCACTGCTGTTGCCTCGGTGCTGTAATGTAAAGAGAAAAAAACAGTTTATCAACTTCGAGCTCATAATGTCCTCCGACGACGATGAGGGCGCGACCGCGTGGCCAACACATGTCCCGGTAGGTTTACTGTGCTTGCTGCTCATTGGCGAAACGGACTGATGACCGACTAAGTAACATCGCAATGCCTGTTACTAGCGTGCACTTCTCCCTCCGTTCCATCCTTTCCAATCTCAGCTATCAATGAGATTTTCCTATTTTGTATCGCCCAATTGTATTCCCCTGCCTGCAGATGATATCGATTCCAACCATCGGGGATTCGAGTGAGGAGACGACAGATGACGACGAACTCGATGTCTCCCAGATTCTGTTCTCTGGGCTGTCCTACCCCACGCGCGATGCTAAACCTGCAGATGAGGTGAGGCATCGTAGAAGTCGTTTCTTCGCTTGAGCAAAAAAGTCAAACAGGAATTTGGTGTGTCAGGCAAGCACCAGCAACTGTCAAAGTTTTCTGAGACTAGAGCACTATCACTGTGCCCAAGGTTGGTTTGTCAATCTAACATGGTATATCAGCCTTCAGGCTGCTCTCCGTCTGCGGGCTGAGTAAACATGGGTAGCGTAACCGCTACTACACAACAACCCTTGCAAACATAATGTAGTCCTGTAGGTTCAAGACATCTCCAGGCCCGATGTTTCTGAGTTGACTGTTCCCTCTCCCTCTCCCTCCCACAACACTTCCAAAATGGCCTACCCATTTGCATGTTCTGCCAATCCATGACAGTGTACTGCTGATATGAAATGACTTTGCTCCTGCGAAAATAGCGGAAAATCCAGCTGACCACCGTTGAGATAAAACTCACAACAAACTTACAACAAACTAGTAGGGACGAAACAAACTGCAGGGATGAAACTTACAACAAACTTGCAACAAACTGTAGGGATGCAAATTACAACAACCTTGCAACAAACTGTAGGGGTGAAACTTACAACAAACTTATAACAAACTTACAACAAACTTGCAACAAACTGTATGGATGAAACTTACAACAAACTTATAACAAACTTACAACAAACTTGCAACAAACTGTAGGGATGAAACTTACAACAAACTTACAACAAACTTGTAGGGATGAAACAAACTGTAGGGATGAAACTTACAAAAAACTTATAACGTACTTACAACAAACCTACAACAAACTTCTAAGGATGAAACTAAGTTGTAGGGATGAAACTTACAACAAACTTCCAACAAACTTCCAACAAACTTGTTGGATGAAACTAACAGCAAACGTACAACAAACTTACAACAAACTTACAACAAACTTGCAACAAAATTGTAGGGATATAACAAACCGTAGGGATGAAACTTACAACAAACTTGCAACAAACTTGTAGGGATATAACAAACTGCAAGGATGAAACTTACAACAAATTTGTAGGATGAAACTAACAGCACACGTACAACAAACTTACAACAAACTTACATCAAACTTGTAGGGATATAACAAACTGTAGGGATGCAACTTACAACACACTTACAACACACTTACAGCAATCAGTTGTTTGTCCTCTGCACAGTCTTTCCTGAACACACTGTCATTGGTTATAATCCCTATGCTGGACCCTCACACTATTCCCCACACCCACGCACATGCATCCTTGCACCCGTACCCATGCTCGTGCCCATGCACCTATACCTAAGCCCTTGCACCCGTGCCCTTTCCCAAGCGCATGCCCCATGTCTATGCCCCCATTCCCGTTCCCCCATGCCCACGGCCATTCCCATTACAGTCCCTGTGCCCATGCACATGCACATGTGTGTACCTCCCCCCCCCCCCCCCACACACACACCCACACCCACACCCACACCCACACCCGCCCCCCCACTCACCCCCCCCCCCCCCCCCCCCCCCCCCCACACACACACACCCACACACCCACACACCCACACACCCACACCCACACCCACATCCGCACCCACACCCACACCCCACACCCACCCACCCACACCCCACCCACACCCCACCCGCACCCAGTCTAACCCTTCCTGACCCAATTGATGTACTCAGGCAGCAAGATCCTCTGCAGCAACCACTCCAGGTGAGCTATGTGTAGGGAATGGCAATATGTCATCATAAAAAGTAATGATAACGCCTGGTGGGGCGTGTTATTAAGCGAACCCGTCGTACGCGGGCAGAGAACGGTCTACCACCTCAACTGGACACGGACATATGTATGGGTCGGCTATGTTATATAATATAAGTGAATAAATAATATTACATAATATTATAAAATATTAGTCGGACGAGCTGCCTAAACAGAAATTCGAATTTATTTGAAAGACTAATATTATTGTGACACTATCACGAGGGGGGGGGCAGGAAAAAAAAAGATGACCCCATGCCTCAGATGCCTCAGAGAGCTTGTTAGGAGGATGAAGAACCTGGCCTTATTTTGTTTTGGCCCAGTAGGAAAAAAGTAATGGGCCTCCAAAGTTGGGGGGTGGGTGGGTGGGTGGTGAGAGAAAAAACTGGAATTTAAGAAAAAATAGGTACTTTTCAAGTTTGTTTTTCATAGCCCGCAGAATGACAAGGGAGTAGAACTGGGGTGTTCCTGTACGGAAGACCAGTCTCCATTGGTGCTATTAGGGCTTCCTCCACCCCTTCCCCCCTTAAACCAACCCTGCAGTACAAAACAAGAAAGTACAGATTCCGCAACGAACGTATTGGTGCATGCTCTTCTTTCTTCCCATCTCTTCTTTCTATCTGAGACCATTTCATGTTGTCCGATGGACCCCTTCGCTTATAGCATCGAATGTGATGAGTGCAGACAGGAATTGTTGAACAGGCACCCTGCGAACGTCGCGAGGCACAAGAACTCGAAGGAGTCTTGGCCCTTGTGTGATGGTGTCCCCCAAAAGCAGGCACAACTGCCAAAAGCAGGTGCACAGAGAGATTAGGTGGTGGTATGCAAAGTTCAAGACTGTAAAAAGAGTCTGAAGATGTCATCCATGCAACTACATGTGGCTGGTCACATCTTGAGGCGTGAATGTGGTCACGCCAATGGCGTGTCAGCATGTGCTGCTGCGGCTTGTGGCTTTTGTGGTGTTGTCTGCCATGACAGAAGCTCTGGTGTGTGCAATGTGGGCTTGAAGAAGGGATCTACCTCACACATAATAGTGGTGACATCTTCATGCCCTCAAGTTTACAAAATGTCCTTCACTTCTGTTGAGAAGGGATCTACAGCCAACCCTTGTACCAATAGGCCTGTTGCATGCCCTATCTGCCTTTCTGATCCCGACAAGACCCGCAAGTACGTGTGGAGCTACCACATCCTTCATCACATGCAGTCTGTCCACCCAGCCCAGAAACTCAGCACGGACGACATTGAGACATTTGCCCTGAGTGTGGCTGAGTTTAAGGGGGTCATTGGCAAGGAGCACAAGTCTGAAAGGCGTGATCAAAAGGTGCAAGAGGTGCAAGATCTATTGCAAGCTGAGGCAGCCCTAGTAGAGGTGCCGGCATTGTTCTGGAGTAGGGTGGTTAAGAAAGAGGAAGAGGGAGAGGGAGGAAGAGAGGGAGAGGATGAGTGAGGAGAGGGAGGAGAGGCAGAGGAGGGTGATGAGGATGAGGATGACCACATGGCCCACTGGTGCTAAATCTCTAGGATGAATAAATAGGTTGGTTGTCTAGGTGATTGGTTGTAATAGTCCGAGCATTTGATTCGTATTGGCTGAGCATAAGATTGAGATAGGCCTAGCATGTTAATTTTATAGGCTATGGCAAATTAGGGGGCTGGGGGCCTTAAACCCTAGGCCCTACCTCTCACGTAACATTGATGGTGATGATGCGCTTTGTCCGTGTGCCCACAAGCGCTGATTGTATTGTCTCATTTTATTTTTCTTGCTCCATATAGGGTGCATGGTTATAAAAGCAGCGCCATTAGATAGGCCTTTTCAAGCTATACATAATGCACACTACTTTGACCCCTTAATTATTATTGTGGGGGGAGGTAATGGCCTCCAAGTGGGTTCCACCAGCCGGGGGGCAGGTGGGTGGGTGGTAAACTCAGCCCTCTGTAGGAAAAATGGGCATGGGGTAGGAGATTTATTTTTTGCCCCCCCCTCGCACTATCATAATATTAGTTAATATTAGTTTTTCAAACACTAAATTAGCTGCCGTTCCCTAGCTATAGTAGGGAACGGCACTATGATATCATATGCTATCATGTCATCATATGAGATCATATGATGCCGGCAGTCCGACTAGGTTAAAGTTACCATTTATGTGCAATATCATAGGATGCAATTTGTATGATATCGTATGATATCAAACTCGCCTTTGGTCAACATCATGTGATATGCCGGTCCCCTAGCTATGTGGTGAAGACCTTCAGATACTTGATATAATATTTTTACTGAGACTTCGCTACCGTTGTGCCTAGAAGCTTTTCATGTACCGGAGGGGGGGGGGGGGGGGGGGGGGGGGGGGTGCAAAAATAAAGTAGCCTCATTGGAAGTTGTTACCTCCCCCCCAGCTCCCCTTACCCCACCCCTAACCCACCCCTTCACCTCCTCAACCCCCCACCCCACCTACCCACCCACCCACCCCTCATGAGTAGCCACCACCCCACAAGGACTCCCTCCTATTCGTATAGGCGAAACATCGGGCGATGGAGGTCCCCTGCCCACCAGCTCCCTCCCCCCCCCCCCCCCTAACCCCCCCCTTCACCTCCTCACCCCCCCCACCCCACCTACCCACCCCCCCCACCCCTCTTGAGCAGCCACCACCCCACAAGGACTCCCTCCTATTCGTATAGGCGAAACATCGGGCGATGGAGGTCACCCTGCCCACCAGCTC
The DNA here is from genome assembly GCA_013435795.1 of Chlamydomonas sp. ICE-L. NCBI lineage: Eukaryota > Viridiplantae > Chlorophyta > Chlorophyceae > Chlamydomonadales > Chlamydomonadaceae > Chlamydomonas > Chlamydomonas sp. ICE-L. The sequence continues at coordinate 11,308,831 of JACBWV010000338.1, read as the reverse complement.
CCCCCCCCTAACCCCCCCCTTCACCTCCTCACCCTCCCACCCCTCCTACCCACCCCCCCACCCCTCTTGAGCAGCCACCACCCCACAAGGACTCCCTCCTATTCGTATAGGCGAAACATCGGGCGATGGAGGTCACCCTGCCCACCAGCTCCCTTCCCCCCCCCCCCCCTAACCCACCCCTTCACCTCCTCACCCCCCCCCCCCCACCTACCCCACCCCCCACCCCCCTTGAGCAGCCACCACCCCACAAGGACTCCCTCCTATTCGTATAGGCGAAACATCGGGCGATGGAGGTCACCCTGCCCACCAGCTCCCCCCCCCCCCCAAACCCCCCCCCCCCCAAACCCCCTCACCCCACCACCCCACCTACCCACCCCACCACCCTTGAGCAGCCACCACCCCACAAGGACTCCCCCCCATTCGTATAGAGGACACATCAGGCAATGGGAGTCACCCTTTCCACCAGCTCCCCCCCTTCACCCCTACCCCCCCACCCCACCCCACCCCACCCCCTCACCTCCCTTGAGCAGCCACCCCACAAGGGCTCCCTCCCATTCGTATAGAAGAAATATCAGGCGATGGAATTCACCCTTCCCACCAGCTCACTTCACCCATACCAGCCAACCTCTCTCCAGTGGTTGAGAATGCAAACGTTGGGATTTCAAACTTTGAATCTGAGCCAGACCCTGAGGAGGAGGCTGAGGGTGGGTTAGGCAGTGGCTGGCTTCTCGGTGCTGCTGCCAGGCTGGCAGACCTGTCGTCCCCGCGGATACGTCGAATGCTGGTGAGCGATGATTAATATGATTTTGTCGTTCGTGGCTGATACATGTGAATTGAAATCTGATGACTTTACACATTTATTCGTTTAATTTAAACATTTATTTTATAACCTGAGGACGCATCTTAACTGTAATTCATATTAAATGATGAGGCTCATAACTCATGAATAGCAAAGCAATCTGATGTATAAGTTACCCCCCCCCCCCCCCCCCCCCCCCTCCCTCCCTCCCCCCCCCAGGATAATGAGGCAGGTGGAGAGGCCAGTAGTAGTGAGGATATCGAGGGTGGGAGCACAGGAGAACACATTTCACACCGCTTCCACAGCATCATAGCTGCCCCCCCACCCCCACCCCACACCCCACCCACACCCCCACCCCACACCCACACCCCACACACACACACAACCCCACCACACACACACACACCTCCACACACACACACACATACACACACACACACAAACCATACTTGGTGCAGGATGATGAGGCAGCAGTTGGACTGGCCTTAGATGGGGGAAACACAGAAGATCACATTTCCCAACGCTTCCATAGCATCATTGCTGAGACCGAGGAGGCCCCCCTAGAAGTGGCTGCCCCTGGACAAGGACTCACTCTGGAGGGGGGGCTTGACGTGGATGACCTGGACGCTCTCATCGCCCGCCTGGAAGCTGGGGCTGTGGACCTCAGTGTGAGGCCAAGGTGGGTGGGGTAGGTGCGTGGGTGTGTGTGGGTGCTTGGGTGTGTGTGTGGGGGGGGGGAGGGCAATGGCCCTTAGTGCTAGGCCAAGGTTGGTGTGTGTGTGGGGTAGGTGGGGGGTTGGTGTGTGTGTGGGTGGGTGGAGGGGAGTCTGTGGACCTCAGCGTGAGGCCAAGGTGTGTGTGTGTGGTTAGGGTAGGTGCTTGTGGAGTGGGGGGGGGGGGGGGGGGGGGATGGGGGGGAGGCTGTGGACCTCAGCGTGAGGCCAAGGTGGGTGGGTGGGGTGTGTGTTGGGGGGGTAGGTGTGTGTGTGTGTGTGTGGGGGGGGGAGGCTATGGCCCTTAGCGCTAGGCCAAGGTGTGTGTGTGTGTGGTTAGGGTAGGTGCTTGTGGGGTGGGGGGGTGGGGGGGAGGCTGTGGACCTCAGCATGAGGCCAAGGTGGGTGGGGTAGGTGGGTGGGTAGGTGCGTGTGTTGGTAGGTGGGTGCTTGGGCGTGTGTGTATGGTGTGTGTGTGTTGGGGTGGGGGGGGGGCTTGCGGCCCTTAGTGCTAGGCCAAGGTTGGGGTGTGGGGTGTGTGTGGGGGGGGATGTGGTGCGAGTGTGTAGGTGTGGGTGTGTGTGGAGAGTTGGCATTGGTAGGGGCAGGGTGGATGGGGCGGTAGGTGGGGGAGCGGTGTGGGTGGAGGGTTGGTAGTGGTAGGGGCAGGGGGTGGAATGGCGGTAGGTGGGGGAGCGGTGTGGGTGGAGGGTTGGGAGTGGTAGGGGCAGGGGTGGATGGCGGTAGGTGGGGGAGCGGTGTGGGTGGAGGGTTGGGAGTGGTAGGGGCAGGGGTGGATGGCGGGTAGGTGGGGGAGCGGTGTGGGTGGAGGGTTGGGAGTGGTAGGGGCAGGGGTGGATGGCGGTAGCTGGAGGAGCGGTTTGGGTGGAGGGTTGGGAGTGGTAGGGGCAGGGGTGGATGGCGGTAGGTGGGGGAGCAGTGTGGGTGGAGGGTTGGGAGTGGTAGGGGCAGGGGTGGATGGCGGTAGGTGGGGGAGCAGTGTGGGTGGAGGGTTGGGAGTGGTAGGGGCATGTTCGGGTGTATGTGAGTGGGGGTTGGGGATGCGATGGGCTAGACTTGATTGAGCGGCTAAGTTGGTTTTGCATGATTGTATCTGTAGATGGAAGTTAGACCATATCTCGCGACCCCCGCGAAGAGTAGCAGTAGCTTTCTAGAAAAAATTAGCTTAGAAGCTTCATTGGCTTAGAAGCAGTAGCTTTATAGAAAATAAAGTTTGTTGAATGCCTTTTGTTTTTGCCAACACTTGAATGCCTTTTTGAAGGTACTTTTTGAAGGTACAAGAAAGCTTCCAAGCTAATGCCTTCTGTTACAGAGCTATCAAGAGCTCTCAAGAGATGTCGATGGGAGTAAGAGCACATGTCATGACTCTTGTGGAACTCTTTGGTAGTGGTGGGAGGTGGTGGTGAGAGGTGTGGGAAGTGGTGGTGGTGATGGCGGTGGTGATCCCATTTTACAAGAAAGTTTTTTTGAAATATTTTGTGGTTGTGATGTCAGATGTTGGTACAAGAAAGAATTTTTGCGGAGCCCCCCCTGCTTGGGGACGAGAGCCCCCAGGTTCACCCCAGTGGACGTTTTTGGTCCGTCCGATTGACTGACCAAGTGAAAAAACAAAGCCTGACACGTCAGCCAACTGTCTCATAACCGACTGGCTTCAGTCAGATCCATCGTTGCCATCTGACGTTCCGTCTCACTCTACGCCAATAATTCCGCGTTTGTTTTTACAAGAAGTTTTTTTTGAAGAGAGAAGGCTAGACTCTATCATCACTAATTGTGGTTATCAACTCAAAGAGTGCTTGAGTTTACAAGCACTTAGTGTGTTTGCGTGTACCAGCACAGTGTGGGCTTGAATTGATCAGCACGGCTCAGTACTTTGAGCCACGAGACAGCTTTTAAGCGAATGCCTTTTGTTACAAGGGCAAACAAAGTAATGATAACGCCTGGTGTGGCGTGGTATTAAGGGAGCCCCGCATTACGGCGGTAGGGAACGGGCTGCGGGAGAAGGCTAGACTCTATCATCACTAATTGTGCCTGAGGTTATCAGCACTGAGATGGTTGAGTTTACAGTGTGTTTGCGTGTACTAGCACAGTGAGAGCTTGAATTCATCAGCCCACCTCAGGATTTTGTTGATGTGATTGGCGGAGTCACTCCTACAAAACGAGGGAGTAGGGTCGCGGGTTGGTTTCTCCCACCGCCCCTGAGTGCGCATACTCTTTTGTAGGAGTGATAACGCAATTCGAACTGAATACTCAGTGCCGCTGGTTTGTGTAGGGAGACCCACCTCCTGGGGTGGAATACCTTTCACAACTTAAAAAAAAGGCACACTTGTTGAGATCTTGGTATGCTGGTGGTAGTGTTGGTGCTGGAGCCGCTAGTGGCAAGGGCTGTCTTGGCAGTGCCTTTGGTAGTCATGTCTGTATGTGTTAGTGTGTGTGTGTGTGTTGGTGTTTGTGTGTGTTCGTGTCTGTTTGTGTGTGTTTGTGTGTGTGTTGGTGTTTGTGTGTGCGTGTTTGTGTCATTTATTCAGACAAGGGGGGCCAGCCAACCTCAACGTTGCGATATCCAATGTTTTGACCTTTCACCACACACACACATGCCCCAATCACCACCGTCCACCTCCTCACACCACTTCTTCACACAACACGGACACATGCCCCAATCACTATTTCACACCTCCTCCCACCGCCTCCCACTGCCAGCTCGCACCAGCTCCCACCAGCTCCCACCAGCTCCCACCATCTCCCACCACCATCTCCCACCTCACGGACACATGCCCCTATCACCACCTCCCACCACCTCGCACCACCACCTCACACCACACGGACACATGCCCCAATCCACTGCAGGCCGTCATACCTTCCAGACCCTAGTACTCTGTTCAGCGATGAGGAGGAGGACACCCCTCCTCCCCAGAAGCCAGCTACAGCCACTACAATGGCCAGGCAACCAGCTCCAGCTCCCCAGGCCCCTGTTGCAAAGCCCATGCCTCCCCAAGCTAAGCCAACTGCGCTTGTTGCTCCCCCCCCAGGCCCCCCTGGTCCAATGCCCCCCCCGGGTATGATGATGCCTGCTAAGTTCAAAGCCTTTGCTATGCCCCCAATGCCGGGTCCCTCTTCGTCCGCAGCCCCCCCTGCTGACCTGGCAGCTGATGGCACCGAGCCCGAGGCTGCCCCCCTCCGCCCAACTGTCAAGCTCGACCTTCGACAGGAGGTGGCTGAGGTGGCAGCCAGGGTGGGTGTCGTGACTAGGCCAGGAGGACCAAAAGCCAGCGAGACCGCAGCTGTGGGTGACAGTGACAGCGACAGCGATGATGAGGACGATTGGGTGTCACAGAGGAAGGCCCTGAAGGCAGGGGCCCCCCTAACCACCTCAACCGCCGTCGGCAAGGTCAGCACAGCTGTCACTGGGTCCCCACCCTCCAAGCCAGCTAGCACTGCCAAGGCAGCCACCACCTCCACCTCCACTGGTGGTACGGACACCTCAGACCTGATGACTGCTACTGGCGCCAACCGAAACTTCTTCGTCAGCACCTCTGACCTGCCAGGTAGGGGGAAGCTGGTCAGGGCTTAGCTGGTCAGCACTTCTTTTTCCAATCAACCTAAAGCCTAAACCACCTAAACCTGAACCACCTAAGCCTAAAACACCTCCAATCTAATGACTTCCACTGGTGCCAACCCAGGCTTCTTTGTCAGCTCCTCGGTTCTGCCAGATAGGCTGGTAGGGGGAAGCTGGTCAGGACTTAGCTGGTCATCTCTTAGCTGGTCAGCACTTCTTTTCCCAAACCACCTAAACCCTAAACAACCTAAACCCTGAACCAACTATACTAAACTAAACTATCTAAACCTAAAACACCTTGGACCTAAGGACTGTCTCTGGTTCCAGTTGTCGGGGGGGGGGGGGGGGGGGGGGGGGGGGGGGGGGGAGAGAGAGGGGTCAAGGGAAAGTCTGATTGGGTGCACAGCCTGTCGGTGGACATCATGCAAGCCTGTCTCATGTGCCAGTAAAAGCTTCTTCATCAGCACATCAGACCCGCCAGGTAAGCACTTTTTTTTCCGTTAGACACATCGCAAATTGAGTGACTCGGTGCTACCTCAGCCCGCCGCGCTGCCCCTCAAATCCAGTAGGGCGCGAAGCGCGGAGTCCAGGGGGGTGGGGGGGGGGGCATTTCTGACTAGTTTAGCCAGACCCATGCGTCGCCATGCAGCCACAGAATGGCGAGGCATCAACGAGAAAAAACGTGGGGGTAGGGGGAATCTGGTCAGCACTTCGCTGGTCAGGACTTAGCTAGTCAGAACTTAAATGGTCAACACTTAGCTGGTTAGCACTTAGCTGGTCAGCCGTTACCGAGATTACTCTTTTTCCTAAACCACCTTAACCGTAAACCACCGAAACCTTAACCACCGAAACCCAAGTGCCGACCAGCTAAGTGCTGACCAGCTTTCCCCTACCAACCTGCCAGGCACCAACGACGTGAAGCTTGTAATCAGTGAGAGTGAGCTCAAGAACTTGCCCCGTGTGGCCCATAAGGAGGCACCAATCAGCTACGTGGGTGAGCCCAAGCCAGTGCCCCCCCCTCCCGCCCGGAAGACAGCCTCCCACTCGAGCGGACATGACGCTGACCTGGCGGCGGCTGGCCCTGCCAGCTCATCAGCGGAGGGTGGGCAAAGACCCCCTGAGACTGATGCCACGTGTGACACTGAGCATGACCTAGGGCCAGCTGCGTACGTGCATCACTCTTCCATGGCATCAAGCTTGGGACCAGGCCGACCCGGACCTGGGGCAGTCAGGGTGCATGAGGAGGGGTGGATGTCGGTCCCAGCTGGCTCAAAAATCAACTTGATGAAGAACGACCCCCCCCAGCCTGGCAGCGTTACCAAACCTCTAGCCACAACACCAGCAACAGGCCAAGTGACAACTAGCACTTCCACCTCAACCACCACCACCACCACTCCCGCCGCTCCGGCCCAGACTTCCTCCAAGGCGTCTGTTACACTCTCCCCCCCTGCCGCTTCACTGCCCCCCACCCAGGCCGCAAGCCAGCCATCTCCACCCACACCCAGGCCCCCCCCTGTCAGCCTACCATCCCCCACAGCTACGGCCAACAGGTCCCGCCCAGAGCCGAGCCAAGTCACCATGCCCCGTTTGCCTGCATGGGTGCAAGCCACAGGCTGCATCACACTAGCCCTGTCCTGCCCCGAGGGCCTCCCCACCCACAAGGTGGCTGCCTTATGCAAGTGGCTGCTAGCTGCTGGTCCAAGCCCTAGTGCAGACAAAGATACAGCTAGTGCCAACAATAGCTTGGGGCCTGTAGGGGGACTGGGTGCCTCCGTCACGATTGCCAGTCTCATGCTCGCCCGCTTGTCTGTTGATCACCCATTAGTCAAGGCCATGCCCCAGATGGCTGCCAAAGCAGTGTTGAACCCCACCCAACAAATGGTGAGTTGTACTGGTAGCATTACCCATTAGTCAAGGTCACCCATTAGTCAAGGTCACCCATTAGTCAAGGTCACCCATTAGTCAAGGTCACCCATTAGTCAAGATCACCCATTAGTCAAGATCACCCATTAGTCAAGGTCACCCATTAGTCAAGGTCACCCATTAGTCAAGATCACCCATTAGTCAAGGTCACCCATTAGTCAAGATCACCCATTAGTCAAGGACACCCATTAGTCAAGGTCACCCGTTAGTCAAGATCACCCATTAGTCAAGGTCACCCATTAGTCAATATCACCCATTAGTCAAGATCACCCATTAGTCAAGGTCACCCATTAGTCAAGATCACCCATTAGTCAAGGTCACCCATTAGTCAAGATCACCCATTAGTCAAGGACACCCATTAGTCAAGGTCACCCGTTAGTCAAGGTCACCCATTAGTAGGGATATACAATATGATATCATGTCATCTTATGATGCCGGCAGTCTGACTAGGCTAATGTTACCATATATATACAATATCATATGATGCAACTTGTATGATATCATACTCGCCTTTGGTCAAAATCATATGATATGCCTATCCCTACCCATTAATCAAGGTCACCCATTAGTCAAGGTCACCCATTATTCAAGGGCATGCGCCAGATGGCCGTCAAAGCAGTGTTGACCCCCACCCAACAAATGGTGAGTCCCACTGGTAAAATAACTCAGAAAACAAGATCACCCATTAATCAAGGCCATGTCCCAGATGGCTGCCAAAGCAGTGTTGACCCCCACCCAACAAATGGTGAGTCCCACTGGTAAAAGAACTCAGAAAACAAGATCACCCATTAAACAAGGCCAGGTCCCAGATGGCCGCCAAAGCAGTGTTGACCCCCACCCAACAAATGGTGAGTCCCACTGGTAAAATAACTCAGAAAACAAGATCACCCATTAATCAAGGCCATGTCCCAGATGGCTGCCAAAGCAGTGTTGACCCCCACCCAACAAATGGTGAGTCCCACTAGTAAAAGAACTCAGAAAACAAGATCACCCATTAATCAAGGCCATGTCCCAGATGGCTGCCAAAGCAGTGTTGACCCCCACCCAACAAATGGTGAGTCCCACTGGTAAAATAACTCAGAAAACAAGATCACCCATTAATCAAGGGCATGTCCCAGATGGCTGCCAAAGCAGTGTTGACCCCCACCCAACAAATGGTGAGTCCCACTGGTAAAATAACTCAGAAAACAAGATCACCCATTAATCAAGGCCATGTCCCAAATGGCTGCCAAAGCAGTGTTGACCCCACCCAACAAATGGTGAGTCCCACTGGTAAAATAACTCAGAAAACAAGATCACCCATTAATCAAGGCCATGTCCCAAATGGCTGCCAAAGCAGTGTTTACCCCCACCCAACAAATGGTGAGTCCCACTGGTAAAAGAACTCAGAAAACAAGATCACCCATTAATCAAGGCCATGTCCCAGATGGCTGCCAAAGCAGTGTTGACCCCCACCCAACAAATGGTGAGTCCCACTGGTAAAAGAACTCAGAAAACAAGATCACCCATTAATCAAGGCCATGTCCCAGATGGCTGCCAAAGCAGTGTTGACCCCCACCCAACAAATGGTGAGTCCCACTGGTAGAATAACTCAGAAAACAAGATCACCCATTAATCAAGGCCATGTCCCAGATGGCTGCCAAAGCAGTTTTAAGCCCTGCCCAACAAATGGTGAGTTGCAGACCCCCCCCCCCCCCCCCCCCCCCTCTCACCACCACCACCTAATGAGGTGCTCAGAATGACCTGCAAATTAGCTCAAAACATGGCCATTAATCATGCCATTGTAGCCCCATTATCAGAAAATGTCGATCGACCCTACTGAACATTTGGTGGCCTGGGCTCCTCCTGGTTGCACTGGTAAAATAACCACGACAATTATAACCTTACTCTTATACCCTGCTGCTGGCCTGTGTGCCAGGTCGCTTGAACATTGACTCGTACCACACGCATCGAATGAACAAGGCAGCACAAGTAATTTCTACCCCCCCACACACACACCTCCACCACCCCACCCCACCTCACACACACACACACACACTCATTCCACCACCACTACTCAGCAGGTGTCCGTACTGCTGCTGGCCTGTGTGCCAGGTCGCATTGACATCGACTTGTACCACATATACCTACTGAACAAGGCAGCACAAGTACCCCCCCCCCCCACCCACCCACCCACCCACCCACCCCCACCCCACTCACACACACACACTTCTTCCACCCTTCACACACTCATTCCACAACCGTCTACTCAACAGGTCTCCGTGCTGCTGCTGGCCCGTCTGCCAGGTCGCATGGACATCGACTGGTGCCACACGCACCTACTGAAACAAGGCAGCACAAGACCCCCCCCCCCCCCCCCCCCCCCCCCCCCCCCCATTGTCACACACTAACATACAATTTCCACCACACACACACTCATTCCACCACCACTACTCAGCAGGTGTCCATGCTGCTACTGGCCTGTGTGCCAGGTCGCATGGACATAGACTCTTACCATATGCACCAAGTGAACAAAGCAGCACAAGTACCCCCGACCCCCACCACCCCACCCCACCCCACACACACACACTCATTCCACCACCACGACTCAACAGGTCTCTGTGCTTCTGCTGGCCTGTGTGCCAGGTCGCATGGACATAGACTCGTATCACACACACCGAGTGAACAAGGCAGCACAAGTCATTGCCGCAACAGCCGTGAAGACAGCATTGGCCAATATCTCATGGACATCCATCCTCCACCCGGGAGCAGCCTCACAGGTGAGCAGCCATTCTGACGTGCTTGGTGAGCTGTATGGTTTCGGGACCCCCCTAACCCCCCCAAACCCAATCCAATCCACCCACACCATCCATCCATCCTCCACCCGGGAGCAGCCTCTCAGGTGAGCAGCCATTTTGATGAGCTTGGTAAGCTTGCCTATGGTTTGCTATGGTTTTGCTCAGCTGAGCAGTAATTTTTTTGTTTGCATTTTTGAAAGGATTTTCACCCCAGGATGTGGGTCTCCCGACACAAACCAGCGACACCGAGGATTCAGTTCAAACGGTGTAAGTCATTTTGATGAGCTTGGTAGCTGTATGGTTTTGCGAAGGAGCTGCTGGATGAGCTAGCCAACACAGGAGGGGTGTAAGATCCCCATCCGTGCGACCCCCCCCCCCCCCCCCCCCCCCCCCCCCCCTCCCCCCACCCAACCCAACCCAACCCACCTAACCCAAATCCACCCACACCATCCATCCATTCTCCACCCGGGAGCAGCCTCTCAAGTGAGCAGCCATTTTGATGAGCTTGGTAAGCTTGGCCAAGGTTTTGCTTAGGTGAGCAGTCTTTTTTTTGTTTTGCATTTTGAAAGGATTTTCACCCCAGGATGTGGGTCTCCCGACACAAACCAGCGACACCGAGGATTCAGTTCAAACGGTGTAAGTTATTTTGATGAGCTTGGTAGGCTTTATGGCTATGCTAATTTTTTTATTTTCATGAGGTTGATAAGCTTTTGCCAAGGTTGGTATGGTTTTGCCAAAGTTGGTATGGTTTTGCCAAGGTTGGTATGGTTTGCCAAGGTTGGTATGGTTTTGCGAAGGTTGGTATGGTTTTGCCAGGGTTGGTATGGTTTTGCCAAGGTTGGTTTGGTTTTGCCAAGATGGTTTTGCCAAGGTTGGTATGGTTTTGCCAAGGTTGGTATGGTTTTGCGAAGGTTGGTATGGTTTTGCCAGGGTTGGTATGGTTTTGCCAAGGTTGGTATGGTTTTGCCAAGGTTGGTATGGTTTTGCGAAGGTTGGTATGGTTTTGCCAGGGTTGGTATGGTTTTGCCAAGGTTGGTATGGTTTTGCCAAGGTTGGTATGGTTTTGCCATGGTTGGTATGATTTTGCCAAGGTTGCTATGGTTTTGCCAAGGTTGGTATGGTTTTGCCAGGGTTGGTATGGTTTTGCCAGGGTTGGTATGGTTTTGCCAAGGTTGGTTTGGTTTTGCCAAGATGGTTTTGCCAAGGTTGGTATGGTTTTGCCAAGGTTGGTATGGTTTTGCCAAGGTTGGTATGGTTTTCCCAAGGTTGGTATGGTTTTGCCAGGGTTGGTATGGTTTTGCTGAGCTCAGAAGTCCTTTTGATGAGCTTGGTAAGGTTGGTAGGATTTTGCCAAGGGTTTTGGAAAGGGTTTGCTAAGGTGGGCAGTGATTTTGATGAGCTTGGTAAGCTTGTCTATGGTTTTGCTTAGGGATTCTGATGACACATGACCATGGTCTCCCGACACAAACCAGCAACACCGAGGATTCAGTTCAAATGGTGTAAGTCATTAAGTATGGTAGTAAGGTTGGTATGGTGGCAGAAACAACAACAACAAAAACCTCCTCAGTGATTTTGTCAAGGTTTGTAAGGTTGTTGGTATGGTTTTGCTGAGGTTGGTGAGGATATGCCAAGATTTTTGCTATGTTTTTTTGCCTAAACGTCTAGGCCTAAACGGTTTGCTAAGATTGGTAAGGTTTTAGCTAAGATTTTTGGCCTACACGTTTTGCTTAGGTTGGTAAGATTTTTGCTAAGGTTTTTGGCCTAAACGTTTTGATAAGGCTCTCCCTTTCCCCCACACCCACACTCTCCCCCCCACCCCCACCACTATGCAGCTCCCTGCCAACAGCTTTTCCTACAAGCTTTCTTCATGCTCTTGTTTATTTGCTAAGGCTCTCCCTCCCACCCACACGTCTCCCCCCACCCCCACCCCCCCACATACCCTCACCCCCGCACACACTCACAATCACCCACTCTCCCCCTCACTGTGCAGCTCCTTGCAAGCAGCTCAGCCGACAAGCTTTCTTCATGGTCTTGTGTTATTGAGGGAGCGGAGACCATGGTCCAGGCAGAGACCACATTCTGCCTAAAAGACACAACAGGATGCTTGTCTCCCTCTCCCTCCCCAAGGCGGGGTGCAACCTCCTCCTCTGCATCCCATGCAACTACCCGGGACCAGAGAGAGGCCTTGCCAAATATTGTGATGGTGTCGGTGATTGCGTGTGTGCTACTGAACTGCAACTGACAGGCGGGGACCAGCAGGGGGCCTCGCCACAGAGGGTGAGTTCGTCAAGGTGACTGGTGGGTGTACTTGAACGGCCAACTGACGCGGGACCAGCAGGGGGCCTCGCCCAACAGATGGTGAGTTGTCAAGGTGGGACTGGTGTGTGTTACTTGAACTGCAACTGGCCGCGGGGACCAGCAGGGGGCCTCGCCCAACAGATGGGAGTGTCAAGGTGACTGGTGTGTGTTACTTGAACTGCAACTGACGCGGGGACCAGCAGGGGGCCTCGCCCAACAGATGGTGAGTTGTCAAGGTGACTGGTGTGTGTTACTTGAACTGCAACTGACCGCGGGGACCAGCAGGGGGCCTCGCCCAACAGATGGTGAGGTGTCAAGGTGACTGGTGTGTGTTACTTGAACTGCAACTGACCGCGGGGACCAGCAGGGGGGCTCGCCCAACAGATGGTGAGTTGTCAAGGTGACTGGTGTGTGTTGCTTGAACTGCAACTGACCGCGGGGACCAGAAGGGGGCATCGCCCAACAGATGGTAGTTGTCAAGGTGATGTGTGTGTTACTGAATGCACTGACCGCGCGGGGACCAGCAGGGGCCTCGCCCAACAGATGGTGAGTTGTCAAGGTGACTGGTGTGTGTTACTTGAAAACTGAAATGACCGCGGGGAACAGCAGGGGGCTCGCCAAAGATGGTGAGTTGTCAAGGTGGACTGGTGTGTGTTGCTTGTAAACGCAACTGACCTCGGGGACCAGCAGGGGGGCCTCGCCCAAACGATGTGAGTGTCAAAGGTGGACTGGTGTTGTACTTGACTGCAACTGACCGCGGGGACCAGCAGGGGGCCTCGCCCAACAGATGGTGGGGAACAAGGGTTGTCATGTGACTGGTGTGTGTTAATTGACCTGCACTGACCGCGGGGAACAGCAGGGGGCCTGCCAACAGATGGTGAGTTCACACGGTGAACTGGGGTGTTATTGAACTGCAAACTGACTGCGGGGGACCACCAGGGGGCCCTCGCCCAACAGATGGTAGTTGTCAAGGTGAGTGGGTGTCTTGAACTGCAACTGACCGCGGGGACCAGCAGGGGGCCTCGCCCAACAGATGGTGAGTTGTCAAGGTGACTGGTGTGTGTTACTTGAACTGCAACTGACCGCGGGGACCAGCAGGGGGCCTCGCCCAACAGATGGTGAGTTGTCAAGGTGACTGGTGTGTGTTACTTGAACTGCAACTGACCGCGGGGACCAGCAGGGGGCCGCGGCCTAACAGATGGTGAGTTGTCAAGTGACTGGGTGTGTACTTGAATGCAAACTGACCGCGGGGACCAGCAGGGGGCCTCGCCCAACAGATGGTGAGTTGTCAAGGTGACTGGTGTGTGTTACTTGAACTGCAACTGACTGCGGGGACCAGCAGGGGGCCTCGCCCACAGATGGTGAGTTGTCAAGGTGACTGGGGTGGTTACTTGAACTGCAACTGTACGCGGGGGCCAGCAGGGTGGCCTCGCCCCAACAGATGGTGGGTTGTCAAAGGTGACTGGGTGTGTTATTGAACGGAACTGGACCGCGGGGACCAGCAGGGGGCCTCGCCCAACAGATGGTGAGTTGTCAAGGTGACTGGTGTGTGTTACTTGAACTGCAAATGACCGGGGGACCAGCAGGGGGCCTGCCCAACAGATGGTGGTTTCAAGGTGACTGGTGTGTGTACTTGAACTGCACTGACCGCGGGACCAGCAGGGGGCCTCGCCCAACAGATGGTGAGTTCACAAGGTGCCTGGTGTGTGTTACTGACCTGCAACTGACGCGTGGACCAGCAGGGGGCTCGCCCAACAGAGGTGAGTTTCAAGGTGACTGGTGTGTGTTCTTGAAAAAAAAAAACTGCAACTGACGGGGGACCAGCGGGGCCTCGACAACAGATGTGAGTGTCAAGTGACTGGTTGTGGAGCGGCGCAGCAGGTGCGCCTCGCCCACAAACAGATGGTAGAGTGTCAAGTGTGTACTGGTGCCTTCCGTTCAACGTTCTACCTTGAACTGACTGACCCCGCGGGGGGGGACCAGCAGGGGGGGCCTCGCCCAACAGCTGGTGAGTGTAAGGGACTGGTGTGTGTTACTTGACTGCCACTGACCGCGGGGCCCAGCAGAGGGCCTGCGCCTACCAGATGGGTGAGTGTGTCAATGGTCGAATGGGTGGTGTGTTACTTGAACTGCAATCTGGGACCGCACTGGGGGCCACTCCAGCCGGGGGCGCGCCCAATAGATGGTGAGGTTGTCAAGGGCGTGACCTGGTGTTGGTGGCTTCTCTGAACTGCACGAACTGACTGCGGGGACCAGCAGGGGGCGCCCCGCCCATAACAGATGGTGGTTGTCCAGGTGGACTGGTGGTGTACTTGAACTGCAACTGACCGGGGGACACGCAGGGGGCCTCGCGCCATACCAGACATGGTGGGTTGTACAGGTGTACTGGTGTGCTGTATACTTGAACTGGAAGAACTGAGCAGCGGTGCACGCAGCGAAGGTGGCCTCGGCCCACAACCGATGGCTGAGTGTACTCAAGGATGATGGGCGTGTGTTGTTACTTGAACTGCAACTGCCCGCGGGGGACCATAGCAGGGGGGGCGCGTCGCCACAGCTGGTGGGTTGTCAAGGTGCAATGCGTGCTTGCTGTGGGCGTACTTTGTAACGGCAACTGCCTCGCGGGGGCCCCCGCCGGGGGCCTCGGCCACCAGATGGTTGGCTTCAACAAGGCGGGCCTTGGCCATGTGGTCGTGAGCCTTTGACACTGGGCAGAAGCGACCCGCTTGGGGAGTCCTAAGCGAGGGGGCCTCGCCCAACAGATGGGAGTTTCAAGGTGAACTGGTGTGGAATGTTACTTGAATGCAACTGCCCGCGGGGGACCAGCAGGGGGCCTCGCCAACAGATGGGCGTGTCACGGGGATGGTGGTGTTACTGACACTGGCAAATGACCGCGGGGACCAGCCGGGGGGCTCCGCCCCAACAGATGGTGGTGCTGTCAGGTGACTGGTGTGTGTTACTTGAACTGCAACTGACCGCGGGGACCAGCAGGGGGCCTCGCCCAACAGATGGTGAGTTGTCAAGGTGACTGGTGTGTGTTACTTGAACTGCAACTGACCGCGGGGACCAGCAGGGGGCCTCGCCCAACAGATGGTGAGTTGTCAAGGTGACTGGTGTGTATTGGAACTGCAACTGCCGCGGGGCCCAGAGGGGGCTCGCCCACAGATGGTGAGTGTCCAAGGTGCCTGGTGTGTGGTCCTTGAACGCAACTGACGCGGGGACAGCAGGGGGCTCGGCACAAACCGATGGGAGTTGTCAAGTGAATGGGTGTGTGTGTTAACAGTTGCACTGCAACTGACCGAGGGGCACCAGCTAGGGGGCCTCGCCCTCAACAGATGGGGGAGTTGTCCAGTTTGACAATGGTGATGTGTAACCTATGAACTGCAAAACTGACCGCCTCTGGGGACAGCAGGGGGCCTCGCCCAACGATGGTGATGTGTGTCAAGGTGTACGGGATGGTGTGGTTACTTGTAGAACGGCAACTGACCGCGGGGACAAGCGGGGCCTCGCCTCACGTTGAGTGGTGAGTGTCAAGGGAACGGGTGTGTATTAACTGGAAACGACGCAGGGACCCGCAGGGCCCGCCCCCCAGATGGTGAGTTGTCACGGTGACTGGTGTGTGTCCCTTGCACTGCACCGGACCGCGGGGACAAGCAGGGGGCCTCGCCCAACCGATGGTGAGGTGTCCCGTGATGGTGGATGTTCGCTTGCGCCTGACCCTGCCCGCGGGGACCCAGCAGGGGGGCCTTGGCCCAACGTGTGGTGGGGGGTTGTCCGGTGACCCCGTTTGGGGTTCTTGTGTGTTCCTTGCCTGACCCAAACTGACATAGCGGGGCCCAGCAGACGGCGTGAGCCCCCCCGCGGGAGGGTTTGTTTTCACAGGTGCCTGGTGGTGTGTTGCTTGAAGACTGGCAAACGACGCGGGGACACATGCAGGGGGCATTCGCCACCAATCCAGATTGGTGATGTGGTCAAAGTGAAGGGTGTGTGTCCTGTTGCAGCTGTGCCAAAACTGACCGCGGGGACCAGCAGGGGGCCTCGCCTCAACCGCTAGGAGTGAGTTGTCAGGTTACTGGGCGGGTGCTTAGAACTGCAAAACGACCGCGGGGAACCGCAGGGGGCATCGCCCAACCAGATGGTGAGTTGTCAAGGTGACTGGTGGTGTTACTTGAACTGCACAACTGACCGCGGGGACCAGAAGGGGGCCTCGCCAACAGATTGGCGGGAGTTGCGTCACGTGGTGACTGGTGTCTGTTGTCTACTCTGAAACTGAGACAAACTGACCAGCGGGCGAACCAGCAGGGCGGCCTCCGCACGCAAGCCAGATGGTGCGATCGGGCGTTCACTACCCTATCGCATGAGGTGTGTGTTACCTTGACTGCAACATGCACCGCGTGTTGACCCACCCTGGGTTTGCGAGTGCTTGCCTCTCGGCCTGTCACCAAAACAGATGCGTACTCGTGTTGTTCTAAAGATCGTGGCACCTCGTGTGTGCTGGTTACTTGAAACTCGCCCATACTGCTACCCGATCAGCGGGGACCAGCAGGGGGCCTCGCCCAACAGTTGTGAGGTGTCCAGGGGCCTGGTGGTGTTACTTTGAACTGGCATCATGACCTCCTCGCCGCGGGAATCGACACAGCGTCGCGGCGTCGACCATCACCAGATGGCTGAGTACTGGTCAAGGGTTGACTGGGCATGAGTTACTGGAACTGCCATAACTACCGCGGGGACCAGCAGGGGGCCTCGGCCTACACAGAGGGAGTTGTCAAGGTGACTGGGTGTGTTATTGAACTGCAAATGACCGCGGGGACCAGCAGGGGGGCCTCGCGTCCGACACACGCTGGTGTCAGTGTGCCTAGTCGACTGGCTGTGTGTTACTTGAACTGCCAACTGCATGCGGGGCCCCGCCGGGGGCCTCGCCCAACCGCTGGTGGTTGTCCATGGCTGAACCTGGGGTGTGTTCCTGCCCATGGCACGCGCGACCGCGGGGACATGCAGGGTGGGCCTCTGCCCCACATGTAGAGCGTGAGGTCGGGTTTAGTCACATCGGTGACTGGGCATGTCGGAGTTACGTGCTATCACTGACCACTCGAGGTTCACGCGTGTGACCCACGCCGGGGTTTTGCCGTCTCGTCCAAACCGTGGCTGAGTTGTTGTCATAGGTGTTAACTGGTGGGTTTATCCTTGTCCACAAGATTTCGGTCATCACTGACCCGCTAAGCGGGGACCACATTGCACGGGGGCCTCGCTCACCAACGCGTGACAGTGGGGATTGTCGCATGGATGGATGACTGCGTGTGTGTGTGTCCCTGCACTGGCAAACGATACGCTCGCGCTGACCAGTAGGGGGAAGGCCGCGCCTCTGAACTGCAACTGACTGCAGGTCCGCAGCAGGGGGCCCTCGCCCAACAGATGGTGAGTTGTCAAGGTGACACGGTGTGAGGGTAACTTGAACTGCAACTGACGGCGGGGACCAGCAGGGGCCTCGCCCAACAGATGTGAGTTGTCAAGGTGGACTGGTGTGTGTTTCTCTTTAACTGCACTGACCGCTGGCGCAGACCAGCAGGGGGCCCTCGTGCACCAACAGAATGGTAGTGTTGATGCCTCAAGGTGACTGGATGTGGTACTTGAACCTGACAACTGACCGCGGGGACACCAGCAGGTGGGGGGGCCTCGCCCAACAGATGGTGAGTTGTCAAAGGTGACTGGTGTGGGTTACTTGAACATGCAACTGACCGCGGGGCACGCAGCAGGGGGCCCCCCCCTCGCCAACAGATTGTGAGTTGTCAAGGTGACTGGTGTGTGTTTACTTGGAACCTGCAACTGAACCTGCACGGGGACCAGCAGGGGGGCCCGCGCCCAACAGATGGTGAGTTGGTCAGGTGACTGGTGGGTGTTTACTTGAACTGCAACTAACCGGGGGGACCAGCAGGGGGCCTCGCCCAACAGATGGTGAGTTGTCAAGGTGACTGGTGTGTGTTACTTGAACTTCACCTTGTCTAGGTGGCTCCAGCCTGTTCAGGCTGCTCCATACACCCAACCCGATTTATTTTCACACCATGCCTGCTTCATTGCCGAAGGCTGACAAACACCACCACCCATCACACCGTATCCCCCCCCCCCCCCCCCCCCCCCCCTCCACACACACACACACACACATAACCCCCACCACGCCCCCCCCTCCTTCCACCATCTCTGCTCTATCGCCTAAGGCTGACACACACACATTACACCGTATCCCCCCCCCCCCCCCCCCCCCCCCCCCCCCCCCACACACACACACACACACACAGACACAGACACACACATAACTAGGGTTGGGAAGCAAACGTATATTTTCATTTTTATATGCCGTATAAACGTATGAACGTATAAACGTATGCATATAAACGTATAAAAATGTATGAGTAATTATTGCACTTCTTGGGAAAAAACTTTTACATGGGTTTAGAGGTATTGCCGCGTTGCTAATTTCATTGGCTCCACAAATCAACTCTAAAAAAGTATTCTGGCAATTTTAGGTTGTCCAAATCTCAGAAAAATAAATCCTAACCAGAAAGCGCGTCGACCAAGAAGCGCGGTGCCAATCTAAGGGATCCATTCAATTCCAATAATATATTAATATTGTCCATGTTCACATCATTATTTATACGCAGCTCTCTGAGTCAGCTACTGGTGTCAGACCAAGTATGCTGCAGCTTCTAGGCAGCTCTGTGAGGCAGCTACAGGTTTCAGACCAAGTATGCAGCAGCTTCTAGGCAGCTCTGTGAGGCAGCTACAGGTTATAATCATATAAGTATATAACTATATTGCAATACTGTCCATCTTCACATTGCACTGGGCTTGCACCATCAATCCCTCAAGCCCACGTAGGAGCACAGAATGGAAGGCTAGGTGGCGCTCTGATATGTGTGCCATCCTGGCTATACAAATCAAACTGTAGGCCACATTTAAACAAAATGGTAAATGTGAAAGCTTCATTGTATTGAATATTGTGATAGAGGAGGTCAACAGCTTTCCGATGAGCTATCTAAATGATAAATTGAATGAAAACTAAGAAAGTTAAGTGCCGGGAACTTTTCGAAGTACAACTTATACGTTATTATACGTTTGCACTTATACGTTCCGAGAAAGAATATACGGTGTATATATACGCAGGTTTGCTCCAACGCCCAAGGCAGCCCCCCCCCACCACCACCACCATCACACACACACACACCTCCCCCCCCAGGTTTGCTCCAACGCCCAAAGCAGCCCCCCACCACCACCACCACCATCACACACACACACACACCTCCCCCCCCAGGTTTGCTCCAACGCCCAAGGCAGCCCACCACCACCACCACCACCATCACACACACACACACACACACATCCTCCTCCCGCAGGTTTGCTCCATCGCCCAAGGGTACCTATCCCCCCCAACCACACACACCACCACACCTCGCACACACAGACACTCTCATTACCCCCCTCCCCACCCCATCCCTCCCCACCCTCCTGCCCCAGGTTTGTTCCATCGCCCAAGGCTGTCTCTCACACCCCGACATGCTCCATGCCACGCTCAAACGCGCAGCCAGCATGGGCCTCTCCTTAGCTGGCATGCAGACGGTCTACCTGTCAGAAGAGGCCTGCACCTATGTGGCGGCACACACGCCCCACCGCCCACGCCCTTTCATCCCCTTGATCGCACTGGCCCTGGTGGGACGTGGGCCAGATCCCTATGGCCGGTGGAGGGGCCAGCTAGGGTCACCAGAGATCAGTGTGGCCCAGCAGTTTGAGCCCGGGTCCCTACATGCCATGTTCGGCAGCACTGAGGACAAGACCCACCACACGCCTTCAGGTGCTACCAGTTCCAAGGGCCTCTTCTGTTGCTCCTTTGACCACACACACACATTCACATGCACCCACCCACCCTCACATTCACACATCTGCACATATGCACATGTACACAGACATGCACATGCACACACACAAACACACACACACATGCACATGCACACAAACACACACACACATGCACATGCACACACACAAAACACACACACACACATGCACACACACAAACACACACACACACATGCACATGACCCCCCACCCCACCCCACTACCAACCCTCCTTCAGGTGCAACCAGTTCCAAGGGCCTGTTCTGTTGCTCCTTTGACCACACACACACACACACATGCACCCACCCACCGGCCCACCCACCCACCCTCACATCCACACACACACACACACACACACACATACTCACACACATGCACATGCACACAGACATGCACATGCACACACACACACATGCACATGTAACCCCACCCCCCCCCCCCCCCCCCCCCCCCCCTACCAACCCTCCTTCAGGTGCTACCAGTTCCAAGGGCCTCTTCTGTTGCTCCTTTGATCACAAAGGATGCTCCCAGGAGCTGTCTCTGTTCTTCGGCCGTTCTGCAGCCACTGCTGTTTGCCCCTCTCACGAGCTCCACTCCCCTGGCCCCCTCTCCCCTCCTGTCGCTGGCTCCGGAACCACGGCCCCCCCTGCGCCCCCCGCCCCTCTGCTCCTGCACCAGCTGTGGGCTCCCAAGGTGGAGGTGCACTGGGCCGCCTTGCCAGCTGCCTCCGCCGCAGAGCTGGCAGCTTCCTTCCGCCTTCTGCAGCACCTGGCCTGGTGCGGTTTCGGCCTGCGTGGCCTGGTGCGGTACAACCTACCAGAAGCCTTGCTTGTACCGCTGTCTGGGCATACCACCCCTGACATGCCAGACGTGCACCACGGTGCCGTTCTGATCGTGGAGCTGGCCAAGGAGGAGTGCGGCCAACAGCTAACTGACGCCGTTGCTGCATTCAATGCTGAGCTGGCAGGCAGCTTGCCAGCTCAGCATGCAGGGCTGGCAGGTAGTGTGCCAGTTGGGTACACCGCCCCAAGGCAAACCCTGTTGCTAGGCCGCACCCCTGAGGAGTCTGAGCGACTGAAGACAGCGGCCAGACCGCTTATGCTCTCCCTCCCTGGGGCGATGTCAGCCCAGGAGTTGGTGGATGAATCAGAGGCTGCCGCCGCTGCAGCTTCAGCCCTGTCCCTGTCTGCCACCGGCACCTTCCCCTCAGCTTCCGCCAGAGGTGCTGCTGCTGCCAGGCGAATTGAGGAATCCAGTCACACCATGCAAGCTGTTGATGGCCTTACAGGCGTCATCATCCAGCCTGTGAACAGCAGCCGGGCAATGCAAGACGCCTTCCTCATGGTATTAGCCCTAATGCTGGGCTCCCCCTCCATCCCCCCTTCGCCCTCTGGGGAGGGTAACTCAAACGATACCGCGTCATTAGAACATCGCTGTGAAGCGCAGTGTGAACTTGTGGCCTGCCGCTTGCTCAAGCAAGTCCCAGCAGAAGTCATAAGGAACCTGCCTCAAGTGACGTCACACCCTCTGGACAATTCCCACACATTGCAAAGACCTAGCTCCGGAACCATCGCCTCTACCAATGTGCATGTAGTGCCAGGTCACCCCGCCCTGTTGCTCATGCTCCATGGCCCAGACCCCTGGTCCCACGTTTCCGCAGCCCTCAAGGCGGTACAACAGATGTACAGCCCCCATGCTGGAGCTATGGCCCCTCATGCTACCTTTGCTAGCTCACGTGTGTCCCTGTCTGGTGATACTGATGACCTGGCAGCTGGCCCAGCACATGCTGCCGCCCTCCGATCGTACCTCGGCATGAGCATCACCCAGCTAGGCGCCCCCACCGCCATGTCAGCACGTACCGCCATGGTCATCGGCAGTACAATAACCGTTTGTGAGTCAAGGTCTGTGCTGGCACACTCTTTCAACCCCCTCATGGTGTCCTTGGATCTGACCTTCCACGATGGGCTTCGGCGTCCCGAGTTGCCGGCATTGCTGCTGCATCCCAAGTCTACGGATGAGTATAGCAAAGCCGTTACCAATGCTGCCGCCCTCCACGTAATGACCACCCCCCACCTTTTCTCCGGGATCCTCACTGTGGGCGCCGATGACCTGGCCGCCCCAAATGCTAGAGTTGGCGCTGCCCGCACTGCTCCTTCTGTCTTGCCCCGAATACTTAAGCTGCTGCAGAAGGAAAGCTTTGAGGTGTTGGCGTTGACCATGGCCATACTAGATACTAAGATGGTGAGTGACTCAGCTAGGAAGATACAGATAGGCTAGGTAGGTACTGGGCTAGATAGGCTAGATACAATGTAGGTACTGGGCTAGATACTAAGATGGTAAGTGACTAGGCTGGAGAGCTGGTAGGCTAGACACTCATATATCTGCTGGGCTGGGGAGACACTATGCCAGATACTGAACTAGATACGGGGCTGGTGAGCGACTGGGTTCGGGAGAAATTGTGCTAGATACTAAGCTGGTGAGTGACCAGGCTGGGGAGCTGCTAGGCTAGACACTCATACATCTGCTGGGCTGGGGAGACATTAGGCTAGATACTGGGCTGTTGAACAACTGGGTAGGGGAGAAATTGTGCTAGATACTAAGCTGGTGAGTGACTAGGCTGGGTTGATACTATATGCTAGATACAATGTAGGCACTGGGCTAGATACTAGGCTAGCGAGTGGCTAGGCTGGGAAGATACTAGACGTTTGACACATGACAAATCCTTACCGGCCGGTCTTATTATTGCTGGAATCTTGTCTGCAACCGCAGCAATTGCAATCAATTGTCAGCAATTGTCAGCAACCACAGCAATCTTGTCTGCAACCGCAGCAATTGCATCTAAACAATTTCCTATTGTTCGTTTTTCTGCCACCCGTTGAGGGTTTGTCCAAGTGTACGCCCGTACCCGGGTTAGTCTCGTATTAGACTGAGGGAGGAACTGATGGATGGACGGATTCATGCCTTACAAATCAAATCCCCCCCTGCACACACACACACATGATCCCTAAGTCTTGGGACAGACTAAAAGGGGATGGTGAGTCTCTCATTCGAAATTGCTCCTCGAGTATCTGCTCTGGGTGTAACACTTAGGGTGCAGGTCACTGCAACTCCAATCTCGTTTTCTACTCTTGCATTCTTGGCTACAGCTTTGTTTAACTTAGAACTTACACCCTAAGTGTACCAATCAAACTCATGCTGCACACATGCCAGATGCCCCCCCCCCCCCCCCCCCCTCTGCGCACACACACATGATTCCTGAGGCCCTGATCTACTCAATGTGCCATGTATTGTGCATGCTGACGCCCTAAGTGCACCAAAGGAAGTCATGGTGCATGTACACACACAAACCATCACTAAAGCCCAGAGCCACGATCTGTATCATGTACCTTGCAGACTGGCACCCTAAGTGTACCAATCAAACTCATGTCATTTACATGCTGTGTGCACTTACACACACACACACACATACACATACACACACACACACACACACACATGGTCCCTGAGGCCCTTTGCCACTCCAGTTCTCATGTACCTTGCAGGCTAGCGCCCTAAGTGTACCTATCAAACTCATGCTATAAACATGCTGCATGCACATACACACACACATGATCCCTGATGCCCTGAGATACTCCAGTTCTCATGCACCTTGCAGGCTGGCGCCCTAGGTGTACCAATCAAACTCATGCTGTACATATGCTGCATGCACTTAGACACGCACACACACATGGTTCCTGAGGCCCTGTGCTACTCCAGTTCTCATGTACCTTGCAGGCTGGCGCCCTAGGTGTACCAATCAAACCCATGCTATACACATCCTGTGTGCACTTGCACACACACACACACATGATCCCTGAGGCCCTGTGCTACTCCAGTTTTCATGTACCTTGCAGGCTGGCGCCCTAGGTGTACCAATCAAACTCATGCTATACACATCCTGTGTGCACTTGCACACACACACACACATGATCCCTGAGGCCCTGAGCTACTCCAGTTCTCATGTACCTTGCAGGCTGGCGCCCTAGGTGTACCAATCAAACTCATACCATTCACGTGCTGCATGCACTTAGACACACACACACACATGGCTCCTGAGGCCCTGAGCTACTTCATTTCTCATGTACTTTGCAGGCTGACGCCCTTAGTGTACCAATCAAACTCATGCTATACATATGCTGAATGCACTTACACACAAACATGATCCCTGTCTCATGCACCTTGCAGGCTAGCGCCCTAAGTGTACCAAGCCTGGATGGACATCCAGCTGTGGTGGTTCTATTCCGTCGTAGCAACGCTGTGTTGCACATCCAGCAGCTCATCGCCGCCTCCGCCCTTCCCAAGTCTAGTGCAGTGGCATGTGCATCGGCCGCAGGGTCCAATGAAGCTGTATCCTTGCTGTGGCCTCAGCCTGTAGCTGTACCATCTGTAACAGTCGGAAAGGGAGTCGTCGGTGGGGGGGCAGGCGGGGGCGGGGGAGGACGCGGCAGCTCATGGTCAGTGCCGGCCCGGGCTGTGTTACCCCGCACTGTGGTGGCCTCTGGGGTGGGGATGATGCAGGTGGCGAGCGTGCTTGTGCTGCCATGCCTGAGCTCTGAGACGGGGCCGAAAGTGTCAGCCAGCCTTGACTTGGCAGTGGTGGCAAATGCGCTCGATGCCTTGCGCAAGGACGGCTTCTCGGTGGTGGGTATGAAGGGGGCCAGGATGGCGGCCGGGCACGTGGGTGAGGTAGGGAAAGTGTGTAAGCTGTCGGCGGCGCAGAGGCAAGCCCTCATGACGGCGACGGCAGCTGGCAGCAGTACTGCCAATGTTGTAGTGCTGGCTGTGTCCAGAGAGAACGCGGTCCTGCATTTACAGCTGAAGATGCAAGAAGCAAGTATGCCACGAGGGGCCACCTTTTCTGGCGTGGCCCGGCACTTGGTAGTCGCAAGCACGAGCTCCAATGTGCAACAGCAGCTAGGCTTATTTGACACGATCTAGCTCCAATTTGAATTTAATTTTGAATTTTCTGGGGTGGCCCAGCACTTGGCAGTTGCAAGCACGAGCTCCAATCAAATGTGCAACAGCATCTAGGCTTGTTTGACACCATCTAGCTCCAATTTGAATTTGAATGTCCACATGGTCCTTCAGCCAACTCTGGGCTGCTCACCGTCTGCCAATTCCAAGTCCCCCCGCGTGATACCCATGGAAACCAGGTATCAAAAAAAGCGGATTAGACAGTTGAAAGACTGGTCCAGGTCATAAACTCCAATTCCAAGTCATATAGCGCCAATTCCAAGTTTCTCCGCCTGATACCCATGGAAACCAGGGAGCACAAAAAGCGGATTAGACAGTTGAAAGACTAGTCCAGGTCATAAAGCTCCAATGTGCAACGGCAGCTTGTTCGAAACCGTCTAGCTCCAATTGGCATGTCCCCCATAGGCTGCAGGCATATTCGGAGTCCAGTAGGGCACCAGGAAACATGCTATCATTGTCCCCCACAGGCTGCAGGCATATTCGGAGTCCAGTAGGGCACCAGGAGACATGCTATCACTGTCCCCCTCAGGCTGCAGGCATATTCAGGTTCAGTA
Source organism: Chlamydomonas sp. ICE-L (assembly GCA_013435795.1). Taxonomy (NCBI): domain Eukaryota; kingdom Viridiplantae; phylum Chlorophyta; class Chlorophyceae; order Chlamydomonadales; family Chlamydomonadaceae; genus Chlamydomonas; species Chlamydomonas sp. ICE-L. The sequence goes on along the minus strand of JACBWV010000338.1, from coordinate 11,283,296 downwards.
GGGCACCAAGAAAATGCGATTACACTCGTCAATAATGTGTTAAATCAAGTGGCCTTGTTTGACACCATCTAGTTTGTGTCGGCTAGACGTTTGGATGTGGGATGGCAGTTCTTTTGCGACACGTCGCAAATTGAGCGACTAAGGGCGACTCCAGTGCGACGCGCTGCCCCCTGTACCCTGTGGGGCTCTGCGCTTTGCCCTATACCGTGGTTTGCCACAATCCTGAATGCAGGCTTGCGTCGCAACATTTGATATGCAACCAGGTCCACAGGAAGCTGAAAAAAACAGTGTTTTCTGGGTACAAACAGTGTTTGATGGGGCGTGGAAAGGGATCGAGAACTGGGTAAATAATGATTGGTGTGTCTTCGCTTGGTAACATGAAATATTATCAGCCTTGGCTTGGCTTGACTTGGTTACATGATACATTTATCAGCCTTGGCTTGGCTTGGTTACATAATATATCTATCAGCCTTGGCTTTGTTACATGATACATTATCAGCCTTGGCTTGGCTTAGTTACGCGATATATCTATCAGCCTTGGCTTGGCTTAGATACATGATATATCTATCAGCCTTGGCTTGGCTTGGTTGCATGATACATCTATCAGCCTTCAGGCTGCTCGCCTTCTGTAGGCAGAGTAAACGTGGGCAGCATAAACACTGCTAAACCACATTCTTGAATACCGATACAGAATGTAATAACATGTGGTTAGATAGTTTTAAGATATGTCCAGGTTGTCTGTGAGGTTGGTTGGGTAGAAATACTGGTCGAATGGACCATGGATAAGCAAGCACGAAGTCATAATAATAATAATTGTTACAATTTTCTATACGCCAGGTTTGGCGTCTAACCGTCTGCACATTGCAGCGAACAATTACCCCCCGTGCGAGAACCACGGAAACCAGGGAATTCTAGTGCACATGTCTGGTTGCAGATTCGAACTGGGGACTCCTCCGGTTGTGGTGACCATTCTAACCCGTACACCACTCGGGACACTAAGTCATAGCTGTTCTGTTCACAGTTCAGCTACGACCAACAGCTTCTAGGCAGCTCCCCTAGCTGTCTATTCAGCCTAACCAAGTGCAACCTAGTGCGCCTTAAAGCTGGCACAATCAGCTGTCCAGAACTGCTGAAGTATTGGGCTGTAGCTCAGAAGCTAGCTCATGGAGCTGCCTAGAAGCTACTGATCATAGCCAAAATGAAAAGCTCTGCACAAGTTGCTAATCTAAGGTAATGATAACGCCTGGTGGGGTGTGGGAAGGGGGCCCGTCTTCCGGCTGTAGGAACGGGCTGCTACTTTACCTGGACAAAGCTTCTATGGCGGTTGACAGCGATTGGGAACACTAGAGCGCACCCATAGGGATTCGAAAACCGCCCCATCAGCCTTATTTCAACGAGCTCAGCCATTGAGCCAATCGTCGAAACGGGCTAATCTGCCATTCTGTCCCTCGGCGTCTTAAATTGGAAAATGAAAGCTGTTACGCCTTGTACTGCAAATTTGGGGAGGTCTTTTCTGCACCTCTACAACACCCCTCACACCCATAATGCCCCTTCCAAGCCAAATAAAAGATTGTCCCCCCAAATTAGCAGTGTTGCCACGGGGTGTGAGGTTGAAGGAACCCCCAACGCAAGAAACGGGTTCAAGACTGAATCTATTCCAAGTCCCCGAAAGCACTGCTTCCCAAGATTATCTTCTGAACGATCGTCCGGGCATCAAGTAGTATGCCCTCGATCACAAAGCTATATGGCAATCTCACCTTTTTAGGCAATGCACATATCACCAAGTTAGACTGCTGGTTGCTGATCCCGTTTAAGTCGCTCATAGATCATCCAGTCCCATGTATGAACCCTGTTTGAACTGATCACTTACTAACCTGTCTTATTTACGGGTTCAAGACTGAAGATGTTCCAAGTCCCCCTGTGCCACTCATTAGTGACGCGCATAAATCATATATTTTATTTCAGCTATGAGCAGCAGCTTCTGGGCAGCTCCCCTGGCTTGCTACCCGACCAAACCTCAAGCAATATGGTGCATCTGGGAGCTAGCAGAACCAGCTCTCTACACATGTTGAAATCTTGGGGCTTAGCCCAGTGGCTAGCTCAGCCTGGCAGCAGCATGCAGGATTGGACTGTTACATGCCAACCTGGCAGCAGCATGCAGGATTGGATTGTTACAAACCAACCTGGCCGCAGCATGCAGGATTGGATTGTTACATGCCAACCTGGCAGCAGCATGCAGGATTGGATTGTTACATGCCAACCTGGCAGCAGCATGCAGGATTGGACTGTTACATGCCAACCTGGCAGCAGCATACAGGATTGGATTGGTACATGCCAACCTGGCAGCAGCATGCAGGATTGGATTGTTACATGCCAACCTGGAAGCAGCATGAAGGATTGGATTGTTACATGGTTTTTCAGCTAACTATGGGCTGCTCACCATCTTCCGATGCCAAGTCCACCCGTGCGATACCCACAGAAATCAGGGATCCAACTAAGCGGATTAGGCAGTTTAAATACTTGTTCAGGTTAAAGACTTGTCTCGGGGTCTTGGATGGATGCTTAGGCAAGCACGGGGGCTAGGATGATAAACACCTGTTTATGTACATCATTGGTAAAGCATGTAGTGTTGAACACCTGTTTTACAACCTGAACAGGGTGCAGGCTGCCGTAGGGCATAAGCAAGCACATGGGCCCTGCTGAACTGCAGGAACTCTAGTTGAACTTGAACTTGGTTACATGGCTCCAGCCAGCAATTTGGCTTCTAGCCGTATTCGGCAGTAAAAAGAATATGCCAGGAACTGTAGAAACTGTACTTCAGGGGCTAGTTAGTTCGTTATTACAGCCCAGGGGTAGACCAAATAGGTTAAAGGGACTTGCCCAACCATGACAGGAGGGGCTGTAACGAAAAAGCACTGATGAATTGACCCCCAAACAATCGGTTTACCAACGGGGGGGGCTGAGTTCGTGCTACAGTGAAAATTTAATTCATGCCTTATGAAGAGGCGTGAGGTTGAGGGGACCAGCCCACTCGCTTGCGCTGGGGCCAGCCGCCAACAATGGAAGGGCTGTCAGCCTCTGGTAGAGGGGTTCTGGGCCTGGCCCATGTGCAGCGACGCTGTGTGGCTGTGCCCACTGCCACGCTGGCCCATGTGCAGTGCATGCGACAAGTGACTTGTCCCATGTGCAGTGCATGCGACAAGTGACCTGTCCCATGTGCAGTGCATGCGACAAGTGACCTGTCCCATGTGCAGTGCATGCGACAAGTGACCTGTCCCATGTGCAGTGCATGCGACAAGTGACCTGTCCCATGTGCAGTGCATGCGACAAGTGACCTGTCCCATGTGCAGTGCATGCGACAAGTGACCTGTCCCATGTGCAGTGCATGCGACAAGTGACCTGTCCCATGTGCAGTGCATGCGACAAGTGACCTGTCCCATGTGCAGTGCATGCGACAAGTGACCTGTCCCATGTGCAGTGCATGCGACAAGTGACCTGTCCCATGCGCAGTGCATGCGACAAGTGACCTGCCCCATGGTCCCATGCGCAGTGCATGCGACAAGTGACCTGCCCCATGTGCAGTGCATGCGACAAGTGACCTGTCCCATGTGCAGTGCATGCGACAAGTGACCTGTCCCATGTGCAGTGCATGCGACAAGTGACCTGCCCCATGTGCAGTGCATGCGACAAGTGACCTGTCCCATGTGCAGTGCATGCGACAAGTGACCTGCCCCATGTGCAGTGCATGCGACAAGTGACCTGTCCCATGTGCAGTGCATGCGACAAGTGACCGGAAGGAGTCAGAGGCATGAGGAACTTATGAATGAATAAATAGTACGCCTAATGACGAGGCGTGAGGTCGAGGGGCCAACCCGTTTGCTCTACTGGGGCCAACCACAGAAGAAGGTTGTGCATATACTTTCAGTTTTTAAATTGCCTATGGTGCTGAAGTAAACACGATCGCTCACGACAGTAGGTGGTGATCCTGGCTAGGTAGGAGCCAATAACCGGTACGTATATACTACGGCCTATCTTCATTCATGTACTCCAAATATTATGTTATGGCATCTCATGTTAAGGTATTTTTGTTTGAACTCGTATTTAAACGTATCATCATTTCAGATATTGCCGTGCTAACAAGTTATATGTTATCCCTCTTCCTATACTTGAACTTGGTTACATAGCTTCTGTCTGCAATTTGGCTGCTTGTCATCTTCGGCAGTACAAAAAATTATGGCCAGGATAGGAGGATGACAGGAGCCATAGAAAGTCCGGCACGGTCCATGTCGGGGTATCGGGAAGTTGTTTCCGTTAGGGGATCACGTGATCTATCGATACCCCCGGGTCCAGTGCCATTCTAAGGACTTCAGGGCAGGGTGCCCCCCCCCCCACCCCCCACCTCTCGGCCCCATATGAACTTTTTCCTAACTCTTTTTCTCCCTGCTCCATTTCGCCTCTGGATAAGTGCAACGACTTCGTCTCGATGCAAGCGTGCTGATTTTATAGTATTCAGACACCTGCTATGTTATTCAAGTTCGATTTCGAGTTCAAGTTGGAAACCTTGTGTCACCTGTGATCTCCTGCTTATCCTGGTTCGAGTTCGGCATGGATACATCATACATCCAATATAACTGCAGAGTCGAATGCGACCATTGAAGAGACTATTCACGACGAAACTCCGTCCAAGAGGCAGCATGTGAACCTGACTAATGGCCGCCTGGACGAGGTCGACGACACATGTCCTGTTTGTGCTCGGTCGGCAACTGGATTTGCGAGGCCGTGAAAGTTCGAGCAGCACAAGAAGTTCTGCTGAGTTAATCAGGCGAAACAGCTGATGATGTTGAGAGGCACAGAGCATTTTGCTTTGTGTACAAAGCCCTTGAACCCCTTCCTGGACAGCTGAAAATCAGCCACTTCTTTGGAGTCAAATCAGCCCAGCCACAGCAACAGCTGCAGCCCCTTGATGGAGATGATGCAACTGCAAGTGCTGAGCCCGTAACACAGCCCCTTGATGGAGATGATGCGACTGCAAGTGCTGAGCCCCAAACACGGCCCTTTAATGGAGATGATGCAACTGCAAATGCTGAGCCCGAGCGAACTATTTGCCAAGGTTGGAAGGTTGTGGAGTGGCCTCAACCTTTCTGTAAGAGCTATCCCTTCCAGGTTCACCGTCATACCGAGGCCCATCTTGTAACCCAGGTGTCTTGGAGTGCTACTACAAAGGGTTTCTTGGTCTCAGATGCTTGCAAACTGTACTACTTGTATACAAGCTTTATATCGCCCGGTATTTATTTTACCGTGTACCGTATGATATATCGTACGGTAATAAAGTTCCAGCGTACGGTATTTTTGGGATCCATCGTGAGAGAGGATAAAGTTACATACTCAGCACAAATCAATGCCGAGACTGATCCATCGTAGAAAGATTACAAGGGGCGCATGTCCTAGCAGTGAAACAACACCGCCCTAAAGTCGGACTCGAGAAAACCACCCGCCGTCTTCTGGCAGCGGGGCTCGAACTCCGGTCACCGAAGCCTTAATGACCGGGTCTGGACCTTACCGCCCTCCAGACTGGGCATCCATCGTGAGAGAGGATATAGTTACATACTCAGCAAAAATCAATGCCGAGACTGAGCAGCGCCGAGGCAGCTGGACAGTTTTATAACAGTGAGGGTTTGGGCAACATACCCCTCAGAACCTGGTCTAGGAGGTGACCTCCAAAAAAGCGTGCGAAAGAGCAAATAAAAGGCTTGACAACAAGCAATGCGAACTACCAAGGCATAGAGAAACTAGCGAATTAAGTGTATATTGTTGAAGGGCTGAGAGTTGCCGAGGCCTAAAAAGCGAGATTCTACAAGAAGACGTGAAGGATAAAAGGCACAGGAAAATCACCAAACAAACAAGGAGAGAGGCATAGAGCTCAAAAAGGCGGCCTTAACACTCCCTATCTAAAGGCAAACACAAGGCCAAGCCGTCAGCCAAAACGCCTCAAGGAAAAGCACAGCTAAGAAAGGACACTTAACAACCTAAGCAGAACTACTAACACGATAAAAAGCGTGAGGAAAAGCGAAAGACCAAGACCAGCGGGGAAAAGCTAAGAGAGTCCAAAGCCTATCTGCCAAGAAACCATCAAGCTTAAGGACGGAGAAAGGGCACAGGAGAGCAGCCAAATAGGTCAAGAGTCAAACGGAGACTCGAGAAGTGAAAACATAAGCTACCCCCCATCACCTACACCGCCAGAAACAAGAAAAGAAAGATTACAAGGGGCTCATGTCCTAGCAGTGAAACAACACCGCCCTAAAGTCGGACTCGAGAAACCACCCGCCAGAAACAAGACGGTTGTACGATATATCGTGTTTACCGTAGTATATATCGTGTTTGGTCCAAATCGGCCTACGAAAATATCTTAAACTTGGCAGGTCGGCGGTCCGATTCTCGTCAGGAGCACCAGAGTCCGGGCCAGGAATTTAGTATACCGCCTTATACCGTACGATACATCGCGTTATATCGTACGGTAATAGACCACGATATTACCGTGTTTATCTATCTCCCTCAGTATTGGTTCATTTGACTTGATTTTAAGTGTATGGACGTGTAAACGGTATTTCCTGTTATATCCCCTTGGTCTTATACTGATTTCCCCAAAAGGGTATAAAAATACCGTACGGTATCGATATCGTACTGTATATCACGATATATCGTACGGTAACAGACCACGATATTACTGTGTTTTTCTATCTCCCTCAGTATTGGTTCATTTAACTTGATTTTAAGTGTATGGACGTGTAAACGGTATTTCCTGTTATATCCCCTTAGTCTTATACTGATTTCCCAAAAAAGGGTATAAAAATACCGTACGGTATCGATATCGTACTGTATATCACGATATATCGTACGGTAATTGAAAATACCGTACGGTATTGACAGCCCTAACTACTTGCCTGGGGATGCCTTGTGCTACAGCCAGCTACGGGCAGCAGCTTCTAGGCAGCTCCCCTGGCTGGCAATTCAGCCCAAACTAAAGCGAGCTGTCGCACCTTAAAGCTGACATAATGATGGTGGGCGCAGGTGGGCGTTACATTTGGACCTTTTGGTGGGTTTCATGTAGCAAGACCATGCAGTTTCCATGCCAATACTGGGCAAGTTAGTTATAAAGGATCTTGAAGGAAGGAAAGGAACTATAAGGAGGCTCTAGGAAGCTGAAATATTGAGATATCTAGGTTGCACACTCGAATAATTTGTGTTCGTGCTCAGGCCGTGTTTAAAAACATTCCACTAACATCCTCAGGGTTTAAAAAATGCAGGGTACTAAAGGAGATGATTTGCCACAACATAGGCTAGGTTTCATCTAAAATGGCCGGGTTCGCCCCCCCCCCCCCCTACTTTTTGACTATTCCAACTTTTTGGACGGGATACCAGATATTTCCCGTTTGTCATCCTCCCGGCCAGGAAAATGTAAACTACTTTTTCATATTTTCATTCTTCCTATACAGTGAGGTACAGGGTACTACATTTTGTCAAATTGGTCAGCGCTGTGTAGTGCAAAAACCGCGCTGCGCCGACATTCCCACAGGGGGTTGAAAAACAGCGCGAAATGCGCCGTGGGGCTCAAAGAGCGTGCTCGAAATCGCGCTGCCGCCTTCGCTTTGTATTACCCTGATACAGCAAGGTATTTACCGCATGGCATTGTGAGTACAACAGTCAACGCGCATACATGATTACCGGTATATCAATTACATTACAGTACATGTTAAAGTCTACTTGACACCGCGAGGGTGTACGAGACTCAGTGCTTTAAGCAAAAAGGAAAAGCACCCACAAAGCAAAAAAAACTATTACATCAGTGGGGTGTCGAGGACAAACAAACCCAACTCCCAACCATCGTTTTGGTGGCATAGGTATTAAATCCCCTAGAGCAGGATCCAGATCACAACCACTAACAGTGGCGGAGGTAAGAAGCTAACAAATGAGAAGTCACAACTCACAAGAAAAAAAGGAGAATAAATTACGGTGCCATTAAGCAGTCCAGGGCTTCCTGTCTTGATCTTCTACAAGTAGAAAGATAGTCGGCTAGGTTGCTCCCAAAAGTCTTAGTGCCATTTCCATTCATAAAGGTTCTGAATGTGAATGTGAAATGTGAAATGAATGTGAATGTGGAATGAATGTGAATGCTATAGTGACTTAGAGCCAGAGATCTCTGATTCCGCCTGATCGCCATCAACCGCCGGGATCGCCAACCCAACCCAACCCAACACGAGGGCGATGATGAAGACATGTAGTCTGTACGTCACAGTACTGCATTGCGGCGTGCAGGCCATAGCTATCCTAGGCGCCTGCTGGCATACAACTCATCAGGTCCTGGTGGCAACAGAGACCCGTGCTTTGCCTACTCTAGTACCGACACATTGAGCCGGTCTATAACAGCAAAAGTCTTGAACTCCTGGGTCGTTGCCTATATTTGTATAATATAAACAATCTGCAAATGTATTTGGTAAACTGAAAATTAACCTGATGTAAAAAATGGATCGAGAATAACGGCCATGTAATGAGCAACGTGCAGGAAGGTTGGCTTGAGGGCGAATACGAGTTTTCAGGCGACTTACTAGGGGTTGATGAAGGCAAAGGTCACGAAGGCCAGACTATTGAAAACAAGTTACACGAACATTTTGACAGCTGTTCACAATAAGGTACTTCCATTGAACCAATTGGCCAGCGCTTTAGCACACTTGAAAAACAAAAACTGCGCTTTGTGGTGCAAGAAGCGCAAAAATTGCTTGCTGCGCCCTCAGCGGGATGCAGCAAACGGCACGAAACGCGCAGTGGGGCTCAAAAAGGCAGCGCGCCAGCGCGCGCTTGGAAGTACCTGGTTCACAAGCACATTTGGGGGGGGGGAGGGGGGGGGGGGGAGGCAGACCGGAACTACGCCTGAGCATGGACTACCGTGTGACAGCACATAGGGAAGTTCTCTACCTCTTCCAAGGCGTCAGGCTAAGGCATGCAATTCCCTAACAGTGGAGGGGTATAGAACACTCAGCAATTATGAATATATTGGCTCATACGGGTCAGTACCGTACATCAGCATCTTGAATACTTGACAAATCAATTATATGGTAGTACAGAATTGTACCGTGGTATGTATTTTATCTTTTCAGCCACCGTATTCAGGATAGCCAATAAACTTGACTGGAATAATCAGGGGATGGGTTGGTGGAGGTGACTGGGACTGGGAAGAAATAGGACTACCATTTCTTCAGCATCCCAAGTAGTTCAATTAGCTGTGCATTCCATGCCAGGCACAACGTATCAAGAAACATCAAAAAGGCAGGTATAAAATTTGTCCTCTCACAGCCCTGGTGAAAAGCTTTAATAATCCAGTTCACCAATAATGTACATGGTAGGTAAGAACACTCCCAGCGCACATGATCAATGATAAGTAGGGATCGGCAATATGATATCATATGATATCATGTCATCATATGATATCATATGATGCCGGCGGTCTGACTAGGTAACTTTGGCCTGGGGCATCACATCATATGATATTAAATCATATGATTTTTGTATGATATCATATGATATCATACTCGTCTTTGGTCAACATCATATGATTTGCCATTCCCTAATAATAAGTGGCTCATAATAAGTCCCCCTGGACTCCGTCAAGCCGAGGACACATGTGGAGTCCAGTAGGGCACTAGGAAAAATGTCCGTTTCCTCCTCATCATCATCATGACTATTCTTAATAATGAAATGTATGATTCGTAAACATCAGTCAACCTCCTTTTTAAAGTTGTGGAAGGAGTTTCCCTAGGAGGTGGGTCTCCAGACACAAACCAGGTTTTTTTTAGCTGCGGAATTTTGCATTATGCGATAAAACCCAGAATTGTCGGAATCAGCCCTGCGATGAAACCCATACTTTTGATGCTTGGCCTTGTCTAGATTTGGCCTGAAGCTGACCTGGCCTGGCTGACCTGGCTTTTTTTGACTTGAATCCCAAGGAATTTCGGAACCCTGTGATTTGTGCTATTTCTGGATTCTGGGAAATTGGCTCCAGAACCATTATTGCGATGAAAGGGGGGTGGCCAATTTTCCTTAAAAATAACCCTGTCACAAACCAGCGACCTGGAGGATTGACTACTGACTCAATCTGAAGCCCTAACACACTCGCCCCTCAAGGGGAAGCTTCCTACACTTGCTACCCGCACGAGACGAGCGCCCCCCTTTGTTACCTGGGCTTGCTTCCCCACTGCACCCCTCTGCATCCCCACTAACGCACTCACCCCTCAACGGGGATCTTCCTACGCTTGCTACCCGCACGGGACGAGCGCCCCCCTTTGTTACCCAGGCTTACTTCCGCACTGCCCCCCTCTCCATCCCCACCCTCTTGGCTAGAGCTCACAATCTGGACCACTTGCTCAGCCAACTCTTCCCTAACCTCATCATGAAGCTGATCAGAAAGAGACACACGCCCTCTTCGCTTTGGTCGCCTTCCGCCACTGCAGGGAGCCTCCTCCCCTTGGAGGGATCGGATGCCAGCTTTCACCTACACAGCAGCGGCAGAGCAATGAGTGGAATAGAGCATAAAGACCATAAGTTGATCTATTTGCTGGACTGATAGTAGTAGGTAACGATAGGCTCATAACTCCTTCTCGTTTTCCTTAATTTGTATATTAACCACATAATGCCTCAGTGCGGGTGCATGCGTTTCACGCCACATGAATAGACTATATAGCTTTGCAGTGGTACAGCTAATTCAACATATCCCTCTCCTGCAAGTGGTTCAATGGTTGATCATTTCGGTAGACAGAGGAAGGTGCTGGGTTCGAATCCCTACGGATGCGCTTTAGCGTTTGCGGTCGCTGTCAACCGCCATGGTAGCACTGTTCAGGTTAAGTAGCAGCCTGTTCTCAACCGCTGTAAGACAGGGCTCTCTTAATACCACGCCCCAACAGGCGTTATCATGACATGGAGACCAGGGTCCTACATGACGCGATAGCGCGAGAGGTTTTGAAGCTTGACTGCGCGCTAGACGTAATTTTTTAACCCCCCTCTGTGCGCAGTGCGCAGATTTTCGTTCTCAGTTGAGTCAAAAGCGCAACCCAATAGGAGGCAGTTGCGTCAACAGCTCAACCAAAAAGGAGCTGAAAAATCTACTTTCAGATTTGAAAACAAATCACTGCTCTCCACCAGTAATCTAGCTTCCACATGAATACAACAAATGGATGCTACAGTCAAGGGGTAACAAGAAACTGTAGGCAAAATAGGCAAAAACTATACGAAAATAGTGATGGATGGGTCAAAGCAATAGTTGTATAATAGCCGGGGGGGCAGTGGGGAAGTTGCTCGTGTACCGCACGTTAAAGTCCGGGGCTAAATATGTCTATGTCAGGGTGGTGGAAGATATCGACCCCTCAAAAAGAGGGGGGGGGGGGGGGGGGGGGGGGGGGGGGTCGACGTTTTCCAGAAATATCCTCTGGTGAAAACTGTTAGAGGCCTAAGACACAAGCTCAACGAGATCTTTCCGAATCCACACTTATTTCCGACAACGAGTAAATATGGAGGCGTGATCCTCTAGATCCAAGTCGAGGCACCTGCCAGGCTGGCAGATCCTAGTACAGAAGTCGAGCCGGTTTCGGAAATATATTTTCGTAACTTTCTCACCAGACGGAATCTGACGAAGTTAAGCTCGTCAAGGGGATCACTATAGACACTACTTTGACCCCCTATTATAATTCCTGAATTCCTGAAGGAGATATGGGCCTTTGGGGGGGGGGGGGGGGGGGGGGGGGGGGGGGTAAGGCAGATTTACAAATTTCCTCACTGCCACCTGAGAATAGCCGTCTTATAGTTGCAGTGGTTAGAGTTCCCTGCTCTTGATTGTCTATCCTCCCATCCATCCATGCATGCATGCATCCATGCATGCATCCATGCATGCATCCATGTATCCATCCATCTATATATTCATGCATCCATCCATCCATGCATGCATCCATGCATCCATGTATCTATATATTTATGCATCCATCCATGCATCCATGTATCCATCCATCTACCTATTCATGCATCCATCCATCCATGCATGCATCCATCCATGCATCCATGTATCCATCCATCTATCTCTTCATGCATCCATCCATCCATCCATCAGCCCATTCATGCATCCATCTATCCATTCACCCATCCATCCATGCATCCATTCATGCATCCATGCACCCATACATTCATGCACCCATACATTCATGCACCCATCCATCCATCCATCCATCCATGTATGCTTTCATCCATCCAAGCATGCATCAATTGCACTCACCAGTTCAAGATTCCTTTCCAGCTCGTCCATTTCATCTTTAGTCCCAGTCTCTGCTAAAGCCAATTCATCTTCTGCTGCTGTCACAGCCCCGTCCAGCTGCTCCTTGGCAAGGAGAGCCTCGCCCAATGCGTCGAGTGCCTTGCATGTTTGCTGGAGGGACTGGACAGTGGCAGTCTTGGAAGGGGACTGTGCTCCAAATCTAAGCCATGGAGTGAGTGGGAGTGGGGTGGGGGTGAGATGGGGCGGGGTGGGATGTGAGGTGGGGGGTGAGGGGGATTAGAGAGGGGCAGTCTTGGAAGGGGGCTGCGCTCCAAATCTAAGTCAAGGAGTGAGTGGGGGTGGGGTGAGCCAAATCAACAGCTTGTGAAAGACCTGGTTGTATGTGTTTATCTATGTATGTTGCTACAGTACAGGGGTAGGCATAATAGGCTCAAGGGACTTGCCCAACCGTGACAGGAGGGTCTGAAACGAAAAAGCACAGTTGAACTGAAAAATGTAAAGCAAATTGCATCTTACCTGAGAGGTGCCTCCTATTCATAATGTAAACATATATAATGTAAAAAATGGGAAATAAGGTATGTAATGTAAAACAAATATATCTCAAATATAAAATAAGGTATATACTGTAAACAAAAAAATGTATGTCTTTATACCAGTATATATATATATATATATATATATCCCTTCGGTCGTTCTTGGCGTTGCAGGTCGTCGTCAACCGCGATGGTAGCTTGTCCAGTTGAGGTAGGAGACCGCTCCCCATCTGCGTACGATGGGCTCCCTTAACACGACGCCCCACCAGGCGTTATCATTGCCTTATAAACCGACCGTAGCCAAGAGGAAAGGGTCAGAAATTAGGTATTAATAAATATAAAAAAAAGTTGGGTGAGCTGAGCCCCAGGGGGTCCCCCCAGAGCAGGTACTTGGGCAAGATCATTAAATAAGATACCGTATATAAACATATACAATGTAAAAGAACATTGCCTCTCACCTGAGAGGTGCCTCTTGTATACCAAGGACACGAAAGCCGCTGCCCACAACCACTCCACGCCCACTCAGCTTTTGGTGGTCCAGGGTGTAGATGTCCCCCAAGCTGTACCGCAGACCTTGTGTCACGAACTGGCGGTACGCCGCCGCCTTTTCCAACGTCTCAAATACCAAGGTTTTGCCAATCTGACTGTACAGGACTGAAGAACGGTGGTTGGGGATGACGGGGCGCACCTGCAGTGTGGTTGTGGTGGTTGTGGTGGTTGCGGTGGTACTGGTGGTATTGGTATAACGGTGGTTGGGGATGACGGGATGTACCTGCAGTCAGGAATTAGCTGCTTGGTGGTTGTGGTGGTTGTGATGGTTGGGGATGACGGGACATAGCTGCAGAGTGTAATTAGCTGCTTGGTGGTTGTGATGGTTGTGGTGGTTGGGGATGACGGAACATAGCTGCAGAGTGTAATTAGCTGCTTGGTGGTTGTGGTGGTTGGGGATGACGGGACCTACCTGCAGAGTGGAAGTCGCTGCTTGGTGGTTGTGGTAGTCGGGGAAGATGGGACATACCTCCAGTGTGGAATTACCTACTTGGTAGTTGTGGTGGTTGTGGTTGTGGCGGTTATGGTAGTTGGGGAAAATGGGACGTACCTGCAGAGTGTAAGTCGCTGCTTTGTGGTGGTGGTTGTGGTGGTGGTTGTGGTGGTGACAAGCGCTTTACAAAGTCCTACACCTAAGGCCACTAGTCCACTTCAATGTTTTGTGTAAACAAGGGTAATTCAAAGCGCGCGCTTTTGCGCTTTTGAGCGCTGACTTTTTGACCCCCTCTGCGCTTTAAGCGAAGTTTTTTGCAACCCTGTGTGGGCGCAGCAAGCATTTTTTGCGCTTTTTGCACTACAAAGTGCAGTTGTTTTGTTTTCAAGTGCGCTAAAGCGCCGGCCAATCTGGCCATTTGAAGTCCCCTGGTGTAAACCCTAATACCGGCTTACCAAGTTGGAAGCACATCCATCTGGCCACCGGGTGTGAGGAAGAAGGCTGCTATCGGGTTCCTTCATCAACTCACCAAGCATAGCCAGCAAAATCCCACACCAAGCACAGCCAGCAAAATCCCACACCAGCGAAATCCCACACCAGCAAAATCACACACCAAGCATAGCCAGCAAAATCCCACACCAGCGAAATCCCACACCAGCAAAATCACACACCAAGCATAGCCAGCAAAATCCCACACCAGCGAAATCCCACACCAGCAAAATCACACACCAAGCATAGCCAGCGAAATTCCACACCAGCGAAATCCCACACCAGCAAAATCACACACCAAGCACAGCCAGCAAAGCCACAGCGATAGCCAACACAATCCACACCTTAGCCCACTTGTTCGCCAGATGTTTCACTCCCCCACTCACCAAGTTAAAAGCATATCCCACACAGCCATCTAGCCACTGGTCGTGCGGAAGGGCACTGCCACGCTGCTCACCTGTGACAAAACCATGACATACCAGTAGTCCTACATCTAAGGCCACTCGCCAAGTAAATAGCGAATCCCACACAGCCATCTGGCCACTGGTCGTGCAGAAGGGCACTGCCACACTGCTCAACTGTGACAAACGCTTTACATAGTCCTACACACAAGGCCACTCACCAAGGCGACCACGAAAGGATCTGTTTTAAACCTAAAACCCACTCATCCCGGGTCGGCGAATGGTTCAATGCTTGATCATTCCGTTAGACCAGAGAAGGTGCTGGGTTTGAATCTTGCTCACAAACAAACACTTAAAAAAAACCCACCTCATCCCAGGTCGGCGAATGGTTCTATGCTTGATCATTTCGTTAGGCCCAAGGTGCTGGGTTTGAATCCCTACGGGTGCGCTCTAGTCCCCACGGTCGCTGTCAACCACCATTGTAGCACTGTTCAGGTAAAGTAGTAGCAGCCCTTTCTCTAGCAGTAAGACTGGGCTCCCTTAATATCACGCCCCACCAGGCGTTACAATTTCAAAACCCACTCACCAAGTTAACAGCATATCCCACACACCCATCTGGCCACTGGTCGTGCGGAAGGGCACTGCCACGTTGTAGCCGGTCAGCTTCCCTCATTGCAACAAGAGCCCTCGTGTGAGGCAGCGCCATGGCAAGAGGCGCGTCAGAGCCTAAGCACGCTTCGTCCCTCAGCCGCATAGCCAAGGGGCTCATCCCATTGAGGGGCAGCTCACCTAGTGGGGGTAGGGGGGTACGGGGGGTAGGAGGGAGGGTAGGAGGTAGGGGTTGGGGTAGGGGGTACGTTGTAGGGTTTATGTTCATTGCAACAAGAGCCCTTGAGTGAGGCAGCGCCATGGCTAGAGGCGCGTCAGAGCGCAAGCACGCTTCATCCCTCAGCCGCAAGGCCAGGGGGCTCATCCCATTGAGGGGCAGCTCACCTAGTAGGGGTATGGGGGGTAAGGGGGTAGGGATGTAGGGGTATAGGGAGTAGGAGGTAAGGGTGTAGGGGTTGTAAGGGGGTAGGGGGGGTAGGGGTGGGGATATGGGTAAGGGCAGGGGGTAAGGGTAGGGGTAGTGGTGGGGCTAGTAGGCTCATTCCATTAAGGGGGCAGCTCACCTGGTAGGGCATGGGGGTCAGGGGATAGGGGGTAAGAGGGTACGTGGGTAAGGGTAGGAATATGGGTAAGGGCAGGGTGTAGGGAGAGGGGGCAGCGGTATGGGTATTGAGGGGCAGCTCACCTAGTTAGGGGTGGGGGTAGAGGTAGGGGGTAGGTTGTAGGGATTAGGTTCATTGCAGAAAGAGCCCTAGTGTGGGGCAGCGCCATGGCTAGGGCTATGGGTATAGGGGTACAGTTAGGGGGGTAAGGGGGTAGGGGGTAGGGATAATCATCCCTCAGCCACATGGCCAGGGGGCTCATTCCACTGAGGGGTGGCTCACCTAGTGGGGGTATGGGGTAGGTGGGTAAAGGGGAATAGTATGAGCATGGGTAGGAATATGGGTAAGGGCAGGGGGCAGAGAGAAAGGGCAGCGGTATGGGTATGGATTGAAGTAGGGGGTATGGGTATAGGGTTATGGTATGCTTTGTATATCGGGTGTTGCTGAGGTACTTATTTGGTGATAGCCCGTTTCAGTGATATATTTTGGTCTAGTGTTTCACCAAATCGCTGAAACGAAGCAGGGTCGGGGGTTTGATTCCCCCTACGGTCGCCCAAAGCGTTGCAGGTCGTTGTCAACCGCGATGGTAGCTTGTCCACTTGAGGTGGTATCATTCTCTGCCCGCGTACGACGGGTACGACTCTTAGTACCACGCCCCACCAGGCGCTATCGTTACTTTGTTTGGTGATGGTGGTACCTCTTGCCCCTAACCTATAACATACCCTACCCAATATTAAATATAGTTTGGTTGGACTAACCCTTCCTAAAGCGCCCTTCCCTGAGAAGGACTGGATCATAGTGTAGCTGAGCATCGTCATCATCATCATCATCACGATAATAATAGCAATTACCTTATGTGTAGTAATAATAATAAACCTTACATATAATAATACTTGTAATAATCACATTAAGGCATACCCCCTCCCCCCACACCACCACACCACCACCACCACACACAAACACCCTATGTAAAGCGCCTTCCCCTGAGAAGGACGGGAACATAGTGTAGCTGATCATCATCATCATCATCATCATCATCATCAATAATGATAATAGCAATTACCTCATAAATAATAATAATAATAATAATAATAATAAACCTCGTAAACCTTATATATAATAATAACAATCATATTAAGTTATAGGGGGGGGGGGGGGGGGGGGGGGGGGGGGGGGGGGGGGGAGCTGGGTAGCGCTACCCGCGCTACCTGCCGTGCTCGCATAGCTGGTTTCGAGCTATTAATGTCGGTAACTTGTCCTCGCTACCTTGCTATTTGGTACAGATTTTGCATAGCTTTTCACAAGGAATCCGAATTTCGCATTCGCGAAGCGTGATTCCGTTCGTACAGCAAGGTAACCCGGAGCCTGTCGCGACCTACCCTTTCTCATGGTAAGATTTTCAATGGCTACATTTGGCGAAGTTAGCTCCCAGCTATTAGGACTAACCCAGCTATTAGGACTATTAGTCCTACTTTTGGCCGCGGTTAGGGCTACCTGCCGCTCCCTAATAATGATAATAACAATTACATTATATATAATCATAATAATCATAACCATATTAAGGTGCCCCCCCCCCCCCCCCCCCCCCCCCTCCCCTAAAGCGCTCTCCCCTGAGAAGGTCTGGATACAGTGTAGCTGAGCATCGTCATCATCATCATCATCATCAATAATGATATTTGTAATAATAATAATGACAACAACAACCTTTACCCCCCCCCCCCCCCCCCCCCCAACACACCTACCTACCTAAAGCACCTTCCCCTGAGAAGGACTGGATCATAGTGTAGCTGAGCATCGTCATCATCATCATCATCAATAATGATATTTATAATAATAATAATAATAATAATAATAATAATGACAACAACCTTAGCCCCCCCCCCCCCCCCCAACACACACACCTACCTAAAGCACCTTCCCCTGAGAAGGACTGGATCATAGTGTAGCTAAGCATCGTCATCATCATCATCATCATCAATAATAATATTTATAATAATAATAATAATATTAATAATAATGACAACAACCTTAGCCCCCCCCCCCCCCCCCCCACACACACACCTACCTAAAGCGCCTTCCCCTGAGAAGGACTGGATCATAGTGTAACTGAGCATAGATGGTATGGGAACCTGGTTCTCTTGCAGCCGTGTTCGCAAGCGCTTGATTGCCTCCAGCGACTGAACCACGATGATTTGCAACATGGGACCGAAGGCTGATGCCAGCAGGGCAGATAGATCCAGGTCATCCACTGTGGCCAGTTGGGCTAGGACCCCCACCACCTCCTCCTCTCCGGCATTCAGGCAGCGCTGAATGGATCCTGTCATTCCTTGCCTAGGCATTCCAAAGCGTGCCTAGAGGCAGAGGGCAGGGATTAGGGAAGGAGAATGAGTATGAGCATGGGTATGGGTTCAGGCAGCGCTGAATGGATCCTGTCATTCCTTGCCTAGGCATTCCAAAGCGTGCCTAGAGGCAGAGGGCAGGGATAAGGGAAGGAGAATGAGTATGAGCATGGGTATGGGTTCAGGCAGCGCTGAATGGATCCTGTCATACCCTGCCTAGGCATTCCAAAGCGTGCCTAGAGGCAGAGGGCAGGGATAAGGGAAGGAGAATGAGTATGAGCATGGCTATGCGTTCAGGCAGCGCTGAATGGATCCTGTCATACCTTGCCTAGGCATTCCAAAGCGTGCCCAGGGGAAGGGGTAGGAGGTAAGTGTTAGGGGTAGTGGGTTTGAGGTATGGGATGGATGCTGTCATGGGCATGGGCATGGGCATAGGTATGGGTATGAGTATGGGTATGAGTATGGGCATGTGTATGGGTATGGATGCTGTCATTACTTGCCTAGGCATTCCAAAGCGCGCCTAGGGGTAGGGGAAGGAAGTTAGTGTAAGGGGTAGTGGGGTTAGGGGTTAGGGGTAGTGGAAGGAGGTATGAGTGAGTGCCTCGGTGTAGGTGTAGGGGGTTGGGGTAGGGGGTTGGGGTAAGGGTAAGGGTTAGAGGTATGGGTAGAGAATGGATGCTATCATGTGTATGCGTATGAACATGAGTACGGGTATGCATGCTGTCATTCCTTACCTAGGCATTCCAAAGTGTGCCTGAGGGTAGGGGGTAGGAGGTTAGTGTGTGTGTGTGTGTGTGTGTGTGTTGTGTGTGTGTGTGTGTGTGGGGGGGGGGGGGGGGGGGGGGGAGGGGGGGTGCCTAAGGGTAGGGGTAGGAGGGTTAGTGTGTGTACAATGGCCAATCCAATTGAGGAGCTACTTACCTGGACAGATGGCTTGCCTCCGCCCCTGCTGTGACAGGGATGACAGCTTCCCCGCAATTGCTATTGAAAAAATCCTTGGCCTCCTCTGAGGGGGGGGGGGGGGGGGGGGGTCCTAAATGGGGATGGGGTAGTGTGGGTGTAGGGGGAGGTTAGGTATGTGTGGTTGAGGATGTGTGTGTGTGTGTATTAGTGTGATGTGGTGGGGGGGGGTGGTTGGGGTTTTATGTGTTGTGTGGTTTGTAGATGTTGGTGTTGTGATGATGTGTGGTGGGGAGTTTTGTGTTGAGTGTGGGGGTGGGGTCCGGGGAAGGGGGGTGAGGGGGATGTTATGTGGGTGTGTGTGTGTGGGGTAGGTGTGTGGTGGTAGGTGTGTTATTTGTGCGATTGTTGTGTGTGTGTGGGTGGTTGGGGTGGGGGGGGGGGGTATTAGGTAATACATAAATAAGGAATACAAACTTTTTTCTGGGGCGGTGAGTAATAGGGACTTGGTAGAAGTTGAAAAGTGTACGAACGGGAGGAAGAGAAAAAAAGAAAGAAAACAGGGGGCAGGAGGAAGGGAAAAAAAGGGGGAGGAGAGGGGGAGGGGGGAACAGGAAAACCAGATATTTATTATATTTTTATTTATTTTTCTTAAATTATTTTTAAAAGGGGCGAATATTACCCCAAAAAGCAACGTAATTCGTTTTTAAATATAAAAAATAAAACATCAATCAGGCGGCAGTTAAACAGGTTGGACTCTGCCTCTTGACTGTTGTTAACCCCCCTCCCCCCCCCCCCCCCCCCCCCCCCCATCCCCCCCCCCCCCCCCCCCCCCCCCCTCCCCCCCTGTCTAGACCCTTTTCAAACCTTTCGAGGTATTGTCAGACTTTTTTACTGAGTGAGGGATGTTTCGTTTCTGGAGTGACATCGGACAGATCCAAGCGTTACAGTAAGGCGGAGTCCATTGCACTGTTCCGAGGGTCGTCATTGCATTATACCAGGGGGGGAGGGGGGGGGGGGGGTGGGGGGGGGTCTTTTGAGGGGGGGGGGGGGCGGGGGGGGAGCCCGTGTGAATGAGGCTGGGGCACAGGGATAAGGGTTCTTCCCTTGAGGGGGTTCACAACAACTCTTCAGGAAGGAAGAACCCCTTCCAGTGGATATAACTAAATGGTTATAGTCGTAGACCAGATCGCTTGAGGATGGAAGAGCCGAGGGTTCGACTCTTCACTTTCGATCGCTCTTGGCGTTTGCAATAGTTTTTCAAAACCGGGGGATGGTTTAGCTCTTGTCAGTTGAGGGGTTAGGAGGACCGCTCCCACCCGGGCGTTACGACGGCTCCTTTAACACCACGGCCCCCACCAGGCGTTGATCATTACTCAGGAAAGGCAAAGGCAAGGTTTGTTGAATTGCGCCATTCTTGTCAAAAGCTGCGTTCCTCTAAAGATATGCCAATTTGAATTTGAATGCCATTCTTGTCAAAGCTGCGTCTCTAAAAGACCCCTGCAAAATTTGAATTTTGAAAATTGCCATTCTATGTCAAAAGCTTGGCCGTCTCTAAAAAGAATATGCCAATTTGAATTTGAATGCCATTTTGTCAAAGGCTGCCGTTCTCTAAAAGATATGCAATGAATTTGGAATTGCCATCTTTGTCAAAAAAGCTGCCGTCTTCTAAAGATATGCAAATTGAATTTGGAATGCCATCTTGTCAAAAGGGGGCTGCCGTCTCTAAGATCTGCAAAAAATTTGAATTTGAATGGCCATTGTCAAAAGCTGCCGTTCTCTAAAGATTTTTGCCATTTGGAATTTGAATTGGGCAAATCTTGTCAAAGCGGTGCGTCTCTAAAGATAGCAAATTTGAATTGAATTTGAATTGCCATCTTGTCAAAGCTGCCGTCTCTAAAGATATGCAATTTGAATTTGAATTGCCATCTTGTCAAAGCTGCCGTCTCTAAAGATATGCAATTTGAATTTGAATTGTCATCTTGTCAAAGCTGCCGTCTCTAAAGATATGCAATTTTAATTTTGAATTGCCATCTTGTCAAAGCTGCCGTCTCTAAAGATATGCAATTTGAATTTGAATTGCTATCTTGTCAAAGCTGCCGTCTCTAACGATATGCAATTTGAATTTAAATTTTAATTGTCATCCGAAGCTGCCGTCTCTAAAGATATATGCAACGTGCTCAGTGAACTATCTCGTCATGATCTTGATTGATTTTCAGCACTCCAATGAGACCCCCCCAACCCCCCTTCCCCTCCAAAAATATTCGACCCATCAGGAGTTCCCCCCCCCTATCCTCCTGTATTTAGTATTATTAATGGATTATAATATTAATTATGAATAATATTAATATGAATTTATTAAATTAGAATTTATACTAATTGTATTTATGTATCTTAGAGAGATATTGTATTTTTAATTTATTCAGTTTATTTGGGGGCATAAGGAGCTCACCTGCTCAATCAACTCTCCTTGGTTGGCTGTTACGTTAGGGCCACCTGCAGTAGTCAAGAGTTTGTGTGGGGTGCGTGTTTGTAGGGTTGTGGGATGTGTGGTGTGGCCGTTGTGTACTGTGTGGGGGGTGGGTGGGGTGGGGGGGCGGGGGTGGGGGGTGGGGGGAGCTTCTACGGTTGGGGGCCCACCTGCAGCTGAGGTACACAATCCTGGGTGCAAATGTACGGCTGTGGGGTAGCGTGTGTGCGGGGGTTGTGGGATGTGATTTGTGTGGCGTCTTGTGTGTGTGTTGGGGGGGTTGGACACGGGTGGCGACTGTGTGTTGTGGTTGGGGAGGGGGGGGGAGGGTTCTACGTTAGGGCCACCTGCAGGGGTTGGGAGGGGGGGGGGTGGGATGTGTTGGGGGGTGTGTGTGTGGGGAGCTTTGAGGGTGTCGGTTGGGGGAGGTGGTCGGTGGGGGGGGGTGGCTTGTGGTGGGGGTGTTGTGGGGGGGGAGGAGGCAGAGGGCTGTCCTTCTACGTTAGGCCCACCTGCAGCCGAGATACACAATTCCTGGTGTGGCAAAATGTACGTGTGCAATGCAATCATGAATGCGTACATATTGCAAATGCGTACAAAATGTATGCAATGCAAACAGACGACAACTTGTTTGTTGTAAGGTGCTGGCTGTTACAGAAGGACAAGGAAGTTGGACTAGTTTCGGATAACCAAAGGGGTGGGACTGGTAGATAAACAAGGAAAGTGACAAGAACATTGGCATTGTGAAATTGGAGTTCGTTTGACAGGAAACAGTGTACCTCATGTGAATGAGTTGACAGAAACAGTGTACCTCATGTGAATGAGTTGACCAGGGCAAATATTATCATCACCACCATCATCATCATCATCATCATCATAAAAAAGGTGATAACTTGCCTGTTGTGGATGCGGTTACAGGTAGAGGGGAGTTACAAAAAACATACATACGAATGAATTTACAAGTAAAAATGTAATCAAAACAGAGACTACAACTTGCCTGTTGTGGATGTGGTTTCAGGTAGAGTATAGTAGTAATAATAATAATAATAATAATAATAATAATAATAATAATAATAGTAATCACCATTATAACCATCATACAAAGGCAATAACTTGCCTGTTGTAGATGTTGTCACAGGTAAATGTAGTCATAATAATAATATTAGTAATCATCATCATCATCATCATCATCATCATCATCACATTATTTTAAAAAAAAACGCGATCGGGATGTTTTTAACTTGCCTGTTGTGGATGTGGTCAACAGGTTAGGAAGTAAGTAATAATTATTCGATATTAGTTTAATTCATCATCATCATAAAAAAAAGGCGGATAAAAACAGCATGTTGTAAATGTGTTCACAGATTGAGCTTAATAATAACCATAATATTAGTAATCATCACCACTATAAAAAGGCAAATAAAACTTGCAATGTTAAAGATGTTGTGGTTAACAGGTAGAAGTGCAGAGGGCCCCTCCAGCCAGTGGCTTTTACTGCGGCTTTAGAGGGAAGATTCCACCACCCTGTTTTGGCTTGGCACCACTCGCTGCATTGCATATTTAATTGACGGCCTCCTGCGCTTGGGCCCCTCTCCTCTACCAGCTGGGCCATCTTGCCAGCTAGCGCCTCCTTGTTGCTCAGCATATCCTGAGAGACAAAAGCATTTGTTTCCTTGTTTAAGTACATTAAATATTGTATATCACTATATTTATTCTATTCTATATTTGTGAGTTTGTTGTGATGCTGTGATAAAATAAATGGAGGAATACATGGGTGGAAATGGGTTGTTATTGAATCAGTATCGAACAAAAAGGAAATGAAAACCAATTAAACACATGCCAAGGGAAGCCAACGGGGCAAAAGCAACACATGCATACATGCATGAATGAATGTATGAATGCATGAATGAATAAATGCACAAATGAATAATCCAGTCGGTAAAATAAAGAAAGGAATGGACAAAGTAACAACAAACAACAGGGGAACAATGGACACCAACAACGTAACAACAAAACCAAAGGAATGGAATCAAGTAACAACCGACACAGGAAGGGAATGGGACAAAAAAATTAACAACAAACCAAGGGGGAGGGCAAAAACCAAACAAAGCACACCTGCAGTACAATGAACACAGCTGCAGTACAATGCAGCACACTCCAACATCAGTTGATTTACAAAGAAACGAACCAATGAACCTCGGAACAAGGAAGGGGAGGTAAACATACACTAAACAAAAAGGCACTTCAAAAAAAGACACTAAAGAAAAAGGCACTTCAAAAAAAGACAAGTAACAAAAAGGCACTTCAAAAAAAGACACTAAAGAAAAAGGCACTTCAAAAAAAGACACTAAAGAAAAAAAGGACTTCAAACTTCAAAAAAAAAAAAAAAGACACGTAACAAAAAAGCAAAGCCTTCAAAAAAGACCCCACTAAAGAACAAAAGGGCACTCAAAAAAACAAAAAAGGAAGACACACTCTAAAGAAAAAAAAGGCACTCAAAAAAAAAAAGAACACGTACCAAAAAAGGCACTTCAAAAAAAAGGACACTTAAAGCGAAAAGAAAAAAGGGCACTCACGTCAAAACAAAAAACGGACACCGTAACAAAAAAGGCCAACTTAAAAAAAAAAGACAACTAAAGAAGAAAAAAAAAAGCACTTTCAAAAAAAAAAAGGACACTTAAAAGGAGGAAAAAAAAAGGCACTTCCCACAAAAAAAAAAAAAGACACGTAAAAAAAAGGGCACAACTTCAAAAAAAAAAAGACAAAAAAGACACGTAAACAAAAAGGGCACTTCAAAAAAAAAGACACTGAAGAAAAAAAATGGCACTTCCAAAAAAAAAAAAAAGACCACGTAACAAAAAAAGGCCCCTTCCAAAAAAAAAGGAACACGTAAACAAAAAGGCACTTCAAAAAAAGACACTAAAGAAAAAGGCACTTCAAAAAAAGACACTAAAGAAAAAGGCACTTCAAAAAAAGACACGTAACAAAAAGGCACTTCAAAAAAAGACACGTAACAAAAAGGCACTTCAAAAAAAGACACGTAACAAAAGAAAGGGCAACTTCAAAAAAAAAAAAAAAAGGGGAACACTGAAATGTTTCAAAAGGCACTTCAAAAAAAAAAAGACATGTTAACAAAAAAAGGGCACTTCAAAAAAAAAGACCACTAAAGAAAAAAGGCCACTCTCAAAAAAAAGGACATGTTAAAACCAAAAGGCACTTCCAAAAAAAAAAAAAAAAAAGACACTTTAAAGAAAAAAAAAAGGCACTTCAAAAAAAAGGGACACGTAAACCCAAAAAGGCACTTCAAAAAAAAAAGACACTTAAAAGAAAAAAATGGCACTTCAAAAAAAAAAAAAAAAAAAAAAAAAGACCACGTAACAAAAAAGCACATCAAAAAAAAAGAACACTAAGTTTAAAAGGCACTTCAAAAAAAAAGAACACGTAAAACAAAAAAAGGCACCTCAAAAAAAAAGACCACTAAAAAGAAAAAAAAAAGGCACTTCAAAAAAAGACACGTAACAAAAAGGCACTTCAAAAAAAGACACGTAACAAAAAGGCACTTCAAAAAAAGACACTAAAGAAAAAGGCACTTCAAAAAAAGACACGTAACAAAAAAAGGCAAAAACTCAAAACAAAAGACACCTCTAAAGAAAAAGGCCATCAAAAAAAAGAACGTAACAAAAAAAAGGGAGCGCTACTTCAAAAAAAAAAAAAAAAGACATATAAAGAAACAAAGGCACTTCAAAAAAAAGAACACGTAACAAAAAGCACTTTTTTAAAAAAAAACAAAAAAAGGACCCGTAAACAAAAAGGCACATCAATCAAAAAAAAGGGGCACCAATTAAGTAAAAAAAGGGCAATGTCAAAAACAAAAGGAACACGAACGAAAAAAAAAAAGGGCAAAAGGCATTCAAAAAAAGACACTGAAGGAAAAAAAGGCCAAATTCAAAAAAAAAGGAAACGTAACAAAAAAAAAGGCACTTCAAAAAAAAAGGGGACACTAAAAAGAAAAAGGGCCACTTCAAAAAAAAAAAAAAAAGGAACTTCCCAAAAAAAAGCACTCAAAAAAAAAGCACTTTTAAAAAAGGCACTTCAAAAAAAAAGGACACTTCAAAAAAAAAAAGACACTAAAGGAAAAAGGCAACTTTAAAAAAAAAAAGCAACTTATGAAAGAAAAAAAGCACTTCAAAAAAAAAAAAAAAAAAAAAAGACCCCACGCTAACAAAAAGGCACTTCAAAAAAAAAGGACACTAAAGAGGAAAAAAAAAGGCACTTCAAAAATAAAAAGACACCTTCTTAAAGAAAAAAGGGGCCGCACTTCAAAAAAAAAAGACAACGTAAACAAAAAGGCCACTTTCAAAAAAAAGGGGACACGTAAAACAAAAAAGGCACCTTCAAAAAAAAGACACTAAAGGAAAAAAACGGCACTTCAAAAAAAGACCCCAAGTAACAAAAAAAAAAGGCACTTCAAAAAAAGACACTTAAAAGACAAAAAGGCACTTCAAAAAAAGACACGTAACAAAAAGGTACTTCAAAAAAAAAAAGGACCTAAAAAGAAAAAAAAAGGCAATCAAAAAAAAGACACGTACAAAAAAAAGGGCACTTACTTTAAAAAAAAGACAACACGTAAAACAAAAAGGACCACCATCAAAAAAAAAAAAAGGACAACTTTAAAGTAATAAAAGGCACTTCAAAAAAAGACACGTAACGAAAAGGCACTTCAAAAAAAGACACTGAAGAAAAAGGCACTTCAAAAAAAGACACGTAACAAAAAGGCACTTCAAAAAAAGACACTAAAGAAAAAGGCACTTCAAAAAAAGGCACTTCAAAAAGGCACTTCAAAAAGGCACTTCAAAAAGGCACTTCAAAAAAAGACACTTCAAAAAAAGACACTAAAGAAAAAGGCACTTCAAAAAAAGACACGTAACAAAAAGGCACTTCAAAAAAAAGACCACTTAAAGAAAAAAAGGCACTTCAAAAAAAAAAGACACTAGAAGAAAAAAAAAGGCACACTTCAAAAAAAAGACACGTAACAAAAAAAACAAAAAAAGGGGCACTTTTTTTTTTATAAAAAAAAAAAGACACGTAACAAAAAGGCACTTTCAACAAAAGAAAAAAGACACTAAAGAAAAAGGCACTTCAAAAATAAAGTGCAGTGCAATGCAGCGAGCTCTATCATGTGAAAAGGCGACTGAGCAGTCCCAAACATTCTCCCACCCGATAGGTCCGGGGGGTTGAACTGCAGACTTCCTCCGACTTAGCTTTTTAGGTTACCATTTGGCCCTGGCTAAGCTTTCACAAATAATAAAAAAAAAAGCTTGTTGAACACAAAAAAGCACCAAAAATTTATTATGTCAAATTGGCCCTTCATAGGCACAATATTAGGCAAAAAAAAATGGGACCACAGAACAACAATTATTAGCAAAACTGACCACATTAGCACAATTATTAGGCAAACAAACTGACCACAGAGCACAATTATTAGCAAACTGACCACATAGCCAAATTATGAGCAAAACTGACTCAGAAAACACAATATTAGCAACAAAACTGAAACCACAATTAGCCACAATTATTTAGGCAAAAAAAACTGACCACAGAACACAATTATTAGCAAACTGACCACATAGCACAATTATTAGCAAACTGACCAACAAGGAACACAATTTTATTAAGCAAAAAACTGGACACAAAGCACAATATTAGGCAAAAAAACTGACCAACAAGGAAACACAATAATTATTATAGCAAACTGGGACCCCACCAATTAGGCACAAATTATTAGCAAAACTGCCACCAGAACAACAAAGGAACACCACTGCAGTGCAATGCAGCGAGCTCCATCATCTGAGAAGGCGACAGAGCAGTCCCAAACATTCTCCCACATAGGTTGGGGGGGGTGGACTGCAGACTTCCTCCGGCTCAGCTTTTTACTGCCAGTGGCTTGGCCAGCCTCACTTCTCCCCTCCTGCGGCACAGGTAACTGTAGGCTGTTTTTTCGGGACAGTCCGTAGTGAAGCTTGTAAGCTACAAGCCGCAAATTAAGGGGGATGGTCTGGGCACTTCCGCCGATGTTGGCTGTAGCTGCCACTCGGCCCGAGCCCTGACGTATTGCTAGATCACCGAAGTACACCCGCCCTCGCTCGTCAGTACCTTGGGCCAAGCAATGGGGGACGGCCCTCGGGCATTCCAACTCAGGGTAAACCCCCTCCCCGAGGTCCTATGACTTTCCTGGTTGTTACTGCTCCCTGTTGTAACTGGCTTTCCACCCCAATCATTCTGGACCTTTGCTCGTCCAGGTTCAATCAGTACTCTTCGCGCCCCCTTCCTTTTGTACATCGTTTCCGTACTGATCAACCAACTGTACTGCTGCACTTCGTAGCAAAAGCCTGCATGGTGTCCAGGCGGTGTGTTTACTACCTTTATGTTGGGTTGGTTACATGCTTGGTTTGACATTCTGTATGAGTTTGTTTTGCCCAGTCTTCGTTTGCTTTGCTTTGTTTTGTCTTCTTCCACTGTACTTCCACTGTACTTCCACGCCCATTTGTTGTACAATGTTTCTGTACTAATACCGCAACTGTTTACCGGCTGAACTACGGGCACAAGTCTGGATACATGGGGGGGGGGGGGGCGGGTGGGGGGGGGGGGGACTCGGGGGGGGGGGGGGGGGGGGGGGGGGGAGGGGGAATGTGCTGTTGTTGTGTTTTGCCGTTGATGCTAAGCAGCAGCAGTCCCACGTCTCTTTAGATTTATTGTGTGTGTGTGGTCTGCCATTGTGTGTGTTGTGGTTGGTGTGGTGGGGGGGGTAGGGGGGCATTGTGCATGTGTGTTGTTTGTGCCTCGTTGGATTGATGATAAGCGCAGCCCAGCAGCCACCCACCTTTCTTTTGGATCATTTCCATTGCCGACAGCCAGCCCCCACGCCCACACACTAACCAGTATGCCCTGAAATCATGGCCCCCCCCCCCCCCACCCAACACCCACCACAACATACAAAACCCCTGCCCTGGTATGTGTGTGTGCCGTGATGATAAGCAGCAGCAGCCACCCACCTTTCTTTTGGATCATTTCCATTGCTGACAGCCAGCTGATCTGCGAGGACGTTCAGTTTGGTCAGGTTCCCAGGGGGCCCTGGCGCTCGTTGAGGACAGGGCACAGGTCGAAAAAATGGAGATGGCACTGCGCAGTACAAGCTCACTCTTTGACAGTCCTGCCATGAGCTGCAGGTTAAGGTAAAGGGAGAGGTAGGGTGTGTGTAAGTAAGTAAGGTCATGAAGCTTGAGGTAGGTAGGGTGTGTGTAAGTAAGTAAGGTCATGAAGCTTGAGTGAGGTAGGGGGTGCTTTGTGTAAGACAGTACAGTCACTGGAAGGATGAGTAGGGGCAGGGTGTGTGAGTGTCTGTGTAAGTAAAGTAAGGTCCATTGAAAGCTTGGGGGTAGGT